>CM060109.1:20397160-20997160 GCA_030522415.1 Channallabes apus
GGAATCCGGTTTGTATATATATATATATATATATATATATATATATATATATATAATTGGTACAGTATGTTTGATTATTAATGTTGAGAAGTCCTTGGCCTTAAGAGCTGTCTCAAGAGTACAGCATCAGTATTTGCAATTGTACAGCAGCAGAATTAAAATTGTATAGCAATTTGAGGAAATGAAAAAAATATGATAGGAAAGATAACAAATGACCACTAAAATTCATACAAGAACAGATCGACACTTTTTTTATGTTAAAGGAGGTAAAAGATAATGTAAGAGAACCCTGGTGCTTAAAGCTGAAACTCTGTCCAAAGCTGTGCCACACAATTCCACTCCTTTAGAGTTCTGCCATTTTATAATCCTGTCCGAACATGTAGTGGAGACTATACAGTATAGTACTTTAATCTTGTAATCCACCACAGTAGGTTTTGTACAAATGATGTACTGTAGTGGCCATATAATCACCCACTCTCTCTCACTATCTCATAGTCTATACTGCTTTATTCTGTATACAGGGTTGTGGGGGGCCTGGAGTCTATCCCAGGAGACGTAGGGTCAAATAAAACTCCTACTATAAAAAATAAAAAAAAACTACCCTCTATTTCTCTTTATTTGATCTGAAATATTTAGCTACTGTAGTTACTATGGCAAAATATGATCTGTTTATCCTTACTGCTTTATTATTTTATTTTATTTATTGTAGTAATCAGTTTATTGTTGACATGGTTACTTAATAGACCTCAGGGTTGACAACTGCTTATGAGATGTACGAAGATTATAGGTATGATGTGATGAGATTTGTAATGTAGTGCAGGAAAGTTTCCGGCTGTGTTTTTTTGTCGTTCTCCTGATGTTTCAACGTGAAAAACAGGTTCATTTACATGAATGTACGTATCTATTTTGAATAAATATAAACAAAATAGCGCACAATGAAAGTGGAGATAAATAAAATTTTCACTGTTGTGTTATTATCCACAACGGGCCCAGTTCAGTCCCATAAGACATAATTTACTTTAGCAAAATTATGCTGTGAATTGTGGCTTTTTTTTTTAATCAGGTCATTAATTAGAAGAGTCACCATGACCCATAAAAAAAGACCTAATAATATTTTTTTATGGGTTATTACCAGTAACATTCTGCAACCTCTATGCATATGTAGAGGTTAATATATGTGCATCTTGTAAAACTGAAGGTAATGGTCTTTTGTAATTAAATAGTTTTTCATCTTCCTCTGTGATTCGGGTCACATAAGTTGGGTGGCCAATGAAGCACAGTAATATCATGGCCACCAAACCAGTCAGTGGTAGTTTTGGCACTGAGGGCAGGTGCTATGTCCTGCTGGAAAAAGAAATCAGCATCATAAAGCTTGTCACCAGACAGAAACATGTAATGCTTTAAAATCTCCTGGTAGACCGTTGCCTTAAATTTGGACTTGATAAAACACAGTGAAACATTCATTCATTCATCTTCTACACCGCTTAATCCTGTGTTCAGGGTCGCGGGGGGCCTGGAACCTATCCCAGGAGACTTCGGGCACCCTGGACGGGGTGCCAATCCATCACAGGGCACACACACATACACACACACCCAATCACACACTACGGGCAATTTAGGAACGCCACTTAGCCTAACCTGCATATCTTTGGACTGTGGGAGGAAACCGGAGAACCCGGAGGAAACCCACCAAGCACGGGGAGAACATGCAAACTCCATGCACACAGAGATGGGAATCGAGCCTGGCCGGGGAATCGAACCCGGACCCTGGAGGTGCAAGGCGACAGTGCTAACCACTACACCACCGCGCCGCCCACAGTGAAACAACATAAGGTAATAACATGGCAACCCAAATAAACTCTGACAGTATAAACTTCACACTGGACTTCTGTGTCCCTCCACGCTTTCTCCAGACTCTGGGATCTTTATTTCCAAATGAAATGTAAAATTTACTTTCATCTGAAAAGAGAACTTAGGACCAGTGAGTAATGGTCACTCTGGTTAACATGACCTCATAATGTCTCTGTTTAGCTCCTACAGCCGTGCTGGTGACCAGTCTACTAGCAGATAAAACTGTACACAGCACTCTCCAGTTGGAATGAACCAAAATAAAATAAAAAATAAAAAAATAAGGATACAACTCATTGAGTGTTTTTATCTTCAGTTAACCACTTTATTTCACAGGGAATGAGGCAGGAATACACTGGACACCCACTGCGTATAAATAAATGATAATGTCATGAACGTTTAATCATGTTAAGTTGGACGGTTTGGTTTGTAATGGAGTAATTGATTTCCAATTTCCACATTTTTGTTCAATAATTTTTTTTTCTATAGATATATATACAGTGGCTTGCAAAAGTATTTGGCCCCCTTGAACTTTTCCACATTTTGCCACATTACAGCCACAAATATGAATAAATTTTATTGGAATTCCACGTGAAAGACCAATACAAAGTGGTATACACGTGAGAAGTAGAACGCAAATCATACATGATTCCAAACATTTTTTACAAATAAATACAAACCGGATTCCAAAAAAGTTGGGACACTAAACAAATTGTGAATAAAAACTGTTACTAATTACTGTTAATTGGTCTTCCAGCTCTTCGTTATGCTAAAATTTACTTTTTCCAGCCTCTTATTGCTACTTGTCCCAACTTTTTGGGGATTTGTTGACACTGTGAAATTTGGAATCAACATATTTTTCCTTTAAAATTATACATTTTCTCGGATTAAACTTTTGTTCTGTGATTTATGTTCTATTCTGAATAAAATATTGACATTTGACATCTCCACATCATTGCATTCAGTTTTTATTCACAATTTGTTTAGTGTCCCAACTTTTTTGGAATCCGGTTTGTAACTGAAAAGTGGGGTGTGCGTAATTATTCAGCCCCCTTTGTTCTGAGTGCAGTCAGTTGCCCATAGACATTGCCTGATGAGTGCTAATCACTAAATAGAGTGCACCTGTGTGTAATCTAATGTTAGTACAAATACAGCTGCTCTGTGATGGCCTCAGAGGTTGTCTAAAAGAATATTGGGAGCAACAACACCATGAAGTCCAAAGAACACACCAGACAGGTCAGGGATAAAGTTCTTGAGAAATTTAAAGCAGGCTTAGGCTACAAAAAGATTTCCAAAGTTTTGAACATCCTACGGAGCACTGTTCAAGCGATCATTCAGAAATGGAAGGAGTATGGCACAACTGTAAACCTACCAAGACAAGGCCATCCACCTAAACTCACAGGCCGAACAAGGAGAGCGCTGATCAGAAATGCAGCCAAGAGGCCCATGGTGACTCTGGACGAGCTGCAGAGATCTACAGCTCAGGTGGGGGAATCTGTCCATAGGACAACTATTAGTCGTGCACTGTTCAAAGTTGGCCTTTATGGAAGAGTGGAAAGAAGAAAGCCATTGTTAACAGAAAACCATAAGAAGTCCCGTTTGCAGTTTGCCACAAGCCATGTGGGGGGGGGGGACAGCAAACATGTGGAAGAAGGTGCTCTGGTCAGATGAGACCAAAATGGAACTTTTTGGCCAAAATGCAAAACGCTATGTGTGGTGGAAAACTAACACTGTACATCACTCTGAACACACCATCCCCACTGTCAAATATGGTGGTGGCAGCATCATGTTCTGGGGGTGCTTCTCTTCAGCAGGGACAGGGAAGCTGGTCAGAGTTGATGGGAAGATGGATGGAGCCAAATACAGGGCAATCATGGAAGAAAACCTCTTGGAGTCTGCAAAAGACTTGAGACTGGGCCGGAGGTTCACCTTCCAGCAGGACAACGACCCTAAACATAAAGCCAGGGCAACAATGGAATGGTTTAAAACATAACATATCCATGTGTTAGAATGGCCCAGTCAAAGTCCAGATCTAAATCCAATCGAGAATCTGTCGCAAGATCTGAAAACTGCTTTTCACAAACGCTGTCCATCTAATCTGACTGAGCTGGAACTGTTTTGCAAAGAAGAATGGGCAAGGATTTCAGTCTCTAGATGTTCAAAGCTGGTAGAGACATACCCTAAAAGACTGGCAGCTGTAATGGCAGCAAAAGGTGGTTCTACAAAGTATTGACTCAGGGGGCTGAATAATTACGCACACCCCACTTTTCAGTTATTTATTTGTAAAAAAATGTTTGGAATCATGTATGATTTGCGTTCCACTTCTCACGTGTATACCACTTTGTATTGGTCTTTCACGTGGAATTCCAATAAAATTAATTCATGTCTGTGGCTGTAATGTGACAAAATGTGGAAAGGTTCAAGGGGGCCAAATACTTTTGCAAGCCACTGTATATATATATCTATAGAAAAAAAAAATTTGAACAAAAATGTGGAAATTGGAAATCAATTACTCCATTACAAACCAAACCGTCCAACTTAAAATGATTAAACGTTCATGACATTATCACTTATTTATACGCAGTGGGTGTCCAGTGTATTCCTGCCTCATTCCCTGTGAAATAAAGTGGTTAACTGAAGATAAAAATCACTCAGTGAGTTGTATCCTTAATTAGCTACAGAGTGTTGTATTGATGTGTTAGTTATTTTTGATCCCACAAAAGATGTAACTTTTACAACAAACAACTTTTATGCCCGATTCCCGTCTCTGTGTGCATGGAGTTTGCATGTTCTCCCCGTGCTTGGTGGGTTTCCTCCGGGTACTCCGGTTTCCTCCCACAGTCCAAAGATATGCAGGTTAGACTAATTGGCGTTCCTAAAATTGCCTGTAGTGTGTGATTGGGTGTGTGAGTGTGTGTATGTTTGTGTGCCCTGCGATGGATTGGCACCATGTCCATGGTGTACCCCGCCTAGTGCCCGAAGTCTCCTGGGATAGGCTCCAGGTCCCCCGCGACCCTGAACACAGGATTAAGCGGTATAGAAAATGAAATGAATGAATGAACTTTTATGCCTCCTTAGTGCAAATCAACACCTTTAACAACACCTACAGAATAAAAAAACAACACTAAATTCAAACACAGGAGACAATATTGTTCATTTGGGATGCCTGTCCAATGCTCAGCTCTGTAGAGTGAGCTGGTCGTGACAAACTATTTTGTTCTGGTTTCTTGCTTCTTTGCAGGATGCACCAATATTAATACAGTGCTTCAAATTACAAACAACTTCAAATTCTTTATTGAGTATGTATTCTAATCTAACTCTGAATAATATATACGTAAGGGGTGTGTGTCTGTAGGCTTTCATTTTTACCAAGCAGGAGCCACACCTTATTCCACTTCATAATCAGTTCATCTTGGCTGCAATCAACTATCAAGTTTGCCTACTGTGCGGGTGAATGAAAGCCTGCTGCCACAATAGCCCTTTGTTGATGAGACAGAAGACCCATGGTTTGTTGTACTGTTATGGTTGCCAGGCATTATATCTACTGAAATTAATTCATACTTTCAGATAAACCAACATAGTAAAGCCATTGTATTTTAACCGTACTGAAAATCAGTGAAAAGATGAGGTGATATGGATATGGATCTCCTTCATAAGGGAGATGGGGAAAGAAACCCGTGTAACCATCCAGAAGTACTACACATGAAATATTATTAACATAATGAAATTCCTTTGTCAGGCTTTTTGTGTGTTCCCTGTTGAAATACACTGTTTGGTCATTTTGTCCTTTGCAAATGTTGGATCACAGTAAATGAATGACACTGTTGACAATGATCCTTCCCCATGTATGACCATGACACTATCATGCACTCTCTACAATATACATTCAACAGCGCTCAACAATATAGAAAAATGTAATTGATGTTATTATAGACAGAAAAGAAAACCCACACTTACTCATCACCTAAGTAATAATGTTTCCTGTAGTGATGATGTATGAAAAGCTGGAATTCTGTTTCTAATGAAGCATTAGAGTCCATTTGCACTGAAAGGCCACATAAAAAAAAAATAAGTTGTATTTTTTTATATTTTATATTAAACATTGTTACCTTTCTGTTTCAAATGTATGTTTACTTATCCACATACTCAGCAGCATAAGAAAGCAATTTCCCTTTGGGATTAATAAAGTTCTTTGAATCTTGAATCTTGAATAAAGTAATATATTATTTCATTGGGTTTATTTTTTAGGTGAGATATTTATGGAACTATAAGTCTAACGTCTACACATGGATTTTTACAAGATATTACAGAAAAGCAGTGTTGACTAGAGTCTGTTGGGGCCCTAGGCAAAAATTTGCATTGGCCGTTGCTAACCAGCATTCATCACAATTATCTTACAAATAGTGGAATATACAGTAGGGAGATAATAAACATAAAAGCAGTGCTACATCGACTGCAAGTGACAGTGGTGTTGTGTATTGGTTAACATTCCATGATCAGCTGTTTAGTACAGTTGAATAGTCCATGTTTGGGGTAAAAGGTATCTTTGATAATTCTTCCTGTCTTTTGCAGACAGCAATTAAAAAAAATGTCCTCCTTGGTTCTTAGCTAAATACAAATGATACTTGGGTGGTTTTCACCACCCTCTGGAGGACATTATCGTCTGAATCACTAGAGTTGCCGAGATAAAGTAAGTCTACTGTACAGTAGACTTGAACCCAGCCGTGCAGCTGTCTTGCAGCTGTTACGCTGGTCCCAAGCCCGGATAAATGGGGAGGGTTGGAGAAAGACCCGGCAACCTACTCTGTAAAAAACTTGCCAAGAAAATTTTATGGAAAAGCTCCCAAGTGTATCAGATATGGTATCGTATGGTAGGACCCCCAGGCCAGAAAGTACCAAACCAGCTACTGGGGATGAGCCTGGACCTAAAACGAGTACTCATGGCATTAGTGATGCTTCTGGGGCAAATCTCACGGGAATCCCAGTCGCTGATGTAGCTACTGATGAAAGCAAAGGTCTGTGCTGCCGAAAAACCCATCGAATCGCAACGTGGAATGTACGTGGAATGAGTCAGGGTAAATTGGACATCATCAAAAGAGAAATGACCCGGCTCAAGATCGGATTATTAGGAATAAGTGAACTGCATTGGACGGACAATGGTTTTTTCCAGTCAGATGATTTCACCATTTATTACTCTGGTCACAATAGCATCAAAAGAAACGGCGTGGCATTCATAGCCTGCAAGCAAATCGCTCATGCTGTAGAAAGCCATTCAATGATTAGTGACCGTATTGTGTCCATCCGTATTCACGCAAAACCTTTCTTCATCACAGTTCTGCAGATCTATGCTCCAACATCCGATGCATCAGAGGATGAGATTGAACAATTCTATTCTGACCTCAAAGAAGGACTACAACAAGTACCCAAGAAGGACATCATTTACATCATGGGAGATTTCAATGCAAAAGTCGGCTGCCAAGAAGAACAGAGCATAGTTGGCAAGTTCGGTCTGGGTGATAGAAATGATGCAGGTGACCGATTGGTGCAGTTTTGCCAGGAAAATAGACTCAAAATCATGAACACATGGTTCATGCAACCCATGCGTCGCCTCTATACATGGACATCTCCAAACGGATTGCACCGTAACCAGATAGACTTTGTCCTATGCAGTCAACGGTGGTGCAGTTCTGTGGTTGCTGTCAAAACATACCCTGGTGCAGACTGCGGATCTGATCATGAATTGCTCATAGCCAAAATTAAAGTCAAGCTTTGTAACATCAAAAAGACCGCACCGCCAAAGAAGTTCGATGTTTCAAAGATCCCATTTTCATACACAGCTGTGGTGAAAAACAGGTTCCAGCTGCTTGACACCGCCGAAAAGCTACCTGATGAATTGTGGGAAGAATTTCAATCAATTATCCTTGAAACAGCGATAAAGAATATTCCACACAAGAAGCGAGAAAAGAAATGCAGATGGTTAACAGATGACCCCATAAACATTGCAGAGCAAAGAAGAGCAGCTAAAGCGGCAGGTGAACGAGTAGAAACCATGAGGTTAAATGCAGAATTTCAGCGGGCGGCAAGACAGGACAAAGAAGCATTTTGGAATCGTCAATGTGAGCTACTGGAAGAGGAGTTTTTGAGGGGCCATACCAGGAGTGCATTTGCACAGGTGAAAAAAACTCGAACGCCCTTTTCAGCACGCAAATGCACCATCAAGAATAAGGAAGGCAAAGAGCTGAAAGACCAAGACAGTATCAAGTCAAGATGGAGAGATTATACAGAAGAATTGTACACTTCTAACAGCAGACCTTTGACGATGCAAGAACATGAGGCTGTGATGGTGGATCTAGAACCAGCCATCCTTTCAAAGGAAGTTGCATGGGCGATAAAACAATTACCTAACAATAAAGCCCCAGGCGTCGACAACATACCAGCTGAAATGCTAAGGTCCATACCAACAGCAGCCCTCACAGTACTGTGTCAAAAAATATGGGAAACCGCTATGTGGCCAAAGGAATGGAAGAGATCAGTATTCATCCCATTGCCAAAAACAGGCGATTCAAAAAACTGTGAGAACTATCGGACGATCGCCCTCATTCCCCATGTGAGCAAAGTTCTTCTCAAGATCATACAACAACGCCTCTATCCAGTCATTGAAAGGGAGTTGCCTGATACCCAAGCTGGCTTCAGACACGGTCGTGGTACCCGTGACCACATTGCAAATCTGCGAGGGATGATGGAAAAATCCCACGAGTATCAGAAGAACATTTACATGTGCTTCACTGACTATAGAAAGGCATTTGACTGCGTTGAACATGACAAGTTATGGCAGGCCATGCAAGAATTTGGGGTGCCAGGTCATCTGATAAGGTTGATAAAATCGCTTTATGAAAACCAAGAAGCGATGGTCAGAACACCACATGGAGATACCGATTGGTTCAAAATTGGCAAAGGCGTGAGGCAAGGTTGCATCTTGTCCCCCTTCCTGTTCAATCTGTATGCCGAAATGATCATGAGAAAATTAGATCTTAATAATTCAGAAATTGGAGTAAAGATTGGCGGTCGGAATATCAATAACCTTCGATACGCTGACGACACAACACTACTCTCAGAAACAGAAGATGGCCTGAAGAATCTGATCAAACAAATCAAAGATGAAAGCGTAAAATTCGGCCTCCTCCTGAACATCAGTAAAACTAAGATTATGACAATAGCGAAAAATGGCAACACAATAAAAATTGACAATGAAGAGATCGAGTATGTGCAAGAGTTTACCTTCCTCGGATCTCAGATCAATCGAAATGGAGACTGCAGCCCTGAAATAAAGCGTCGTATAACCTTGGGCAGAAGCTCGATGCTGAGCATGAACAAAATATGGAAGAGTAAAGACATCAGCATACCAACCAAATGCAGACTGGTTCGTATTCCCCATAACCATGTATGGTTGCGAAAGTTGGACCTTAAGAAAAATGGATAGAAGAAAAATCGACTCCTTTGAGCTATGGTGCTGGAGACGGCTGCTCCGCATTCCATGGACAGCAAGAATAAAGAACAAAGAAGTACTGGAACGCATAAAACCAGACATGTCACTGGAAGGCAAGATCACCAGACTCAGACTTACATATTTCGGCCATATAATGCGGTCAAATTCATTAGAGAAGGACCTAATGCTGGGAATGGTCGGTGGCAAAAGACGACCAGGCCGTCAGAAAATGCGTTGGATCGATACCATAAAAGCTGACACAGGAATGAACTTAAGGCAACTGACCGTGGCGGTACAATGTGGAGGGAGCTAGCACATAAAATCACCAAGAGTCGGACACGACTGAATGGATAGCATCATCATCACTGTACAGTAAGTTCACAGAAGTCTCCACAGAAAATGGAAGTGTTGTTGGGCCTTTCTAATCAGGACAGAAGAGTTCTGAGGCCAGGTGAGATCCTCAGAGATGTGAACTCCACGAAACTTAAACCTGGAGTCCCAAACTTTCCTACTGACAAGCAGAGCCTCTACAAAACTCTTAAGACTAGCCAAGAATTCTGGACAGTCCATTAAAATTGTGTAATCAAAATGCTACTGTATAAGTGTCAGATAAATGCCTGTCATACAGTACAAACAAGATGCTCTCTACACTGTAAAAAAATTCTTGCTACTCCAACTAAAAAATTTCTAGTGACCTGTTGCATCTAAAATTTTTAGTTGGCTCAATTTAAGTTGTATAAACTATTTTGTTTTTGCTGTGCTGATTACCTCTAAATGTACACACAAATTGAAATAAAACATTCTGTCAACTAAATGTTCTATGCTGAATAAACATGCCTAGTTAGGCCAACAAGCAGTCTCAAATTGAAATATAATGGTGTGTCAATTAAATGTTCCAAGTTGACTGAAAGGTACATTTTGAATTGGAAATTATGCTTGCATAATTATAAAATTAACATCTTAAAGTTTACTTGAGTAGGTTATTCACTGTAGCCACATTTCAAATAACATGACACATTCCTCTAAATTTGAATATTTTTTTTTATGTAAACTTTAAACACCTGTTAAAGACTATCAACATTGATTAAGTGCAATCCAGATACTCTATTTCAACAAATAAACAACTGCTGCATTGTTATAACAAAATATGCAAATAACATTCCAAAATGCAAGAATTAAACTGTGCCCTTAACATTCATGTTACAAAGCTTACTAATATCACACTCAGTCAAAACAGTATACTGGATAAATAGACTTCTGCTTTGTAGAACAAAACATACTGATATTTCTCAGTAAAAACGTGCAGTGGCTTATTTGAAAATAATAAAATATTTGCTTTAACTCAGAAATGGTTTAAGATTAAAAAAAATAAGTAAATGTTGTGAAATAATTTTTAAAGCCAAGCTCCAAGATTGTTTGCAGATGCAGTAAGCACTGTTTCCCAGATATTGAAATACCTGATACCTGAAATACAAAAAGAAAAATATATGAATAACTAATTAAGTAACCGTTTGTAGTTCAAAACCATTAAAAATCCTAGACAAAAAAATGTCCGTTTAGCCATTATAACCGTTTTCAGACACTATAAGGTTAATGAATGATGAAGGAGTGAGAACATTAAGCTCCCTCAGTGGTGCACTAATGCGCCGTCTTTTTCAAATAGCCTTTGAAATTATCAGTCATTAAAATGAATAAAATGTATGTAACGTAATTAAACTTTAGCGGTTTCATAGATTAACATTAATGTCAATGTACATACCATCTGAAAAAAAAATGCGTTAGGAGCTGAAACGAGTGCATTGCCAGATAACTACTGTAACACTCCAAATTATATAAATAAACACTCGAAAATATAATGTTCTAAAGCTTGCTGCTGGATAATATATATGTTATAAAGCTAAAATTGCTAATTACTTTGCAGGACAGTTAGTTTCCATGAAGTACTCACCATTTCGGGAGGAAATAGCGGGAAGTTCGAAAATTCTGGAAGAACGCTTTTGCGCATGCGCAGAGGTCCCTCTTGTTCGTCCAACATAAAATTGTTTGTGTGCAGTTAAATGTTTCATGAACACAGTTTTACTCGTTGCCTTGATGAAACTTTCGTAGTTGAGTAATGAAATTTATACAATCATTGAGAAAACATATTTTTCTTTTTTGACACCAGCATTATATTAGCCCAACATATATTTCTTTGTTCCAACAACTATTTTCAGGATTTATTTTTTACAGTGTAGGGATTCTAGGGATTTATTCAATAAAACATACTTTGCTCGTTTTCTCATACTGTATGTTCATTTGTCACGAAGAAAAAAGAAAAAGAAAAAAGAAAAAGATTGTAGAGAAATATAAATACAAATATTGAGTATAAGAGTATAAGAGTATTTTAAACATCTGCGTGTATCTTTCTTTGACCATAATAAGAAATACACCAATTTCTTTTAAGATGTATGGTAAAGACATGATTAAAATAAAGCATGCATCTCCAGGCATGAATAATTTCTCATGCCCCACATGTCATCTCTCACTACAGAGAAAAATGTAACCTCACCGAGGCTTTGGCACAGTGCTGATGAGCCAGCACACAGCATGAGTTTTCTGCTTTCATACACTGTTTGGTGCTTTTGCCAGACTGGAATACTTAGTGAGCAAAAAAAAAAAAACATTTGTATTATAATTCTGCAGAAATCACTATCACCATGTAAATGTATTGTCACATAATTTAATTATACATTAAAACAGAGTTACAGGAATTCAGTTGTGGTTTGTCTGGGCTTGTTTAAAAAAAAAAACACACACAACTCACAGTAAAAAAATGTTGCAGCCTGAGTTGCAAGTAAAATGCTATAAAAAATTACATGAAACAAACTGCAAAACATGTAAAGTATTGCAGTATCTACTGCTTTGGGCTTTGAATGAAAGCATCAGTGTCTGACATGGGCTGCTACAAGGATCCAGTGAAGGGAACGTAGCAATATGGTGGTAAGAGTTTAGAAACATTGAAATATATATGGACAATTCAACAAATCGACAATTTGAAAGGAAAATCACAATTAATTCTCCAAGGTTGTGTGCCGAGATCAAAGATGAAATCACGAAGTTGTACACAGAACAAGATCATGACATAGCATTGAAGTCTTATGTGCTATAAAATAACAAAAGTCACTTGCTCTAGGACACAATCATGGCAACTTGGTGGTGCTAAGATTTGAACACAATTATATTACCCACTCAGCCACTACCAGTGTTTGGGGGATGTTACTTTTTAAAGTAACTAATTACATTAGCAAATTACTGCCATTAAAAATAATCATTTACATTTTCACCAAACTAACTTGTTAGAGAAGTTTGGCCCATAATCTGTTAACCCCTATCTCACCTATGCGGTTTTGCGCGGTGGCCGTAAGTACAGTTCATCATGATTCACCGCGAGTTTTGGCACTGTGATTAGGTTTTCATCTTTCCGCTCGTCGGTACTCGCATACTCAAACCGCATGGGCGCGATAGGGGTATAACAGCAGAAATAACAGAGAGGGGCGGGTTATCGAGGGCGGAGCTTTTAGGACAACTTTCACACACACACTAATGGATTGGGAATGACTGCTGTCTGGCTCACGAATTACATGAATTGTCTGAATAACAGATTACATTTTTGAAAATATAAATAAATAACTGAGTACTTAAATGGCGGACCTAACGCGTTAGATTACTCGTTACATCAAAAAAGTACTCTAATGCATTACTTACCACCCAAGTACCACCCTACACTGGCCACTACACCTTGCTTTATTAACCTATGCCCATTGAATCAACCTATTCTACTGCTAAATTAGTATTTCTTTTGGTTTAATTAATATTATACTTGCTTTATAATTATTCACAAATCGTAATTAATTCCTATGATTGTGCAGTATTTCATGGAAAACTGAATATAGAGTTTTTTTTCTGTTACTATATTATTATACTACATATTTATTATGTAGTTGGCATATACATATTTCCACAATAAACTACTGAGAGCATTATTGTTTTTCTCTAGGAAGGAAAAGCTTAGTACAGACACAGAAAACATGCTTTCTGCTCAGAAATGAATTTAATTCACATAATGAAATAGCAAACAGCTTTGTTTTAGGGTGGAATGTTTCATAAGGAATAGCTTGAAATCAGACCTCATACAGTAGATGTGCCATAATAAGCAGGACAAGTCTCATGAAATGTCTGCTCCTAGGGGCTTGCATTTTTATTGATCTTTCCTGCCAATTTCCATTTCAGAGCACACTGCTAAGGTTGTGTTTCTGATCTATAGAGGTTAGTGAAATGTATGAAGGAAATGTATGAAGGCTTATATGGCTTAAGCCTGGTTCCTTATAATATTAGTAATAACACGAACATTTTATTTAGTTTAAGTTAAATGCAATGTAATACTATATAAATGCAATTTATTTTAATGTTATTAAAAGTCAGTCCTTTCAATGTGGATTAATTTTCTCTACTTCACTGAGATTAGACATGATCCACATGTACAGTACATCACTGTTTTAAATAGTTGTATTTTAATGTATCATTAAATTACTCATGAAATGTGTGTACAATTCATCAAAATTGGTAAACACGAGTCTTGCCATTTCAGCTAAGGAGAGATGCTGTGCATGAAAGAGCTCTAAGAACACTAATGGGCACAAAGCTATTATTTTAACTGTGCTGTAAACAACTGCAGGACACCGTTCAAGGCTTGCTAACGTCCTTGCCTCGCCAACAGTTGTAATGGAAAAATCATATTTTAATTATGTATCAATTCTGATCTTTGTAGTAAGTGTGCCACGTAGACGCTAGAAGTTTTAACTTGTTTGTCGAACAGAATAGAAACAACCGGATTGTAGTTGTCCCTGAATAAATGATAAGGTATGGACATCTGGTCTGGGGCAGATAAAGAGTCATGAGTTCCCCAGTGAAAAAAAAATGCACTTTAGTGTATTACAAATATATTGAAATCCTCGATAGTACACTGCAAATATACTAACAAAAAGTTGTACCATCAGTTAATATATAAAAAGGATACTAACATCATGCTTTTACCAAATTTTGGAATTAAATTTTAAATATACTTCAAAATAATTGTATTGAAGTACACTTTCCAAAAATATATTATTGGAAAATATACTTTAAGTGAAAGGCTGGTCTAATTTCCAAAGTATACTCATTTAAACTTGTTTTTTAATGTATTTTGGTATATTTAAAAAAAAAATATGCTCGAAATAATCATTGTACAAATGCACAGAAAGTATACATTAGAAAACAATTTTTAATACACGGTAGTCTAGGTATATTATCAGTTAAATTTAAATGTACTTATATTTAGTGCACTACTCTCTCGTGCGCGCGCTTTTAGACTAGTTTTTGCACGCTAAATCTCTCTCTCCCACGCACGCGCGATCTCATCTCACAACTTGTTTTTGTGCGCTGAAAATCACTTTTGCCGTTCAAGAAAATTTATGTTTGCACTCTCTCACTCTTGCAACTGCAGCAGCGTTAGAACTCCAGCCAACCGGAGACTAGGATCTGCGCCCCACCAGCCAATCAGAGAACAGAGGCGGGCAGATTCGGACTGTCCGTTCTCTGATTGGCTCCCCAGTCCTCTGTTTCTAGTTTGAATTAACGGCTGAAGCTGCATCATCGCGTGCGTTTGTTCGTATCGTTATTATTTTATTTTCATCGGCATAAGGTAAATTTAACGGTTTTTGTTAGGTAATTTGTAATTAAGTACATACTTTAAGCTATAGAATGTATTGTCTAATGTGTTGTTGCTAAATCTTATGTACTTTGCTTGTGGTATAATGGCTCCGTAGCTCTCGGCCTGTTTTCAGTCTCTGTGTAACAGAATCAACTTAAACTAATACTGTACCTGTAGATTCTAATACTAATGTCTGTCTGTGTTCACACAACTATTTAAATTTTAGTTTGTGTGTTTGTGAGACAACCTGACTTTTGTTGAGCACAAATAAACTATAGTAGTGCTTTTTCGTAACCTTGTGCAAATTAAATCTGTTGAACTCATTAATAAAATCTGCCTCATTATTACTGATGTAATGTGTTTCAAAAACATGTTATAGTGTAGAAAATGCATTTAGCATTTATAAATTAGCCTAAACACTTAATGTACTGCTAACACATTTGCAATACAGTATTATAGGAGGTTGTGTACTGTATGATATAATAAAGTATATTTGTATTAACCACAAAGTGTACTTTTTAAATATTTGTAATTGGCCAGAAGTATAACAGCATGCTACTGCTGCAATAAGAATATACTCGTAGTATATTAATCATGTATTTGTAATTCAGCAAAAATAGCTGTAATGTACTTATAATACATTAAATATATACTTAAATTGTATTAATTACTGTCAGGTATGTACATTATTACACACACAGCCATATACTTTAAGTGTACTAAGCATACTTAAAGTTGTTCCACTTTAGCACACAAAAGTATACTTAATACACTTAAAATTGTGCTTTTGTACAATTTAATGACAACTTAAATACACTTAGTACAAAATTAGTTGTTCCAAAATAGCAAACTTCAAGTATACTAGTCATTAGTCTGGCTGCAAGTACATTTAAGTATGCTTTGGCACGTTAGGATTTAATATACAGTACTTTGCATACTTTTTTTTTTTTACTAGGGTTTGAATGTCGGAACTTCATGTACGGGGCGTTGATTATGTTAACAGAGATGTTTGTGTATAAAATAGGTCAGCTAGAGAAAGAGATCACCTTCCTCTGCAACTGTTTGCTGTATGAGACTGCCCCAGTGAAAAAAAAAATGCACTTTAGTGTATTACAAATATATTGAAATCCTCGATAATACACTGCTAATATACTAACAAAAAGTTGTACCATCAGTTAATACAGTATATAAAAAGTATTGTGGCGTGGACGGGGCGGCGGTTGACGACCGTCATGCCTTGCGGGGGTTTTCTCTGTGTCTACCATGAGAGAGAAGGGTGTTTGGGTTAGTGCCTTCGGCCAAGTTGCGCGTGTTTATGTGTGTGTGCTTGACCTGTGTATGTGTGCTTGTGCTGAGAGTAATAAACTACTCCCCAGCCATTTGCATTGGGGAGCAAGTAAGCTCACTCGTGCTCCAAGATCCCTGCTAGCGTCGAAAAACGCTACATTGGTGTCAGAAGTGGGATGGAGAGTTTTGAGTTGGAGCGAACGGCGGAGGACCTGCGAAAGATTCAGGAGGGCCGCCGAGTTGCAGCACAACTCCGGAAGAAGAAGCATCTCCCGGACGGAACCAGTGCCAGCAAAGCGGCATGACTAAAGCGGAGCGGCGAGATGAGGATCCCGGCACTGGATCTCGGAGCGGAGCCCAACGTTGACGCTGCGCAAGTGTCGGAGCAAGCTACAGCTCCGTGCCTGCGATGTGCGCTGCAACTGCGCCTTCCCGCTTACAACGGCGCCGTCGAGCCCTACGCGTTCTTCGACCAAGTGGAGCTAGCCGCCGACTTCGCAGGCTGGTCTTCGGCGGAAACGGCCGTAAGGGCGCTGAAGGGCGACGCGCTCCGGGCACTGGAAGACCTCCGGGCCGATAAGCAGAAGGACTGGGCAAAGCTCCGCGAGTCGCTTCACCTCCGGTTCGGTGCCGGTGACCGTCAAGAAGCAGCGTGCGAGGAGCTGGCGGTCCGCGAGTGGCGCGCGTCTGAGCCACTGGCCGCGTTCGCCATGGACTTAAGAGGCCTGGCGCGCCGGGGCTATCCAGAGTGCGAGCCGAATAAACAGGAAGAGCTAGCGTATCGCGCTTTTCTTCGAGGGCTCCGACCACCGCGGCTCCGTGAGCACAGGTTAGCAGCACCAGCTTCCCTTACCGAGGCGCTACACGCAGCACAGTGCGCTGAACCCACAACTGCGGTGCATCACGGCGAAAGAGCCGAGCGACCGCCCGCAGCTCGGGGGCACTCGGTAGGTGAATCTAGCCGGGGACAGGGCTACCCATCACGGCTAGACAACGGAATAGTCTCTGGAGTTTCGCGGCGATGCCGAGGCAACGTTCCTAGGCCTGAGGCACAGCGTACCCCAGCAGCCGTCGAACGAGCGCCGGTGGTCGTGCCAGGTGAACATCCGGGCAGCAAAGCAAAGCGTCGTCGGTATTGCGAGCGAGGTGAAGAGCGCGTGTGCCGAGTTACTCCCTCGCCGAGAGCATCGCCCGCAGTCGTTTCACCTGCGCCGCCGCTGGTCAGTGAACGCTTTGTCCGGCACACGGCAAAGAAGGGCCCCACCCAGTGCTTGCGGGCACTGCTGCAGGACTTTCGGGTGGGGGCACCTGTGGAGCGTGTGGGCGTGGACACTCACAGCCAAGGGCGAGGCTTTGCTGCTGGTGAGCAGGTGTGGGTGTGTTCCGGAAGGAAGAGAGGGCGTTCACCCAAGCTCATGTCTCACTGGGTGGGCCCCTGTACGGTACTCACGCTCAGAATTCATCTACCGGGTGCGGTTGGCGGGGCGGGCGCGAGTGTTGCTCCACCGAGACCATCTTGCGCCTTACCAGCCGCACGCCGGCGAAACATCGAAATCTGCGGAGGCCGGACCGCCTCCGGGACAATGTTCTTTTCCACAAAATGACCCCGGCGTGCACAGCGCCAGCACCGACCGCCTTCACGCCTCCAAAGCTGAGAGTCATGGTGACCGGGGACGGTCACAGCTCAGGTGGGGGCAGTGTGCCGTGGACGGGGCGGCGGCTGATGACCGTCATACCTTGCGCGGGTTTTCTCTGTGTCTACCATGAGAGAGAAGGGTGTTTGGGTTAGTGGCTTCGGCCAAGTTGCGCGTGTTTATGTGTGTGTGTGCTTGACCTGTGTATGTGTGCTTGTGCTGAGAGTAATAAACTACTCCCCAGCCATTTGCATTGGGGAGCAAGTAAGCTCACTCGTACTCCAAGATCCCTGCTAGCGTCGAAAAATGCTACAGTATACTAACATCATGCTTTTACCAAATTTTGGAATTAAACTTTAAATATACTTCAAAATAATTGTATTATAGTACACGTTCCAAAAATATATTATTGGAAAATATACTTTAAGTGAAAGGCTGGTCTAATTTCCAAAGTATACTTATTTAAACTTGTTTTTCAATATATATTTGATATATATTTTTTTAAATATGCTCGAAATAATCATTGTACAAATGTACAGAAAGTATATATTAGGATACAAATTTTAATATACGGTAGTCTCAGTATATTATCAGTTAAATGTAAATGTACAAACCAGATTCCAAAAAAGTTGGGACACTAAACAAATTGTGAATAAAAACTGAATGCAATGATGTGGAGATGGCAAATGTCAATATTTTATTCAGAATAGAACATAAATCACGGAACAAAAGTTTAAACTGAGAAAATGAAACATTTTAAGGGAAAAATATGGTGAATCAAAATGTCATGGTGTCAACAAATCCCAAAAAAGTTGGGACAAGGCCATTTTCACCACTGTGTGGCATCTCCCCTTCTTCTTACAACACTCAACAGACGTCTGGGGACCGAGGAGACCAGTTTCTCAAGTTTAGAAATAGGCTTCGGCCAAGTTTGAGTATGTGTACATGTGTGCTATTTCTACGCGTGTATGTGCTGCATTCTGCTACTGTTCTCCAGTTCTAGCTGCGCTGGTTAAATAAACTACTCCCAGTCATTACATTGTGTAGCCACCAAACTCACTCGTCCTCCAAGTTCCCTGCTAGCGTCGAAAAACGCTACAGTATTATAGAAGGTTGTGTGTACTGTATGATACAATAAAGTATATTTGTATTAACCACAAAGTGTACTTTTTTAGTATTTGTAATTGTCCAGAAGTATAACAGCACGCTACTGCTGCAATAAGAATATACTTGTAGTACATTAATCATGTATTTGTAATACAGTAAAAATAGCTGTAATGTACTTATAATACATTAAATATATACTTAAATTGTATTAATAATACTGTCAGGTATGTACGTTAGTACACACACAGCCATATACTTTAAGTGTATTAAAGTATACTTAAGGTTGTTCCACTTTAGCACACAAAAGTATACTTAATACACTTAAAATTGTGCTTTTGTACAATTTAATTACAACTTAAATACACTTCGTACAAAATTAGTTGTTCCAAAATAGCAAACTTCAAGTATACTAGTCATTAGTCTGGCTGCAAGTACATTTAAGTATGCTTTGGCATGCTAGGATTTAATATACTTAGCATACTTTTTTTTTTTTACTTGGGTGATCCTTCTGCAGAAGTTTAAAATAAAACCTTTGTTACTTTGTTCTTACCCAGTGTATGAATTACTTGTCTTAATAATATGTTCAGAATTTCCATTAGACAGTGAACTTTGTCTTTTTTTTTGATAATTTAACATCTTTAATTTGTCACTACAAAGACTTCAAATACAGGTCCTTCTAAAAAAAATTAGCATATTGTGATAAAGTTCATTATTTTCTGTAATGTACTGATAAACATTAGACTTATTGAACTACTTCAGTTGTGTGTAATGAATCTAAAATATATGAAAGTCTAATGTTTATCAGTACATTACAGAAAATAATTAACTTTGTCACAATATTCTAATTTTTTGAGAAGGACCTGTACATGGTGGTTGCTGATATTCTCACAGGATGAGGATGCCAACTGATATCCCTCCCCACTTTTCAACCCAAGTTAATTAAGCTCATTACAGGCCTGGGCAGAATAAAAGGTTTTTAAATATTTTAGAAAGGTGGGGCCAATTATTTATTTTTTTATTTATTTTTACAAAATAAGCCAGAGGTTAGATCTTGGATAAAGACCTTTAAACAAACTGGTAGTTCAGGTAAAATGTAAATATTAAAATGAACAGGGAAGAGCAAATTTTTAACTTTAACCAAAAGCTGTAGAGCTTATAGTGAGCTAATTAAGACAGACAGGCCTTTCTGCAGCAGTGTAACATCTGCTGTTGTATTATAAAGACTGGCTCTGTCTCATCATGCATGGGACAGATTATGAAATAAGCTATTAAATAATTCAAATTAAAATTTTATTTGTCACATACATAGTACAATATGCAATGAAATGCTTAGACGACTACCTTACAATAAAAGACTATTAATAGGAAATAAATACAGTATGAAAAAGAAAATAGAAGATACATTTAACTAGGAAGAATAAAATAACTGTACAGTACAAAATATACCATATAAGAAAAATATATGAAAAATATAGAAAAATAAAATAAAAGGCCGTACAATATAGAAATTTTGAATTTATGGATTTTTTTTGTGTGGGAATGCAGTTGAATATAAATAGAAATGTCCAGGGGGTGTGCAAATATTCCTGAAAGTGACATATTTAAATTGACTTATGTTAGAGTAAGTAACTAATGTCCACAAATGTGCAGGTGTGCAGTGGCCACTAGTGTCCATGAATGTCCGGAATGTAATGCCAATTATTTTATATGTGGCAAAATCTTTATTTTCTCAGCTATTGGATTTTAAAGAATCCAACATAAAAAAGGAGAAACATTTCTTAGTTTCTGAGTCACTGAGTCACAAGTGTTTATCAGCTGCAGACGTGATGCCAAATGTGTTGAACTGTGACATGAGCATTTGTAGCAAAAAAAGAGAGGCATTATGTGTAAGAATAGTGTAACAGTTCCAAGCAAAAATGTTTATACTGTAGATATATCGAGCTGAAAGTGTGATTGTGGAAGTATTATTCTAATTTTGGACTGGGTCCACTTTTGTGTTATTTCCTTCAAATAATTGGCTGGGCTGACTTATAGCAGGAGCTGCACACACTGCAGCATAGACAATTACTGGACCTTTACTCATTTTAAATGGACCACGTTACAATTGACAGATCACTGTATTAAAGTTGGATAAGGCACATCCACTGTTATACTCTACAGTACAAGACAAACCCTATAGTGAGTTTTGCTTCAAAATAGTTCAAAATAGTCATGATGTCATTAATAAACCCAGTAAAAGCAGTCTTGAACTCAGGTTTTCATAAGTAAATAAGTTTTCTGTTTTTACAAAATACAATGCATGGGAAAACTATAACTCTTGTCCCTTTTATTTTTTTAGTACTTTCTGTGAGTATCTATAAAGTAAACATTTTCATTAATCATATACTGTATACTGACAGAGGTCAGCCGTTCTGTAATAGTTCTTGCAAGAACAGTATTGTCAAGTGCATTTGCAAAATCCGTCAAGCACCATAATGAAACTGGCGCTCGTGAAGGCCGTTCCAGGAGGGCGAGACCAAAACCTACCTCTGCCGCAGACAAGAAGTTCAATTAGAGTTATCAGCCTGAAAAATGACCATGAAAAGAAAGCATGTAAAAGCATTAGAAAGACTGTATTTCTTTACACCACATTAAAGCATGATTAAAATGTCTATACACTTAATTTGACCTAAAATGAAATCAACCGCAAGTATTCAGTTGATTTTATTTTACAGACGTCTGGAGTAATCACTAATCAGTGTTGATTCACTGTAAAACACGAACATACTGTATGAGAGGGTTCTTGATGTTTGCTGCAAACCTCAAACAGTGGTGAGTAACAACAGACCACACAGCAAGAGAGCTTGGACTGAATATAATACATTCCATGAGCCTTACAGTATATACTGTAGGTCTCATCTTAATTTAATCAGCCACTAATGCAGAATATGCTGACATGGCCGCAGTACACAGGGGAAAACCAAAAGTATGCTTCTACAACTGCTTTGTGAACACAGAGCGATGCTGAATGTATTGTTTCAAGCTTTTGTTTGTCTTTGTTATGAAGTGCATGGCTTTAGGTTAGGCCTTATAGGAAATTTTTACATAACATTAAATAAAATGTTAAAAAACAAACAAACAAAACAATCTTACTGTCAAAAAAAACATAATTCATGGTTACATATATTTATTTTATTGTAATAATTTACATTGAAAATGCCAAAAAGCTTATTTGTGAAATATTTCTTTTCAAATTTATTATGCATACATTACATTCAATTTGATTTACATTAAAGTACATATAAATACACTTTAGGGGCACTGGTGGCTCAGTGGTACTGTAGGTGTTTCGCCTGCCATGCGGAAGGCCCGTGCATCTTTCCTAAATGTCGATGTGGAAGAAACTGCACTAGTCACATTCCTGGAAAAGCAGGTAAACAAGATAAAGAAACCTGAAAGTGAATAAAACTGGATATTTAAGAAGCAAATGTAGTAATGTTCAGGGTTTCTTTTTTTCTAATTATTAATCAATAGCATTAGAAATAAAAGAAATATAATGTTCTGTACAGAGGAGCACATACAGTACAACTACCTTTTTTTTTAGATTGGGTCCAATTTCGTCCAGGTTTGAGTCTTTATTATATCCTCAAAAGAAGTCATACATCATCCAGGTCTTGGTTTTACAATATAACAACTTCATAATACATCAAAATTAGATTTTGGATTCATTTTATTCTGCAGCAGATCAGGGTTTCATCAAATTTTAGCAGTGAAATAAAAAACTGGAGTATTGCATAATATGCTCAAAAGCAAGCATGAATAAAAGAATGTAGAAAAATAACTAGCAAACTCCCTTGAGGTACCCCATTGTATGGCTGCTGAAGTGTGGCCTGCGAGGGTAATTAAGTATTTTTTGTTACTCTGATAAGCAGTGAGCCAGTACGGTTTGTTCTTGCCATTTGGAAGAGAACAGTAGCACAAAAAAAAAAATAATTCTCAGAATGAGAATGAGAGTACATGCAAAGTTTCATGTTTGAAAAAGGTGGTTTCTGCACTATGAAGTATTCTGAGGAGGTTCAAATGACTAAGATGGGTGATTGATTGATTGGCAGGAACATGCAAAGATTTACGGAAGCTAATTCCTTTGGTCCGAACATTTTCAGAGCAGAGGTGCAATTTTGTAGGAAAAGGAATCATGGGAAAATGACTGGGATAACAAAAAAGCCCTAAAAGCGGGAAGATATACAGTAAAGTTACACGGGAGGGATTCTTGATGGTGGTGTCTGGCAGCTGGTTTCATAATGCAGATTTATTAAAAGGTAGAAGGAAAATCTTGAGGAAAGGAAATTGAAATGGCTTTTGTGAAAATCTCCAGTCTAGAGGCTGGTTTTAAAAACTTGAATGTAATATGCCACATCTATAGGGTGTATTAGATACTTACAGTATATAAGCTTACAGTATGTTGCATACACCAGACAAAGCAGGAAATGCTAATACCCGTGCTATCTTCTAACCTAGACCGCAATCTGGCTTTGATCTGTTTATACATCCATACAGAAAGCTCATTCATTCATCTTCTATACCGCTTTATCCGGTATTTAGGGTCGCGGGGACCTGGAGCCTATCCCAGGAGACTCAGGGCATGAGGCAGAGTACACCCTGGACAGCGTGCCAATCTACAGAAAGCTCCAATATGGAATTTATGAAGACAACCCAGGAGACAAAATGATTATGAATGGGGAAAGTAATTGTGACTTGGCCACTTCAAAAACATTAAACATCCTTTTTAAAATTAGAAAATAAAATTTAGAAAATAAAATTCAGAAAATTACATTGTAGGATTTTTAATGAATTTATTTGCAAATTATGGTGGAAAATAAGTATTTGTTATATACCCTTTGTTGGCAATGAGGTCAAACGTTTGTCTTTAAGTCTTCACAAGCTTTTCACACAATGTTGCTGGTATTTTGACCCATTCCTCCATGCAACATAGCTGTTGCTGGGCAACACGGACATTCACCTCCCTCCAAAGATTTTCTATGGGGTTGAGATCTGGAGACTGGCTAGGCCACTCCAGGAGCTTGAAATGCTTCTTACGTAGCCACTCCTTCATTGTCCGGGCGGTTTGTTTGGGATCGTTGTTATGCTGAAAGACCCAGCCACGTTTCATCTTCAGTGCCCTTGCTGATGGAAGGAGGTTTTCACTCTCACGATTTCATTCTTTCCTTTACACGGATCAGTCGTCTTGGTCCTTTCGCAGAAAAACAGCATGATGTTTCCACCCCCATGCTTCACAGTAGGTATGGTGTTCTTTGGATGCAACTTGGCATTCTTTCTACTCCAAACACGACAAGTTGAGTTTTTACCAAAAAGTTATATTTTGGTTTTATCTGACCATAAGACATCCTTCCAATCCTCTTCTAGATCATCCCAATGCTCTCTAGAAAGCTTCAGATGGCCCTGGACATGTACTGGCTTAAGCAGGGGGACACGTCTGGCACTGCAGGATTTGAGTCCCTGGCGGCGCAGTGTGTTACTGATGGTAGCCTTTTGGTCCCCAGCTCTCTGCAGGTCATTCACTAGGTCCGTCCCGTGTGGTTCTGGGATTTTTGCTCACAGTTCTTATGATCTTTATGACCCCCCAGGGTGATAACTTGTGTGGAGCCCCAGATCTAGGGAGATTATCAGTGGTCTTGTATGTTCCCTTTCAAAGGCTGCACTCGATGCTGCGTGAAAACACTATGGGAACATCTTGTCATGTTGCCGGTTGTGAAGCATGTGTGTATCAAACACGCCAAATTTTGGCCTATATATCCACGGTCAGGTGACGTCATCTGATGAGATGCACCTATAACCAGGTTATAAATACAGGTGAACCGGAAACATTCCTCAGATTCTTTGTCTTCACTTTGACCTCATTGTGTTGAGCTTGTCTGTGTTTAAACCAGCAAAAATAAGAAGTGTTTAACTCACCGATATCGGAGTTTTGAACTGAGATGTCCCTCCGTGTTATAATCCATATCGGAGGGCGATCTCTACACTGTACTACTTCGATTAAAAGTGCTCGCCCGCGCCCCGAATTCCTTGAAAAGTTTCAGGCCGCAGCACACCTTTGGGGCTTAAAACCCCGTTTCTTTCACGTTCTCATCGTATCGGGAAATTCCGTTCTCAAACACGCAGTGCGCTTCTTGAATGGGTAAGGATAAACATCCTCTCTTGCTTCCGCGGAGATGGAAATTGCCTCCATACTAAGCACTGGGAAAACATTAAACGACAGTTTCTGTCGGGTGGCCGAGCTTCACGACGCTCTCTCTCCCTCTTAGCTCTCCTCCATATGAGTTAACCCTTTCATGGAGTAAGCTGTATTATCCCGTGTTTTCCTGACATCGACTTATTTATTCTCTTAAATATAATTGATGTGGAAGCACGGAGATTATGATGACGCCCAGATAGAAGAGACACTTTACAGGCTATCTCTCTCCTGGGGCATCATCCTTCCTGAAAAGCTAATACTTCCTTCAAGCTGTGTAGACTTTCATCTTCCCTGGAAGGAAAAGCTTTTCAGGCAGCAGGTCAGGTTGCTGCTCCATTGCACACCATGGCGGTCTTCCAGGCTACCACGCTGACCGGCTGAGCGACTTGAACACTGGCGGGGCTCTTCAGATAGGGCGTATTGGAATTACCCCGGGCCACAGACTTGTTTCTGCGTGCAAGAAAAGTAGACGGCTTGTGCTATCGGCCGTTTTATGGCTGCGATGGGTTTTCGTGCGGAGGCACTTGTGGTTGAATCTCAGGCGCATCAAGGATAAAATTCGTGAATTCCTCCTGGATGCCCCTATCTCGCCTTCCGGCCTGTTTGTCGATATCGTTAACTCAGTCACCACTAGATTCATTAGGCGAAGTTATATATAACAAGCCTTCGAGAAATTCCTTCCCCGCTGTGCTCAAAAGTCGGCCACCCAGTCTCGACCGTGTCTGACTCTGGCGAGGCGTGAAACACAAGGAGTGTGTTCTTCACAAAGAAGCCCTGAGGTTCATATGACCAAGACCATGGGGGTGCCCCCCCAATGGGGAGAGGCACGCAGAATTCCTTTCAAGAATTAAGTGTTCTCCCTGACACCCCCAGGAGGTCGGTGTTCTTGCTCCGCCACCGCTGGTGTTTCGGGCAACACCAGTTTCCAATAAAGTGTTATTTCTTTGGTTTTTCCTGCCATGTTTCAGGATGCCGAACATCTAACATCCCCCCCGTTTAACCAAGCCGCCGAAACTTTGCCCCTATCTCCTTGGGTACTAAGCACTGTAGAAAAACTACAGGATTCAGTTCTCACATCACCCTCCGCATTTCAAAATGGCGTGGTCTCCACTTCCATGAAACCGGAATGTGCGCATCTCCTGACAGAAGTTGCTGGGGAATGGGGCCATGGAACATGTTCCCCTACCAGACAGTGAGTCAGGCGGTATTCCTTGGTTCCCAGAGGAACGGGGGGCTGCGTCCAATGTTTTAGATTTCGCGGGCTGTACCGCTATCTAAAATAAATAATACAGTTTCAAAATGTTGACTGCCAAAGTGATTGCCCTCAAATCCTACCAAGCGATTGATTTGTGACAATCGATTGAAGGACGCTTACTTTCATATATAAATATTGCCACAACACAGGGAAAGACCTTTCGGGGGCGAAGCTTACCAGTATCGGGTCCTTCCATTTGGTTTAGCTCCCTCACCCGCACATATATAAAATGCATGGATGTATTGAATTACATACTGGCCCAGTCTCAGTAGCTAGCGCTTCGACATCAGCATGTCGTCCTAGCTCTTCTTTGGTTCTAGGATTGAGACCCAAAAGTAAACGAATCCATTCTACAAGGAAATCAAGTTAGACCAGAAAGTGATCATCACTTTCAGAAATCTTAGCTCTGATGGCAGCTGTATCCACGGTGACACTTTTGGGCCTTCTGCACATGAGAACATTTCTACTGTAGTTGTGGCCAAGACAGGGGATTTCACTCTAGGGCCAATCCCCAATAAAGGTTACGCGCTAAGTGCTCCGTACTCTTCCTATGTGGTTCAAGACCCCGGTTTCTGACTCTGGGTCCCACTCTAAGTTCGTCTTGTCGTCGTAGATGCTAACGACAGATGCTTCCCTTACGGGCTGTGGTGCGGTCTTATGCCTCTTTTCCACTGCATAGTACACGGCACAGCACAGTTCGGCTCGGTTTGCGCTTCCACTGCAGTGTAGTAACGCTTTAGAGTAGGCGGGATTATTCACATGTCGTTATAGTTGCGGCGCCTCAACTGCTGTGACATCATTGTAAAGGCGCCACAAACAACCACACAACAATGGAGCATATCGACGGAACGGTGTTCTTCATTCTCAGCATGTGGATGTTTTTAACGGCAAGACGAAGGAGTTTGTTTCAAGAGAGGCTGATGGCAGCCAAAGAAAATTTTTGGTTAATACAAAAAGGTGCATCCGGTCCTTCACTGGCTGTTCTAAATATAGCGCTTCTGTTGTGTCTCGTGTCGCAAGCTCAGTGACGCAGTAATGATTTTTTCGTCATTTTACACGTCATGTTTTGGTAACGGTTGGTAACGTTTTGGTAACGGTTCGGCGCGCTTGGAACCTTGGCTGAGGTGGTACTAAAAAAAGGACCAGGTACTGTTCCCAGTGGAAAACCCCCCAAAAGTGAGCTGAACTGAATCGTGTCGTGACGTACTATGCAGTGGAAAAGCGCCATTAGATGACTGTCCAGCCCAAGAGAGCTGGAGAGGCCATCTTCTCGCATGGCACATCAATTGCCTCGAAATGATGGCTCTATTTCTGGCCCTAAAGCACTTCCTCCAGCAGCTGAGAGGCTACCATGTCCTAGTGCGGATGGACTACACTATGGTAGTCTCATATATTATCGCCAGGGTGGACTGTGCTCGCGCCGCTATAGAGCTAGCGCACCAGGTTGCTCTCCCTTAGGGCGATTTACATTTCAGGGCATATGAATGAGGAGCAATTGTACTGTCCAGTCAAGCTCTGACACACGGGGACTGGAAACCCCACCCCGAAATAGTCAGTCAATCTGGGAGAGATTTCAGCTAGCAGAGATGGACCTCTTTGCCTCGTAAAGGGTCATGGGTCTGGACACCTTGGCCCGTACATGGCCCAGGCTGGTCTTCCAGCCGGCGTAATTAAGAGAAGAGCTTATGCCCTCAGAAGGAATGTATGTGAAAAGATGTGCATGACGAAGCAGTTAGATCCAGTCCACTGCCGAATTGTTTCAGTGCTGGAGTTTCTGCAAGAAAAGTTGTCCTCGGGCTTGTGCCCTAGTACTCTCAGGACGTACGTAACTGCTATTTAGCCTGCCACGTCAGGGAGTTCCATTTCAACATGCACCCTATGTTTTGAAACCTCTGTCCTCCGCCTTTTACAGCTTCGGAGCAGGAAAGACGGTGCTAAGCAGGTAGACCCAGTTCACTGCCGAATTGCTTCAGTGCTGGAGTCTCTGCAAGAAAAGTTGTCCTCGGGCTTGTGCCCTAGTACTCTCAGAATGTACATAACTGCTATTTCAGCCTGCCACGTCCTGATCGATGAGGTTACTGTGGGAAAATACCCTTTTAGTTACCTGTTCCATTCATGGAGCTAAACGGTTGAGGCCACCCACTAGAGCCACGGCCCTTTTTTGTGGGTTTTAGCCATCATGCTCAAAGGCCCAACTGACACCCCTTTGAACCACTAGAGTCAGCACCTCAGGTTTTCTGACCCTTTTTGACATGGTTTTTCTAATGGCTGTTACCTCTCTAAGAGGATTGGAGATCTGTCATTCTCCCCATCCTGCCTAGACTTTGCCCCCGGGCTAGTCAGGGCCATTTTGCCCAGTACGTGACCTTCTGGTTTACGTCCACCGCATCAGCCAGTGGCGTACATCAGAGCAGCTTTTACATGTTTTGGGGCCGCAACCGAGGGGCGGCCGCCACTAGAATGGGTGAGAGATGCTTTTGCCCTCTCCTATGAGGCGTGTGGGCTCGCTTTGCCTCTAGAAATCAGTGCTCATTCAACCAGGGGTTCTCCTCATTTATTGCACTAGCAAGAGGTATCCCCCTGCAGCAAGTGTGTGCTAAGCAGATAGACCCAGTCCACTGCCAAATAGTTTCAGTGCTGGAGTTTCTGCAGGAAAATTGTCCTCGGGCTTATGCCCTAGTACTCTCAGAACGTACTTAACTGCATCCTCACTGAACTATCTTCTGAAAGTTCCATAAACCCAACATTCACCCTATTGTTTTTGAAGCCTTCTATTCTCCACCTTACAGCTTCGGAGCAGGAGAAACTTCACTTACTGTGTCCAGTATGTGCTCTTCAGATTTACGTCCACCGCATCAGCCAGTGGCATAGGTCAGAGCAGCCTTTACATGTTTTGGGGCCGCGGGGGCGGCCGCCACTACACTGGGTGAGAGATGCTATTGCCCTCTCTTATGAAGCACGTGGGCTCACTTCGCCTCTAGGAATCAGGGATCATTCAACCAGGGGGATCGCCTCATTTTGCACTAGCAAGAGGTATTCCCCTGCAGCAATCGTGTGACGCAGAGGGTTTGTCCTCTCTGCACAAATTTGTTACATTTATAGTCTGGATGTTTATGCTACTCTGGGGTCATGGGTCCCCGAGGTAGCTGCCCAGGCATAGTTCTGAGACCTTCTCGGCTACACAACCTTGGGGGACAAGCAACATTGCAGTGCGGCGGCGTTGGTATTCTCGTTCCCATAGCGTTGTCACGCAGCATCGAGTGTAGCCTTTGAAAGGCTCTTTGGAGTTTGGAGTGTGACTGTTTGAAGTTGTGGACAGGTGTCTTTTATGTTGATAACGAGTTCTCTGATGAGAAAAACTGATGCCATTAATACAGGTTACGAGTGGAGGACAGAGGAGCCTCTTAAAGAAGAAGATACAGGTCTCTGTGTGTGTGTGTGTGTGTGTGTGTGTGTGTGTGTGTGTGTGTGTGTGTGTGTGTGTGTGTGCATTTATGTGCTTTACCAATTCATCCCAAGTCTTCAGTCCCTTACTGTTCACAAAATCATAAAACACTCTTTCAATAAAAGACAAAATGTTCTGTTGTTTTCTTTCATTTCTGTCCGGTATATTAATACTGTAAGACATTATATAACTCTAACTTGTGGTTGGTGCACAAGTGGGTACAGCTCACATGATGATGGGGGCAGGGGGGGCGGGCTCTTGATCACAGGTTTACCAGAGAATTTTAGGTCAAAGATCAAAAGGTTCTAGGGTATTCTGGGATTGTGGTTACTATTTTTACAATATGAAATAATCAAACTCCTTGGTCTCATAGGAAATTTCTATGCCAGTTTCTGTCCATTTCTGTTGCAATGTTTTGTGGTGGGTCATGGGAGTATGTCAACCAACCTCCAACTTTACATGTGCTGTGTGGGCTTGGGAAAAAGTATGATTGTCTGTCTTACTACTCCAATCTGATAAAAATCCTTGATCTTTTCTTAGCATTATTTGAAGATGACCTCTGACACAGACTTGTATTGGTTAGGATAAGAATGAATTCCAGAGCCACAGTTTTCTCCTGGATGACTTTATTTATTTATGGATCATATATACAGGGATGAGAGGAAGACAGCAGGGTCAGTTCTGCCTCCTTGGACTCCATACAACAGACATCTGTGCCATCAAAAAGGTTTGAACTCTTCTCCTGATAAGGCAAATGCTTAGAAATATTAATGTTCATTATTATTTTCCATGGTACAGATTCACTTACTATGATAAACAACAATCTTTATTATTGTGCCTTATTTAAGCCTTGTTGAAAAAACAGAATTAGGCTTTAATAATAATGATTTATAATAATATTTTACTAATAATAATTTAATAGTGTCTGTACATTGAAGATATTTGCAAAAAATTATTTAGGTTTTAGAGCACATCAAAGGTAATAGAACACATCAAGACGATTTTTGGAATTTTTGTCTGTTGATTGTTTGTGCATGCATCACTAAAAAGTACTGAACCACTTAGTGTAGGTGTATTTGGCAGAGCTTGAGGTAACGTATACATAGGTTTTGTTTCATTGCAATTGGCCTATGGGTAGAGAAGATACTGTATGCTACTTTCAAATTATATAATAAAAAAATCTAACTTAAAAAAAAATCATTAGTTCATCTCAAAATTCAACAGAGGGTGATGTGCATTCTTCCATATGCGCTTAACATTTTTATTTCATTACAAAATTAAACAGATGGCGATGTACATTTTTAAAAATGTGCTAAATGAGTGTGCAATTAAATTCCACACAAACTAAGGTGTGGGTGCAATTAGTATATATACAGTAGCCCACTTTAACCCATTTAGAAAAAAAAAAGACTTTTTAGGACTTCTATAACCATATGTGAGGTACGAAAGTAGATGCAAATTATTTATCCTTTTTATATTTTTATTGTTATAACAAATAGGCTTATAAACAGAATGATGAGACGTTTATTATATTCATATGGAATCTCTTTTCACAATAAAAGAATGAAACAATTTATTTTAATCTGACTTTCTATAATATTATTATATTTAATGTCTTCATTGTTGTTTATTATGAATCATTAATCATGTAACTCAACAAAGTGCTCCTCATTATTTCAAACTTTGTCATCCTGACCCACTGCCCTGTTCAAATCCGGTGCCAGTTTGTCTCACATCAGTGTGATTTGTTTTCAGTTTGGACCAAAACCAAGTCAGTATTGAATCATTTGAATGGCTGCACTCAAAACAAAAGCAAAATGTCCTCTGGGAGAGTTTTTTGTGGCACTACAATTGTTTATCTCTTGTCTAATTGTTTTAACAGATGGACATAATTATGTCCCTTGTGATGTTGCCATTCCTTAGATGAGGCAATGAAGCACTAGCATACTGCAACTGTCTGTATTTCATTCACTCATGCAAAATTGTAAAAATAAATAAATAAAATAAAAAGTGTCTGGACCTTTACATGAATCATACTTTTGGTTAGACATTGGAATAGCTAAGGTTGAGATGAGCTTCTGAACAGGTAGCAGAAGAGAAATGAAAAATTAAATATCCACAGATCACTGATTTATAGGAATGTGATATGTTACATTATTGTCGCCACAGGATGCAATAAAACAAGAAGGCAATAATTCCAAAAAACAAACTTGATGTATTGTCTATGTGAGAATACTGCCTTCACAGCAGAGAAACTGTATATAAGCAAGAAACAAACCAAAGCAATAAAAATATTTACACTTGCAAAATGGCCATTTTTTTGCCATTTAAAATGGTGGTACATTAAAATGCATTATTAATGTACAAGTTTACTGATGTAGAAATGAAGCTTTAAGCATTTATTATAAAATAATTAAAGTGTACATTTTTCATGTTTCAGAAATATAAAGAATGCAGATTATTAGGCATTCACAAACCTGCACTTGGTATTAGCAAACTGTCTTTTGAGCGATTTTTGTGCTAAAGAAATGAAGATGTGTTAGTACTCATCTGCTGCGATGATCTGAAAAATACTTGATGAAAATCAAAGCCTTCTTTCTCCCAGAGCAGCCTTTCAATTCATCCATGTGCTATTTCAGAGTCCTTTTCATGCCCTAGTTCCTGTCATGTGTACAGCATCTGCCTTTGCACATTAGACATTGCACATTGAAGCATGTGACGGATTTTTTGGTGTGATTTGATCAGATAATACAAGCCATGTACATGCCTGATTAGATAGAAATTATTTATTTAATTTATTATTTTTGGACATAGCGAATGTAGCTTAATTCGTTGACTTCATTAAACATGCATACAGTATTAAGGGGGAAGTTAAAAGGGTGTTCTAAGCTCTTTTGCAACATGCAATGCACGATAGGAGAGGTTAATGCTATTGCATAACTAATTATTTTTTCCCCCAAAGCAAAATATTGTGAACAGTCATATTGTTATGTTAGTATCTTGGATGGAACTTACCTCGGGGTTGAATCCATATAATTGAGTCCTTCAGCTGCAGCAGAGCCCTGAGGGATTTGCTTGATCGTTTTCAGTTATTGCTTACGTGTATGTAATAACTATACAATTGTTAGGTCAGCAATTTTTATGCAGCATAATAGAGTAGACATGTTTTATTCTGCTGTAAGAGCATTTTTGATTCACTGTTTGGGTTCTAAAGTAGTGGAAGTGTACAACATTTTCCTTCTCCCTCAATTACAAGTGTGCTGTTCCTGTCAGTAATTAGTTTCCTGGAAACATTTAGACTATAACATGATGGAAAACTAGAGGCAAACTTCTGTTTTATTTTTGTAGTAAAAAGGTTAGGCTTGATTTTGTTTTACAGTCTCTGGATATAGTGTACAGTATACTTCCACTTTCATGAATCTCTACAGTCTTTTATGAAGAAAGCGTTTTAAGGCTTTAGTCATGTACTGTACTGTAAATGCAGATGCACATATTGACTGGGTATTTGGGTGCAGTAAATCAGTCTGTAAAGCACTAGGACATTTGTGCTTCACTTGACCCTCATTCCCCAGGGACAATGCTTTTTTGGTGTTACACTAGGTTCTAATTCATTTTTTAGATTTTAGGTTCAAGTTCATGTTAAATGGAAATACATATTTCAATCATTGTTCAAGTCAGACTGGAACTTCTGTCTGTGCAGAATAACAGAACACAGATTTGAGAGTAAAACCTACCTTTATTTGTCAGTATAATTCCAAGTTACACTAATGCACTTATCCCATCATCTCACGTAGCATTCCATAAACATGCGGAAATGGTTTGGATCAATGACAGGACTATACGGGAGATGTAGCAATACCTCCCAGCCGAGCTCCTGTAATGTGAAAGAGTTTGTAACAAGTTGTGTGTCGATTTTTGGATCAGGGGTTCCACCCATTAGATGTTCCTGGGAACATCTGCAGTGGGTTCCAAACCACCTCAATCTGCATTTTCATCCATGGACATACGGCCTTCTTTAAAATGATTGCATTATTGAATACATATATAGCAATAAGCCTCCTCATCAAGTCAATTGTAAATGTTAATTGTTGGATAAGCGGAAGAAAATGGATGGATGGATGAAATCACAGGAAAATTCATTTGGTTTATTTACTCAAATGCCCCTCATAAAAACCACAGCAAACCATTATAACTTTCAGATATATTATGAAACTGCCTTTGGTATAATTGTTTTTGCAAAACACAATCATTGTGAAATGTGCAATAATGGGCTAAAGTGCATTTTTCCAAACAGTAAAGCTAATTTTCTATTTAAATAATAAAGCCATTCACATACTTTCTTAAGCCCCCACTTGGGTGGCACAGTAGCACATTTAGTAGCATTGCTCCAGGCAGCTCTGTTTGAAATGCATTTAACATTTACTGCATTTGGCAGATGCCCTTATCTAGACCGAGTTACATTCATATCATTCATACCATTCATACCGATTAGCAGTTAAGGGGCTCGCTTGAGGGCCTAGCAGTGGGAATGGTGGCGGTGCTGGGATTGGTCTCAACCACTGAGCTTCCACTGTCACAAAGGGCAAGCTTGTACTGTACTGTATGTGCGGACCAAATAGTCCACTGCGGGGACCCCTTGCCAGAAGCAGCTGAAAGAACAACAACAACATATATTCAATAAATATTTTTATATTTTACATTATTCAAGAACTTTAACCCATATTGGATGTCATTATCTAATCATTAAAGAAATTCAGAGAAATCTATGCTTTAAGACAAGCATGGCTGAGGGTAATATGTATGGAAGATCATGTATTTAAAAATGTTTAATGGATAAAATCCCTAAAGATTAAACCAGGCCAAAAATAAGAATTAACCTAATAAGGAAAGCAAAGGAAAAAAAGCATACATCACTGCTGGCCTCTCTATTCATCTTTTTTTTTTTTTTTACTTACTAGTCCTCTTTGTGGCTTTTAACAGACATTATAGGCCTATAACATGCATATTAAATGTCTCTAGTCTTACTATGGCATGTCACAGTAGCTCTGTGTCCTATCTTGGACACCCTAGTGCCAAAGTTTTGATTCTGCCTCAGATTCCCACTTCATGTCCAGTGTTATTGAGCTCCAGATACACTCCAGAATGGAGAGGGTTGGTTGAGAGTCTCCTACAGTATCATATGAGCACCTTGCATGCTTTTTATGCTAACACTTGCTGACACTGCACTGCACACTGCCTTCCTCGCACTCTCTATTAAATATAATATTTTAACACAATGTCCATTTCAGTATTAGGCATTACATTATTGCTCCGGATGGCACAACATGGATGACAACTGCATAAGGAAATATTAATAAAAATGACTGTGTGAAACCCTTTACAAATGACCCCAAAATCAATGCTCATACTATAACATGATCACACAAGTCTTGTGCAAAAATAAAGAAAAGAAAAATCTAAACTTTATTCTCAAGCTGGGATGAATAAGGCTATGTAGCACAACATGATCCCCAGAAGATGATTTAAAAAAATTTATTATTTGATTTGATATAAGAAGAAATAGAAGAATTCAAAGAAAGAATGATGCAAGCCGTTTCAACAAAAGCAAAATTATGCAAAATCTCTGTCTGTAACAGCATTAGCCACAGGGGAACTAAAACGATTCCTAAGGATTCATGAATCCTTAAGCATTGTGTCTATTTGTGATGCATTAACTTTAGCATATCATATCTATGATGGTTTGCCCAAACACATTTTGTCTTATCATTTGATAGACAATAGATGTAGCTGCGTAATCCTGGTCATAGGGACACAGATAGTAGTCAAACCGGGGACCTTGGAGCTGTGAGGCGACAACACTACCTGCTTTACACTCACTGCACTTTACAAATATTGTCTTGAAATCTGCTAATCAAAGCCCTGCTTTTGTGTATTAACTACATAGGAACTACTTCTGGACAAAAACTGAGATGAAACATGTATACAAAGAAATGTTTGCTAAGTAGTTGGCGTTCACACGAAAGAATGGAGGCGGGACTATGGCATCCCATACTAAATCAGGCGAGCATTTAAATACTTTTCACCTTATACAATTGATAGCCAGAGGTGGGCACAATACACAAATCCTGTACTTGAATAAAAATAGAGATTTCCAAGTGCAAATATTACTTATGTAAAAGTAAAAGTCCTCTTTTTACCTGTGTACCTGAGTAAAAGCACAGAAGTACTCACCTTCAAATTTATTTACATATAAAAATACAGGGTATGTATTAGCTCACAGTAGCTTTTTTCATATAAAAATAAAAATCTCTCTTTCTCTCTCTCTCAAAACAGCGGTCACATTATTAGGCCTCTCTTACCGGAAATGCAAGTCATACAATCACGTATAATAGTCAGCAGGTGGCGAAATTCAAACTTGAAATATTACGCACTGATGTCATTAGGTAACTTGTAAAAATGTAGGTATGTAAAAGTATAGATATTTGCTGTACTTTGTGCTGAGTAAAAGCAAAAAGTATCCTCTATTTAAACTACTCAAGTCAAGTACATCTATGCGAAATATGTGCATCTTAAGTGCAGTAATTAAGTAAATTTACTCCCACCTCTGCTGCTTGTTTGTAAAATAAAATGTATGCCATATATCTGTGTAGTTCAGAGGTGTCGAGGCTGCAAACCAAGCAGAAAACACACCTGTCTATCAGAATCTAAGAACAACGGTTGAAACAGGTGGAACTACGTCCGACTTTTGCTTGGTTGGCCTGGAATGGAAACCTGCACCCACACCAGCCCTCCAGGAGAAGATGTGTCACCTGTGGTGTAGTACAATGCAAATAGGAAATTGTGAACATAGTGTGCATTCACCTTTAACACAATTTCACACATCTCCCCCATTAACACACACTATCAAGTGTGCAATTATAGCTGAAATGTTATATTTGAGTACCATGGTGCAGGACTGAACAAGCCTTGAATTGTTATGATCAACCTTCCCCTTTATTGTTTTGAGGCTGTGTGAAATCTTGTTAGTAGTATGGTGGCAGGAAATACATCTTTTTCCCAAAGACAAAATGGATTTACATTGACCTAATAGAAACATGACTGAGCACTGCACTCTAGCGGACACTTCTATATCAGAATATTTTTTTAAGTGTATAGTGTATATCATCACATTTGCACCAGATGTTCCATTATAGGATAGGATTACTGAGGAATGTTCAAGTCAAACTGGTACTTTTGAGTGTGCAGAAAAACAGAACACAGTTAAGAGTGTAAAATGTACCTTTATTTCTCTACTGTATGTAATTACTTCTACACTAATGCACGTATCCCAGTATTTCACTAGAGTGTTTAGTCCATCAATGTAAAATGTTTTTTTCAGCAAGCTGGGACCATGATCAGTCTATCTGCATCACATCTGAAATGCTGCCCCCCCCCCAGGACCTCCTTTAATGCCCAAACATGTGGAAATTACAATGGCCCAGAAGAGAAAAACATCTCTCCTGTATGTGACTGTGCTGTCCTGTGTATGAGTAGTACTGTATATGAAAAGTGATATTACCATACCTAGCTATCTACCTTCTGTAGCTGTAGGCTTAAACAATGTATTTATTAATGGAAGAAGTTACTATACTAAGCAGTGCACCTAATTTCACTGATTAATGGCAACATCTAATAATTATACACAACATTACTTAAATCTTGCACCGTATGAACTGCAATTGTCTCTATTTGTGACAAAGTTTTTATACTAGTAACAAAGTATAAAACAGTAACAAAGTTTTTATACTAGGCACTTATGTTAACATAATGTATTTATTTCTCCCTTGTTGTAGATTGCTATAGAAAGAATCGACCCTTGAATGTTTGCCTTTCAGTCACCACTGATAAAATATTAAAAGCATAGCTATTTTGGGAGGAAACCCATCAAGCACGGGAAGAACAAACTCCATGCACACAGAGACGGGAATCGAGCCTGGCCGGGAATCGAACCCGGACCCTGGTGGTGGAAGGCAACAGTGCTAACCACTACACTACGATGCTTGCTACACAATTGCTGTCGTTCTTGGACAATTTTTTTATTATGAATAACCACAGTGAATTCATTCAACAATCCTGTGAAAGAGGCGTAGTGTAGTGAAAGGTGGTGTAGTGGTTAGCACTGTCGCCTTGCACCTCCAGGGTCCGGGTTCGATTCCCGGCCAGGCTCGATTCCCGTCTCTGTGTGCATGAGGTTTGCATGTTCTCCCTGTGTTTGGTGGGTTTCCTCCGGGTACTCCGGTTTCCTCCCACAGTCCAAAGACATGCAGATTAGGCTAATTGGCGGTCCCAAAATTGACCATAGTGTGTGAATGAATGTGTGTGTGCTCTGCGATGGATTGGCACGCTGTCCAGGGTGTACCCTGCCTTGTGCCCTGAGTCTCCTGGGATAGGCTCCAGGTCCCCGTGACCCTAATACAGGATAAAGCGGTATAGAAGATGAATGAATTCTGTGAAAGCATAATTTTATCACACTAGCTGGAACCTAAAAGAGATAGAAATTACATTGCTAAGCATTCGGATTTTACTGCCAGTTTTTTACTGTAAAATTTACGGTTTATTTTTTACAGAGCTGATATTTTTCAGATTTTTAAACTCTATCATCAAAGGTTTAGTAAAATATAAACTGATGCTTCATGATATTAGTAACAAATACCTTCTCTGAGAGTTTCCTTTTTATAAATACAATATATCAAATTTTACTGCAATAAACCATATTTTCATGTGTTTTTAAATTCTACGGTTATCCCAAGTTTTGTGAAATATGGTTTTATTCTGGAGCATTTATATGGTATTTTACTGTTAAAATTACGAATTTTTTCACTGTACAGTGTACTACAGACTGTGTGTCACAAATGTCCAGCATTATCACAGTAAAGGACTATCAGATTATAACTTTATCCTATACAATGATTACTTGACGAATGCTTACCGATGTGAATGGGTGGTAATGGTGAACTAATGATTAACCAGAGACTGAATAGTATCTGAACAGACTACCTACTGAGTCACTCTTGAAAAGACACTGCCATGGCCCACAGGTTCTTTGAAGAAAAACATCATGCGTTCCTTTACAAAAAGTATCGCATAATTCCACCTGATGACGTCACAAGAATTATTCTGGATTATATGGACAAAAAGGTAGGCATTACTTAATACTTCAAATATGAGCACACATTCATTAATTTTTTGGTAATGTTTATACTACAAACAATGGTTTTGATGTACAGTAGGTCATAATTCATATTTCTGGAAAAAAATTATTTTTTTTATTTTTGAAAAAAAAAAATCTGCTATTAATAAATTATCTTGAGTCTTACCAGCTTGATTGTACTTTAGTGAATATAACGATATTTTGAATTTGATGCCTGCAGCAAGATAAGAGTGTAAAGTTATAGAATATTCACAGTAAGAAGGTGCACTTTTAACAGGTGAGGGAATTATGTTACATTATTTATATTATGGCATTAAAGTGGCATTTACTTTGTACACAGAGATGACACAGGTCATGGCTTACTTTATCAATCAGTTCTCAGAAATGTTCAAATATTTCTCTAAGCTGGACTGCAAAGAAATTTAGGTCTTTTACCAATTACAGTGCATAATACGAAAATGTTTAGGGAGAAAATATAAGCCAGTGTAGGTCAAAGTCAGAAACCACTGCTGACTTTGGATGACCTTTGAGCTCTTAGATGAGCACTCACTGAGAAACCGTTAAGCTGCTTTGGAGAACTATTACTGTTATTAGCTATTATTTTAGAATCCAGTTAGGAAACGTATTTACCCATGTAATTAGCAGTAAACATGAAGGGCATGAGATAAAATTCTGGCATCATCAGTACAATATCCATCCATACTTTTAAGCAAGACACCTAATCCTCCTCTGCTTCTCTCAACCGTAAATTCACATTAATGTCTATAAAATAAGTAAATATAAATGTCGTTTGTTTGGTAGAAAGGACCTCCTTATGAGCTTGCTGTGGACCTGGGCTGTGGGACGGGACAGAACACTCGTCTCCTGGCTCCTCACTTCCAGAAAGTGGTGGGTATTGATATCAGTGAGTCCCAGTTGGAGGAAGCCAGGACAATGCCAGGGTTTGCCAATGTCACCTACAGGTTGGCCATGAAGCCATTTCTCTTTCTCTGTTTAGGTTTATGTTAAAATATAAAAGGTGATGCATTACATAAGACGATACATTCTATTGCAAGAATCATTTAGAAAAATTTATCATGTCACTATGAACTCTTAACAAAATTGGACAAGCAATTAGATTAAGAAATATAAAGCTATAAAGAGTTGATGACATTGTTCTCATCACAGGTCAGGTTCAGCAGAGGAGCTACCATTTCCTGATGGCTTGGTTGATTTGCTGACTGCATCATCTGCAGCTCACTGGTTTGATACCAAACCATTCCTAAAGGAGGCTGCACGTGTGTTGAAACCTCATGGATGCATTGCTCTTCTGGGCTACAATGATCAGTTTAACCTGCATTATGGCTCCTGTGGTGACAAACTGAACAACATCTGTGCAGAGGTGAGAACTTAAGGACACAGACTGTCAAACAATGTTTTGAAAGCAGGAATAAAACAAAAAAAAGTCAGCTACGTCAGGTATGACTGAAAACTGACATTTTTTTGTGTCACCTCAGAGCCTGATTTTGTAATAATGTAAATTGATTTGTAAGATACAATTGTGCGGTATCTTCTGTTTGTTTTTCTACAGGTGTTGGAGGTTCTCGGACCTTATGCTAGTCCTCGGTTGGAAGCAGGCAGAAACAGACTGAAGGATTTATTCGAAGCTATACCCTTCCCTGACAAAGAGAGGTATGTGCAAATGACAACCAGTGTGATAATTAATTTTTAAAACACATTTTTATGCAGTGCACATAATCCAATGCATTGTGGGGTTGAAAATCTAATTTTTTTTTCTTATTACAAACTAATGTATTAAAAGCAACGCTGTAGGGAAAAATGTTTCATTGGTCTATTATTACTAATATTATTATAATTATTATTGTAGATTTTATTAATATATTTTAACTGCCATACAGTACCTCAGAGTTGCAACTAAAGTTTGTGTGATAGCCTTTTTGTCTAAACCTTTACTTCTCTTTTCTCCCAAAGGATTGAAAGAATTCCAATGAGAATGGAGATGACGGTTGACGGTTTTGTAGGTTTTGTGGAGTCTTTGTCTTCTTGTCAGACCTACTTTAAGACAGATCCTCAAGCTGCAGTTGCTTTTTTGGAGTCAGCGAAGACACGGTAATCTAGTTTATTCTTAGTTTATAATCATTTGAAATATTTGAAGCTGATTTTTCTTGAATACGTTTTACGATGTATACACAGACAAAAAACACATCATGTATTTTCAAAGATCAACTTATATTAGTCTTAGGGGAATAAACCTCTTTGAGATGTGCTACAATGGGCTAATAATCAACTTTGCAGGGGCAATACATCATGCTATTCAGTTTTCAAATAATGTACAAATGCAATGTATTGTACATAATTGAAGATAGGCTTACATAATTTACATGAGATGTGCTCTATAATAAATCTATTCTTATTAATGATATTTTATAAAATGTTAACACATTCAACCTCTATCCTGTTACAGGTTTCTACAGGAAATGGACGTCTCATCGCCTAACACTAAGTTACAGTTCACAACAGACTACTTTTGTGTGTTAGCATGTAAACCGCAGTAAAAAAAAAAAAAAAAAAAACACTTCTGATTTGAGACTGACAGTTAGATTTAAGTGAGGACTGATATAATGGTCATTGCAATATATTTTTCATGGACATTGACACTCCCCATGATCATAATGTCATTAGGAAAAATCAACCTTATCTACCACATACTGTACTGTATGTGCACAGTAAATATTAGGACATGTCAAGCCCATGTCGTTTTTACAATCGGTTCCTTCTTCCTAACATAATATTTAAATGTTTAATCTGAATAATGATCATGCCTAAACACAATGTTACCGGTGGATGAAAAACACTTATCTGGAGGTAAATTTAACTGTATGTGCAATTAAGAACTTATGGATATGGATTATCTGGACAAAATCATATACCACAATATAGATTATTTATATTACATTTTCTCTATAATCACTAAAACATGTATACATTCAAATTATAATTGCACTGCTTGTTGTTTTTGACACTTTTTATCCTTGTACTTGAAAATAACATTAAAACAAGACTGGCAACAAAAACAACATACTGTAACACAAAATTTTTCCCCAGATTCCAGGTTTAGGAAACCAAAGGACAGTGGAAATCGAAAGGTTAGGAAACCAAAGGACAAAAGGACAGAGCCTTCCCTGTGGTATTTCCAAATAAATAAATCAAAGTTTTGAATTCATTGTGAAACAGCCAAGACTAGTGGAAGTGGTGTAATAAAGTTAGGAAAGGCTAACCCTTCAAGCTTGTTTATGCAAAAAAAATATACATGCAATTTCTACTTCACTAAATTACTGCTCAGTGTTGTTTTACATAACCAGACTGAGTGGTGCATAGTATTCAGAGGTGGGTAGTAACTAGGGTTGTTCCGATTCCGATACTGGCATCGGAAATGCTACCGATACCACAAAAAACTCTGGCATCGGAATCGGTGAGTATTTGAGTCCATGTACCGATCCGATACCATTTTCCTAAACATAACCTATTTATGCCCGCTAGCTTAGCTTATTTACAGAGTGTCACGGCGTGCGCCTGTGATGGGCGTGCGCCCAAATTGATATCGCTCCTCGCTCATTAGTTAGGCGGCCTCCCCCCTCTTTAGGTATGTGAAGGAGCAGGGCCACAGAATCAGGCTACGGCCCATGAGCTATCACCGCTAATGATCCCGGCGCTATAAAACACAGCGGGGAGTGTAGTTCGGGATCTGACTGTTGGGAAGCTGGACTTTGCAACGCGATGGATTTTATGAGAGACAGTGGCACAAGAGTGGGGCGACGTGATGCGCCCAAAGACTTTAAAAAGGAGGGCGCCTTTGATCTCCGCGAGAGCTGCGCGAGCTCCCGCGGGACCTTCACTTCCGCGTCGAGCCGGCCTTCGCATCCCTGCCGACAAAGCGGAAAAGACCGCATAGAGCCTTTAACCCTTTCCTTCCCCATTTTTCTAAATAAACTACCCTTTTTCCTGTAAGACCTCGCCTCGAGTCCGTGTTTCATGGTGTCGCCCGTGCACTTGGGGTCGAACCCGTTACACAGGGCTAGTAGTATTTTACTTAAAAAAAAAGAATATATATATACACACACACACACACCCAGGTATCGGATCGGTACTTGGTATCGGCCGATACCCTGAGCCCAAGTACCGGAATCGGTATCGGGAGGCGAAAAATGGTATCGGAACATCTCTAGTAGTAACAAGTTACATTTACTCCGTTACATTTACTTGAGTAACTTTATTTTAAAAATGTACTTTTATAAGTAGTTTTACTGCACCATACTTTTTATTTTTTACTTGAGTAGATTTGTGAATAAAAGCTACTCTTACTCTGCTACATTCGGTTACACTCGACCTTTTCTAAACATTTATTCTACACATGCAACCGGTAGATCTACCGCATGACTTGACCAATCAGCCACTGTAACAATAACCACACATACTGTAGACACAAAACCACACCTTCAAACCAGCAGCATAGCCAGATAAAAAATCTTTAGCCGGCATCCCTGGCATCATATACAAAGCATGTTTCGCTTGCAAGAGAACAGCTTCATACTGCGGTGTCTTCTCTATCTGTCAAAACAGAAACACACTTATACAGCATATAAAAACTCGACTTCTAACCTGAGGAAACATGTCGCAGTAAGTTTAGCTGTTTTATTGAATGTTGCAATGTATAATAATAATAATAAATATCATATAAAAAAGCCTTGTCATACTGAAAGAAAAAAAAAATTTGTTTATATGTTTCACACGCTATACCTTGTGCCTATATATAATAATTTTTTTTTTATACCACTTGATTTTTTTTTTCTTTCGGGGATGCATTTGTAAAAGAGGCTATATACAAAAGTTTGAATATAGCCTCTTTCACAAATGCATCACTTTACATAAATTTGTACCGAAATCTAAGGGGACGTATTCGTGTTTCTTCCCACAGTCCAAAGATCTGCAGATTTGGCCGATTGCCGTTCCCAAATTGCCCATAGTGTGTGCAACCTACGGTGGATTGTCACCCTGTCCTGAGTGTCACCTGCCTTGTGCCCCAAGTCTCCTGGGATAGGATCCAGACTCCCCTGCGACCCTGAATACAAGATAAAACCTTGTCATACTGACTGTGCTATACTGAAATGTCACTGGTTTTGGGTTCACTGGAGGACTTTGCACATTCCACATAGATTACAGTATATTATAAAAACTGTAATCATCTTCTTTGGCTCTGCCTTCATCTAACCATGTCCTCTGCATCCTCTTCTCTCATCCCAACTAACTTCATGTCCTCTCTCACTGCATCCATAAATCTCCTCTTTGGTCTTCCTTTTTATACCTCCTGCCTGGCAGTTCCAACCTCAGCATCCTTCTACCAGTTTGCTCTCTTCTCTGAACATGTCTAAACCACCTCAATCTGGCCTCTTTGACTTTATCCCCAAAACATCTAACATGGGTTGTCCATCTGATGAACTTATTCTTGGTCCTATCCATACAGTACTTGTTACTCCCAAAGAGAGAACCTCAACATCTTCAGCTCTGCTACCTCCAACTTTGCCTCCTGTCTTTTCTTCAGTGCCACTGTCTCCAAGCCATAGAGCATTGCTGGTCTCAACACTGTCTTGTACACCTTTCATTCTCACGAATACTCTTTTGTCACATAACACACCTGACACTTTTCTCCACCCATTCCGACTTGCCTGTACACACCTCTTCACCTCCTTTCCACACTTATCTATACCATAGATAATATTAGTCCCAAAATTCAGAAGTACCCTTGCTTTGACAGTGAATAGTTCATTTATGTCATTATTATACTGTATATCCAATAATTTACTTATCGGAGTCATGTACTGCAGTGATTTGTTTGAATGAGGAAATGAAGCAGGGAGCCATCCTGTAATGGAACTAACACTGGCAGGAAATATATTGAAATAACCCTCTGATTTTAATTAGGAAGGAGGCATTCTACTGTCACTTGAAGATACCCATCATAATAGGGTTATTATTAATAATTCGATGGCGGATTGATAAAAGTACTAAAAGGTCAAGAGATATTGAAAAATCCTGCAGATTTCTAGTGACACTCAGTTATCTGTTATAATATCAACTGTTTCTACTGATAGACGGATTCATTCAGTCCTTTGAACAGTGCTCTTCAAGTTAGACAAAAGTTATAGTTATTATTATTATTTTTTTTTAGGGTAAGCAGATGTTGCTTATAATTTGACTTCTATATTTTTCCCTGTTTTTTTGTCATGGATCATAATCTCTTGTAACAAAGTGTAGGAATCACGCTACAATTTAAATTGTAGTCGAGTGCATTGTTCCCTTTTATTTTAAAAAGTCACATTTTACAGCTTACATGTGCTGAAATTAGTAAATGTTATATTAGTAAAGTGCTTTTTGGTAATGCAATTTAGATTTTCCAAAACAGGTTCTTTCTTAAAAAAAAAAAAAAAAATTATATATATATATATATATATATATATATATATATATATATATATATATATATATATATATATATATACACACACACACACACACACATTTGTATCTGGACCCTGATCAAGATGAGAAATTAGCTCTGAAGCACAGCAGCATGGCCTAACATATAGATAGTTCCAAGAGTTCCTAGGCTTTATTAGTAATTGAAAGTGAATTAATACATTCCCCACACTAATTTAACATTTTTAAATAAAAAATATTGTATTCTAATAACTTATTAAATCTGTGTCAGTTGTTTTCCCCAGAATAAATAAATAATGAATGAATGAATAGAATAGCTAGGCTATATGCCTCTATTCAGTAGAGTAGAAGATTTTATGATCGCACCCATCCTAGGCAAAGAACTCACAGTTTAGACATGGTTAGACTGTTATGCTAACAGTTAACTTTTAGTAAAGCTTTATCTTTTAGTTAGTTGTTTTTTTTAGTTTAGCATTGGCATCTAGGCATGAAATAATCCAGATGAATCTTTTGCCAAATGATTGATTTATCCAGTCTGTCTAAAGGCAAACTTTTGACCTGTGTCCAGAGCAAAGTCTGTGACTCTTTAATTAGAATATTTATTTTTAACATACACTAGCCACTATGTGTCACAAATCTTCAGCATTATCACAGCAAAGGATTATCAGATCATAACTTTACCCTATTCAATGATTGCCTGAAGAATCCAGTAAAGAAACTTGCTTACTGATATACAGTAAATGGGTAACGGTAAAAGTTTACAAAAAATACTGCATAATTCCACCTGATGATGTTACAAGACTCATTCTGGAGTATGTGAACAAAAAGTAGGCATTACTTTATAGTTATATTTATATATATTTAAAGTATAGGCAGATGTTCATTAATCTTGCAAGCATTTTTATAATACTACCAATGGCCTAGATGTAGATCATACAAATCCCATTTGTGGAAAAGTAATTTTCTAAAAAGTAACAAAAACAATAAACTGCAATTTATAAATTCTGTTAATATATTTGTAAGTATATTCTGGTGAACATAAAAAGAACCTAAAATGCTCCGTCATCTCCGTGATCATACTGTATACAGTGGTGTGAAAAACTATTTGCCCCCTTCCTGATTTCTTATTCTTTTGCATGTTTGTCACACTTAAATGTTTCTGCTCATCAAAAACCGTTAACTATTAGTCAAAGATAACATAATTGAACACAAAATGCAGTTTTTAAATGAAGGTTTACGTCATTAAGGGAGAAGAAAAACTCCAAACCTACATAACCTTGTGTGAAAAAGTAATTGCCCCCCTTGTTAAAAAATAACTTAACTGTGGTTTATCACACCTGAGTTCAATTTCTGTAGTCACCCCCAGGCCTGATTACTGCCACACCTGTTTCAATCAAGAAATCACTTAAATAGGAGCTACCTGACACAGAAGTAGACCAAAAGCACCTCAAAAACTAGACATCATGCCAAGATCCAAAGAAATTCAGGAACAAATGAGAACAAAAGTAATTGAGATCTATCAGTCTGGTAAAGGTTATAAAGCCATTTCTAAAGCTTTGGGACTCCAGCGAACCACAGTGAGAGCCATTATCCACAAATGGCAAAAACATGGAACAGTGGTGAACCTTCCCAGGAGTGGCCGGGCGACCAAAATTACCCCAAGAGCACAGAGACAACTCATCCGAGAGGCCACAAAAGCCCCCAGGACAACATCTACAGAACTGCAGGCCTCACTTGCCTCAATTAAGGTCAGTGTTCACGACTCCACCATAAGAAAGAGACTGGGCAAAAACGGCCTGAATGGCAGATTTCCAAGGCGCAAAAAGAACTTTAAGAACTTTCCACTTTTAAGCAAAAAGAACATTAAGGCTCGTCTCAATTTTGCTAAACAACATCTCAATGATTGCCAAGACTTTTGAGAAAATACCTTGTGGACCGACGAGACAAAAGTTGAACTTTTTGGAAGGTGCTTGTCCCGTTACATCTGGCGTAAAAGTAACACAGCATTTCAGAAAAAGAACATCATACCAACAGTAAAATATGGTGGTGGTAGTGTGATGGTCTGGGGTTGTTTTGCTGCTTCAGGACCTGGAAGGCTTGCTGTGATAGATGGAACCATGAATTCTACTGTCTACCAAAAAATCCTGACGGAGAATGTCCGGCTATCTGTTCGTCAACTCAAGCTGAAGCAATCTTGGGTGCTGCAGCAGGACAATGACCCAAAACACACCAGCAAATCCACCTCTGAATGGCTGAAGAAAAACAAAATGAAGACTTTGGAGTGGCCTAGTCAAAGTCCTGACCTAAATCCTATTGAGATGTTGTGGCATGACCTTAAAAAGGCGGTTCATGCTAGAAAACCTTCAAATAAAGCTGAATTACAACAATTCTGCAAAGATGAGTGGGCCAAAATTCCTCCAGAGCGCTGTAAAAGACTCGTTGCAAGTTATCGCAAACGCTTGATTGCAGTTATTGCTGCTAAGGGTGGCCCAACCATTTATTAGGTTCAGGGGGCAATTACTTTTTCACACAGGGCCATGTTGGTTTGGATTTTTTTTCTCCCTAAATAATAAAACCCCTCATTTAAAAACTGCATTTTGTGTTTACTTGTGTTATCTTTGACTAATAGTTAAATGTGTTTGATGATCAGAAACATTTTGTGTGACAAACATGCAAAAGAATAAGAAATCAGGAGGGGGGCAAATAGTTTTTCACACCACTGTATATACAATATATGTATATTTCTTTTTTTGTTTTTTTAGAAATGTTAATCTACAACAATTAATTAGCAGCCTCTACTTTTATGTGGATATGCTTTGATTTCAGCTTACAAAAACAGCAAAAACATCAGATAAAAAAAAATCTATTTTCAAAAAAATAAAAGATTAAAATGGAATATACAGTATGTAACTGTTACATATGGTTATAACAGATCTCAAATGCTAGCATGCATATCATGATAGAAATATATTTTTTAATAAACCAATGTCATCTATCTAGGTTCTATCTATCCTTATGTGCAGAAATCTTAAACATATTTTGACACCTGGCTGGTTACCCGGGTTGGGTGTTTTGTATTTTAGACAGGGATAAATGGTTATTATGAAGTTACAGTTCATCCAACAGTATAAAAGCTCGTTAAAAAAACTAATAATTGATAATTAAATAAGTTCTAGATTACGCAGGTTATAAAGTATTTAATTAAGATAATTCTTCCCTTAAAAAAAATGCAGTGTTTATTATTAGTGTTAACTGCAAATAAATCTTTAAAAATAATTTTTAAATGAGCCAGTTGAGTCAATCACAACTAATACATCCATCATAAACTATCACACTGTTAATGTGCCATTTTGTTATATATATATATATATATATATATATATATATATATATATATATTAGATAGATAGCGCGCGGCACGGTGGTGTAGTGGTTAGCACTGTCGCCTTGCACCTCCAGGGTCTGGGCTCGATTCCCGTCTCTGAGTTTGCATGTTCTCCCCATGCTTGGTGGGTTTCCTCCGGGTACTCCGGTTTCCTCCCACAGTCCAAAGATATGCAGGTTAGGCTAATTTTGCCCGTTGCGTGTGTGTGTGTGTACGTGTGTGTGTGTACGTGTGTGTGCCCTGCGATGGATTGGCACCCTGTCCAGGGTGTACCCCGCCTAGTGCCCGAAGTCTCCTGGGATAGGCTCCAGGTCCCCCGCGACCCTGACCACAGGATTAAGCGGTATAGAAAATTAATGAAATTATATATATATATATATATATATATATATATATATATATATATAGAGAGAGAGAGAGAGAGAGAGATGTTCCGATACCATTTTTCCCCTCCCGATACCGATACTTGGGCTCAGGGCATCGGCCGATACCGAGTACTGATCCGATACCTGGGTGTGTATATATATGTGTGTGTGTGTGTGTGTGTGTGTGTATATATATATATATATATATATAAAATATTATTAAATATATAATATTATTAAATATATAAATAAATATATATATAAAATTTATTTTTTAAGTAAAATACTACTAGCCCTGTGTAACGGGTTCGACCCTAAGTGCACGGGCGACACCATGAAACACGGACACGAGGCGAGGTCTTACAGGAAAAAGGGTCATTTATTTAGAAAAATGGGGAAGGAAAGGGTTAAAGGCTCTCTTTGGTCTTTTCCCCTTCGGCGGCAGGAATGCGAAGGCGGGCTCTACGCGGAAGTGAAGGTGCCGCGGGAGCTCGTGCAGCTCGTTCACGCTCTCCTCTCGCGGAGATCAAAGGCGCCCCCCTTTTTTAAGTCTCTGGGGCGCATCACATCGCCCCGCTCTTGTGCCACTGTCTCTCATAAAATCCACCGCGTCGCAAAGTCCAGCTTCCCAACAGTCAGACCCCGAGCTACACTCCCCGCTGTGTTTCATAGCGCCGACAGCTCATGGGCCGTTGCCCGATTCTGCGGCCCTGCTACTTCACATACCTAAAGGGGGGGAGGCCGCCTAACTAGTGAGCGAGGAGCAATATCAATTTGGGCGCACGCCCATCACAGGCGCACGCCGTGACACTCTGTAAGTAAGCTAAGCTAGCAAAGCTAGCGGGCATAAATAGGTTATGTTTAGGAAAATGGTATCGGATCGGTATGTGGACTCAAATACTCGCCGATTCCGATGCCAGCTTTTTTTTGTGGTATCGGCAGCATTTCCGATACCAGTATCGGAATCGGAACAACCCTACACACACATACACACACTACCGTTCAAAAGTTTTAGAACACTTTCTAACTCCATGATCGTTCCTGATTTTTATTTCTTTCTACATTGTAAAGGAATGCTGAAGGCGTCCAAAAAATGCATTAAGTCGGTTAAGGTTGTGGGTTACTGAGTTACTGATCGGAAGGTCGGGGGTTTGAACCCCAGCATCACCAAGTGCCACTGTTGAGCCAGGGGTGCTGCTCCGTAAGCTGGCTGACCCTGCGCTCTGACCCCAGTTTCCTAATTGAGATGCGAAAATTGAGCAATTTCCCTCTGGGATTAATAAAGTTCTATAAAATAAATAAATAAAAAGTAAAGACTTCATAACACCTCTAATCTGAGGTGTTGGTCATTTTTCAGGCTGATAACTCTAAATGAACTTCTCGTCTGTGGCAGAGGTAGGTTTTGGTCTCACCCTCCTGGGATGGCCTTCATGAGAGACAGTTTCATTATGGTGCAAACTGTCAGGTGGCAATGATGATTTTACAAATTGCCGTCAACTCACTCTTTTTATCTTTGGAGGTAAGCGTATGGCTGAGTTTTCCTTTAATTTTTACCATCTTCACTGCAAGAAGAAAGAGTCTTATCTTTTCTCTAGTTTGACTTTCTTTTTGAAGTTAGATTTGATTAGATTATGACAGTTATACACAGCTCTATTACTGTATGGGCGCTTAAAACAATTAAATCTGCTAAGGAGAACATCACACATCGTAATCATGCATCTATACATTATCTCTATGTGCAAAAAGCTTTCACACAATTGGTGCTGCTTTAAAAAAAATTATTTTCCACAGATTAAATCTATAAAAAACTATGTTACATAAAATCACATCACTTCATTATACTTTATAGACTACTTTGCAGCTCTCCGTGTCAGTGGTGACATTCTGAAAGTAAGAGTAGAGAGCTTCATAAATACCCTTACTCTGTCTTACTCTGAGGTAGCTGTATTTTTTATCCAAAATTAACTTTCAGCCTGATTCCTGGGAGTGATTCTGAGATGCTTAGTAAGTACAGGCCCAGAAGTAACCCTCAGCTGAATTCCTGTAATGTGCAAGTTGTATGGATTAATGATTGTGTGTACAATACGTGATTTCACCAAATAATAAGAAACCCCAATGGGTTTCTTTTCTGTTAAAGTTTTTGAGAAATCCTGATAATTTCTCTGATCATTTGGAAAATGAATATTCTAATTAAATAGAAACAAACTTCTCTAGACAAAGGTGAAAACTTTGATTTATACAGTCTGTCTGAAGGCAATCATTTGCAAGATGAATCCATCACTCAGTATTACTATGGATTTGCTTTTTGAAAAGAAAAGCACATTAAGATTTAGAATAGACTGCTAGCTCATAGATTCCTTTTCTTTATCTTTGAATAAATTGACCAGAACATGTTTTATTTGGACTTTGGTGAAAAGCTTGAAGGAATTCTCAAAGCTCATGTATTACATAAAAGAATGCATTTTTCGAGACATTTCAAAGAGGAACTTTGCCTAGATAGGAGTTCTACTGAAATGTCTAGAGGACACAAAGCAGTGCTTGTCTGCATGAAAAATGAGGCAATTAGAGCACAGCTCTGAGACAACTTAGATGAGTTATTAGCTTTCCATACAGCACACATCAACAATTCCCAAGTGCCAAAGCATAACTCAGTTTAACTCTTCAAGCTAAAAGTTAATTGTTATGTTCAGGAATTGTAAGTAATTCAGTAATTCATTCATGTATTCATTTATTTTAAAACAGATACAGGTTTAATAAATTATTATAAATATAATTATGATACATTATGTTAAATGACCATGGGGAATGTATAAATTCATTAATTCACCTTCAAATACTAATTTATTCTGATCAGTGTAGGAGTGAAACTGAAGCTTCTCAATAAGGACTCTTAATAATCTACATGTTTTTGGGCAGGAGGTGGGAGAACCCAAGCTCTGTTAAACAGCTTTGAAGCATCAATGCCACCCACTGTTTGGCCATGTAGCTGTGTTTTAGAGCAATAATGCCCTAATTTTCTCATCTAGCTCAGGGTCCAGATCCAAAGAATCATTTAGAAAAAAATAAAGAAGCTGTTTTTAAAAATCTGAATTGCACTACCAAAAAGCTCTTTTATTACGTTCACTCATTTCAGTACATGTGAACTGTAAAATGTGATTCACTCAAAGTGAACAATGCACTTAACTACAATTTACATTGTAGTATTATTTCTATGCTTACTACAGGGGACAAAATTAGATGCGCTAAGGGAAAGGTAGAATCATTGATATATACTGTACGAGTCAAATTATAAGCAACTTCATATTCTAACCCATAAAAAAAACCCTTCATGACTGACTTCAAGAGCACGGACATCAAGAAGTGAAGGAATCAGTCTAGCAGCAGAAATAGTTGACATACACTATAAGGACTGAGTCACACCAGTAATCTGCAGGATATTCAAATTTCCACTTGATATTTTATTAGTTAAACTATATTTGCATTTTATGACATTTTTAGAACAGTTCTTTAGAACTACGTTCTTTAGATGTACTCTCCTTTTTTGCTTTGTAATTTAGTGGAATTGTCTCATGCTGGGTTTAACGACCTGACAACTCGAACTTGAAAACTGTTGAAACTTCTACAATCAACCAACCCTCCCAAGGCTAATAATAACCCTATAATAATGGTACATTATATAATGGTATATTATAGTATCTCCCCTCCTTGAACCACCACCTTATCGTGGTGGAGGGGTTTGCGTGTCCCAATGATCCTGGGAGCTATGTTGTCGGGGGCTTCATGCCCTCGGCAGGGTCACCCATGGCAATCTGGTCCTAGGTGAGGGAACAGACAAAGAGTGGTTCAAAAGACCTCTTATGACGAGTATAAACATTGGTAAACGTTTTCCCTCGCCCGGACGTGGGTCACCGGGGCCTCCCTCTGGAGCCAGGCCTGGAGGTGGGGCCCGATGGCGAGCGCCTGGTGGTCGGGCCTGCACCCATGGGGCCCGGCCGGGCACAGCCCGAAGAGGCAACGTGGGTCCCCCTTCCCATGGGCTCACCACCTGTAGGAGGGGCCAAAGAGGTCGGGTGCAGTGTGAGCTGGGCGGTGGCAGAGGACGGGGGCCTTGGCGGTCTGATCCTCGGCTGCAGAAGCTGGCTCTAGGGACGTGGAATGTCACCTCTCTGGCGGGGAAGGAGCCTGAGCTAGTGTGTGAGGTTGAGAAGTTCCGGCTAGATATAGTTGGACTCACCTCGACGCACGGCTTGGACTCTGGAACCAGTCTCCTTGAGAGGGGCTGGACTCTCTTCTACTCTGGAGTTGCCACCGGTGAGAGGCGACGAGCAGGTGTGGGCATACTTATTGCCCCCCGGCTTGGGGCCTGTACATTGGGGTTCACCGCAGTGGACGAGAGGGTGGCCTCCCTCCGCCTTCGGGTGGGGGGACGGATCCTTACTGTTGTTTGCGCTTATGCGCCGAACAGCAGTTTGGAGTACCCACCCTTTTTGGGGTCTCTGGAGGGGGCGCTAGAGAGCGTCCCTCCTGGGGACTCCATCGTTCTGTTGGGAGACTTCAATGCTCACGTGGGCAATGACAGTGAGACCTGGAAGGGCGTGATTGGGATGAACGGCCCCCCCGATCTGAACCAGAGCGGTGTTTTGTTGTTGGACTTCTGTGCTCGTCACGGATTGTCCATAACGAACACCATGTTCAGGCATAAGGGTGTCCATATGTGCACCTGGCACCAGGACACCCTAGGCCGCAGTTCGATGATCGACTTTGTGGTCGTATCGTCGGACTTGCGGCCACATGTCTTGGACACTCGGGTGAAGAGAGGGGCGGAGCTGTCAACTGATCACCACCTGGTGGTGAGTTGGCTTCGTTGGCGGGGTAGGATGCCGGTCAGGCCTGGTAGACCCAAACGTATTGTGAGGGTCTGCTGGGAACGTCTGGCAGAGTCCCCTGTCAGGACGAGCTTCAACTCCCACCTCCGGCAAAGCTTCAACCACGTCCTGGGGGAGGTGGGGGACATTGAGTCCGAATGGACTATGTTCCGCGCCTCCATTGTCGAGGCGGCCGACCGGAGCTGTGGCCGTAAGGTGGTCGGTGCCTGTCGCGGTGGCAACCCAAGAACCCGTTGGTGGACACCGGCGGTGAGGGATGCCATCAAGCTGAAGAAGGAGTCTTACCGTGTCTTTTTGGCTGGTGGCACTCCGGAGGCAGCTGATAGGTACCGGCAGGCCAAGCGGAATGCAGCTTCGGTGGTTGCTGTGGCAAAAACCCGGGCGTGGGAGGAGTTTGGGGAGGCCATGGAGAATGACTTCCAGACGGCTTCGAGGAAATTCTGGTCCACCATCCGGCGTCTCAGGAGGGGAAAGCAGTGCACGGTCAACACAGTGTATAGTGGGGATGGTGCGCTGCTGACCTCGACTCGGGACGTTGTGGGTCGGTGGGGGGAGTACTTCGAAGACCTCCTTAATTCCACCAACATGCCTTCCGATGAGGAAGCAGGGTCTGGGGACATAGAGGTGGACTCTTCCATCTCTGGGGCCGAGGTCGCCGAGGTGATCAAAAAGATCCGTGGTGGCGGGGCCCCGGGGGTGGATGAGATCCGCCCGGAGTTCCTCAAGGCTCTGGATGTTGTAGGGTTGTCATGGTTGACACGTCTCTGCAACATTGCATGGACATCGGGGACAGTGCCTCTGGACTGGCAAACCGGGGTGGTGGTCCCCCTCTTCAAGAAGGGGGACCGGAGAGTGTGTTCCAACTACAGAGGGATCACACTCCTCAGCCTCCCCGGGAAAGTCTATTCAGGGGTCCTGGAAAGGAGGGTCCGTCGGATAGTCGAACCTCGGATTCAGGAGGAGCAGTGTGGTTTTCGTCCAGGTCGCGGAACAGTGGACCAGCTCTACACCCTTAGCAGGGTCCTGGAGGGGGCATGGGAGTTTGCCCAACCAGTCTACATGTGCTTTGTGGACTTGGAGAAGGCATTCGACCGTGTCCCTCGGGGAGTCCTGTGGGGGGTACTCCGGGAGTATGGGATATCGGATTCCCTGTTAAGGGCTGTCCGGTCCCTGTACGACCGGTGTCGGAGCTTGGTCCGCATTGCCGGTAGTAAGTCGGACCTGTTTCCGGTGAGAGTAGGACTCCGACAGGGCTGCCCTTTGTCACCGATCCTGTTCATAATTTTTATGGACAGGATTTCTAGGCGCAGCCAGGTCGTTGAGGGGGTACAGTTTGGTGGGCTCAGGATTGGGTCACTGCTTTTTGCAGATGACGTTGTTCTGTTGGCCTCATCACCCTGTGACCTACAGCTCTCACTGGATCGGTTCGCAGCCGAGTGTGAAGCGGCTGGGATGAGAATCAGCACCTCCAAATCTGAGGCCATGGTCCTCAGCCGGAAAAGGGTGGAGTGCCCTCTCAGGGTTGGGAGTGAGATCCTGCCCCAAGTGGAGGAGTTTAAGTATCTCGGGGTCTTGTTCACGAGTGAGGGTAAAATGGAGCGGGAGATCGACAGGCGGATCGGGGCAGCGTCTGCAGTGATGCGGGCTCTGTATCGGTCCGTCGTGGTGAAGAAGGAGCTGAGCCAAAAGGCAAAGCTCTCAATTTACCGGTCGATCTACGTTCCTGCCCTCACCTATGGTCATGAGCTGTGGGTAGTGACCGAAAGAACAAGATCGCGAATACAAGCGGCCGAAATGAGTTTCCTCCGCAGGGTGTCTGGGCTCTCCCTTAGAGATAGGGTGAGAAGCTCAGTCATCCGGGAGGGGCTCAGAGTAGAGCCGCTGCTCCTCCGCATCGAGAGGAGCCAGATGAGGTGGCTTGGGCATCTATTTAGGATGCCCCCTGGACGCCTCCCTTGTGAGGTGTTCCGGACACGCCCCACCGGAAAGAGACCCCGCGGAAGACCCAGGACACGCTGGAGGGACTATGTCTCTCGGCTGGCCTGGGAACGCCTTGGGATCCCCCCGGAAGAGCTGGAAGAAGTGGCCGGGGAGAGGGAAGTCTGGGCATCCCTGCTGAAGCTGCTGCCCCCGCGACCCGACCTCGGATAAGCGGAAGAAAATGGATGGATGGATGGATGGATTATAGTATCTTCGAGTCAAAGAATAATGCCTCCTTCCTCTTTAAGAGAGTCACATTAGAGGGTTTTCTTAATATATTTCATGTTAATATATTTCATGTTACATTACAGTGTTGCTACCTTGTTCATTTCCTCATTCAAATCAAATTATTGGATTTCTAATAATAAGGTGAATTAATTTTTCACTGTCAAAGCAGGAGCACTTAAGAAAATTAGAACATATTCTACAATTACTAGTATTAACCTCAATTCCTCTGACTACCCTACCCTAGTACCCTGACATTGTGGACATTTTCCGCCATTTTTTCACATGCTCTTCTTACTTAGCTTAGCTTCATCTACTGTATAGCAAGGGTACTGAATAAAAATTTAAGAAGGTCCGGTCAATAAAAATTTTGAGCAGGGGTCTGAATTTCATGTACTGTATATGTTTCACATCTCTATATACAGTATGACAGTGGTTCCCAAACTTTCAAGCCAGCGATCCCTAATTGAAGATCGACAAGATCTCGCGACTCCCACTATCAAAAACAAGGAATAAACAACAGGCTGTTCACAGTTTTTTGACTACATTTACTATACATCTAAATAATTTTGGCTTACCTCTCAATGGGAAGGGTGTACTTGTTTTTGGCAGCACAAAAGCTTCATTCGTGGCCTGATGGTGGATATCTGCATATCATCTTTGACATCATAATGTGAGCTGTATTTATTTTTTATATGTAACAGCAGAAAAATACTGCTCACACAAATATGTAGATCCAAATTGAAGCAGTACGTCCATTGCTGCACGGGACAACTCGTGTATTCGGTTGCTACCGCAACTTAGTGAATACTGATACTGCACTTTATGAATTCTTCCTCATATTTCCGACGTTTCCTACTGTGGTCTGACGGGGTCTTGCTCTTTTGCTTGGTCGATGTACATGGTTCCGATGACTCAGGCAAACAATTTCCTTAACATTTTTAGATTTGCGAATAACAAATGTATCCATCTCGGCAGTTGCGGTTTTCACGTGCAGTTGTGCGCTGTAGCAATAACTAGTGAGCCAGTCGCTGCACAGTGATGTCATATCTTGGAGTCGCAAATTATTTTTTTAACACTCAATTTAAACACTCTCAATCAGTAATATCTTTACAAATCAGAAAATATTTATTTATAGCATTTACTTGTAATACTGAAAAGTGTGCATTATAATCACAAAAAAATATATATATATTTTAATCCCTCTCGCAAGCCCTTGAAATTATTCCTCTTGGGGTCGTGACCCCCAGTTTGGGAACCACTGCAGTATGCAGTCATAGTAAGTCTATAAAAAATAAGCAAGGACCAAATCATTTCAAGCTTTATTGTCATATACAGATAGCAATGAGGCATTATTACCGTAATGACATTTTTAGACCTGTGTTCCCCAACTTTACATATAATAAAATATATAGGAAGAGGAGGGGGAAAAAAAATATAAATAAATATATTATTGCAAAGGTATCTGTATGTGCAAGTAAGGCTTTTAAGATAATTGCACCTTGCACTGTTACACTAAATTAAGTATTTTGAATATGAATTTAAAGTGACATTGTTAAGAGTCCAGTAGTTGTGGTGTGTGTAGAATGTCAGCAGTTCAGAAGCCTGATGGCTTGTGGATAGAAACTGTCTCTGTATCTGCTGGTGTGGGTCTTGATGGTCCTGTACTGCCTGCCCGACGGCAGGAGCGTGAAAAGTCTGTAGCTGGGGTCAGAGAGGATCCGCTGCGTCCTCCTCCTACTGTACAACGCTGTCTGTAGAGGTCCTGCATGGCTGACAATTCAGTCCTGGTGATGCGCTGTGCTGATCTCACCACCCTCTGCAGAGCTTTGCGATCTAAAGCATTACAGCTGCCATACCAGGTGGTGATACAGCCAGACAGAATACTCTCGATGGTACATCAATAGAAGTTTGAGTATTCTGGGGTCTATGCCGATCCTCCTCAGGCGCCGCAGGAAGAAGAGCCGCTGTCTTGCCGCTTTAGTGATCACACAAATGTGGTGTGACCAACTCAGATCGTCGCTGATATTGATGCCCAGGAATCTGAAGCAACTGAGTCTTCTCCACCTCTGCTCCCTCGATGTGGATGGGGGTGTGGCTTCCTCCCTGCAGTCCAAGATGAGCACCTTAGTTTTGCTGACATTAAGCAGCAGGTTGTTGTCACGGCACCATGATGTCAGGGCTCTCACCTTTGCCCTGTATGCTGACTCATCTCCATCAGAAATGCAGCCGATGATGGTGGTGTCGTCTGCAAATTTGATGATGGTGTTGGAGCTATGTGTTGCTGTTCAGTCGTGGGTGAACAGGGTGTACAGCAGGGGGCTGAGTGTTCATGAGGATGAGGTGATGTTGCCGATCCGAACCACCTGAGGTCTGTCTGTCAGAAAGTCTAGGATCCAGCTGCACAGGGAGGAAATGATGCTCAGGTCGCGGAGTTTCATGACCAGTCTGGGTGGTATGAGGGTGTTGAAAGCGGAGCTATAATCAATGAAAAGCATCCGCACATATGTGTTCCTCTGGTCCAGGTGGGAGTGGGCAGTGTGAAGTGCAATTGCTATTGCATCATCAGTAGATCTATTAGACCTGTAGGCAAGCTGGAGCGGATCTAGTGAAGCAGGGAGAGATAAACATGTGAGCTTTGACTATGCGCTCAAAGCACTTCATGGCAATGGAGGTGAGTGCTACTGGGTAATAGTCATTTAGGCAGCTCACATTCATTTTCTTAGGGACAGGGATGATGGTGGTCCTCTTAAAACATGTTGGGAGAGCAGACTGGTGCAGGGAAAGGTTAAAAATGTCTGTGAAGACATCTGCTAGCTCTCGCGCACATGCTTTGAAGACAAGACCTGGGATATTGTCTGGTCCAGGAGCTTTCCGTGTGTTTACTTTCCTGAAGTATTTACACACGTCTGCCTGAGATATCTGAAGAGGGCAGCTGTCCTCTTCCAGTGAAAGCTCCTGAGATAGGTGGTTATCAAAGCGTGCATAGAAGGTATTCAGCTCATCAGATAGAGAAGCAGTTACCTTCCCCACTCTGCAGCTCTTCCCCTTGTAGTCTGTGATGGTCTTCAGTCCACTCCACATGTTCAGGGCTGATAGTGGAAAAAATTCCTGAGCTTGAACTTTTTTTCCTTGCCCCCGAGGTGAGTAGGAGTGGGGGTATTATGTATGCGACGCACTTTTAACTAGGGTTGGGTATCGTTTGGGTTTTTTTCGATACCGGTGCCAAATCAATACTTTGAAAACGGTACCGGTGCCAAAACGGTGCCTGAACCGATACTTTTAAGCAAAAAAATTATAGTGGATGACTCAAGAATTCATTTTTATTGAACAAAAAATTTTATGCTTAAAATTTAACAATATATTAAAAGTTTAAAAGTATATATATGAATATGTAAGCTTCAAATTTTAGCAATTCTTTTGCAGAAATTTCACCATATTTGCCTTTTCTGTCAAAATACGACACCTTTCCTGACTTATTGCCCTGCACAGGACATGTATAGCCTTCTTTACAATGGTAAATGGGGTCACTGTTGTAGTGCTACTAGTACAGGCTGGAAAGCCATAATTATAAACAGAATCCATGTTACATTAGTTTTTTACAAATCGTTTGACTATTTGTTAGCATGAATGCAAGATTTGCATTTTGCTATTAACATTACATTATCCTACTGCTAACCTGCGGAAAGTCTGCTGACGTCATCATAATCGGTGACTCCTTTTTGCTACAGTTGATATGACTGGGACTGAGGGTCGTCCACACCGATAGCGCCAGCTGTTGTCCACAAGCTGTTAAACACGGTGCCTCCCTCTGCTTTTAACTTTATTCCGTCTGCCCTCGAATGTTTCATTAGATTTAACGTGTTTCCACCTTTACACGCAACTTGCTGTAAGACATTCGCTGCACGTCGCGGTGTCGGAATCCTTTCTTGTGAAATGCAGCCACACTTTCGACAGTTTAGTTTTAGGCATTTTAACGAGAGGTGTTTACTTTAGCATGCTAAGCTATCGGTAGACCGCCTGCTGCCGTCAGAGCGAGTGTAACGTTAGTTACTGCACTCACGCGCATGTCGGATGGTCTCTCATTTCCGGATGATTTGTGCTTTTAATTTTTTTATTTAATCTAATAAACGATTAATCTACAAAAATATATGAATCTAGAGAACAAATATTTCAATCGACAGTTCAGGCATTTAAGTGGCACCGAAATGAGGCACCGAAATTCGCGTTTCTGTTTCGGTCCGGTATATACCGGTTCTATAGGTACCGGTGCCGTATTGGCACCGGGTTTTGGTACCCAACCCTACTTTTAACACATAATTTGATGGCCCCGGGCCCAAATATATACTGTAAACAGCCTATGTATAACCCTGATCATCATTATTGTCAAGTGGCACTTTTTAGATATTTTCATATTTGCATTCTGCCCCCAGTATTATTCAAGAAAACACAGCATTTTCTTCTCAATATGTTCAGTGCCTAGATTGACATTATTAGCCCATCTTACAATCACTGGAAGTAAATGCTACAGCCATACCAAGACAGGTCAGTAATACCCCTTTTCCACTGCTCTGGTTCCCGGGCCGGTCCCGTGTCGGTGTTATGCGCTAAAATGCCCCCTGCCATGGATTGCCTCCCCCCAGTGGCGGTTTTAGGCGTGGGCGAACTGGGCAGCCACCCAGGGCGACATTTTTTCATGACACGTGGGGGGCGGCACACGAACTTGGAGGGGGGGAAAAAATCTGCTGCTGAAGGAGACGCACAGAAGCTGAGCGAGCGGAGATGAGGGGGGCGGGGGGGGGGGGGGGGGGGGGCGCAGAGTACAGTTCACCTCTCCCAAAATTATGCTATTAGCTACAGATGTCGCCATAAAAAACGTGCGTTTCGAGAAACGGGATCCCGTGACTTGCCGCGGCTTTGCGCGGCAGCGTGCGGGAAGCTGTGAACATGCCCTTCATTACCTGTAGGGGGCAGTCGTGTTTCAGTCTGAAGTATTGTGTGTCTACTGAAGCCGAAAATGTGTGCAAATTAAACTGCGCATGCGTGTTTGGAGACGCTGTGCCCGTGCTGTGTATCAGTCGGTTGTGGATCATCATGGAGGTTACAACATGGCGTGGCTGCAGCTGGAGTTTGTCGTGTTCGAGGTAAGTTTAGCTTTCTTTTTTGGATGTGATTCTCGCTTTCATGACTCCCAATTAATGTTCATCTTAATCTCAGGACGTACAATTAGCAATATTTCAGTTTTTAATAGTGTGGAGATTCACAAAACACCGTTTTCGTGTAAAAACCTGAACCTACGGAGCCCCCATAGGTCCTGTGGTAAATAAATAAATAAAATAATAACGAACCGAGTGCGGATTAATAAACCGAGATGTGTATTTCTTACCCCCCACACCTCGTGAAAACGGCGTGTTCAGACAAAGCCTCGCCAGTTAGATGCCATTTCTGAACAAACTGAGTCGTGTGTGTTAAAGCATTAAATGGTAAAAGAGCACTAGCAATAAACGTTTTTTTTCTGAAGCCGAACTTTATTAATGAGTTACGAGTAAAGAACCTGTACATATGTTCATACAGTATTGACAGCAGCTCTAATTTGTCTAAATCGCATTGCAGACAATAAAAATAAGTCGAGTCATCGTGTGACCCTGCATGCTTAATCTTTGCACACATGATTCTTGCTTCTCACTTTTTCCTTAATCCCTCACTGTTCTATCTTGTATTTTTCTAACGGTGTCAGAAACTTTGTGTTAGTAGCACTGCTTGACATGCTTGATGCCTTCCTCTTTTGTAATTTGCTTTGGATAAAGGCAAACTTACAAAAGATGAAGAAATGCCTAAATGTAGTTGTACGAATAAAAGATTATGTAATGATACAATGTAAATATTTTCACAGAAACAAAGCGTAAAGATGAGACATGAATCTGAAGAGGATCTCTTTGATGATTGCCTGGTAAAGCATTGTTTTCTTATTAATTATACAATTTATTAATACCTTGAATATAGTGTTTGTTGTATTGGACAGAAGCATATAAATGCAAATGAATATATAAATATGAGTAATTATTGAACGAATTTTCATGTGTGGACTAACCCTTTAAATACAAACTCAGCATTCATCATAGGATTTCCTGACACTGTAAAGGTGCAGAGTAATCTATGGAGTGTAGCCATCTCATGCCATGTTTTACAATGTTTTAGTGATGCAAGATTATTGCTAAAGCAATTTAACCCAAGTTTAACAATCTGAAGTATATGAAGTGATGGTCATTTTTTATTATCAATTATTTATTTTTTTTCCTCTGTGAAATGAAGTCAGCACAGGTTGAAGCAATTCAGATTTTTTTTTTTTTTTTTTTTTGTTTCTCAAAATAAATTATTTATTTTCTTGTACATTTTATGCAGGGGGACAGACGAAGTGATGCCAGTATGCACCTTCTTAAAATCCTTGTCGTCTGTGCTGTTGAAGGGGAAGAACCGGTTGGTGTATCCATAATCCTTGAAGGAGAGGAAATTTTGCAAGAATGTGGCAATAGCTCCGAGCACTGCGCTACACATTTGAGCTATTTTCAGAAAGTTCTTCTAGAACTTGATGGGATTAAGCTATCACCAAAAGTGCAAGCTTTAAAGATGAAGTTATCTTAAAACATTTGATTTGGCTTGACTACAAGTCTTTACATGTTGTGTTTACATGTTCAGCTTAATGTTTTAATGCGTTATGGTTTCAATGGCATACTTTTAAGTGCACTAGTCCAGAGTGCTGATTTGAATGTTGCAACTTCACTGCTTCCGAGGGCTATTAAGTTTTAACATTTATTCTACAGTTTGTTTAATGTATTTTCTGCTGTATTTTATTTCTAAATGAATGCCGTATTTTATTTATTATTATTTTACACAATTTTGTTTAAAACAAGTATTTCAGGCCCTGGTGCCGTGCAGTTTTTTCTATGGATGCAAAATTTAGCTGAATGCCCTTTTATTAAAAAGACAACTTGGATCTAGACTGTGAATGTCACAAATATTTGGTAATGTTGGTGAATAAACTGTTTAATTATATTTTAGTTGTGTGATTTATGAAAGATATAGATGAAATAATTACTGAAGTTTCTTTCCAAATCATAAATTAGCAATGTTTACATTATTATAGGGAGTAATATAAATTGATAAAACCAAGTTAAGGGAAAATCTCACAAAACAAAATGATAGTAATTTCATAAAATTAAGGTTCCTGCTGATACAATAATGAATTAACTTTACTTGATTATTTTAAATAAATCTAATTTGTGCATTAAATATAATTATGTAACTTTTACTTGATTTCTTTTATTGTTAATTTAATTAAGTAAATTTTACCTGACAATTACGGGTGAGTTTTACTTAGGCTGAATCACAATTCTATTTTCTTCCCCTTGTCCCTTGAAACGAAGTGGAAAGGGGAAGGGTATAAATATTTCCACTAAGAAATGGGACAGCACTGTTATACGTCATCATACGTTGTCGCTGGTTCCTAATGTTACGTCAGAGGACATGCGCCGATGTTTATCACACATTCCAATAAGAGAGATTACTCACTCCCAAAGGTTTTTTGCGCCATATTTCGATTTTTAAAAAAAGTTGCTCATTTTCACCACGAACACGGATGCGTCTTCGGGTGTCCTCAGCCGTCCATATACAGAATATAAATTACAAAACTGTGGTCACGTTGCAATAAGTAAGAATAGAGTAAGCACCGTTCATTTACATGTACACACATGGCCGTAAGCAAAACAAACAATGTGTTATCAAATGCTCGGCAAACTGCTGTGCTACTGAACTTTCATATTTGTTTGTAGCATGCAGTAAAGTGTTTGTGACATAAAAATATATATTTGTAATATTGTGCAATATGTGCTATCCGCTAGCAAACTTTAGCGATTTTTTTTGCAAACGTTTCTTTACAGAACATCACCATAAACACAAACACAAGACTAAAGGTAATATACATATAATGAAAACTTGTCATAAAAATCTTTATTAATGGCAAAAATGACTTAACATTTATGGGTCTGCTTGCTCGAGTGAGCAGCCATGTTGAAAACTTCGCTTAGCCCTTCGTTTGAAGTGAGGTCCTGAAAAATCTTCGTTTGTAAACAACATCTCAATGATTGCCAAGACTTTTGGGAAAATACCTTGTGGACCGACGAGACAAACTTTTTGGAAGGTGCGTGTCCCGTTACATCTGGCGTAAAAGTAACATAGCATTTCAGAAAAAGAACATCATACCAACAGTAAAATATGGTGGTGGTAGTGTGATGGTCTAGGGTTGTTTTGCTGCTTCAGGACCTGGAAGGCTTGCTGTGATAGATGGAACCATGAATTCTACTGTCTACCAAAAAATCCTGAAGGAGAATGTCCGGCCATCTGTTCGTCAACTCAAGCTGAAGCGATCTTGGGTGCTGCAGCAGGACAATGACCCAAAACACACCAGCAAATCCACCTCTGAATGGCTGAAAAACAAAATGAAGACTTTGGAGTGGCCTAGTCAAAGTCCTGACCTGAATCCTATTGGGATGTTGTGGCATGACCTTAAAAAGACGGTTCATGCTAGAAAACCCTCAAATAAAACTGAATTACAACAATTCTGCAAAGATGAGTGGGCCAAAATTCCTCCAGAGCGCTGTAAAAGACTCGTTGCAAGTTATCGCAAACGCTTGATTGCAGTTATCGCTGCTAAGAGTGGCCCAACCAGTTATTAGGTTCAGGGGGCAATTACTTTTTCACACAGGGCCATGTAGGTTTGGATTTTTTTTCTCCCTAAATAATAAAACCCCTCATTTAAAAAACTGCATTTTGTGTTTACTTGTGTTATCTGTGACAAACATGCAAAAGAATAAGAAATCAGGAGGGGGGCAAATAGTTTTTCACACCACTGTAAACAGACTACGATCTGAGCAGACGAGGAGACTAGGCAGACTAAGATCTAAACATGTTAGTATCAACCTCATTAGTATTTAAACAGACTAATAACTAAACATGCAATGGGGGTTACTTACACAAAAGGGTAAACACAAAAGGCTAATTCTCCTAGAGGCTAATCCTGCTAGGAGACACAAAGACAAGGACATCTTAATATAAACAAACTTAACTTAAAGTGCTCCTGAAACCAAAAGGCCAACCATACTGTTAAGCAAACTAAAACAGAACAAAACTCACATAACAGAACAGAAATTATATTACTTTAATGCTCAACCCAGCTTCCCAGAACAAACAGGTTTTTATGCTTATACGTTATACTTAACTTAAGGCTGAATCCCAATTCTATTTTCTACTCCTTCTGGGTGCCTTCTGGGAAACTGGGTCTACAACCAAAACTACAAACTCTAAACACTGCCCTCTAGTGGGCAACCCTAACACACGTCAGTATACAAGAATGTCACGGCTGTCACGTGCCTAGGGTTTATTATAATTGTAATATCATATTTGATAATAAACCTATGAATTTATGTTCTAATATAATAATATAATCTTTATCGATTATGTGGGGGCAGGCGGGCATTTTAGCGCACAACAACTTTGGAACCAGTGCCGCGCTTTTCCACAGAAAACAAATTGGTGCCGGTGCCCTAAAATAAGCACCAAACCGGCCCCTAAACTCTGCTGGTCTAGTCGCAAGAACCCGTGACGTCGTTTAAAAAAAAAAATGGCGGTGACCCAAACGTGGCAATAATAGTACTATAAAGTACACAGGAATTGATTAACTAATTGATTATCCTCCTCTGATTTCTTACATAAAGTGACGAGTGGGTGGGCGATATTAAATGACAGGTCAAGCTCAAATGAATTCCTGCCACAATTCTGAGCGATTCTGCGCGTGTGCGGTGTCTCTCCTGCTCGCTCAACATGTTCTCCGCGCACGCGCGACTTATCGATTCCTGCCTGCATGCGCGTGCAACATTTATTTTCTGTGCGCGCTCGCTCAACTTTGTCCAGTGTTTAAAAAAAATCCGCCGTGGTGCCAGAACGCTATCACCCCTGTGTTCCTGATGTCAGAGCTGCTATAACCGGATTCCACCTTTTCTCTGTACTGTCCCTTGGCAGGTTTCTACATGGAACAATATCAGTTCTGATACAGTACATGATAATAGTCACAAGAGTCAACTGTGTATACACCTGGGCATTTCATGTAATTTATACTAAGCTTTTGGCTTTGAATCCATACTTTTAGGCCACCCTGTATGATGAACATGTGTAGCATTCATGTTTGGGATTTCCTGCAATGACCATGTATAACATACTGTAGCACCATTGCTATTATAATTGGTGGGCTGGAAGCAGAAGTGCTGATTTGATTTTCAACTGGAAGCGTTTCTGCAAATAGCCAATTTCATTTACTTGTAAAGTGCATAGTTAGCTTCCCAGATGTTGACATGACTGAAACCAGTTTGAAATTAACCAGGTTTTTTTGTGACATGGCCAGAGGTAGGCATATTACTCAAATCTCGTACTTTGAGTAAAAAGAGACATACCCCAGTAAAGTATTACTCAAGTAAATGTAAAGTAAGTAATATAAATAATCTATATTGTAATATATGATTTTGTCCAGATAATCCATATCCATTTATCCAGCAAAAGTACTCACCTTCAAATTTACTTAAGTATCAAATGTACTTTGTTTGTTTCAACATAGTTTTTATTCATGTTGTTCTTGTTGCAAGTATTGTTTAATGTTATTTCCAAAGACAAGATAAAAAGTGCCTTTTACTTATTTCACAGAAATACAAAAAACAGCCATGCAATTATAATTTCCTCCTGGTTCTCTGGTTTCCTCCCACAGTCCAAACATATGTAGGTTAGGTTAACTGGCATTCCCAAATTGCCCATAGTGTGTGAATGAGTGTGTGTGACTGCGTGTGCCCTGTGATGGATTGGCTCCACACTTCCGTGTGGCTCCAGTGGCGCAATTGGTTAGCGCATGGTACTTATAAAGCAGTCCAGGTGAAGGAATGCTGAGTTCGAGCCTCATCTAAAGCACCCAAAGCATTTTACTGCATATTGTGCTGTGTATGTGACAAATAAAATTTGAATTTGAAAGTAAAGCTTAAAATTTTACTTCTGCTTGTATAGATGCGGCAGCAGAGACCGATTTAATCCCCATAAACATTCACACTTGAAAACAAAACTAACAGAACTAAAAAGTTCTGGAGTGTTAGTGCCTGTTATCACAGGACAGGAATCACCTACAGGATACTACTGTATTTTTACTGCTTATATTTTTTACCCTAGTTTCATTTGGTTTTACACGATTTCATGAGTTATTTGTGTGTGTCTGTGTATGTACAGTACAGTGTGTGTGTGTGTGCGTGAGTGATAGCGTGAGAGCGTGTGCGCGAGAGAGGGCTTACATGGTGATTTGCCCTTAATTAATTCATATTATAATTACTTTTACATAGTATAGTTACTGGACTGACATGACCAAAACTAGCTATTTCATTTAGCCTTTCTAAAATCAACCCATATATCATTTATAATCAGAAAACATAAAACATATTATGATCTGTTCAATACCCCATCTGTTTTAATCTAGTTTGTATTTTTTATTATTAATAAAATAACCTTTCAGTTTTGTAAATATTTTAGTTATAGTGTGTTAAGTCTTACTTTATGTTAAACGTTTTTGAGAATTTGACCATCCAGCTTAGATAAATGTTATGTCATTGATCAAATCTGGATTAAGGATATTTTATTTATTTAATTTTTATTTTCCCCCTGAGGGATTGCCACCTCATTGTGGTCAGGGGGTTTGCGTGGTATAAACCGGGTTATGAGCGTTACTAGCTCCTGTACAGCTACCCTGTCTGTGTCCCTCATGAACTACATCACATTATATTCCAGTCACAGAAATAACCTGCAGATTAACTCTTAACCAGAGAATAAATAAGCGCTGAAATTATCCAGACAACACGCGGTGAGATTCTCTCAGTATTTACAGAGAACACAAACACTCTTCATCGGGTAGTGCTGCTCTTGTAATAGGGACATTAATAGTATTGTCGAAGCTTGAGCATGTTTTTGAGTTAAAGTGGAGTGACATTGTGAGTGTGTGACACTGACAGTAAGCTGTAATATTAACTCCAGACTTGGTAAACAGAAGATTAAGTTCTCTAAAGTCACATCTGACCGCTGCTGGTGCTGCCAGTGATATTTAAAACGGCCAATAAAAAACTAAACTGGGAAATAAACTGTAAACTACCCGAAACACATTTTATAAAATAAAACATCACTTACCACGAATAGTCCGTTAAGCCGCCATCTTCATCTCTGTAGTTTGGTAGCGTCAGTTCGGCGGGGGTGGAGGCGGGTTGTTAAAATCACGTGATTGCAACTCAGCGCAGCTGGCTTGTTTTAAGGTGTTCTTGAGAACGACGCGCCATCTAGTGGTGGCACCAGGTAAATGAATAAATTGGGCTTGAATGGGCGTGTTTACTGTGAAATCTTGACACTCCTTTCTGGCAGAAAAGGGAGGGGGGATTACGGCGTGCATAGGGCAATCACACGCCGTTTACAGGCCGTTTGCACGGTTGCGGCTATTTGGCGTGGCTCCCACTCATTATTTCATCAGTTAATGATTGGATCTAGTTCTTTCTGCCATATCCCACCATTTCCATACAGTTTAAAATTTAACCCTGAACCATTCTTTTGCTGTATGGCCCAGAGGTGGAAAGTAACGAATTACATTTACTTGCGTTACTGTAATTGAGTAGCTTTTTTGTGTATTTCTACTTTTTTAAGTAGTTTTAAAAATCTGTAATTTTACTTTTACTTAAGTACGTTTTGTTTGAAGTATTGTAATTCGCTACATTTTAAATCATATTCGCTACTGAGTAAAAAATAAATGAATGAAAATTATAAAATAATAAAAATATTATGCTTTGTATAAATGCTCCGTTGCGCCGCGTGTGTGTATCATGTCCTGGTTGCGCGCCGCTCCAGACTCCACTCCAGGTTTTCTGACATCGGCATCACCTGACCTTCCACACGGTCGCTTCCGCCCTGAGTGACGTCATCGACTAGCGTGACCATTTATTAACCGGAGAGAGATGCGGGAAAGATGAAAGAGGTTGTGATTTTGGCGTTTTGGTATTTGGTTGTGTATTCCGGTTTTGACTTTTTGCCTCCAATTGACTTTGATTATTGCCCTTTGGTTTGGTTGGTCTTTGTATATATTTATAGATAATTTCACTGTTTTTGGTTTAGGGAGTCCGGGAAGGTACCTGTATTTTTGTTTTTTTTATTTTTTTGCAGGTAATCTGCAAAAAATAAAAAATATAACTAAATATTACTAAATAACTAAATATAAATACCATTTTGTTTATTATTTTGGCCTGGGTCCACGCTGAATCTGATCCTCCTCCTCCTTGTGTGTGTGTGTATGTATGTGTGTGTGTATATATACATGTGTGTGTATATATATATATATATATATATATATATATATATATATATATATATACAAACATTATTTCATCAGTTAATGATTGGATCTAGTTCTTTCTGCCATATACCACCATTTCCATACAGTTTAAAATAGAACCCTGAACCATTCTTTTGCTCTATGACCCTAGACTGGGCCGTAACACCATATTTAAGTGACCACTTTGATTTTCAAGCACAAGAAAGACAACAGCTTTATTATGCAAAGGTGTTCCTTCAGTTAAAAACAACTAGTTTGAGATTTATCTGCTCATCTTTTTTTGAACTATGCTAGAATGCCTCAACCCACCCCCGCTGTTAAAAAAAATTTAAATAAAAAAGTAACTCGGTAACTTTTACTCTGAGTAAATTTTTTAATGAGCTACTTTTTACTTTTACTTGAGTATATTTTTATAATGGTAACTTTACTTGTACTTAAGTAAAATTTCACTGAAGTAACAGTACTTGTACTTGAGTACAAAATTTTATTACTCTTTCCACCTCTGGTATGGCCAAACCCTAGACTGGGACGTAACACCATATTTAAGTGACCGCTTTGATTTTCAAGCACAAGAAAGACAACAGCTTTATTATACAAAGGTGTTCCTTCAGTTAAAAAGAACTACAGTGAAACCTCGGATTACGAGTAACTCAGTTTACAAGTGTTCCGCAAGACGAGCAAAGATTTAAAAAAAAATTTTGATTTGGAAAACGAGCATTGTCTTGGTTTTACGAGCACCGAGTATCATGTTTCACGCATGCGCTTCTTGTTTTGATGCCGAGTGTCACGTCATCAAAATTGAGCCAACGTTTTTTCTCTCTCTTGCGCTGCGAATTGTGGGTAATCGTCTCCCCTGCTGTGTGTTTGAACGCGAATGCGAGATGTAAACTAGGATATATTGCCTGAGTTTTGTTCTTCAGTAGTTCTTTTTTGTTGGATTTAAGAGCAGGATCCACCCGAAAGTTTGTACTATAGCCCAACAATGCATAAAATAAAAGAACTGGGGCATCAATCAGTTTGTCCATCTCATCATTACACGAGCATGAATTAACGGGCTGTTACGCTGTCGCGAGGAACATAAAAAATAAAGTGGAGAAGCTTTAATAATTTGGCAGAGAACAACAGTCTTTCCGTAAATGTCTGTTTTCAGACGAGAGGAGAAAGTTTTACTGTGTAAGATGAGAAGGGGGAGACAGGAGGGGCTGAAAACAAGAGCTACACAGCCCCCCCACACACACTCTCTCTTATCTGTCGGGATTAATTTTTTACTTTTTTAAAGGTAAAGTGCAGGTTAATTTGTTTTATTTTTACTTTATATTTTGTATTAATTATTTTTATGTATTTATTTTTTTGGGCTGTAGAACGAATAATTTAAGTTTCCATTATTTCTTGAGTGTTTTGGAATACGATCCCACTTCCTGAACGAAATTATGCTCATCATCCGAGGTTCCACTGTAGTTTGAGATTTATATCTGCTCATCTTTTTTGAACTACACTAGAATGCCTCATCCCACCCCCCTTGTAAAAAGTAACTCGGTAACTTTTACTCGGTAAATGTTTTATGAGCTACTTTACTTTTACTTGAGTAGATTTTTATAATGGTAACTTTACTTGTACTTCAGTAAAATTTCACTGAAGTAACAGTACTTGTACTTGAGTACAAAATTTTATTACTCAAACCTGAGTGTCTGAGGGAGGAAAAGAGAGAATGAGTTGAGTGTCATCTGCATAACAATGGAATAAAAAGCAGAGGAAGGGCATGACCAAGTGATTGGATAGAGAGGGAGAACAGAACAGGACCAAGTACTGAGCTGTGTGTGACACCAGTGGATAGTCTGTGTGGAGCAGACATAGATTCCCTCCATTTCATCTCAAATTACTTATTTTAGGTAGGAGGTAAACCATTGTCATGCTGTGCCACAGATTTCAAGGCTTGTAAGGATAGGCAAGATAATTGTGTGGTTTATCATGTCAAATGCTGCTGAGAGGTCCAGGAGGATGAGGACAGATGGAAATTTAGCTGATCTACAGTAGCAGCATGGAGCTTCACAGTCTCTGTGAAATGTGCTGCTTTGAATCCAGTTTGGTTAGTATCATTGGAACATGACTGGATGATATGGAAAGATTGATTATAGTTGTGATGAAGTGAAGAACATCCTGTGAAATGGCCTGAAGCATGGTGGAAGTTATTAGGACTAACAAACAGGTTGTGGGATTGCAGAAATTGTTGACGTGTTGAATCTCTTCAGCTGTCAGATTGGTTAATTTTGATAATAGAGGGAGGGTCCTGAAGTTAAGCTGTAGGGGATTGAGATGGGAGTGAAGGTCTGGCAGATGGTTTCTATTTTCCCATCTAAGAAGGTGGCAAACTCATCAGCAGTCAGTATGGATCAGGAGGAACGAGTGGGGTAAGTAGCAAATAGAATATAATGTTAAGCTCAATTATTTTCCGCAATACACCAAGGAGCGGGACAAGAAATCTTTCCTGGTTTAGAAGACTGGGGGCAAAGAAGGTCCATCGAGGAGAAAAGAGAGGACAGAAAAGTATCTGTGGCCATCTGTAAAGGTAGAGATGAAAATAAGGCTGGGTCAGGGAATGATAAAGGGGTAAAGGCATACAGAGGAAGGGAAGATAGATCGGAGAATTCTGGGAACAGAAGAGGAATTTTAATGGTTGGCTTTAGGCAGGATAGGAAGAGTGAAAGTGAAGGAGATCAGGTAATGATCAGTTGTATGAAGTGGGATAGCAGTAAGCAGCGGCAGAAAACCAGTTCCATGGAATTCCCTCTCTTGTGTGTGGGAGAGCAGCTGTTAAATGTTAGGGAAAGGAGAGAAAGAAGGGAAAATACAAAGAAGCATGTCTATTTCATGAATAAAGTCTGGTAGAGGACCAGCTAGATGGTAGATAACAATTATTCGTGCTTCCAAAATATTAACTCAATGACCTTTCATTCTATATTAAGCATGTCAACTCACCATTCCTATTCTGAGAAAGACTGAGGGAACGTTCCTGTCGAAATAGTGTCTCTAAATCAGGGGTACTCAAATATAAATTTGAAAGGTCCACTTACCAAATTTCTATTCAGTCCGAGGTCCGGAAAAATGACTTAACTTCAAATAGAGAACTACAAAAAAAGTCAAACCCAAAATTTTCGAACAATACCCAAAAATTGACATGGTAGTCCTTTTAGTGTGAAAGGTGAAATCATCTTTGTGCCCCCAGTTGTTTGAACTTGGGCATAAAAGGTGTGAGGACCAGCTGGAGGCACTGATGTAAATGTTCATTGGCTGCGATATGTGTTTTTCACCATGCCCATAGTTGAAACGACAGATTCACAACAGTACGTTGAGGAAAACATTGTGAGAATTTGAAGGGCCATTTTCTGCAGGACAGGAACACCTGCTGCAGTAACCATCTGTGTCCAGAAGGTGAGAAGGTGACCACTTTTAATAGCGAGATTAAGCACATGGGTTTTCTGCTTCCCACGGGGAGCATGAATGCATATTTTTCTGTCCACTCACTCTTAAATTCGCTGTTTTCAAAATCAACTTGTATCAATGGCCAGCTTTGAGCACACCATTATGATATTAAGCACATATTATAATAAACAGAATGAGTAGCTCATCTCTTATATCTTCCACGAGTGGTTCGTTCTTTTGAATCTACTTCACCGCATAGCGCCTATGGGAGTCACGTGACAAAGGACTGAACAACTCGGGACTGGACGATTCGTTGAGAACCATTCAATACATAGCCTACGGAGGTTCTGCGATGATTTGCGCATGGTGGATGTACTGTCTCAATTCATTATCAGATAATGTAGTGACAGAAAGGCTGTGCCTCTTCTTAGATTCATATGGATTACAGAAACTGTGGATATTTGTTTTTTACTTAACATGCATTATTTAAAAGTAGACCCTTTAATCTTTCTGTAGATATATTTTTCATGTTGGAGTGTGAAGTATTCAGTTTTAGTTAATCTTAGTGACATGCTTCAGAAAGATGGAGACTGAGACGACTGAAAGCATTCCCTGTTTATTTTCTTTATTTTACAAAAGCACATGTTCATACTGTGACGGTACATATATTAAAGTAGACCCTTTACAAATTCAAATAATGTACTACACTTATGTACAGTATATGATCAAAAATGACGGAGCATTTTATGTTCTTTTTATGTTCACCAGAATATACTTATAAATATATTAACAGAATTTATAAATTGCAGTTTATTGTTTTTATTGCTCTTTAGAAAATTACTTTTCCACAAATGGGATTTGTATGATCTACATCTATAGGCCATTGGTAGTATTTAGATCTACCGGCTGCATGTGTAGAATAAATGGTTAGAAAAAGTCGAGTGTAGCCGAATGTAGCGGAGTAAGAGTAGCTTTTATTCACAAATCTACTCAAGTAAAAAGTAAAAAGTATGGTGCAGTAAAACTACTTATAAAAGTACATTTTTAAAATAAAGTTACTCAAGTAAATGTAACGGAGTAAATGTAACTTGCTACTACCCACCTCTGAATACTACGCACCACTCAGTCTGGTTATGTAAAACAACACTGAGCAGTAACTTAGTGAAGTAGAAATTACATATATATTTTTTTGCATAAACAAGCTTGAAGGGTTAGCCTTTCCTAACTTCATTACACCACTTCCACTAGTCTTGGCTATTTCACAATGAATTCAAAACTTTGATTTGTTTATTTGGAAATACCACAGGGAAGGCTCTGTCCTTTTGTCCTTTGGTTTCCTAACCTTTCGATTTCCACTGTCCTTTGGTTTCCTAAACCTGGAATCTGGAAAAAAAACCAATTATCTATATTTATAGTTTGTATTTTTTTTTATTCATATTTTTTCCCATTTTGACAGTGTTATGTTGTTTTTATTGCCAGTCTTGTTTAATGTTATTTTCAAGTACAAGGATAAAAAGTGTCAAAAACAACAATCAGTGCAATTATAATATATTATCTATATTGTGGTATATGATTTTGTCCAGATAATCCATATCAGTATGTTCTGAATTGCACATACATTTAAATTTACCTCCAGATACTGTAAGTGTTTTTCATCCACCGGTAACATTGCATTTACAGTAGGCATGATAATTATTCAGATTAAACATTTAAATATTATTTTAGGAGGAAGGAACCGATCGTAAAAATGACATGGGCTTGATGTGTCCTAATATTTACTGTGCACATACAGTACAGTATGTGGTAGATAAGGTTGATTTTTCCTAATGACATTATGATCATGGGGAGTGTCAATCTCCATGAAAAATATATTGCAATGACCATTATATCAGTCCTCACTTAAATCTAACTCTCAGTCTCAAATCAGAAGTCTTCTTTTCACTGCGGTTTACATGCTAACACACAAAAGTAGTCTATTGTCAACTGTAACTTAGTGTTAGGCGATGAGACGTCCATTTCCTGTAGAAACCTGTAACAGGATAGAGGTTGAATGTGTTAAAATTTTTATTAAATATCATTAATAAGAATAGATTTATTATAGAGCACATCACATGTAAATTATGTAAGCCTATCTTCAATTATGTGCAAGGTAATACATTGCATTTGTAAATTTTTCGACAACTGAATAGCATGATGTATTGCCCCTGCAAAGTTGATTATTAGCCCATTGTAGCACATCTCAAAGAGGTTTATTCCCCTAAGACTAATATAACTTGTCAATTTTTGCAGTTTTTTATTTAACACAGGATGATGTGTTTTTTGTCTGTGTATACATCGTAAAACATATTCAAGAAAAATCAGCTTCTGTTATCATGTTATCTATATAATATTACAAATGATTATAAACTAAGAATAAACTAGATTACCGTGTCTTCACTGACTCTAAAAAAGCAACTGCAGCTTGGGGATCTGTCTTAAAGTAGGTCTGACAAGAAGACAAAGACTCCACAAAACCTACAAAACCGTCAACCGTCATCTCCATTCTCATTGGAATTCTTTCAATCCTTTGGGAGAAAAGAGAAGTAAAGGTTTAGACAAAAAGGCTATCACACAAACTTTAGTTGCAACTCTGCGGTATGGTAGTTTAACTTTGGCAAAATACAATGTAAAATATTCCTAAAACACTAACAGTAAATAAATAGTATCAAAATATATTAATAAAATCTACAATAATAATATTCATAATAATAATATTAGTAATAATAGACCAATGATACATACAGCATTGCTTTTAATACATTAGTTTGTAATATGAAAAAAAAGTAAATTTTCTACTATATACTGTGATCTATTATTAGTAGCTGCAAGAGAACTCAATTTCATCCGGGTGAAATTAGCTGCAGGATATTCTTTTTTTTATTTTGAACTAAAAGTGGCCATACCTATAGCTTATTAGCCTAGTAGATAAGGTTGTATAGCTCTAGCATAATTCCTGCATGGTACTACAAGAAACTAAACAACCCCACAATGCATTGGATTATGAGCACTGCATAAAAATATGTTTTAAAAATTAATTATCACAACGGTTGTCATTTGCACATACCTCTTTTTGTCAGGGAAGGGTATAGCTTCGAATAAATCCTTCAGTCTGTTTCTGACTGCTTCCAACCGAGGACTAGCATAAGGTCCGAAAACCTCCAACACCTGTAGAAACACAAACAGAAGATACCGCACAATTGTATCTTACAAATCAATTTACATTATTACAAAATCAATATACAGGCTCTGAGGTGGCACAAAAAATGTCCGTTTTCAGTCATACCTGACGTAGCTGACTTTTTTTGTCTTATTCCTGCTTTCAAAACATTACCTCAATGACCTTTTTTGTTTTATTAATTACATCAAATCAGCATTCATATTCTGAGGAAGTCTGAAGGGAATTTCTGGCCCAATAGTGTATCTTGTTTGACAGGCTGTGTCCTTAAGTTCTCACCTCTGCACAGATGTTGTTCAGTTTGTCACCACAGGAGCCATAATGCAGGTTAAACTGATCCTTGTAGCCCAGAAGAGCAATGCATCCATGAGGTTTCAACACACGTGCAGCCTCCTTTAGGAATGGTTTGGTATCAAACCAGTGAGCTGCAGATGATGCAGTCAGCAAATCCACTGAGCCATCAGGAAATGGCAACTCCTCTGCTGGACCTGACCTGTGATGAGAACAATGTCATCAACTCTTTATAGCTTTATATTTCTTAATCTAATTGCTTGTCCAATTTTGTTAAGAGTTCACAGTGACATGATAAATGCTTCTAAATGATTCTTGCAATAGAATGTATCGTCTTATGTAATGTATCACCTTTTATATTTTAACATAAACCTAAACAGAGAAAGAGAAATGGCTTCATGGCCAACCTGTAGGTGACATTGGCAAACCCTGGCATTGTCCTGGCTTCCTCCAACTGGGACTCACTGATATCAATACCCACCACTTTCTGGAAGTGAGGAGCCAGGAGACGAGTGTTCTGTCCCGTCCCACAGCCCAGGTCCACAGCAAGCTCATAAGGAGGTCCTTTCTACCAAACAAACCACATTTATATTTACTTATTTTACAGACATTAATGTGAATTACGGTTGAAGCAGAGGAGGATTAGGTGTCTTGCTTAAAAGTACTTAATTAAGGGTCAAAACCTTTGATCCAACTTTGTCAATATACTTCAGAATAAGTCTTGTAACATCATCCGGTGGAATTATGTGATACTTTTTGTAAACTGAAACATGGTGTTTCTCTTCAAAGGACCTGTGTGCAATGGCAGTGTCTTCTCAAGAGTCAGCTTATACAGTGGTGTGAAAAACTATTTGCCCCCTTCCTGATTTCTTATTCTTTTGCATGTTTGTCACACTTAAATGTTTCTGCTCATCAAAAACCATTAACTATTAGTCAAAGATAACATAATTGAACACAAAATGCAGTTTTTAAATGAAGGTTTACGTTATTAAGGGAGAAAAAAAACTCCAAATCTACATGGCCCTGTGTGAAAAAGTGATTGCCCCCCTTGTTAAAAAATAACTTAACTGTGGTTTATCACACCTGAGTTCAATTTCTGTAGTCACCCCCAGGCCTGATTACTGCCACACCTGTTTCAATCAAGAAATCTCTTAAATAGGAGCTACCTGACACAGAGAAGTAGACCAAAAGCACCTCAAAAGCTAGACATCATGCCAAGATCCAAAGAAATTCAGGAACAAATGAGAACAAAAGTAATTGAGATCCATCAGTCTGGTAAAGGTTATAAAGCCATTTCTAAAGCTTTGGGACTCGAGCGAACCACAGTGAGAGCCATTATCCACAAATGGCAAAAACATGGAACAGTGGTGAACTTTCCCAGGAGTGGCCGGCCGACCAAAATTACCCCAAGAGCGCAGAGACAACTCATCCGAGAGGCCACAAAAGACCCCAGGACAACATCTAAAGAACTGCAGGCCTCACTTGCCTCAATTAAGGTCAGTGTTCACGACTCCACCATAAGAAAGAGACTGGGCAAAAACGGCCTGCATGGCAGATTTCCAAGGCACAAACCACTTTTAAGCAAAAAGAACATTAAGGCTCGTCTCAATTTTGCTAAAAAACATCTCAATGATTGCCAAGACTTTTGGAAAAATACCTTGTGGACCGACGAGACAAAAGTTGAACTTTTTGGAAGGTGTGTGTCCCGTTACATCTGGCGTAAAAGTAACACAGCATTTCAGAAAAAGAACATCATACCAACAGTAAAATATGGTGGTGGTAGTGTGATGGTCTGGTGTTGTTTTGCTGCTTCAGGACCTGGAAGGCTTGCTGTGATAGATGGAACCATGAATTCTACTGTCTACCAAAAAATCCTGAAGGAGAATATCCGGACATCTGTTCGTCAACTCAAGCTGAAGCGATCTTGGGTGCTGCAGCAGGACAATGACCCAAAACACACCAGCAAATCCACCTCTGAATGGCTGAAGAAAAACAAAATGGAGACTTTGGAGTGGCCTAGTCAAAGTCCTGACCTGAATCCTATTGAGATGTTGTGGCATGACCTTAAAAAGGCGGTTCATGCTAGAAAACCCTCAAATAAAGCTGAATTACAACAATTCTGCAAAGATGAGTGGGCCAAAATTCCTCCAGAGCGCTGTAAAAGACTCGTTGCAAGTTATCGCAAACGCTTGATTGCAGTTATTGCTGCTAAGGGTGGCCCAAACAGTTATTAGGTTCAGGGGGCAATTACTTTTTCACACAGGGCCATGTAGGTTTGGATTTTTTTTTCTCCCTAAATAATAAAACCCCTCATTTAATAACTGCATTTTGTGTTTACTTGTGTTATCTTTGACAAATAGTTAAATGTGTTTGATGATCAGAAACATTTTGTGTGACAAACATGCAAAAGAATAAGAACTCAGGAGGGGGGCAAATAGTTTTTCACACCACTGTATACTGCTCATTACAGTATATAACACTTTTTTCATAATTTACTGCTAATTACATGGGTAAAAACGTTTCCTAACTGGATTCCTAACAGTAATAGTTCTCCAAAGCAGCTTAACGGTTTCTCAGTGAGTGCTCATCTAAGAGCTCAAAGGTCATCCAAAGTCAGCAGTGGTTTCTGACTTTGACCTACACTGGCTTATATTTTCTCCCTAAACATTTTCGTATTATGCACTGTAATTGGTAAAAGACCAAAATTTCTTTGCAGTCCTGCTTAGAGAAATATTTGAACATTTCTGAGAACTGATTGATAAAGTAAGCCATGACCTGTGTCATCTCTATGTACAAAGTTAATGCTTCTTTAATACCATGATATAAATAATGTAACATAATTCCCTCACCTGTTAAAAGTGCACCTGCTTACTGTGAATATTCTATAACTTTACACTCTTATCTTGCTGCAGGCATCAAATTCAAAATATCGTTATATTCAATAAAGTACAATCAAGCTGGTAAGACGCAAGATAATTTATTAATAGCAGATTGTTTTTTTCGAAGAAAAAAAAAAAATTCCCAGAAATATGAATTGTATGACCTACTGTACATCAAAACCATTGTTTGTAGTATAAACATTACCAAAAAATTAATGAATGTGTGCTCATATTTGAAGTATTAAGTAATGCCTACCTTTTTGTCCATATAATCCAGAATGACTCTTGTGACGTCATCAGGTGGAATTATGCGATACTTTTTGTAAACTAACGCATGATGTTTTTCTTCAAAGAACCTGTGGGCCATGGCAGTGTCTTTTCAAGAGTGACTCAGCAGGTAGTCAGTTCAGATACTATTCACTCTCTGGTTAATCATTAGTTCACCATTACCACCCATTCACATCGGTAAGCATGTGATAATGCTGGACATTTGTGACACACAGTGTGTAGTAGTGATGTTACTGTGACAGAAACGCAGAAGCTTGTATCAAGCAGAAGGGGGCGTGTCCAAATGAAGCCTTGCTTCGAGCTCTCCCTGAAAGTCATGTGACCAACGACAAACTCGGGCTCCGCTTACGAAAAGCTTGTGCACTCTTCTGCACAAGGAAGATTTTGCTTCTTGAACACTGGTGTACCTGATAGGGTTTTGGCTGCTGAACATGAAAATCACACCCAAACGTACATTCTGCTACATTCGTACATTTGTATACACTTATGCCTCAGAGAGGCTCAATGACTGCAATTGTAAACAAGGAATATCAACTGTACAGTACTTTGGCTGTAAAATTGGTCATCAAGACAAGGAACGGGTTCCAAGAGACTTCAGTTTATCAAAAGCAAAAGCTCAATTGCTTGGCTCGTGATTACGAAAATTTTCTGTTTTTTTAAGCCACCAAGACGATATAACCAACTTCTTCGCACAGGTAGACACAGAATCTCATCTTCTGTGTTGACATCGAAGGTTGTGACCATGACCCCGAAGAGTCATGTCTCTTTATTGCTTTAGTGTTAAGTCAAAGATGTTTTGCTACACAATGGCAAAGTTCACCCTGCAATACCTGTTGGCTATGCTACACACATGAAAGGATTCCTACGAGAACATGGAGATGTTGCTGATGCACATCCAGCATAGCGAATACAAATGGAATATCTGTGGAGATTTAAACGTTACATTACATTATTCTGGAAAAATCTAGCCACTCCGCAAGAAGGACAGAAAAATATAGTACACTTATACACCATGAAAATATATTTTTGCCTCCTCTTTCCATGAAACTGGGACTTATTAGGAATTTTGTGAAAACAATAAACAAGGGAGGTGCAGATGTTCCCAAGAAGAGTGAAGATTTAAAGAGGGCATTTTTGTTGGTTCTCAGATCAGAGCAGAGGTGGAAAGAGTAATAAAATTTTGTACTCAAGTACAAGTACTGTTACTTCAGGGAAATTTTACTTAAGTACAAGTAAAGTTACCATTATAAAAATCTAGTCAAGTAAAAGTAAAAAGTAGCTCATTAAAAATTTTTATCAGAGTAAAAGTTACCGAGTTACTTTTTAATTTTTTTAACAGCGGGGGTGGGATGAGGCATTCTAGCATAGTTCAAAAAAGATGAGCAGATACAGTATAAATCTCAAACTAGTTGTTTTTAACTGAAGGAACACCTTTGCATAATAAAGCTGTTGTCTTTGTTGTGCTTGAAAATCAAAGTGGTCACTTAAATATGGTGTTACGTCCCAGTCTAGGGCCAAACAGCAAAAGAATGGTTCAGGGTTCTATTTTAAACTGTATGGAAATGGTGGTATATGGCATAAGAACTAGATCCAATCATTAACTGATGGAATAATGAAGTTTGTATATACAAAAACACACACACACAACAGGAGGAGGAGGACCAGATTCAGGGTGGACCCAGGCCAAAATAATAAACAAAATGGTATTTATATTTAGTAGCTAGCTTACCTGCAAAGAAAAAAAAACAAAAAAAAACACACACAAACAAAAATACAGGTACCTTCCCGGACTCCCTAAACCAAAAACAGTGAAATTATCTACAAATATATACAAAGACCAACCAAACCAAAAGGACAAAACAATAATCAAAGTCAATTGGAGGCAAAAACCGGAATACACAACCAAATATCAAAACGCCAAAATCACAATCTCTTTCCTCTTTCCTGCGTCTCTCTCCGGTTTATATATGGTCGCGCTAGTCGATGACGTCACTCTCAGGGCGGAAGCGACCGTGTGGAAGGTTAGGGAGATGCCGATGTCAGAAAACCTGGAGTGGAGTCTGGAGCGGCGCGCGACCAGGACATGATACACACACGTGGCGCAACGGAGCATTTATGCAAAGCATGATATTTTTATTATTTTAGCATTTTCATTCATTTATTTTTTACTCAGTAGCGAATATGATTTAAAATGTAGCGAATTACAATACTTCAAACAAAACGTACTTAAGTAAAAGTAAAATTACAGATTTTGAAAACTACTTTAAAAAGTAGAAATACACAAAATAACTACTCAATTACAGTAACGCGAGTAAATGTAATTCGTTACTTTCCACCTCTGGATCAGAGATATCATGAATGACAATCAGTCGAAGATCTGATGGTTGGGAGAGAACAGATTGCTTGGCCTTCAAAGGTGTTGTTGACAGTTTCCTTGGCAATCACAGAGTTCTACTACATTGAGCTGGTAGACAATTATCTTAAAGCGTACTAAACAATGAAGTGCAACAAGTCACTCAAGATTGATTACCTCCACACATACTTATAATTCTTGGTGCCATCAGTGATGAACATGGTAAAATGTTCTATCAGGACATCGCTACAATGGATAGGTGGCAACAACAGGGCAACGGGAATCCGTTAATGCATGCTGACTACTGCTGGACACTGAATTGTGATGCACCTGACATTAAATACAAGCAAAAATCACGAGCAGAATACTTTTAATTCTGTTAATCTTTCACAGCATATGAGAAACATGAATATGACTAAATGCATTATTTTTAATAAACCAATAACTATTGTACTACAATACTAAAATAACTACTATTGAAGTGCAGAGGCTAATGGACTGGTGTAAAGACAACAACCTGTCTCTGAATGTTGACAAGACAAAGGAGATGGTTGTTAACTTTAGGAGGACACGAGGTGACCATTTTCCGTTGAGCATCAACGGCTCCTCTGTGGAGATCGTCGACAGCACCAAATTCCTGGGCGTCCACCTGGAGAAGGACCTCAGCTGGTCCCTCAACACCAGCTCCCTGCACAAGAAAGCCCAACAGCGTCTCTTCTTTCTGAGAAGACTGAGGAAGGCCCAGCTTCCACCACCGATCCTGACCACCTTCTATAGAGGAACTATCGAGAGCATCCTGAGCGGCTGCATCATTGTCTGGTTTGGGAATTGTGCCATATCGGACCGCAAGACCCTACAGCGGATAGTGAGAACAGCAGAGAAGATCATCGGGGTATCTCTCCCCTCTATTGAGGACATCTACACCACACGCTGCATCCGCAAAGCCACCAGCATTGTGGCTGTTCGGACACCCCCCTCTCACACACACTTCACACTCCTGCCATCTGGAAAAAGGTACCGAAGCATTCGGGTACACACATCCAGACTATGCAACAGTTTTTTTCCACAAGCCATCCGTCTCCTCAACAAAAAGGGACTGGACTGACACACACACGCACACACACACACATTATCACTCAGCTTAACTCAACTACCTCAAAACATTGAGACTGGACTGACTAATCAACACAAGCGCAAACACACTGACCTACACCACCAAACTATCGTACACACCAACCTGTAAATGCTCTTTTGCACTAACTTCTTTACTTCCTAATTTTTGCTGCTACACTAAGGAAAGTTTACTGTTTCTCCACTACCTCAACTCATCATCACAAAACCTTATTATTATGTTACGTTGTGTTTTTGTCGTACTGTCACTTTGTTGCTTTGTTTGCACATTTGCACGTGCACTTTGTTGTTTGTCTGCTGTCTGTTTAAAAAAAAAAAAAAAAACCTGTAGATAAAAAGTCTTTAGATAGTTAGATAGTTAGTTTTGTTAATTTATTTTGTAATTTATGTTAGGTCAGTCTGTCTTGTCTCTGCTAGCCAGCTAACTAGGCCTCTTAGTTAGCTAGTTTAGTGTTTTCTGTTAATCTATGTTGTAAATTTATGTTGCATGTAGCACCTTGGTCCTGGAGGAACGTTGTTTCGTTTCACTGTGTACTAACTGTATATGGTTGAAGTGACAATAAAGCCTTGAACTTGTGTTTACGCACAAAAACTTTTGACTAAGCAAAACTTTAAATATATATTTTTTGTGCAGATTCAGAGATGTTGATTATGTGCACAAACACTTCCTTGAACAGTGCAGCTACATGTACATATAAATTGTGCTGCTTGTCATGTTATGGTTTAGTTGCTACACATAATTTGTCCACTAGATGGCAGTAGAATGAGCCCTTGAATGAAGCTTCATGAAATGATCCTTGGCTGGGAAGCATCGACACCTAAATGAGGCTTCATCAGGCCATTACTAGTGTGTAATGTATGTTACAACGGTTATGATTTGTGCTGTTTAAAAAAAAAATCCTTATCCTTCAACTTTTACCTTTCAGAGGTCCTCAGCGTGTGTGCTGTGGCATCTGGCACTAGGACGTTGAGCTTTTTGTGCAGTTTTTGCACTTTCCCATAATCTTCCATTCCTCAGATTGATACCACTGTAAAGCATTATATTTGGGTATCAGTATTGAGCACAAGTGATATTTTTTATTCTGTCATCTACACAAAATGTATTTCTATTGCTCAAACTCATTCATACATTCCCTCTGATTTGGGTTGACTCTGACAAATTAGAGCGTGCTAAAATCCCACCCAAATTAATAACAATAATAAAAAACAAAAATAAAAAGACAGAACAAATACTAACACCAGTACTTAAAGTTATAATGTAGCTTAGTTTCATATGTTCTTTCTTTGTTTAGTGAGCCTGATTCATATCTATCCAAAACACACTTTCAAGGCCAAGATGATAAACAGTAGCCTATTATTATTCATTTGATTTACAGAAAAATTTTATTCACAGAATAGTGAATGAAAAAAATAGCCTGTATCCATACAGTATCATCAAATCATCAGAGAAATATCAACATGCTTCATATTTCACTTTATCAATTAAGTATTTAATATGGGATTTTTTTTTTCTGCACCTGAAAATGATCTGATCCTTGACCTAAAAAGTTGGCTCTGATTTGGATTGTGAGTTTAGTGATCTGTTGCATCCCTAAATGCTACTGTGGCACACATGAAAACAAATGACAAGTTACTCTACAAGTTAAATAGTGGTACTAATAAGAAATTGGCTCAGTGATAGGTATTTCGTCTGCCATGCGAAAGGCCCAGGTTCAATTCCCACCCAGTGCCCAAACCCCAGCCACTGGTTACAGTGCTGGTCCCAAGCCCGGGCATTCGGCGTAAAAACCTGTGCCAAGCTTGTATCTGCGGACCAAGTGTGGTGAGCCCTGTGGTGACTCCTTGTCGCTGAAAGACCAACATCAACTAATAAGAAATTGCAAGACACAAGAGAGAGAGAGAGACATGTTATGTGCTGGGGCTGATGGGTAGCAAAGGTCTGCACCTACTGGCACTATCATGACAGATTGTAAATTACAAATGTAAAATAAAGACTTTATTAGCTTTTAGCTTTTGAATCTACATCTACAAACAATTTACTGTGTTTTAACAATCTCTGTGCAAACACGTGGTAGATTTCTACAAATAACAGATCCATTTAATAGTGCACCAATGTGATTATAGCAAACAGCAAATATGGATGAATAATGTTCTGTTAGCCTTCATGTTAGTCCTCGTTTAAATCAGAGCGCTTCTCTTCACTGTGGTTTACATGCCAGCACACAATAGAAGTCAGTTGTGAACTCTAAGTTAGTGTCAGGTGATGAGACGCCCATTTCCTCTAGAAGCCTGAAACAGAATGAAGGTTGAATGTGTTAAATACGTGTTTGTATATATAAACACAATGCAAAAATGTCTTTCATTATAATACACTTACTGTAAAGCATGTTATCATATGAGATGATAATACGGAAAGTATATCAAGGCATGATTTTATAGGGAAATAATCAACAGTGAGGTGGTGTGGTGGTGTTTGATTCATTGTCTCATGTTCACACACCAATGTGTTTTATCTGTATGCTATTCACTTTGGAAAACAATAATTGTAACAATAGCAATATAAAACTATATTTAACCGCGAACACCACATGCGTTTAAATGTTGTGAAATGTCCTATTATCATATTATAGCAAATATATAATGCTACATAATAGACTGTACAGTAGGTACTTTAGTAGCGTAATGTACTGTATTGCCACTGCAAAGTTGATTATTAGCCCATAATAGCGCATCTCGAAGGAGTTTATCCCCCTAATACTAATATAATTTGTCAAATTTCTTTATTTAACACAGGATGTGTTTTTTTTGTCTGTGTACAGTACACATAAATTGTGAAACATCATCAAGACAAATTAGCTTCTCTTACCATGTTATCTAGATAATACTGCAAAATTATTATAAACTAAGAATAAACTGATTACCGTGTCATCATTGACTCTAAAAGAGCAGTTGCTTCTTGGGGATTTGTCCTAAAGTACGTCTGACAGTAAGAGAAAGACTCCACAAAGCCGACTACACCTGCAACCGTCATCTCCATCTTCAGGGGAATTCTTTCAATCCTTTCCAAAGAAACTCAGTTTACAAGTTAAAACAATGTCATCACACAAACATTAGTTATGACTTGGATGTACAGTAGTGTAGATTTTAATATACATTACTGTTGGCAACATGCAATGCAAAGTATGAATGAGACACTAATGGACCAACACTTATTCTCGACCTACAACCTTGTAAATTATGAGTAATTAATTTATAAATATACAAACAAATTGTACAATCTACAAATAAATAAATAGTCTTTCTTAAAGAAATACAGCATGCATTGTGTTACTAATGAACCTTAACAGAGTATCACACAATATGACTTGGACCACTTGTAGGAATTATGCCTATAGCTCCTTCGTTCCTGCACACTTTGTAAATACAGTATCTATTCTTAAACTGTGTAATAACAATGGCCTAGTCCTACAACTGTGCCATGATACTTAGAAGCAATGCTCTACAGCTGATTGAGAAATTCTTCAAGTAATAGCACTGATTAAACGGGATAGTGTAAAATGCCCACAGAATTTTGAACAAAAATACAATAGCTTTTTGGTTTGGGAAAGTGCTGGGGTGTGTAACTGGCTCCAAAAGAATAATATATCAAATTAATATTTAATAAATAGAATATTAGCTGCATTATGGCTCATGAATAGTCATTTAACTTGAAGTTTTTCTAAACAATTAGTTTTAAAATGTTTTTCCACCTCACCCTGTCCTGTCCATTTGTTTAATTTGGGCTCCTGTGAAACAAAATCAAACACATCTAGCTAATTTAGAATTAGACTTCTTCTAAACTGAATAATAAGCAAGCAGGTGCTCTGAAAGCTGTAAGCAATATGTATAAAGCAGAGGTAACGTATCCTATCGACAATGGGTTGGTGTTGCTGTAGGTTTTCATTCTGACCAAACAGGAACCAGACTAACCTGGGCCCGGTTTCTCGAAAGCTTCTTATCTCTAAGTAGTTCTTAAGTCGTACCTTAACCTCTCTCTTAACTTAATGGCGCATTTCCCAAAACGTTCTTACGCTAAGTATCTCTTAGCTACGTCAGACGTTCGTAAGGTTGGTCTGGACCAACCTTAACTCATACTTAGCGTAGTTTCAGCTCTAGACGCTAGTCGCCGCCACTGAGCAGCAGTCTTTATAAACCAGCGGTGTATGCAAACACATTATGGCACGTTATCAAAGTCGTATTAATGATGGAATATACTGTAGACCTGTTTAAGAATTTTATTTTATTTGATATCAGAACTAATAGAGTGACTTTTAATTAGCCTATTTCATAATGTGACTAACGCATTAAAATTGCCAATCACAATTAATATTAAACAGGTGGCGAACAATTAGGCAGCGATACAGCGTGGTGTTGTGTTAAACTGAATACGGTGCGGTCCGTGGAGCCTTGTGAGTCATGTACATGTTTCCTTTAGACAAAACTTCAGCCCTTTTCATATTTTCCCCGTGGTCGTTATTAAAAATATATATATAAATAAAAGTTTTGCCTTCCAAGGCAACAGATTATGGAGCTTCTTGAGCTGCTCAGACCTGCGCGTGCCAGACCAACGCGTCGTACTTACTGTACTTACTGTACTTACTGTACACTCCCCGTCCCGATGTCCAGCTGCTCGCTGCTTTCTGTTTAAAATATGTTTCATTGCTCATTAGCCATTATCCATAACTTTATGGGTTTTTCTTTTGACACGTTTTATTTTTATGAAATTTGATTTAGTTAAATGAGAAAATAACCATGGGAGATTCAAACCTCGCATCCATTCATGTTTCTGTGTGATTGTAATGTTTAATACCCCTACAGTATTCACTTATGCGGTTTGACTCGCTGTGAGATGCGGTGTGTTATACCCCTATCTCACCTGCACGGTCTCGCGCTGTGGCCGTAGGCTTGATCATGATTCACCCCGAGTTTTTGCGCTGTGATTACGTTTCCATCTTTCCGCGTGAAAAATTCAACGTTTAATTTTTTGCTGGTCCTCGCGGTAGCTTGCAGACTTTGCAGAACGTCGCGGAACGTTAAAGGAACGTGGTGGGCAATCGCGGCAGCTCACGGAGATGAGTCCGGCCACACAGGTGAGAGAGGGGTATTAGGCACCACACAGGTGAGAGAGGGGTATTAGGCACCACACAGGTGAGAGAGGGGTATTAGACACCGTGATCCGCCTCGAGTGACCGGCGCCCGACGTCCGCGAAGATCTGCCAGGTCCGCGAGCTTCCGCATGTTTATTTTTTTGCGTGGTAAAATGGAAACGTAATAACAGCACCAAAACTCGCGCTGAATCATAATGAACCGCACTTACGGCCCCGCGTGTGAGATAGAGGTATTAAACCTCCACTCTGTCATCTCATCGTATTCATTCCATAAGTGCGCTATACAACCCCAACAACTGACACTTCACATTGTTTCTGAAGCTGGTGAAGAGTGTTATCAGCTGTTTGTCCATCAACTATGATTGTAAACCCGGTTCGTTTCACGGCCACATGTTACATGAAAATATTATATATTATATTATTATATTAATTAATATTAATTTATATATTTGTCTATTATGACATGTTATTGTTAAGTTAACCCATGTCGAAATAAACGCTATTAAAAGAATTTAGTGCAATGTTTAATTTGCATAGAAAGTGCCGTCTTTCTTAACACTGTCATGAAAAAGGAGTGAAAAATCGATTCCTGAGCCACCGATGTCCGCTAATTCAGCACCTTCACTGTAGACAGCGCCGCGCAACGTCGGACGTAAGAGGCAGCGACTTAAGAAGACTCCTAAGAGACAGTTCGAGAAATACACTTAGAAAAGTTATCACTTAACGTAAGATATATCTTAAGAGTCTTCTTAGCGCGCGAATAGTGTGCGTTATCGAGAAACCGGGCCCTGATTAACAAGGTGACATCAAAATTCTGTCATGATGCTGATGATTGACTCAACAACTACTCAAATCAATGGATCGATGCTATGTAATAAAATGGTTTACAAAGATTGTCATTTGCATGTACTGTACTGTACCTTTCTTTGTCAGCGAAGGGTATTGCTTCAAATAACACTTGCAGTCTACTGTTGGCTATCACCACCCGAGAACTAGCATAAGGTTTGACGACCTTCTTTACCTAGAGAAAAACAAACAGAAAATACCATTGTACAAAAAAAGTACACATTAATACACAATAAAAATTAAGTACACAATAAAAGTAATATACAGTACATTCTGACCATTACACCTATGCGCTTTCTGAACATCCCATTCCTGATTTAATCTCAAACTGCAGCTATAGTAAGTTTCGGTCTTCTGAGAAGACTCTCCACTAGATTTTGGAGTGTGGCTATGGAGACTTGAGATCATTCAGTCACATGAGCATTAGTGAGGTCAGGCACTAATGTTAATGGAGGAGGACTGGGAAAGCCTGTTGTGCACTCACTGTTTTAATTATCCCCAAAGGTCTTCAGTCAGTTTGAGGTGAGGGCTTTGGGAACGTATCACAAGTTCTTACAGTCTAAAACCCTTAAAAATGTCTCCAAGGACCGAGGCATTTTCATGCTGGAACATTTTTGGGCCCCACAGTGTCAGTAAAAGGAAATCCTAAAGCTACGTTATACAAAGAAAAGTTTTTGAACTTTGTGGCAACAGTTTGGGGATGGATCACGTATGGGTGTAATATGCAGGTCACATACTTTTGGCCATATATTATGAATTTTATTTTAATCCTTAAAATTTAATCTGACATAAGAACAGAGCTTTGCTTCTATACTGATTGAAAAGTGGAGCCTCTCTGCTCAGAAACCATATCATTGTTCCTATTCCTAAGAAGTCTGATGGGATGTTCCTGTCCAAAAGGCATCCCCAGTTTACTTACAGACCCTTTTGTTTTGTCCATTTAGTGCTCACCTCTGCACAGATGTTGTTCAGTTTGTTACTACAGGATTCATAATACAGATTAAAGTCATCAGTGTAACCCAGAAGAGCAATACACCCATGAGGCTTCAACACACGTGCAGCCTCCTTTAGGAATGGTTCAGTATCAAACCAGTGAGCTGCAGATGCTGCAGTCAGTAAATCCACAGAGCCATCAGGAAATGGCAACTCCTCTGCTGGACCTGACCTGTGATAAGAACAATGTCAACAACTCTCCATTATCATTCAGACTTTCTTAATCTTATTTCTTAATCCAATTGCTTGTTTGATGGCAACATGAGTGTGTTCTTACAACTGTTCTTACCAAAGTGTAATTTTAAAAAGCTGAGATCATATTGTCCTGACAATTGAAAATTATTTTCAGTGTACAGTGCATCATCTCAAATAAAATGTTTTACACAAACCCACACAGATAAAGAGAAAACGCTTTATGGCAGACCTGTAGGTGATATTGGCAAACCCTGGCACAGCCCTGGCTTCCTCCACCTGGGACTCACTAACATCAATGCCCACTACTTTTTGGAAGTGAGGAGCCAGAAGACGAGTGTTCTGTCCCGTCCCACAGCCCAGGTCCACAGCAAGCTCATGAGGAGGTCCTTTCTACCAAACAAACTGCATTTATATTTGTGCTTCATTCACAAATATTAATGCTCAATTGAGCTGAGCAAATATATGTCATTTATATAACATGAATTATTTACATTATAATAGATGAATTTAAAACAGTAGGAAATTAACTGATTCGGCTTTTTTGATGGTCAACCCTTGCTTTAATAACTTAAGCACAAGACTATAAGTTAGAGATTTATAAGATCAAAGTCTTGCATTTTTTCTAATAAATAAATCCAGTGTTAACTTCGCATTTGGGTTTTAGTCCAGCAGGCCTATTGTAATTATTACTCCATGTTTGCACAATTTCGTAGAAGTATTTGTAACATTAGAGTATAATATTTTATTACTTATCAAAAATACTCCTAAAAGTTTCAATAATGTTTATGCTAACTAGGTTTTAGCTACTGCTTTTCATTCAACATAAGCGTATAAGCTCAATTAGATATGGTGGTGAACCAAGAAGCTGAAACTTTATAGTGTTACAGCAAGTAAGGTAGTATTACAGAAATTAATGACTGTATGATTGAATAACTATCCTACCTTTTTGTTTAGGTACTCCAGAATGAGCTCCATAACACTATCAGGTGGAATTATGCGATATTTTTGGTAAACTGATGCATGGTGTTTCTCCTCAAACAGCCTGTGGGCCATGGCAGTCTAACTTCTCAGTTGATTTTCTCTTCACGAGTGACTTAGCAGGTGTTTAAGCTTGTGTCCCTGCTTACACTCTGGTTGATCATTAACTTAAAAAAAAAGAAAGAGAAACAATAGATGCTGAAAACTCACATAAGTAAATACAACCCCAAATCAGAAAAGGTTGGGACAGGGTGGAAAATGTGAATAAAAAAAGAAAAAAGCAAGTTTTCTCAAATTGTATTTCATTGCAGACAGTATGAATACAAAATAATTCATGTTTTTTTTTTTTTGTCAACATCATTTGATTTGTAAATAAATATCCATTCTTGCCATTCAGGCTTGCAACACATTTCAAAAAAAGTTGGGACGGCGTCAATTCAGTGGTAGTAATGAGGTATAATAACTAAATAATGATGTGATTTGAAACTGGTGATGTTAACCGGTGATTGCAATCATGATTTGGTACAAAAGCTGCATCGAGGAAAGGCCTACTCCTTTAGGAGCAAAGATGGGCAGAGGATCGCCAGTTTGCCACCAAGTGCGGGCAAAAATCTTTGAAATGATGAACGTTTCTCAAAGAAAGATAGGAAGAGATTTGGGCATTTCTCCCTCTACAGTGCATAACATAGTGAAAAGAATCAGGGAATCTGGAAAAATTACAGTGCACAAAGGCCAAGCGCGCAAGCCTAAACTGAATGGCTCTACAGTACGTAGTTACATTAGGAACTCCCAGCTAAAACTGTATTGTGCCAAAAGAAAGCCCTACATAAATAGTGTCCAGAAGTGCGGTCGACTTCTCTGGGCTCGGAGGTATCTGGGATGGTCCATTGTGCAGTGGAAACGTGTATTGTGGTCGGACGAATCGGTTTTTAACATCTTTTTTGGAAAAATTGGACGCCGTGTGCTGCGGACCAAAGAGGAAAAGGACCATCCAGACTGTTACCAGGTACAAGTCCAAAAACCAGGGTCTGTCATGGTATGGGGTTGTGTCAGTGCCTTCGGCAAAGGTAACTTGCACTTCTGCGATGGCACCATCAATGCTGAGAAGTATATCTCAGTTTTGGAAGAATTGCTGGCCTTCAAGACGACGTCTTTTCCAGGGACGCCCAAGCTTATTTCAGCAAGACAATGCCAAACCACATACTGCGCGCATAACAAAAGCATGGCTGCGTAAGAAGAGGGTGCGGATGCTTGACTGGCCTGCCTGCAGCCCTGATTTGTCTCCTATAGAAAATGTTTGGCGCATTTTGAAATGAAAAGTGCATCAACGAACACCCCGTACTGTTGCACACCTAAAACGTTGTTTGCAGGAAGAATGGGACAAACTAACACCTGCAACACTTAGTCACTTGATTTCTTCAATGCCTACACATCTTTTAAGTGTTGTTAAAAGACAGGGGAACTGTACAAAGTGGTAAATGTTGTACTGTCCAAACTTTTTTTAATGTGTTGCAAGCCTTGGTGAATGGTAAGAATGGATATTTATTTACAAATCAAACGATGTTGACAGAAAAACAACATGAATTATTTTGTGTTCATACTGTCTGCAATGAAATAAAATATGAGGAAAATGTATAACTTGCTCTTTTCTTTTTTTTTATTCACATTTTAAACCCTGTCTCAACTTTTTCTGATTTGGGGTTGTAGACTGTGTTGAATGTTATCACATTTCATTAATTATACACCAGTGGAGACTGGTGTAACTGGTGTAAGTTAATCACTCACCAACTATTTATTAACCACTATTGGTTATTATTGGTTACTATCTAAATGGAAACATTTAGTTCTTTTTCTGTACATGTAAGCAAATTAAACAGTCACAGAATAATCCGGTAATGTGACTGCATTTTAAGTCCATTTTTGGTCTATGTTTATCCTGTACTATAAGTACTTTACTGGAATAGCATACAGGAGTCTTTCAACTAGGGAGTGTGTAATATAACATGTAAAAGTCAATTATGGGAGGGGCATGCAGGAGCACACACACACACACACTGGTTAATCGATATGTACCACTAAATTATATGAGATTATAAACTCACACGAGACGTAAACACAGTGCAGCTACAGTCTTTTTTCTTTATTAAATAAATAATTTATTTGAACTCCTTTTGATACGGGTCTCGTGCACAACTGTACAGAAAGGGTATAATAATAGGAAATCATTCCCAAAAGCATAATAGGAAATAAATAAGAAAGCACCCAAAAGTATCTATCTATCTATATGTGCCTGTGTAAACTTACATTTTGCAGTTTTTTAATCTTTATACGCAGCTAACAAAATAAATCCGGAAAGGAGTCATGGAAAGCGGAAAATGAAGACAGTATCAATACACAGACACTTTCGCGACACTTCCACCTTTTCTCGCGAGATTTTACACAAATCTCTTAAAGAGACAGTGCATATTTCTGACGGCTCCCATTTCATTCTTCTGTTTAAGCATTAAGTGAACTTTAATGATAAGAACGAGATCATAGGTCGTGTTTACGAAGTATGTTTACTTCGTAAACACGATATATATAGTATAAGTTTTTTTCTTAGCTTTTTTAAAGCATCTTGTTACATTTTATTTTAAATTGAAAATTTATTACACATTTATACTTTTTCACAATACTTATCTATATTCAAGATCTGGAATAGTGGAATAGCGCTAGTCAGCCACACTCTCTATATAAATATATATATACTGTACAATGCATATATAATTTTTTAAAGTATAGTAAACCAGCCCACTACTCTTCCTTGTCAAAGTCACTAAAATTCTTAGGCTTGCCCCCCTTTTCCCCCAAATATCCCACCCACGATTGTAATGAGATATACAGTATATATTAGAAATCCACATATTGTGATTTGTCACCTGCCTATTTCCTGTTTGTGGGGTCTTTATGCAGCATCAACATGGTCAACAAGGTTCCTACACTATTGTATTAGGACTTTTATGTTGAATAACCACTTTGGGTAAAGTCATAATTCATTCATTCATTTTCTATACCGCTTAATCCTGTGTTCAGGGTCGTGGGGACCTGGAGCCTATCCCAGGAGACTTCTGGCACTAGGCGGGGTACACCTTGGACAGGGTGCCAATCCATCGCAGGGCACACACACATACAGTACACACACCCAATCACACACTACGGGCAATTTGGGAACACCAATTAGCCTAAACTGCATATCTTTGAAAGTCATAATGGTGTCACAAATTACTTTATTCTGAATTATTGCCCTTGCAGAAATGTGTGTTTAGAAAATTGCTCTAAATTAATTTGGGAAACCAGACAGGTTTCTGGTTGGCATATTTATGCCAACCAATACAGTTTACATGATTAAGCATAAGGGTAGGTTGGACATTCTTGGCCTGTAACATAATCCTCTTTCACTATTTGCTCTTCTAGCACATGTCAAATGTGGTGTCCTCCTCTTTCAGTGTACGGGTGTATTACCCACTCCATTATAATAAACTACATATATGGAACTCAAGTGTTCAAAATTAAATAAATAAATAGCACATTATGAAATAAATAACTCTATGAATAAATAAGACACATATATGTAATATGAGAATGATATTGTGAAATAATGGCACATATTTTGAAAAGAAGCTAATTATTGTGAATATATATTTACTTATTATTATGAAATAATATTTCATGGTCATTATTTTTCCCAATAACAGAGATTATTGCAGAGGCATTTTATTAAATTCATGCTGTTTTTATTTCAAAATGTCATTTTTTTTTAGAGTCAGTTTTTATTTCAAAATCCCGTTTTTCACGATGGCCTATTTATTTCATAATGCGACTTTTCAGCAGAATGAGTCGTTCTGTCAATCAAGAGCGATAGGGCGGAGCCAGCTGTGTGATTGGTTGCTCCTTTATTCAGACATAAGTAATAGCGCATGAAGTATCGATTTAGGTCTAATGGTGCAATACGTGTTCTATGCAGTAGGTGGCAGTTGAGCTCCCACACCGCTGATGACGGTTCATCCTCCTCGGACATTTAAGGGAAAATGTCGTTAAATACAAGGTCTGTATAAACACGTTCACTCACCTAAGCGACATATGACTAAAAAATTATTACTATATGAAACATTTAAGGCGGCGCGGTGGTGTAGTGGTTAGCACTGTCGCCTTGCACCTCCAGGGTCCAGGGTTTGATTCCCCGGCCAGGCTCGATTCCCGTCTCTGTGTGCATGGAGTTTGCATGTTCTCCCCGTGCTTGGTGGGTTTCCTCCGGGTACTCCGGTTTCCTCCCACAGTCCAAAGATATGCAGGTTAGGCTAATTGGCGTTCCTAAATTGCCCATAGTGTGTGATTGGGTGTGTGTGTATGTCTGTGTGCCCTGCGATGGATTGGCACCCTGTCCAGGGTGTACCCCGCCTAGTGCCCGAAGTCTCCTGGGATAGGCTCCAGGTCCCCCGCGAGCCTGAACACAGGATTAAGAGGTATAGAAAATGAATGAATGAATGAAACATTTATTACTGTTACCGTGTTAAGGTTACACACAAACTTTCCAGCTGGTCTGAGGTACTGGATGATAATTTAGCTGAGAATACAGTAGCTGCTAGTTAGCCAAAATCAAGGGCGTAGATTTGGTGTGGACATTGGTGGGGACCTATGACTCCACCCCCCCCCCCAATGTAAATCACTTTACATTAATACTTCGATAGATATTAATCCACTCGAAATGCAATTCATTAAGTTAAATTAAGGAATAGTGTAATGTTAGTGGTTCCTGGTTAAAAACATTTTATGACACTTCTGTTCACACAACCAAATGTTCTAAGTGCAATATCTGATTATAATACACTTGTGCAATACTTCTTTTCACTTACACTACAGTTCTAGTGCAATATGTAACTAAATTATGTGCCAGAGCTAATTCTATTCTATTCTATTTTACTTCTATTTATTGTTATTTAAATTTTTATTTCTTTAATTAAATTTTCCTGTCTAATATATATTTTTTCATAATCTAACTTTTCCTTGCTTCCCGGTAAATTAATCTGAGCAACTGCATAAGAGCAATTTCCCTCAGGGATTAATAAAGTTCTTTGAATCTTGAATCTTAAAGGAATGTTTAATAACTGACAAAAAGATAGTTTAATAAAGGCTATTCTTTATTGAGCCATAGTGCAAACGAAACATCTCAAGCATCAGTATATATAAACGTAGATTACATCTAAACATGAACTACTGTTAGGTATCACACAACAGCTCAATGCCTATTGCTCCTATATGAAGGAGCCAAAAACATGCCTTCGCCTCTCGTTAACAGAAATAAACTGCTGGCATATTTGTTTGACATCAATATTGTCCAGACTGTTCTGGTGGACATGGCATACAGCAGCATTGTTCAATCTCATTTGTGTCATTGTTGATGCAGTCAGTGAATGCATTTTAAAAACTATTTGTGTGAATTGGATTGTCTATTGGTGAACTGTAACTAAATTCTAGCCATGGCAATATTAGTACTGTATGTAGTATATCAATTTCTTTCACAAGACTCATTTCTGACAAACAGTCGTCATTAGATTAGGAGAACTGTCAGGGATCATATTTATACTTTTACATTTAGCTGTTTAATCTGCTGTTAGTTTTAAGTCCGTATTCACAGACTATAGCCTGCCCTGCTATAATGTATGTGCGTCAAAGGGGTAAAAAAAATAATAATAAAAAACACTAGCATTAACGTTAACTGTTCTCGTTACTTTGATGGACATTGATGGATTCACTAGCGAACTTGAAGTGACTTACACTTTTTGCTGCCGCCTCCTCACATGTATGTCACCCAACACACCTTCTTGCACGGGAAAAAAAAATCCACTGCATTTGGCGCTGCTTGTATCTGAATGCAGCCAATAGCCTATCACATGATAGCAGGGAAAGGAACAGCCAATCAAAATGTTCATGTGTTTTGGGGGCGGGAGGACTCAAGGAGAGAACGTGATTTATCCCTTTCTGCGTGTCTAGGTTAATGTTGACAGCACGATTTTATTTTTTTTTTTTTTAAGTGGATTAAATTATTGGTGGGGACATTTCAATGATCGGAGGGTATTGGTGGGGACACATCCCCTCCGTTCCACCCTAAATCTACGCCCCTGGCCAAAATACCCCACCTGTGTAAGAAAGAAACGGCTAAGATGTCTGAGTTTTTTAGCTTTCTCTATAGAATGTTTGCAGGGTTACGAAGATGGTGAAGTGATGAATGAACTGTTACCTGTAAACTGTAAACTGTTAACTGTAGTGCTAGCATGACGCAGGCATTTAGTTAGGTTGCTAGCATTAGAACTTTACTGTATTAATCTCACTGCTTGAGACAATTAAATGCTGGGGTGTTACAAAACACTGGTCTTCTCACAAATATTGCAGACCTGCTAACCCTCCCGTTTTGCACTAGCTAGTAATTTACTCCGCGGTCAAAATTCTCCCGAGTTTTAACAGTATTTTACACCTTTCCCCCTTTGCAAATGTAATCATCAGTAATTGCATGTAAGCTAACCAGGGGCCTGTTTCAGAAAGGAGGTTCAAACAACTCGGAGTTTAAACTTGAACTCTGAGTTGATTGACCCAGAGATTAAAAACTCAGAGTTTTCGGTTTCAGAACAGCTGATCTGAGTAAGTTCAATCAACTCTGAGTGGACTAACTCAGAGTTAAGCGTGTACACCGCGACTCTAAAAAGCCATTATCAATGGAGCGCAGATATTACGAGTCACCATGGCAACAGCAGAAACAAAGAGATCTGCATTTTTTCCCCAGCTAAACTTGATATGCTCATGCAAACTTACAGCAAATATGAGCACATATTTAAAAAAAAAAAATTAAAAAAAAGTAACACCATTGCATCGGCGAAACAGAGACAGGTAGCGTGGGGGAAAACATACTGTAGCTGCTCAAGTTAATGCGTAAGTTTACATTTAAAGTATTTAAATATTTCAGTATAATAGATAATAAGTAATGTGTGACGTTTTAATTTTTAGGAAATAAAGAAGACCAAATAAAGTGTTGTGACTTGTGTTTATTTTATTTTTTGTGGTGGTGGTGAGTGTGCAGAAAGCGTTTCAGAGCGAGGCACACTTTCCGTACAGCTCTGCATACAGTGGCCTTACTAATATGCTCCGCATCCCCGATATTGTACAGAAAGCTTCCATTAGCAAAGAAACGTAAAGCTGCACATAGTATCTGCTTGGATGTAAGAGCACGGCCACGATGGGTGATATTAGTGATATAAGGTCGGATTAGATTATGGATATATGTAATTGATAGCAATGAAAAACGGTAATGCTCAAACAAAAATGTACGGGGAAAAGACAAAAAAATCCTTACCCGACGTAATTGTAATTCTCTTTGAATTAATGCTGCCTCCTCATCTATGGGATCCTCCAAAAAAGGACAAGCCATTCTCCTAACTGTCTTCTCTGTTTGTGTCCGAAATGTGGGTAATGAATGATTAAGGCTACGGCGAGAAATACCGCTGCGTCTTTAAAAAAGGGGAGGAGACCGACAGAAACTCCGAGTTCAGAGAATAAAACCTGCTCCCGACCAGGTTAGGTTCACAGAGTAAGTTGTCACGGTAACTGACTCTGAGTAATAGTTACCTCTCTTTCAGAAACAGGCTTGAGTTACCCTGCTTTCTCGGGTTTGACAAACCTGCTTTTTTTAAATGGAAAACTCTGACTTTCTCTTATCTCAGGGTTATCAAACTCTGAGTTTTCACTTAACCTCCTTTCTGAAACAGGCCCCAGCAGGCTGCAGTGTCGAGGCTGTACCCCTACATCCTGACGTTGGGAGATATTGACCAGCGCTGCTCTCAGGCATTCGTCATTCTGGTGGGACAGGCTCTGGAGCAATGCACACTACTTGGGGCAGTTGATGTGTGCTTCAAGGCATTTTATATTTTTGACATTAACTATCCAAAGCAGTGTGCTCCTGTATAGGACTATTTTTAATGTTGCTATGAAATAGCGAGGCCTACCTGAAAAATCATAGACAGTGTTTGTATGTTACAATGAGAGGTAGAATTAATCCAACATTCCAGTTAAAATGAACCAACACCTGGTTCATTTTACTTGTTTTTTTAATTTACATCCATGGCAATTATTAATTATTTGCTGTATCGAGAAAGGATCCATCTCTTTCCCTCTGTAAATTAAAGGTGAAAGGGGGCGTGGTTCCAGAACACATATGGAATAGGATTACAATACATTCACATGTACACAAACTGTGCCGCTTTGGGCCGGATAGCCGGGAAAAAGAGCTCAGAGCCAACAATAGCATTCAGCACAAAACCTTTATCAGCCTTTTTCAGCGTCACAAAATTATAATACAAAACATACAGTAAAAGTAAAGAAAAGGGTAAAACAATAGAGCGTTTCGGGGGGAACAGCACAGCTCCTGCTCTGTTCTCTAGGCGTCGTATAGGGCTTAAATCAAACTTCACTCATGCAGACATATATGAAACACTCACACATACATATACAGGGTTAAAAACTACATACATATACAGGGTGTGAAAAACTATTTGCCCCCCTCCTGATTTCTTAATCTTTTGCATGTTTGTCACACAAAATGTTTCTGATCAAACACATTTAACTATTAGTCAAAGATAACACAAGTAAACACAAAATGCAGTTTTTAAATGAGGGGTTTTATTATTTAGGGAGAAAAAAAATCCAAACCTACGTGGCCCTGTGTGAAAAAGTAATTGCCCCCTGAACCTAATAACTGGTTGGGCCACCCTTAGCAGCAATAACTGCAATCAAGCGTTTGCGATAACTTGCAACGAGTCTTTTACAGCGCTCTGGAGGAATTTTGGCCCACTCATCTTTGCAGAATTGTTGTAATTCAGCTTTATTTGAGGGTTTTCTAGCATGAACCGCCTTTTTAAGGTCATGCCACAACATCTCAATAGGATTCAGGTCAGGACTTTGACTAGGCCACTCCAAAGTCTTCATTTTGTTTTTCTTCAGCCATTCAGAGGTGGATTTGCTCATGTGTTTTGGGTCATTGTCCAGCTGCAGCACCCAAGATCGCTTCAGCTTGAGTTGACGAACAGATGGCCGGACATTCTCCTTCAGGATTTTTTGGTAGACAGTAGAATTCATGGTTCCATCTATCACAGCAAGCCTTCCAGGTCCTGAAGCAGCAAAACAACCCCAGACCATCACACTACCACCACCATATTTTACTGTTGGTATGATGTTCTTTTTCTGAAATGCTGTGTTACTTTTACGCCAGATGTAACGGGACACGCACCTTCCAAAAAGTTCAACTTTTGTCTCGTCGGTCCACAAGGTATTTTCCCAAAAGCCTTGGCAATCATTGAGATGTTTTTTAGCAAAATTGAGACGAGCCTTAATGTTCTTTTTGCTTAAAAGTGGTTTGCGCCTTGGAAATCTGCCATGCAGGCCGTTTTTGCCCAGTCTCTTTCTTATGGTGGAGTCGTGAACACTGACCTTAATTGAGGCAAGTGAGGCCTGCAGTTCTTTAGATGTTGTCCTGGGGTCTTTTGTGGCCTCTCGGATGAGTTGTCTCTGCGCTCTTGGGGTCATTTTGGTCAGCCGGCCACTCCTGGGAAGGTTCACCACTGTTCCATGTTTTTGCCATTTGTGGATAATGGCTCTCACTGTGGTTCACTGGAGTCCCAAAGCTTTAGAAATGGCTTTATAACCTTTACCAGACTGATAGATCTCAATTACTTTTGTTCTCATTTGTTCCTGAATTTCTTTGGATCTTGGCATGATGTCTAGCTTTTGAGGTGCTTTTGGTCTACTTCTCTGTGTCAGGTAGCTGCTATTTAAGTGATTTCTTGATTGAAACAGGTGTGGCAGTAATCAGGCCTGGGGGTGACTACAGAAATTTAACTCAGGTGTGATAAACCACAGTTAAGTTATTTTTTAACAAGGGGGGCAATCACTTTTTCACACAGGGCCATGTAGACTTGGAGTTTTTTTTCCCCTTAATAACGTAAACCTTCATTTTAAAACTGCATTTTCTGTTCAATTATGTTATCTTTGACTAATAGTTAACGGTTTTTGATGAGCAGAAACATTTAAGTGTGACAAACATGCAAAAGAATAAGAAATCAGGAAGGGGGCAAATAGTTTTTCACACCACTGTATACTACTAACTGCTCACACAACTACATATGAAATGCGCACACACACACATACTACTAACTGCTCACACAACTACATATGAAATGCGCACACACACACACATACATACTCTCCGCGCGCGCACATACATACATACATTCAGTGCGCGCACATACATAAATACTTTGCACACTCACACACACATACATATTCTCCGCGCACGCACATACACCTATGAGATTCTCAGTGTAACCGGAAGGCATTTCAGTGTAACCAGAAGGCGTTTCAGTGTAACCGGAAGGCGTTTCAGTGTAGACGGACTTTTCGCTTCATTCTCCCTGAATGGTAGTACTGGTTTGTAAACAGCCTGCTGTTGGACAGTTTAGAAGACGGAGTAGGACAGTATAATGATCATCACTGCTCAATCACAAGGCTTATTCAGAACTGTCCACATAATGACTCAATATTGCAGCGGCAGAAAACGCAGGTGATTATTTGCAAAAAGAAAATTGAAGCACGGAATCTGTGGCTAATATGAAAATTACTGTTTTGTGAAATGTGTTTCCTCGCCAAAAACTAACTCATCGGAATCCCACGAGACTCTGAATTGGAAATTCAAACATTGTTCCGACCCTCCATATCACCCACTTTTGTTGTGATAAATAAATCACTCGTTGTCTTCTAAACTGTCCATTAACGGTCTATTTAAGAAACGCTACTACTAATCAGGTAGAATGAAGTTCATATACATTGAAATTACTACTCCCTACACCCTACTCCTAGTGCAGGAAATGTCTGATAAGGGAACTTCCCTCTACAAAATTCCACCATTCAGAACACCATGCAACGTCACTTCCTCCTAGCGTTACCATGGTAACACAAGCACCTCGGATATCTGTCGCTGCTGCTGTGGAAATTTGACGCTACGGGCATTAAATATAGAATATTTATTGAAACAAAAACTGATACCATTAAAAATATATTGTGGCGTGGGTGGGCCAGCGGCTGACGACCGTCGTGCTTTGCGGGGGTTTTCTCTGTCTACCATGAGAGAGAAGTGTGTTTAGGTTAGTGGCTTCTGCCAAGTTGGGTGCGTGTATGTGTGTGTGCTTGACCTGTGTATGTGTGCTTGTGCTGAGAGTAATAAACTACTCCCCAGCCATTTGCATTGGGGAGCAAGTAAGCTCACTCGTCCTCCAAGATCCCTACTAGCGTTGAAAAACGCTACATTGGTGTCAGAAGTGGGATGGAGGCTTTCGAGTTGGAGCGAACGGCGGAGGACCTGCGAAAGATTCAGGAGGGCCGCCGAGTTGCAGCACAACTCCGGATGAAGAAGCATCTCCCGGATGGAACCAGTGCCAGCAAAGCGGCACGACGAAAGCAGAGCGACGAGATGAGGATCCCGGCACTGGATCTCGGAGCGGAGCCCAACGTTGACGCTGAACAAGCTACAGCTCCGTGCCGGTGATGTGCGCTGCAGCTGAGCCTTCCCTCCTACAACGGCGCCGTCGAACCCTACGCGTTCTTCGCCCAAGTGGAGCTAGCCGCCGACTTCGCATGCTGGTCTCCGGCGGAAACGGCTGTAAGGGTTGCACTCTCGTTGAAGGGCGATGCGCTCCGGGCGCTGGAAGACCTCCGGGCCGGTGAGCGAAAGGACTGGGCAAAGCTCCGCGAGTCGCTTCACCTCCGGTTCGGCGCCGGTGACCGTCAAGAAGCAGCGTGCGAGGAGCTGGCAGTCCGCGAGCGGCGTGCGTTTGAGCCACTGGGCGCATTCGCCATGGACTTAAGAGGCCTGGCGCGCCGGGGCTATCCAGAGTGTGAGCCCAATAAGCAGGAAGAGCTAGCGTATCGGGCTTTTCTTCGAGGACTCCGAGCGCCGCGGCTCCGAGAGCACATCAGGTTAGCAGCACCAGCTTCCCTCACCGAGGCGCTACGCGCAGCACAGCGCGCTGAACCCACAACTGCGGTGCCTCACGGCGAAAGAGCCGAGCGACCGCCCGCAGCTCGGGGGCCCTCGGTAGGTGAATCTAGCCGGGGACAGGGCTACCCGAAGTCTCTGGGGTTTCGCGGCGATGCCGAGGCAACGTTCCTAGGACTGCGGGACAGCGTACCCCAGCAGCCGTCGGACGAGTGCCGGTGGTCGTGCCAGGTGAACCTCCGGGCAGCAAAGCGCGTCGTTGGTACTGCGAGCGAGGTAAAGAGCGTGTGTGCAGAGTTACTCCCTCGCCGAGAGCATCGCCCGCAGTCATTTCGCCTGCGCCGCAGCGGGATAGTGAACGGCACTACACGGCAAAGAAGGGCCCCACCCAGCGCTCGCGGGCACCGCTGCAGGACTTTCGGGTGGGGGCACCTGTGGAGCGTGTGGGCGTGGACACTCACAGCCAGGGGCGAGGCTTTGCTGCTGGTGAGCAGGTGTGGGTGTGTTCCGGAAGGAAGAGAGGGCGTTCACCCAAGCTCATGTCGCACTGGGTGGGCCCCTGTACGGTAATCGCTCAGCTCGCCGAGTTTATCTACCGGGTGCGGTTGGCGGGGCGGGCGCGAGGGTTGCTCCACCGAGACCGTCTTGCGCCTTACCAGCCGCACGCCGGCGAGACATCGAACTCTGCGGAGGCCGGACCGCCTCCGGGACAATGTGCTTCTCCACAACAGGACCCCGTGAACGCCGACCGCCTTTACGCCTCCAAGACTGAGAGTCATGGTGACCGGGGACGGTCACAGCTTGGGTGGGGGCAGTGTGGCGTGTGCGGGCCAGCGGCTGACGACCGTCGTGCTTTGCGGGGGTTTTCTCTGTCTACCATGAGAGAGAAGTGTGTTTAGGTTAGTGGCTTCGGCCAAGTTGGGTGCGTGTATGTGTGTGTGCTTGACCTGTGTATGTGTGCTTCTGCTGAGAGTAATAAACTACTCCCCAGCCATTTGCATTGGGGAGCAAGTAAGCTCACTCGTCCTCCAAGATCCCTACTAGCGTTGAAAAACGCTACAATATAACGTATTATTTATGTATTTATTTTTACAGATTACTAGCCTATATAATACTAAGGGCTTCTTAATTAAATTAAAATGATGGGGGATATGTATGTGCACGCGCGGAGAGTATGTATGTATGTGCGCGCTTGGAGAGTATGTATGTATGTGTGAGTGCGCATTTCATATGTAGTTGTGTGAGCAGTTAGTAGTATATATGTGTGTGTGAGTGTTTCATATGTGTGTGCATGAGTGAAGTTTGATTTAAGCCCTATACGGCGCCTCATAGTTCTCTCCTCCTCACGCGCACACACACACACACACACACACACACACACACACACACACACACCTCAGCGGACACACGCAGCAGCTCATAAAGGACAACATACTGTACATACATTATGTGATATACAACATAGTAAAAAATACACACACTTCTTTTTGGCGGCACCCGTACGATTAACGCACTCATCTATCTGCGTAAAAAAAAGAGATGCAATATTAGGTTTCCGTCATTTTTTTAAATAAATTTACGTACTGACCAGCGGACCACCGGGAAAACGCCCGGTACTCCAGATGGCCAGTCCGCCACTGCCTAGTACGTTATTTCTAGCTGTAGCAGCGGTCCGTGGAGCAGGTATCCAGGAAAACTAATCGATGTTAAAGGATCAGCCAATAGGCGCGCAGGTCCAACCCACTGGCGCTGATTGACAGAACGACTCATTCTGCTGAAAAGTCACATTATGAAATAAGTAGGCAATCGTGAAAAAAGGGATTTTGAAATAAAAACTGACTTTGAAAAAATGACATTTTGAAATAAAAACAGCATGAATTAAATAAAATGCCTCTGCAATAATCTCTGTTATTGGGAAAAATAATGACCATGAAATATTATTTCATAATAATAAGTAAATATATTTCACAATAATAAGCTTTTTTTCAAAATATGTTCCATTATTTCGCAATATAATTCTCATATTACATATATGTGTCTTATTTATTCATAGAGGTATTTATTTCATAATGTCCTATTTATTTATTTAATTTTGAACACTTTGGAGTTCCATAAACATAGACCTGTGACTGTTAATCAAAAGTAAGTATATTAAAAATGAAGGCCGCCTCACCATGTCTTAATACAACAGGGTTTACCGTGTCTGTGATATATTGACATTTACATTGAGTTTGGCAACCAAGATGGCGCTAACAGTGTTAACGGCGACACGTCTGTCTGTCAATTTGGATATTGTTTGTGTTATTACTGTATGTGAAATTTTTGGAAATGTCTCAAGACTACTTGTGTATGATCGCCACTTCTAAGCATCAAAGCGTCTTATGAACTAATACTGAAACAAGTTGCTAGAGGACAAGAGTATAGTCTCCCTCCTCCACCTTGTGAATCAGCTTTTCCGGCTTACTTGCGCCGCATTCATTATGCCATACCTTGGAGAAAACGCCTGAGAAAACGCAAAAAGTGAGCCGGTGTGCGTGTCAGAGCCAGGGTTTACCTTTGTGCCTATGGTATTTTAGAGTTAGTGGATTGCACACTTCGTTGGATTCTGTGAAGACCACTAAGACCCAGTTCATGTCTAACATTGTGTCTGCTAATAGTCACAGGCCTAAAGTTCCTTTTAATGTATTTAATCATGGATTATTGTTAATCCATGTGATACTGCTGGTGCCGTGCCCTCACCTAGTATGTGTGAACAATTCTTGCCATTTTTTATAGATAAGGTTGTAACAATTAGGTCCGCTGTCTCTTTGACTTCTGCTGTAGACCCCAGTGCTCTTTCAGTGTGCACAGTTGTCTTGGAACTTTTGAGCCTGTTTCTCTGAGGGAATTATCTAAATTAATCCATTACTTAAGACCCTCTTATTGCCCACTGGACTGTCTTCCACCAAGCTTGTTTAAAAACACTTTTTAAAAACACTATTAGGCCCTATATTTTAAAATTAATGAATGCTTCTATTGCTACAGGTTTTGTTCCATCCTGCTTTAAACAGGCTGCAGTGCAACCACTTATTAAAAAACATAATCTAGACCCGACCGTAATGTCAAATTATAGACCAATCTCGAAGCTGCCTTTTCTCTCAAAAATTTTAGAGAAAGCTGTCTATACAAAGCTGCAGGCTTATCTTGATATTAATGATATTTCTGAAAAATTTAAATCTGGTTTTAAATCACGGCACAGCACTGAGACTGCACTTTAAAGAGTTTTTAATGATCTCCTTTTAACTACAGACTCTGGCAATTCTGCTGCCCTCTTATTGTTAGACCTAACAGCAGCTCTTGATACAGTTGACCACCAATATACAGTGGAACCTCGGATTACGAGTAACACAGTTTACGAGTGTTCCGCAAGACGAGCAAAGATTTGTAATACATTTTGACTTGAAAAACGAGCATTGTCTTGGTCTACGAGCACCGAGTATCATGTATCACGCATGCAGTTCTTGTTTTGACACCGAGCATCACGTCATCACAACTGAGCCAACGTTTTTTCTCTCTCTTGCGGTGTGGAATTGTAGGTAATCGTCTCCCCTGCTGGGTGAATACACACACATTAACGGATAGACCGTTTTTAAAACTGTTTAAAAATTAGCAAGGATCATCGCTAGTCACACTCACGTGAGCACATACAAACAGAATCACTGCTGTAAAGTAAAACAACAACATCAACAAAATACTTATTAATCAGCTCCTTACCTTTGAAAACAGTCGCGACAGAGCAGACTTTGTGTGTTTGTTTGGGAACCTGAGAGGAGTGGGGGGGCTGTAAAGCCGAGACCTATCGTCTCCCTTGCTGGGTCTTAATGCTTGCAGAGTTTTTGAGTGTGCGTGTGTCTGTGTAAGGCAGAGAGTGTGTGTGTTTGTTTGGGAACCTGAGAGGAGAGGGGCTGTAAAGACGAGCGAGTGCGTGTGTGCGTGTGCACACTCATTCACTTACACCAACACACACACGCACACTCTCTTGGCTTTACAGCCCCCACTCCTCTCGGGTTTCCAAACAAACACACAGAAACTCTTCTCTGTCGCGATTGTTTTCAAAGGTAAGGAGCTGGGGGGTATTCTTCGTACATCGCTTGAAACATCCGGGATGAATTGACACATCTAAGATGAGATCATCGTGCTAATTACACTCTGGCTAAATCGGATCTTCGAGCACACCTGTTGTTGATGATTAGTCTGGCCGGATTGAGTTGTCTAGGATTATTGCGCGTTCGTGCGTTGGTTTAAAAGGCAATATGCATCGACAGTAGAAACACTGATCACAAGCCCTTTGATTGGTTGACGAAATGACAAAAGAACAAGCTCAATTGTTTTGTAACACCTGTTATGCGTTGAAATGCCCCCCCACGTGCTATGCGCTGAAATGCTTCCCTGCCATGGATCCCCCCCCCACCACCACACACATAATCGCTATCAAATATTATATTAGACCATAATATGCACATATGTCTTACAAATTACATGAGACAATAAAATAAAATAAGAAATATGAGAATAAATATGTTGTATATGGAAAAATAGAAATATTAATATTTTTTTCAAAAACATGTATACTTTTATATGTATACTTTATAATAAAATTAGTTTTGTCCAATTTTTCATTAGAATTTTTATATATATATATATATATATTTGCATATTCATAACGAACCCCTGAAATAAATGTGTTACAAAATAAACAATGGTCTTGAGGCTGTCTCGTGCCTAGAATTTATTATAATAATAAAAAACCTATGAATTTATGTTCTAATATAATATTTATATATATATATATATATATATATATATATATATATATATATATATATATATATATATATATATATATATATGTAATTGCTATCAAATATTATATTAGAACATAAATTCATAGGTTTTTTATTATTATAATAAACTCTAGGCACGAGACAGCCCTCAAGACTATATATATATATATATATATATATGCAAGGTACTTTTCTTTCCCCACGTGAGTCAGTCCACGTCAGCGCTCTTTAACCAATCAGATGTGACCTCACCATTTCAACCAATCATAACCCGGCAGGAGCGCAGCCTTAATCCTGTTTACATGAAATAAACCTGCTACAGTGGGAGCCACGCCAAATAGCCGCGACAGGGTGGCTGAAGTGTGAATGGCGTGTGAATGGCCTTTGCACGCCGTAGTCCCCCCTCCCTTTTCTGGCCGAAAGGCGTGTCAAGATTTCACGGTAAACACGCCCATTCAAGCCCTATTTATTCATTTACCTGGTGCCACCACTAGATGGCGCTTCGTTCTCAATAACACGTTAAAACAAGCCAGCTGCGCTGAGTTGCAATCACGTGATTTTAACAACCCGCCTCCACCCCCGCCGAACTGACGCTACCAAACTACAGAGATGAAGATGGCGGCTTAACGGACTATTCGTGGTAAGTGATGTTTTATTTTATAAAATGTGTTTGGGGTAGTTTACAGTTTATTTCCCAGTTTAGTTTTTTATTGGCAGTTTTAAATATCACTGGCAGCACCAGCAGCGGTCAGATGTGACTTTAGAGAACTTAATGTTCTGTTTACCAAGTCTGGAGTTAATATTACAGCTTACTGTCAGTGTCACACACTCACAATGTCACTCCACTTTAACTCAAAAACATGCTCAAGCTTCGACAATACTATTAATGTCCCTATTACAAGAGCTGCACTACCCGATGAAGAGTGTTTGTGTTCTCTGTAAATACTGAGAGAATCTCACCGCGTGTTGTCTGGATAAATTCAGCGCTTATTTATTCTCTGGTTAAGAGTTAATCTGCAGGTTATTTCTGTGACTGTAATATAATGTGATGCAGTTGATGAGGGACAGAGACTGATGGGAGCTGTACAGGAGCTAGTAACGCTCATAACCAGGTTTATATTTTATACACTTTGTCCGGGACTTTCCGCGGTAGCGCGAGCGGTTAGTTAAAGAGCTGAATAACAACACAGAAGTGTTTATCAGTTAAGGAGGAGGAGGGGGGAGGTGTCTGTGTGTGTGTGTGTGTGTGTGTGTGTGAGGGGCTTCAGTAAGTTATAGTTTGGCTTCAGAGATGAACTAATGCTCATATACGAGTGTTATATCGCTTAACTTATTTGTATGAGAAGCGCATTAAGTAAATTCCCGGTTAATTTAATGCAGACGATAATACAGACAGTCACTGGTTAACACTAACACTGTTCACTGGTTAACACTAACACTGTTCACTGGTTAACACTGTTCACTGGTTAACACTGTTCACTGGTTAACACTAACACTGTTCACTGGTTAACATTAGCACAGGCAGTTTATTTACATTACAGAATCCCCAAAACAGTATTTTACACACTCTGTGGTACATAGGTTTATTAATATATTTTATTTTTATTAGAACTATATGTTCTGTAAAGTTTATTTGTCTTTGTCTTGACTAAATTCTCCTGTTGTCTTTAAGCAGAGCTCCGCTGTGGAGGATTGGGGGGTCAGACGGCTGACGGCTGGACTTTTGGAGCTACAGGACTGGAGGAGCCTGAACAAGCTGTTGAGGGAGCTGTAGGAGGGATGACGTCACAGTCCGACAGCTTTAGAATGATGTTTGATCAGGTCTACTGTATATTCTGAACATAGAACTGCAAAATGTCTGATACAGTACTTTGGGGGAAACAAAGACTTGAACTGTTCCATGTTTAATAGTTTTGATATTTGAAAAATTTATATTTTAATGTAAAAGAACTATAGATAGAGACTTATAAGCAGCTGGTGTATCCGGGTAGTTTAATGAACTTTAAGCAAAAAGACAACATGTATTCATCTGTTTTATATAAATTACTGTTTTAACTTTGACTAGTTTTGGAAGAATAAATTGAATTGATAAAGTCATGTTTGCGTGTTTTAATTTTGGGGGATTGTTTGGGTATTTAAAAATTGTTTAGTTGAACCAACAACTTCAATGGGCAAAAAATGGGACACAACTTTGTTTTAAATAGTCAAAGAGTTGGGCTGAAAATAATAATAATAATTATTGATCATAGAAACAAATGAAACCAGTTAAACACTTGATTATATGTATTTGTGTTTGTGATTATGTGACCCATAATAATTTTTTCTCAGTATAAATAAATGTTTTGGGTTTTAAGAACTCCAAAAGAGCAACGACAAACTTGGTATTCTCCATTGCGGTTTCTCACCTTCCACTCCTGAGTAGGACATGGTGTTAATTGCTCTGTGTGTGTCTGTTTTTGGCGGGGGGATGGGTGTGTGTGTGTTTTCGGCTGTTCAGCAGTTCTAAACACAAGCACAGTTTTTGTCCTTAACTAAAATACTTCAATACGTTAATAATGAATTTATTTTGTTGAATAAGGTAATAAGCGATGTTTAAACCAACCCAGTAAGTTAAGTAAGTGTTCCATACATTAAAGTAATGTGTATAACCAAGTGCCCTAGCAAACACAGTTACAGTTTACAGTACAAACAGTGTGTGCGCTGGAGGGATTGGAAGGTGAGTGAGAATACTCATTTACAAGACAAAAGACGGTCAGAGGCAGCGCCGTTCTAGACCAGACAACACGGGGTGGGGGGAGGGGGGCATCATGTTCAAGCACTGTTTTTACCTGGCCTTACTGTATAGTAACAGTATTGTATTTGCTGAATTGTTTTGAGGCACGCAAACCCCCAGACCACAATAAGGTGGCAATCCCTCAGGGGGAAACTAAAAAATAAATATATATATAATTATATAATAAAATATCCTTAATCCAGATTTTATCAATGACATAATATTTATCTAAGCTGGATGGTCAAATTCTCAAAAACGTTTAACCTAAAGTAAGACTTAACACACTATAACTAAAATATTTACAAAACTGAAAGGTTGTCTTATGAATGATAAAAAATACAAACTAAATTAAAACAGATGGGCTATTGAACAGATCATAATATGTTTTATGTTTTCTGATTACAAATGATATATGGGTTGAATTTTAGAAAGGCTAAATGAAATAGCTAGTTTTTGGTCATGTCAGTCCAGTAACTACTATGTAAAAGTAATTATAATATGAATTAATTAAGGGCAGGACCTAACCTAATGTTAATAATTTACACCATGATAACATTAGTATTCATGTTTTTGTATATATTTTTAAATGTTCAAATGAACGTTTCAGTATATAATTTGTCGTGTCATCTGTGATTGAGACCCATGAGTTAAATTGAAATATTTTTTATAGGTAGTAAGCCAGGTTTTAGTAACCTTGGACAAATCACCATGTAAGCCCTCTCTCGCGCACGCGCTCTCACGCTATCTCTCGCACTCACACACACACACACAGACACACACACACACACACACTGTACACACACAGACACACACAAATAATACATGAAATCGCGTAAAACCAAATGAAACTAGGGTAAAAAATATGAGCAGTAAAATACAGTAGTATCCTGTAGGTGATTCCTGTCCTGTGATAACAGGCACTAACACTCTAGAACTGTTTACTTCTGTTAGTTTTGTTTTCAAGTGTGAATGTTTATGGGGATTAAATCTGTCTCTGCTGCTGCATCTATACACCGTTGTGATAAGTGATTTGTGCCCCATCAGATCTTTAATGTGGGACATTATGCTGGTTAAATGACTAAAGACACACTGATCCGTATGGACAGATATTTGTTCCAGATATTATGCGCCATTAATCAATTTGTTATGCCAATTTGACTTTCAGCGAAAACATCAAAAATATAACGAAAACAAACCAAAGCAGAAGTTACATTTTAAGCTTTACTTTAAAAGTAAAATTTGATTTGTCACATACACAGCGCGATATGCAGTAAAATGCTTTGGGTGCTTTAGGTGAGACTCGAACTCGGCATTGCTTCACCTGGACTGCTTTATAAGTGTCACGCGCTAACCGATTGCGCCACGGGAGCCACACGGAATTTGCTCTTGTCAGAGGATCTTGCTCTCTCTCGTGCGCACACACACACACACACACACACACACACACACACACACACGAAATTGCGTAAAAACCAACGAAATATAAGCAGTAAAAAAAAAAAATCAGTAAAAATATATTAGTATAACAGGCGCTAACCCTCTGGAACTTTTTTTTTACTATTGTTTCCAAGTGTTTATGGGGATTTAATGTGTCTCTGCTTCCGCATCCATTCACAGTTGTGATAAGTGATTAATGCCCCATCAGATCTTTTGACGGGGGAGCATTATGCATGATTAAATGACTAAAGAAATACTGATCCATATGGGCAGATATTTATTCCAGGTTGCATGCGGCATTAATTGCCTCTTATGCCACTTGTAGACTATCAGTGAAAAAAAAATCAGCGAAAACATCATCAAAAATATAACGAAAACAAACCCAAGCAGACGTTACATTTTGAGCTTTACTTTGCAGCAAAATATTATCTATCAGTATATTAAATGGAACGAGGTAAAATACACAGTAATGTAAAATACTGTACATAGCCTGCGTTTTTATTACGTACCTACAATGATCGGTATAGACAAATTACAGCCACTACCGTGTCTTTAAGGATCATTTCAGGATGTCTTAAAAAATATTTCACTAACTAATTTTATTAATTCATTATTAAATAATAAATAGCATAATCATCATGGGTTGTGTATTGAGTGATTTAACAAATCTGTTTTATTAATCGGTTTGTTGTTGTTGTTTTTTCATCTATTTATGAAACTATGTTGACAATGCAAGAACTGTCTGTATATTAAAGATACGGTATTGGGCTTCCTGGACACTGCAGTTAACTGTGCCAGTCAATGCTCCATCTGGCGGAATTATACGGCATTGCAACCATCTTTTTAGAAAGCGCATGGGGGCGTTTATGGGGCGGGGCATCGTTAACTGCGTCATCGCGGGGGATCACATTCCATGCACGAAGCTTGCATTAACCCTTCATGGAACTGCCACGGAGCAGTCATGCTCCAGGCGGCTGTTTGACGTGGCTCCCACTGTACCAAGCAGGTTCAAGCTTACGGACATGTTGCTATGACAGCAAATGTGAGATGAGCATCGAAGAACGAAACAATCCAAGATCAGGACAAATCCACAACAATCAAATCCACCTAACTGAGTTAGCGACGTACGAAGAACACCCCCCTGGTTAAATTTTTTGTTGTTGTTGTTGTTTTACTTTACAGCAGTGATTCTGTTAGTATGCGCTCACGCGAGTGTGACTAGCAATGTTCCTTGGTAATTTTTAAACGGTTTTAAAAACGGTCTCTCCATTAATACCCGCACATTACACACACACACACACACACACACACACACTGCACCTGCGTGCACAAACGGAAACACTTACTGTATCTGTCGGGATTTATTTTTACGGTTTTTAAAGGTAAAGTGCAGGCTAATTTGTTTTATTTTTACTTTATATTTTGTGTTAATTATTTTTATGTATTTATTTTTTTTGGCTGTAGAACGAATAATTAGAGTGTCCATTATTTCCTATGGGAAAATTTAATTTGGTTTAATTGGGCCAATCTTTGGGCCAGGGGTAGCTCAGTGGTTAAGGCATTGGACTGCGGTTCAGAAGTGGCCACCAAGTTGCCACTGTTGGGTCCTTGAGCAAGGCCCTTAACCCTCAACTGCTCAGATGTATAAAGAGATTTTAAAAAATGTAAGTCACTCTGGATAAGAGCGTCTGCTAAATGTTTACGAGTGTTTTGGAATACGAGCCCACTTCCGGAATGAATTATGCTCGTAATCCGAGGTTCAACTGTACATTTATCTCGACTAGAACTGTGTGTTGGCCATAAGAGCACCGCTCTTCAGTGGTTTCAATCATACCTTTCCCAAAGATAATTTTGTGTTAATATGGACCCTTACTATTCTAAAGCAGCCTGTCACAGTCGGGCCAGGCTCTGACGCCAACCAAACACAGCGGCCTTTATCCCCAGTATATTAACCATGATCACCTGAAGTCAATCAAGGCACGCCCATAAGAAGCACACACCACACGACAGCCATTGTCCAGGCTCGTAGTTGCTAAGGTGGACCGAATCGTTGAGATCACAAGTAAGGAAAGTATTTTTGTGCTACTTACCTGTACTCTGTGTTCCTCAGAAGTATCCCTGTCTGTTTTCTGCATCTTCATCCTCACGGCTTTGTGATGTGTGCCTCACGTCGCTCCCAGGTCTCCTCTGTATGGAACTCCGTGCAAATCATTGTCTCCACGAAAATAAACAGCGAAGGAAATCTCACCCGTCATCCAAGAACCAGCAAAAGTAACTTTTGAATAAAGACTTGCAGTATATATCACATCACCATCCAAAAATCTGCCATTAACTCTCTCTCCCAAATAAACATCGCTCATCCTTAAAACGTATTATTTGTGTGAGTGTCCGTCATTGTTACACAGCCCATCTTAACTGTGGTGTGCCACAAGGTTCTATCCTTGCCCCAACCCTTTTTGGCCTTTATTTGTTGCCCTTGGGATCTCCAAGCACAATATTACTTTTCATTGCTTTGCTGACGACCTACAAATTTATTTGCCGATAAGATCAGGCACACAGGATCTTTTAGCAACCTAATGGACTGTCTTACCTAAATTAAACTGTGGATGTCCATTAATTTTCTTCAGTTAAATGGGAAAAAAAAACTGAAATTGTAATTTTTGGTGATCCTGCTGTTTTAAATGGAGTGGATAGTGCTCTGGGCAAATCGCATGTCAAAAACCTGGTAGTGTTCTTTGACAAGTCCTTTAAAAGTTGTCCAGTCAAGTTTCTTTCAACTTAGACAGTTAGCTAAGATAAAACCTTCCAGCTCATGGTTTTGAACTGGTTAGTCACCTCTTTGTTACCTGTCGACTGGACTACTGCAACTCTCTGTATTATGGCCTAGACCAGTCGTCATGGCCTCGACACAGCGTCTCCAACTTGTTCAAAATGCGGCTCGGTTGCTGACTGGTACCAAGCGGCGAGAACATATAACTCTTCACTGGCTTCCTGTTGCATACAGGATCCAATTTAAAGTCTTGCTCCTTGTGTTTAAATCTTTGAATGGTTTAGCTCCTTCTTATCTTTCTGAGCTGTTGTCTATGCATGCTCCAGCCAGAACCATGAGATCCAGTATTCAGCTCATTTTAACCACTCCAAGAACAAAGCTAAAAACCTGAGGGGACAGAGCATTTGCTGTGGCTGGCCTCAGACTTTGGAACAATCTGCCTCTGAATGTCAGATCTGCACAAACTTTGGAACAGTTTAAATCGTTATTAAAAACACACTTTTATGGACTGGCTTTTAGCACAGGTTGACTTTAATGGTTTTATTTATTTTACCTTAACTGTTTTATTTTCTCTTAATTTGTTTAATTTCTCTAACTTTTTTTTCCTCTTAACTAGTTTGATGTATTGTATTTTCCTGTATTTTTATTGTGTGGATCATGTGGTTAATGTGTCTCCGTGTACAGCACTTTGTGCAGCACAAGCTGTTGTAAAAGTGCTATATAAATAAATTTGACCTTTGAATTGCACTGATATATACATACATTTGGGGTAAAAGGTTTCAGAAAATGTGACAAACATAGTTGCCTCACATGGTGACATCACATGATCACATCTACAAGTTTTCTTATGCTCCGGTTAACTGGCATGATCTCCTTAACCCTGGCTAATGATGGCAAATAAACATTATGACTACATGAGTTATTCCGAATATAATATTTCTTTTGGTTTTGTATAACAGTGTAAATCTTTAACACTGACTTTAGAATTCGTTGTTGTAAGAAGATAAATATACATTATTCAACACAGTTATCTGGCTAGATTTTTTAGTAATAAATAATAAACATGTATTTGTCCAATGTGTTTTTCTATTATTTGCCAGGCAGCATGGTCTTCTAATAACGTTAAAAAGCCTATTGTCTGCTATAGACAATCATCACTCAAGTACATCTATTTTTATATCTGTTTATATGTACAAATACCTTTACTTTTTATTTTTATTTTACAAATCTGTTTGCAGTTTACAATAAGCCACAGATAATATAATTGCAGTTACTGTTTTCTTCAGGAAAGGGATTAAACAGTTGTAGGCTGCAAGTTTTTGCAATATACATACATATTATACTGATACAAATATCAGTGCAAACATTGCGGCATAATAATCAGGCTAACTGAGATTTATAAAAAATAAATACGTACTGTACAGTGCATCTGGAAAGTATACACAGCGCATCAGTTTTTCCACATTTTGTTATGTCACAGCCTCATTCTAAAATGGATTAAATTAATTTTTTGCCTCAGGATTCTACACACAACACCCCATAATGACAACATGAAAAATGTTTATTGAGATTTTTGCAAATTTATTAAAAATAAAAAAATTGAGAAAGCAAGTATTCACAACCTTTGCCATGAAGCTCAAAACTGAGCTCAACGCGCATCCTGTTTCCCCTGATATGTTTCTGCAGCTTAATTGGAGTCCACCTGTGGTAAATTCAGTTGATTGGACATGATTTGGAAAGGCACACACCTGTCTATATAAGATCCCACAGTTGACAGTTCATGTCAGAGCACAAACCAAGCATGAAGTCAAAGAAATTGTCTGTAGACCTTCGAGGTAGGATTGTCTCGAGGCACAAATCTGGGGAAGGTTACAGAAAAATTTCTGCTGCTTTTAAGGTCCCAATGAGTACAATGGTCTCCATCATCTTTAAGTGGAAGAAGTTCGAACCCACCAGCACTCTTCCTAGAGCTGGCCGGGCATCTAAACTGAGCGATTGGGGGAGAAGGGCCTTATTCAAGGAGGTGACCAAGAACCCGATGGTCACTCTGTCAGAGTTCCTTATTCTAAAATCCATTTTAGAATAATGCTGTGACATAATAAAATGTGGGAAAAGAGATGCGCTGTGAATACTTTCCGGATGCACTGTGTGTGGATGTGAAACCATTGAATAAAGAAATCAAAATATTAAGTTTCCTCAACTTGATTGTTTATATTTGTTGGACAAAATAGTAGTTAAATCCAGTTAAATAGATTTTATAAGTAAATTCAACACTGTGCTCTAAAATATATCCACCTAACTTGGAATTTTAAATTGAGTTAACAATTTGCAAGTTGGATTTTTTACAGTGTGCTGGGGGCTGATGGGTAGCAAAGGTCTGCACCTACGGTACTGGTAAAATAAAGACTTTATTAGCTTTTAGCTTTTGAATCTACATCTAGAAACAATTTACTATGTTTTAACAATCTCTGTGCTAACACGTGGTAGATTTCTACAAATAACAATAATTTGGTCCATTTAATAGTGCACCAATGTGATTATTACAAACAGCAAATATGGATGAATAATGTTCTGTTAGCGTTCATGTTAGTCATCGTTTAAATCAGAGCGCCTCTCTTCACTGTGGTTTACATGCCAGCACACAATAGAAGTCAGTTGTGAACTCTAAGTTAGTGTCAGGTGATGAGACGCCCATTTCCTCTAGAAGCCTGAAACAGAATGGAGGTTGAATGTGTTAAATTTGTGTTTGTATATATAAGCACAATGCAAAAATGTCTTTCATAATAATACACTTACTGTAAAGCTGTATCAAGGCATGATTTTATAAGGTAATAATCAACAGTGAGGTGGTGTGATGGTGTTTCATTGTCTCATATTAGCACACACCAACGTGTTTTATCTATATGCTATTCACTTTGGAAAACAATAATTGGACACCACGTTGGACTTTTCGTCTGTTTACACATGCGTTTAAATGTTGTGAAATGTCCTATTATCGTATTACAGTATAGCAAATATATAATGCTACATAATAGACCGAAGGTACTTCAGTAGTGTATTGTACTGTATTGCCACTGCAAAGTTCATTATTAGCCCATAATAGCGCATCACGAAGGAGTTTATCCCCCTAATACTAATATAATTTGTCAAGTTTCGTTATGGCAGCGCGGTGGTGTAGTGGTTAGCACTGTCGCCTTGCACCTCCAGGGTCTGGGTTCGATTCCCCGGCCAGGCTCGATTCCCGTCTCTGTGTGCATGGAGTTTGCATGTTCTCCCCGTGCTTGGTGGGTTTCCTCCGGGTACTCCGGTTTCCTCCCACAGTCCAAAGACATGCAGGTTAGGCTAATTGGCGTTCCTAAATTGATCGTAGTGTGTGATTGGGTGTGTGAATGTGCGTATGAGTGTGTGCCCTGCGATGGATTGGCACCCTGTCCAGGATGTACCCCGCCTTGTGCCCTAAGCCTCCTGGGATAGGCTCCAGGCCCCCCGCGACCCTGAATAGAAGGATAAAGCGGTATAGAAGATGAATGAATGAATGAAGTTTCGTTATTTAACACAGGTGGTGGTTTTTTGTCTTTTGTACAGTACACATAAATCGTGAAACATCATCAAGACAAATTAGCTTCTCTTACCATGTTATCTATATAATAGGGATGTAACAGTATCAAAACTTCACGGTACAGTAATACTTTGGTATGAAATACAGTATTTATTGATTCATTTACATGAAAAACAAAACTAATGAAGAGACTCGAAAAAAGTGCCAGAAGTGTTTATTAAACAGTATACATGAACACTGAACATATCAATGGCATACAAATTAGCCATCTATCTGTAAACTTTGAAACAAAAAATTATTAAAGCATGTAAAAAAAAGTTTCAATTTAGTATTCTTGAAAACTCAGAAAAAATAAAAATAGCAGCCTACTTATTGCAGCTGGCCCATGTGCTGAATGAGTATTTGATAACACTCAACTCATTCACTCACTTATTCAGACAGAGACAGGATTTTTTTTTCCTTTCCCCTTTCTTTTCAGAGAGAAACTGAAATGACTCGATAAAACTATAGGTCTTCTGAGAAAAGTTTGCTCAGACGAATGGAGCGAACGGGAGGTAGCGGGAACTACAATTCCCATCAGCCCAGGCGTGGCCATCATCCTTTGCGGTCTGTTGTCACTACAGATCCAGTAATGCGAAAATAGTGGGTGCTGCTATTAGCGGCGAAGGAAAAGAGATGGAAAGAGTAATTAATCATTACGGAGTAAGCGGGTTTTAAATCGGATGTGCGCATTACTGGATCTGTAACGATCGGACAGACCGCAAAGGATGATGGTCTCGCCTGGGTTGATGGGGATTGAAGTTCCCGCTACCTCCTGTTCACTCCATTCGCCTGAGCAAACTTTTCTCAGAAGACCCATCATTTTACCGTCATGCGACGACGGTATTATCAAAATAAAGTGTTATTGCGGTACAACGGTATTTACAATACCGTTACATCCCTGCTATATAATACTGCAAAATTATTATAAACAAATATATAATGCTACATAATAGACTGTACAGTAGGTACTTTAGTAGCGTAATGTACTGTATTGCCACTGCAAAGTTGATTATTAGCCCATAATAGCGCATCTCGAAGGAGTTTATCCCCCTAATACTAATATAATTTGTCAAATTTCTTTATTTAACACAGGATGTGTTTTTTTTGTCTGTGTACAGTACACATAAATTGTGAAACATCATCAAGACAAATTAGCTTCTCTTACCATGTTATCTAGATAATACTGCAAAATTATTATAAACTAAGAATAAACTGATTACCGTGTCATCATTGACTCTAAAAGAGCAGTTGCTTCTTGGGGATTTGTTCTAAAGTAGGTCTGACAGGAAGAGAAAGTCTCCACAAAGCCGACTACACCTGCAACCGTCATCTCCATCTTCAGTGGAATTCTTTCAATCCTTTCCAAAGAAAGTCAGTTTACACGTTAAAAAAATGTTATCACACAAACATTAGTTATGACTTGGATGTAGTGTAGATTTTAATATACATTACTGTTGGCAACATACAATGCAAAGTATGAATGAGACACTAATGGACCAAGACTTATTCTCGACCTACCTTGTAAATTACTGTATGTTAAATTCATTAAATAAATTAATTTATAAATATACAAACAAATTGCACAATCTGCAAAACATGAAAGAAAGAAAGAAATAAGTCTTTGCTAAAGAAATACAGCATGAATTGTGTTACTAATGAACCTTAACAGAGTATCACACAACATGACTTGGACCACTTGTAGGAATTACACCTGCACAGTTTGAAAATACAGTACAGTATCTATTCTTAAACTGTGTAATAACAATGACCTAATCCTACAACTGTGCCATGATACTCAGAAGCAATCCTCTACAGCTGGTTGAGAAATGCTTCAAGTAATAGCACTGATTAAACGGGATAGTGTAAAATGCCCACAATGTTGAACAAAAATACAATAGCTTTTGGTTTGGGAAAGTGCTGGGGCAGCCAAGGGGCATAAATTTAGAAATAAATTTACCTACAGCATTTGGTGCATTATGGCTTGTGAATAGTCTTTTTACTTGAAGTTTTTCTAAACAAGTAGTTTTAAAATGTTTTTCCACCTCACCATGTTTTGCTTATTTGTTTAATTTGGGCTCCTGTGAAACAAAATCAAACACATCTAGCTAATTTAGAATTAGACTTCTTCTAAACTGAATAATAAGCAAGCAGGTGCTCTGAAAGTTGTAAGCAATATGTATAAAGCAGGGGTAACATATCCTATCGACAATGGGTTGGTGTTGCTGTAGGTTTTCATTCTGACCAAACAGAAACCAGAATGACTGAGGGCCAGACTAACCTGATTAACAAGGTGACTTGCACCAAAATTCTGTCATGATGCTGATGATTGACTCAACAACTACTCAAATCAATGGATCAATGCTATGTAATAAAATAGTTTACACGGATTGTCATTTTGCATATACTGTACTGTACCTTTCTTTGTCAGGGAAGGGTATTGCTTCAAATAAAGCTTGCAGTCTTCTGTTGGCTATCACCGCCCGAGAACCAGAATAAGATTTGATTACCTTTTTTACCTAGAGAAAAACAAACAGAAAATACCATTGTACAAAAAAAGTACACATTCAATAAAAATAATCTACGGTACATTCTGACCATTACACCCATGTGCTTTCTGAACATCCCGTTCCTGATTTAATCTCAAACTGCTGCTATTGTCCGGGGTCGCTAGGGGGCGTGATGGATCCAAGTGCAGACAGGGTAAGCGGGAGACAGTGGTGCTTGTGAACAGTGAAGCAGGCAGGGCAGTGATTAAATTCCGGAGTTGGTACACGGAGTACCAGCTCGTGAATGTGTCGAGGTGGGGGGGGCGATGCGTGTGACGCAAGCGTTGCGTAAACACGGAAGTGCGCGAGCCGGCGCGAGTGAAAGACGACAGCTGGGATCAATGCCGGCGCGTGCAGCGTGAGCTTGTTCTGTGGCGGTGCGCAGAGCGAGCGCATGCAGAGGGAGAGCTCCGCGATGAGATGCCGGTGTGGATGGAGGGGGAGAGAGCTCAGCGAGCCGCGAGGGCTAATCGTTGTCGTGAAGCAGGCAGAGGTCGAAGCCGGAGAGACGAGAGGAAGTCCGTGATCCAAGCTCGTAGTCGAAAACAGGTAAGAGGTCGGCAACATGAAATATCCAAAGTATAGTATCCAAAAGACGAGAGACGAAATCGTGGTCGGGGAAAACAAAGCGTGGTCGAGATCCAATAAACAATGAGGAAAAATCGCTGAAATATTGGGCTAGTGAGGCACACAATAATCTGGCGACGTGGCAGTGTCAGGGTGTGGTTTAAGTAGGTAACAAGGCTGATTACTAATAGCGTCCAGGTGTACAGGGAGGAGAGGGGGCGCGGTGCGATGCGAGACTGGTTGACAAACATAGATCATGACGGGGCTGTGGCTTGGCGTGTCATGACAGTACCCTCCCCTCTATGAACGCCTCCAGGCGTTCTTGCAGGTGCTTCGGGGTGAAGTCTGTGGAAATCAGAGATCAGAGAACGGTCTAGGATAAACCTGGCGGGTACCCAACTCCTCTCTTCAGGGCCATAGCCTTCCCAGTCTACTAAGTACTGGAGGCCCCGCCCCCGGCGGCGAGACTTGAGGAGCTTGTGAACTGTGAAGGCTTCTCCCCCATCAATGAGTCGGGGGGGTGGGGGTGGGGGGCTGGGGGGGGGTGGACAATGGGCAGGAGACTAAACGACGAATCTGGGAAACGTGAAATGTGGGGTTGATCCGGCGCATGGAGAGGGGTAGAGCAAGACGGACAGAGCATGGGTTTATGATTCGGTTGATGGGGAAGGGTCCGATGAACCTTGGTGAGAGCTTCCTGGACGTGGTCTTGAGTGGGAGGTCAAGCGTAGACAGCATGACCCTTTGGCCGATACGGTATTTGGGAGCTGGTGACCGATGACGATTTGCCTGGCGTTGAAAAGTGCTTACAGTGCGTAGGAGCTGCTGCCGGGCGTGTTGCCATGTTCTTTTGCAGCGACGGACAAAGGTTTGGGCTGAGGGTACTGTTACTTCCTTTTCTTGGACCGGGAAGAGGGGTGGTTGATACCCCAGACAGCAGTGGAAAGGGGACATGCCTGTCGAGGAGGTAGGGAGCGAGTTGTGGGCGTATTCGACCCATGGTAGGAAACGACTCCAGGAGGATGGATCCCGCGAGGCCATGCATCTTAAGGATTTCTCCAACTCTTGGTTCACTCGTTCTGTTTGACCGTTGGTTTGGGGATGAAATCCGGATGAGAGGCTGGGGTTGGCGCCGACAAGGTTACAAAAGGCCTTCCAGAACTGGGCAGAAAACTGGGGACCCCTGTCTGAGACAATGTCGACGGGAAGTCCGTGAAGTCGAAAGACATGATTAATTAGGAGTTCGGCTGTTTCCTTGGCCGATGGGAGTTTGGATAGTGGGATGAAATGCGCCGACTTGGAGAAGCGGTCCACGATAGTTAATATGCACGTGTTGTTTTGGGAAGGAGGCAGGCCAGTGACGAAGTCGATGGAGATGTGTGACCAGGGGCGGTGAGGGATGGGGAGGGGTCTAAGGAGACCCTCAGGGGAGCGGTTGGTTGTTTTATTTCTGGCACAGGTGTCGCAGGAAGCCACAAGGCTCTTGACATCCTCTTTCATGGTGGACCACCAAAAACGTTGGTGTAGGAGGGAGAGCGTACGTGCGGCCCCAGGGTGGCAAGCCAGCCTGGAGCTGTGGGCCCAGTCAAGCACCTGTGGTCTCACAGAAGCTGGGACGAAGAGCTTGTTGGGTGGAACGGTGCTTGGGCCGGGTTCTCGTTCGAGGGTCTGTTGAACCAGACGTTCCACGTTGAATTGGAACATTGCTACCAGGCAGTGAGGAGGAAGAATCACCTCCGTCATGGATGAATCCTGAGGGGTGGAGAATTGTCGGGAGAGGGCATCAGGCTTGATGTTCTTGGAGCCAGGGCGATATGACAGTGTGAATCGGAAACGGGAGAAAATTAGTGACCATCGTGCTTGGCGTGAGTTAAGTCTCTTCGCTGTCTTCAAGTACTCCAGGTTTTTATGGTCGGTCCATACGAGGAAGGGGTGGTCCGCCCCTTCTAGCCAGTGTCTCCATTCTTCCAAGGCCAACTTGACCGCCAAGAGTTCACGGTCCCCAATACCGTAATTGCGTTCAGCAGGTGTGAGTCGGCGGGAGAAGAAGGAGCATGGGTGGATTTTAGCGTCCTTTGTGGATCTCTGGGACAGGACGGCACCTACTCCAGTCTCAGACGCGTCTACTTCCACGATAAACTGGAGGGAGGGTTCGGGAAAAATAAGGATGGGTGCCGTAGTGAAGCGGGACTTGAGATCCTTGAAGGCTATGTCAGCCTGGGGGTTCCATCGGAATGGGATCTTGGAGGACGTAAGTGTCGTGAGTGGAGTCGCCACCATGCTGTAGCTTCGAATAAAATGTCGATAAAAGTTTGCGAATCCCAAGAACCGCTGGAGTTCGCGTCTTGAGGTCGGTACTGGCCAGTCCATGACTGCCTTCACCTTGGTGGGGTCCATCTGGATGCCTGCAGGGGAAATGAAGTATCCTAGAAAGGACGTGGAGGTACAATGAAATTCACATTTCTCTGCCTTGATGTAGAGCTTATTCTCCAGGAGCCGTTGCAGGACCTGGCGCACATGGAGCTTGTGTTCCCTCACCGAACGTGAAAAAATCAGGATATCATCCAGATAAGCGAAGACGAAAACATTAAGAAAGTCTCTGAGGACATCATTCATTAGGGCCTGGAATACTGCCGGCGCGTTGGTTAGGCCGAATGGGACCACTAGGTACTCATAATGGCCGGTAGGTGTGTTAAAGGCGGTCTTCCATTCGTCGCCCTCCCGTATCCTGACAAGGTGGTAGGCGTTCCTTAAATCTAACTTAGTATAGATGCGGGCATCCTGGAGAAGTTCGAAGGCCGACGACATCAAGGGGAGAGGGTAACGGTTCTTAACCATGATTTCGTTCAACCCCCTATAATCGATACAGGGTCTGAGGGACTTATCCTTCTTTTCAACGAAGAAAAACCCAGCCCCTGCTGGTGAAGAGGATGGGCGGATGATCCCAGCTGCAAGTGATTCCTTTATATACTGTTCCATTGCCTCTCTCTCGGGGCAGGAGAGGGAGTACAGTCGCCCCTTAGGTGGTGAGGTGCCTGGGAGGAGGTCGATAGCACAGTCATAGGGGCGATGCGGGGGTAGGGAGGTGGCCCGTGATTTGCTAAACACCTGCCGAAGGTCATGATAGTCCGTGGGTAACTTGGTTAGGTCGGGAGTTTCCTCTTGTGGCGTGGGTGAACTTCGGCCCATATGTGCTGAACGTAAGCATGAAGAGAGGCAGGTGGGACTCCAGTCCAGGACTCTCCTTTTAATCCAGTCGATGTGCGGGTTGTGTAGTCTTAACCAAGGGAGGCCCAGAACGATGGGTGCATGGGAATTTTGAACGGTTAGGAAGGTAATCATTTCAGCCTGAAAACTGCAGGGTCACGGGGTTGGTGCGATGAGTGATGGGGGAGAGTCTGCTGCCATCAAGAGCCTGAACCGTAAAGGGTTGACGCAGGGGCGTGAGGGGGATCTTGAAGTTTGAAACAATGGAAGAAGAAATTAGATTCTGATCAGCCCCGGAGTCCACTAGTGCGTACGTGGCATAGGATTGGTCGCCGTGGGTCAGAGTTACGGAGAAGCATGATCGCTGGTCCGGGGAAGAAACAGATGCTGGGCCCCCCTGCATCCCCAGAACTACGGGGGGGCCTAGCCTTTTAGTGGACAGGATCGCACAACATGGCCGGCCTGGCCACAGTAGAAACAGGCGCCCTCATTTCTACGGCGCTGACGCTCCTCCGGCGAGATGCGTGCACGGCCTATCTGCATGGGCTCAGGGGGTGGCTGGGGTGTGGCCAAGGTGAGTGTTGGGGTGCGTGGTTCACGATAAGGCTGCTGCTCCTTTCGGCGTGCCCACTTACAGTCATCAATGCGGGTCGTTAAGTCGATGAGTTCTTGTAAGTTCGAGGGCAGCTCCCGGGCCGCCAGCTCGTCCTTAATTGGGTCTGAGAGCCCATGAAAAAAGCAGTCGAAGAGGGCCCTCTCGTCCCAGTCGCAAGAGGGAGCCAGGGTCCGGAACTCAATGGCATAATCAGAAACGGAACGAATTCCTTGACGTAGCTGAAGGATGTGATCAGCTGCTTGATGTCCCGTAAAGGAACGGTCAAAGACCTTCCTCATTTCATCCGTGAAGGTCCTATAGGCGAAGCAGCACGGGACTTGGGCATCCCACAATGCCGTCCCCCACTCTCTCGCCTTTCCTGACAGGAGGGTGATGATGTAGGCCACCTTGGAATGCTCCGTGGGAAATTATGTGGCCTGTAGTTCCAGGACGAGAGAGCATTGAGACAAAAAGGAGCGGCAGGTGGCTGGATCTCCATCATAGGTGGGCGGTGCTGGAAGGCGGGGCTCTAGGCCAGGCGAGAGTGTTGGAGGGAGGGGCTGAGGAGTGTGTGCAGGAGGTTGTAGGTTCCCAACCTGAGCGGAGAGAGACTGCAGTGTTTCCGTGATGCTTTGAAGTGAGCTCGTGATCTGTCTTATTTCCTGCTGGTGGGCGCCTAAGAGTACTCCTTGACTCTCTAATGCTCCTCTCAGGTGAGCTGCCTCTGCTGGATCCATTTTAGTATGGCCAGATTATTCTGTCCGGGGTCGCTAGGGGGCGTGATGGATCCAAGTGCAGACAGGGTAAGCGGGAGACAGTGGTGCTTGTGAACAGTGAAGCAGGCAGGGCAGTGATTAAATTCCGCGTTGCAAAATACTCTATGCAGGCGGGAGGCTTCGCCGAAATGCGGAAACACGGAGTACCAGCTCGTGAATGTGTCGAGGTGGGGGGGGGGGCGATGGGTGTGACGCAAGCGTTGCGTAAACACGGAAGTGCGCGAGCCGGCGCGAGTGAGAGACGACAGCTGGGATCAATGCCGGCGCGTGCAGCGTGAGCTTGTTCTGTGGCGGTGCGCAGAGCGAGCGCATGCAGAGGGAGAGCTCCGCGATGAGATGCCGGTGTGGATGGAGGGGGAGAGAGCTCAGCGAGCCGCGAGGGCTAATCGTTGTCGTGAAGCAGGCAGAGGTCGAAGCCGGAGAGACGAGAGGAAGTCCGTGATCCAAGCTCGTAGTCGAAAACAGGTAAGAGGTCGGCAACATGAAATATCCAAAGTATAGTATCCAAAAGACGAGAGACGAAATCGTGGTCGGGGAAAACAAAGCGTGGTCGAGATCCAATAAACAATGAGGAAAAATCGCTGGAATATTGGGCTAGTGAGGCACACAATAATCTGGCGACGTGGCAGTGTCAGGGTGTGGTTTAAGTAGGTAACAAGGCTGATTACTAATAGCGTCCAGGTGTACAGGGAGGAGAGGGGGCGCGGTGCGATGCGAGAGTGGTTGACAAACATGGATCATTACGGGGCTGTGGCTTGGCGTGTCATGACAGCTATAGTAAGTGCTAGTCTTCTGAGAAACTAACTAATGTTAATGGAGAAGGACTGGGGAAGCCTGTTGTGCACTCACTGTTTTAATTATCCCCAAAGGTCTTCAGTCAGTTTGAGGTCAGGGCATTGGCAACGTAATACAAGTTCTTACATTCTAAAACCCTTAAAAATGTGAAAAACCCTTAAAAAACTCAGAGATTTTCATGCTGGAACATTTTTGGGCCCCACAATATATGTCATGATTTATCCCCTGTCCGCCTCGTGCTCTCTCTCTTTTTTTTCCCCACGCTGTCACTTGCTCCATGTGCTCATGTTTACCCTAGTCTGTCTGTATCCTTTTCCCATGCCCCCGTTTCCGCCCCGTCTGCACACCTGTCTCTAATTCCCTTCTGATTACTCCAGCATTTAAGCACGCGCCGTGCGCTGCTTGTCACGTATGTAGTGTTACGGGCTGTTGGTGTAGCCGTGGGCGTACAAAGGCGGGCATAAACGCAGAGGTTTGTTTTTGAAATTAAAAGTCTTTTATTAAACAAACAAAATACTTGAAAAAAAAACAAACCAAAACACTGGCTCTGGATACATAACTTAGAGAGGTTCTGGGAACAAACACACAAGGGGTCATGGAACTTAACACTCCGGCACTCGGGAAATCTTGTTTCCTTGACTCAAGTTCAGGGTAGTGGACCTGGCTCCCTTACACACAGCTCTGGAGCTCTACGACTCCATCCAGGTAACGTTAGCTCGACTTAGTTACAAACTCTGCCATGCCGGCTCTAATACCGGAAACCTATAGCCTAGCTCGGTGCGATAACACAGGCTCTCAAATAATCAGGCTCTAATACCTGAAACATTTAATATGAGTACAGACTCAAACGTACAGGCTCTAACACCTGGAACACAAACACATAGCTCTGTGTGACAACACAGGCTCACGAATAATCAGGCTCTAATACCTGAAACATTCAACTTGAGTACAGACTCAGACATACAGGGTCTAACACCTGGAACAGAAACACATAGCTCTGTGCTACCACACCAGCTCTCGAAAAGGCAGGCTTTAATACCAAACACATATAACAAGATTTCGGTATTGACAGATAGATACTCATAGATAACTAAAACATAGAGCTAACGTTCTTAATGATGTGATTGTACAACTGCTTCTATGTGTTCCATACATACTCACACTTCTTCAAAGCTAGAAGCACGCTCACCCACATACTCACTTATTTACTTATCATCCTCACACGTTAACACATCTACCTGAGCACATCACACACACCCTCATATGCACTTCTTACACACACACACACACACACACACACACACACTCATATCTCATATGCACTTCTTACACACACACACTCATATGCACTTCTTATACACACACACACACACTCATATGCACTTCTTACACACACACACACACACTCATATGCGCTTCTTACACACATACTCTCATATGCGCTTCTTACACACACACTCTCATATGCGCTTCTTACACACACACACACACACTCATATGCGCTTCTTACACACACACTCTCATATGCACTTCTTACACACACACACTCTCATTGCACATTATAACACGCACTCCTGCATAAGCTCCTTATACATACACATACTCACCTAAGCACATACATACACTCTTAAGCACATCATGCCATTACATACACACCTAAGCCCCCCAGACACACACACGTAGAAGCCTGTACAGGTTTTACACAGATTAACCAGAGAGAAGGACATTACAGTTTTTCTCGATTGCTTAAACACATTTGCCCACTCTGACATCACATTTTCAAAACAGTTAACACACAGGAATAAACTGAAGCTCAATGGCCAAAATGACTCCTTTGTTAGCAAAATGCTCCAACACTCACAAAACATTAAAAACATGCAACATAAGCAAATATTTCCATCAAAGTCCACAACTTGTGGTCAAATTAATTTATTCCTTTATCATTACACGATGGATAACAAAATACAGCCATCAATATGCAATATAATACTTTACAAACTCAAATGGATACTGAAAAAAAAAAAACTACCAAAGAAAACTTATGGGTGGAAACACCTTTAAAAAAAAAAAAAAAAAATATATATATATATATATATATATATATATATATATATGCAGGCAGGAATTGCATCAAAATGTGCATGGAAAGCCACATTGTCCCAAATTACGACATACAGAGTCATGCCAGGCCTTAACAGCCCACTCTCTTCAGGTGGAATCAGTATTTCTTTCAATGCATCAAAAAATGTGTGTGGCAATGTGTGGATTCTATAAAGTAAAAGCAAAAATCATGTCAAAATTGACATTACTGTATGATAGTCAGATAAATAGGACTGATAAATCATCTGCATTACTGTAGACACAGTTTGTTCTGCTAACTGGGCAATGCAGTTGAAATACACGGTGGTATACATTACAGTAACACCGTGAATTACCTGTTCACATTCCTAAAAAGCAGGAAAATAGATGCCACAGTGCTCAGACTCAGAATGGGCTAGACCCTTTGTCTAGCCTCTCTAAAGGACAAACCATGATTGATGACATGGTCAATAATTGTTGCCCGAATTTTATTTGGAACTTGAGCTCGATTTTGTCCTCTTGCTGCTGCAGCTCCTTCACCTCGCATACAAACTCCTCTTCCTCTGGCCCCTCTGCCATGGCCTCTTACTCTCCTTCCAAGGTGGCATCTTTTGTAGAGGGATGAGGATTGATTGCTGATTGAAGAGTTGTGCAAACAAGTTTCACACAGGTGCATTGGATATTCATAATTATGCAAGTACTTTCTATCAGCTGTTAATAGATGTTTTCCTTTTGTTCAACACAGTGAATCCAATGGAGTTTGGGATCTTTCAATGAGATCTGAGGTGACTGTTTTGACAAAGGGTGTGAAAAATGTATGAAACAAATGAAAAAGTGTTAAGGCATTTGAAAGAGAAGACTTCTCCTGTGCTAAGAATGTGATGATGAAGATCAAGTGAATCCCAGTTTCACTGAGTGTGTCTTAGCAAATGAGAAAAACTGTAAGTACACACAGACTAAACTAACTAGAATGACCGAAAACACAAGAATAAGAACCACGTTCTTCAAACTCACAAAAACACTCGGCCAAATCACAGATACACAATCACTTTTAAACACAGAAAAACAAAACCTACCAGAGCCAGTACAAACAAACGGTATTCAAATAAAACAAAACAAAAGCCCACTAGACAATAATAATGATCGACCCAGTTTCCCAGAGCTAACAGCTTTTTATAACAGTCCTAATGAGCCACCTCGGCACAGGCGAAACTTCGTCATCACCTGACCGAGGTGCCTTCTGGGAAACTGTGTCTTCTAACACAAAACTACAAAAAACAAGACTCAGCAACAGTGCCCTCTAGGGCCAGACCCTTACACTGCTTAAATCGCTTAATTATCTTGTGTGTTTCATGCCTCGATTTTCTCGCGTTTGTTTTCTCTTGATTTCATGTTGCCAAGCTCGTTTTGTTTCTCGTTTTCACTTTCGGTCTCTCGTCTCTGATTTGTTTGCCTCGTTCTTTGATCTCCCGGTTTTGACCTCGCGCTTCCTTGTTTTGACCACGGCTTTTGTTTTTCGTTTTTTGGATTGTCACCTCGCTGCTAGATTTCCCGGTTATCCATTTAACGCTTCCTTTTTTGACTACGGCTCTCGCTTTACGATTTGGCTTAGACGCTGCGCTGACGGATGTCACGGTATTGATTTCCGCATTCCGACCGCGCTCTCGTCTGACATTGTTGCACGTCATCTGCACTTGGATTCACCTCGTTCCGCTCTGCCATGTGACAGAATAATCCAGCCAGCGAAATGAATCCAGCAGATACTGACCGCATGAAATCAGCGCTGGAGAGTCAAGGTGCACTTCTCGGAGCCCACCAGCAGGAGCTGCTCAACACCAAGCAAACCCTCGCTGATGTCATGACTCAACTCCAACGGCTCCAACCCTCTCCAGCACAAGGTGGGGGTCCCTGCACGCAACAGGAACCACGACTTCCCTCCCCTCCCACCTATGAAGGAGATCCAGGCACCTGTCGCTCATTCCTCTCTCAGTGCACGCTGATATTTGAACTCCAGTCCTCCACATTCTCCACTGAACACTCCAAGGTTGCATACGTAATAACGCTCCTCTCAGGACGGGCTCGGGAATGGAGCACTGCACTCTGGGAAACTCATGACCCCTTCTGTTCCAACTATGAGCACTTCGCTACAGAGATGAGGAGGGTGTTCGATCGCTCATATCACGGCAGGGAGGCAGGTCACAAGCTGCTAAAACTCCACCAAGGTTCACGCTCAGCCTATGACTACGCCATAGAGTTCCAGACCCTAGCTCTCTCCAGCGGGTGGAATGCTCGGGCCTTAAGTGACACCTTCTTCGAAGGACTGACTGAGACACTCCAGGATGTGCTAATCTCTCAAGAACTTCCCTCATCACTCCAAGATCTCATGGATCTAGCCGGCCGAGTGGATTCACGTCTCCGCCTTCGAGGTTCAGCCAGACTCTCACCACCCAGATATTTTCCACGACCCCCCCTCCCCACGAACTAACCCTCAGGAGGGACCCACGCGACTGTACAGAACCCACATCTCTCCTGAACAACGCTGCCGCCGCCGAGAGGATGGTGCCTGCTTCTACTGTGGGAGCTCTGATCATCAGAAATCAGAACTGTCCTATAAGGAATGGGCATCCTCGAGTCCAGCTGGGGGGACTGGGAGGTGTGACTCCAGGAAAGTTCTCAGATCAACGCTGTCTGCTTCCAATCTTCCTTACCCACGAGCAACAGACCCACCTGGTGCAGGCATTGATTGATTCAGGCTCAGATCGCAATCTGATCGATGCAGCGTCAGCCAAGGCTCTATGAATCCCCGCCCTACCCTTGGAGAGCCACCTCAAGGTTCAAGCAAGAAAGGCAAGAAAGATGGCAAGCTTTCTTCGTGGGCAAGAAAGATGGTTCCCTTCGTCCGTACATTGATTATAGGGGCCTAAATGAGATCACGGTGAAGAACCGATACCCCCTTCCGTTAATGGCGACCGTCTTTGAACTCCTCCAGGGAGCAAGGATTTTCACCAAACTGGACCTACGCAATGCATACCACCTTGTCCGAATCCGTGAGGGCAACAAATGGAAGACTGCTTTTAACACCCCAACAGGACACTATGAGTACCTGGTGGTCCCATTTGGCCTGACCAATGCTCCGGCCATCTTTCAGGCCCTCATCAACGACGTCCTCAGGGATTTCCTGAATTTATTCATCTTTGTCTACCTGGACGATATTCTAATCTTCTCTCGAGACCTAGGGGAGCACCAACATCATGTTAGACAGGTGCTGCAAGGACTCTTAGAGAACATTCTATTTGTCAAAGCGGAGAAGTGTGAATTTCATACAACGATCACCACATTCCTGGGCTTCGTCATTGGCCCCTCAGGCATTGAAATGGAGCCTGCTAAACTCCATGCAGTCACGAATTGGCCCACGCCCACCACAAGACAGGAACTTCAAAGATTCTTGGGATTCGCCAACTTTTACCGCCGCTTCATCCGGGGCTACAGCTCCATTGCTGCTCCCTCAACAACCCTGACCTCTCCCAAGATGCGTTTCCATTGGGACACAAACACTGAGAAAGCCTTCTCGGAACTCAAGAAACGGTTCACGTCTGCCCCAATCCTGACCATTCCAGATCTATCCTGTCAACTTGTTGTGGAGGTTGACGCCTCCAGCACAGGGGAAGGAGGTGTACTTTCCCAGAGAGCTGTGCATGACATCAAGTTACACCCCTGCTCTTTCTTCTCACACCGCCTAACCCCTGCCGAGGTGAACTATGGCTTCGGCGATCGAGAACTTCTGGCCATCAAGCTGGCCTTGGAGGAGTGGAGACACTGGTTAGAGGGGACGGAGATCCCATTTCTTGTCTGGACGGACCATAAGAACCTGGAGAACCTGCAGACCGCCAAGAGGCTAAACTCTCGCCAGGCTCGGTGGTCACTGTTCTTCGTCAGGTTTAACTTCGTCCTCTCCTATCATCATGGGACCAAGAAGTCCAAGCCAGATGCACACTCCAGGAAGTTTTCACCCACTCATGACCCCACAACCAACGAGACCATCATTGTCACAGGTTTACCCTCCTCCGATGATCACTCATGCATCATGACTGTGGTGGATCGGTTCTCTAAGGCCGCCCATTTCATTCCGTTACCCAAACTCCCGTCTGCCAAGGAAACCGCTGACCTCATGATAATCCATGTTTTCAGGCTGCACGGCCTCCCTAAAGACATCGTCTCTGACCGTGGGCCCAAGTTCACATCAGAAGTTTGGAGGGCATTTTGCAAACTCAATGGAGCCACCCACAGTCTGTCCTCAGGCTTTCACCCTCAGTCCAACGGGCAGACCGAAAGAAAGAATCAGTCCCTCGAGGTAGCCTTAAGGTGCATGGCTTCCCGAGATGTCATCTCTTGGAGCAAGTTCCTGCCTCGGGTGGAATACGCCCACAACTCCCAAGTATACTCATCTACTGGCTTGTCTCCCTTCCAGTGCTGCCTGGGCTATCAACAGCCCTTATTCCCATCTCAGGACGAGGAGGTCAGTGTCCCATCCGCCCAAACTTTTGTCAGACGCTACAGAAAGAGAACGCTGTTACGGGTCGGCAGAAGATACAAGAGACAGGCTCAGACGCTCTCAGGCTCCCAAGTACAGGGTGGGGCAGAGAGTCATGCTCGACGCCAGAGACATCCCCCTAAAGACCACCTGCCGCAAACTTTCCCCTCGTTACCTCGGCCCCTTCACCATCACCAAGATAGTCAATCCCTGCGCTGTTAGACTCTTGCTTCCCTCAACTATGCGGCGAATCAATCCTACGTTCCACGTGTCCCAGCTGCGCCGTCTCACCTCATGCCCATTATTGGCTTAGATGCTGCGCTGACGGATCTCCCGGTATTGACTTCCGCATTCCGACCGCGCTCTCGTCTGACATTGTTGGACGTCATCTGCACTTGGATTCACCTCGTTCCGCTCTGCCACATGACACAGTATCAGTAAAAGGAAATCCTAAAGCTACATTATACAAAGAAAAGTCTTTGAACTTTGTGGCAACAGTTTGGGGTTGGATCACATATGGGTGTAATAGTCAGGTCACATACTTTTTGGCCATATATTATGAATTCTTACATTTTCTGTACTGATTGAAAAGTGGAGCCTCTCTGCTCAGAAATCATAACATTGTTCCTATTCCTAAGAAGTCTGATGGGATGTTCCTGTCCAAATGGCATCCCCAGTTTATTTACAGACCTTTTTGTTTTGTCCATTTAGTGCTCACCTCTGCACAGATGTTGTTCAGTTTGTCACTACAGGATCCATAATACAGATTAAAGTCATCAGTGTAACCCAGAAGAGCAATACACCCATGAGGCTTTAACACACGTGCAGCCTCCTTTAGGAATGGTTCAGTATCAAACCAGTGAGCTGCAGTTGCAGCAGTCAGTAAATCCACAGAGCCATCAGGAAATGGCAACTCCTCAGCTGGACCTGACCTGTGATAAGAACAATGTCAACAACTCTCCATTATCATTCACACTTTCTTAATCGTATTTTTTAATCTATTTGCATGTTTGATGGCAATATGAGTATGTTTTTACAACTGTTCTTACCAAAGTATGATCACACAATATATATATATATATATATATATATATACAGTGGTGTGAAAAACTATTTGCCCCCTTCCTGATTTCTTATTCTTTTGCATGTTTGTCACACTTAAATGTTTCTGCTCATCAAAAAACATTAACTATTAGTCAAAGATAACATAATTGAACACAAAATGCAGTTTTTAAATGAAGGTTTACGTTATTAAGGGAGAAAAAAAAACTCAAAATCCACATGGCCCTGTGTGAAAAAGTGATTGCCCCCCTTGTTAAAAAATAACTTAACTGTGGTTTATCACACCTGAGTTCAATTTCTGTAGTCACCCCCAGGCCTGATTACTGCCACACCTGTTTCAATCAAGAAATCACTTAAATAGGAGCTACCTGACACAGAGAAGTAGACCAAAAGCACCTCAAAATCTAGACATCATGCCAAGATCCAAAGAAATTCAGGAACAAATGAGAACAAAAGTAATTGAGATCTATCAGTCTGGTAAAGGTTATAAAGCCATTTCTAAAGCTTTGGGACTCCAGCGAACCACAGTGAGAGCCATTATCCACAAATGGCAAAAACATGGAACAGTGGTGAACCTTCCCAGGAGTGGCCGGCCGACCAAAATTACCCCAAAAGCGCAGAGACAACTCATCCGAGAGGCCACAAAAGACCCCAGGACAACATCTAAAGAACTGCAGGCCTCACTTGCCTCAATTAAGGTCAGTGTTCACGACTCCACCATAAGAAAGAGACTGGGCAAAAACGGCCTGCATGGCAGATTTCCAAGGCGCAAACCACTTTTAAGCAAAAAGAACATTAAAGCTCGTCTCAATTTTGCTAAAAAACATCTCAATGATTGCCAAGACTTTTGGGAAAATACCTTGTGGACCGACGAGACAAAAGTTGAACTTTTTGGAAGGTGCGTGTCCCGTTACATCTGACGTAAAAGTAACACAGCATTTCAGAAAAAGAACACCATACCAACAGTAAAATATGGTGGTGGTAGTGTGATGGTCTGGGGTTGTTTTGCTGCTTCAGGACCTGGATGGCTTGCTGTGATAGATGGAACCATGAATTCTACTGTCTACCAAAAAATCCTGAAGGAGAATATCCGTCCATCTGTTCGTCAACTCAAGCTGAAGCAATCTTGGGTGCTGCAGCAGAACAATGACCCAAAACACACCAGCAAATCCACCTCTGAATGGCTGAAGAAAAACAAAATGAAGACTTTGGAGTGGCCTAGTCAAAGTCCTGACCTGAATCCTATTGAGATGTTGTGGCATGACCTTAAAAAGGCGGTCCATGCTAGAAAACCCTCAAATAAAGCTGAATTACAACAATTCTGCAAAGATGAGTGGGCCAAAATTCCTCCAGAGCGCTGTAAAAGACTCGTTGCAAGTTATCGCAAACGCTTGATTGCAGTTATTGCTGCTAAGGGTGGCCCAGCCAGTTATTAGGTTCAGGGGGCAATTACTTTTTCACTCAGGGCCATGTAGGTTTGGATTTTTTTTCTCCCTAAATAATAAAACCCCTCATTTAAAAACTGCATTTTGTGTTTACTTGTGTTATCTTTGACTAATAGTTAAATGTGTTTGATGATCAGAAACATTTTGTGTGACAAACATGCAAAAGAATAAGAAATCAGGAGGGGGGGCAAATAGTTTTTCACACCACTGTATATATTTTTTTTTTTTTTTTTCTTTTTTTTTTTTCTTCGATTTTCTCCCTAATTTAGTCGTGTAAAATTCCTCCCCATCACTAGGGGGCTCCCACATTAAGACTACTACTACCACTTAGTCGGGAGGGCAGAAGACTATCACGTGTTTCCTCTGAAACATGTGACGCCAGCTGACTCACGCACCGTTGAGGGTGGCGTAACACACTATCCGCTCCCTCCTCTCCTTCTGCTTGCGCGAGCCTGATTGGCTGTAGAGCGGTGATTAATGTGGGAGCACGAAGTACCTCTCATCCCTCCCCTCTGAGAGAGCTCGGCCAATCAGCTCTTTCTAGACCTCCGGCTGTGAGAGGTTACAGCATCACCCGGGAACCGAACCAGTAATCTCCAGGTGAGAGGGCGAGCACTTTACCACTGCGCCAGTCTGAGGCAGCTGAGATCATATTGTCCTGACAATTTAAATTATTTTCAGTGCACAATGCATCATCTCAAATAAAATTTTTACACAAACCCGCACAGATAGAGAAAATTCTTTGTGGCAGACCTGTAGGTGATATTGGAAAACCCTGGCACTGCCCTGGCTTCCTCCAGCTGGGACTCACTGACATCAATGCCCACTACTTTTTGGAAGTGAGGGGCCAAAAGACGAGTGTTCTGTCCTGTCCCACAGCCCAGGTCCACAGCAAGCTCACGAGTAGGTCCTTTCTACCAAACAGACTGCATTTACTGTATATTTGTTCATTCACAATTATTAATGATCAATTGAGCTGAGCAAATATATGTCATTTATATAGCATGAATTATTTACATTATAACAGATTAATTTAAAACAGTAGGAAATTAACTGATTCTGCTTTTTTGATGGACAAATCTTGCTTTAATACTTTAGACTATAAGGTAGAGATTTATAAGTTCAAAGTCTTGCATTATGTCTAATAAATAAATCCAGTGTTAACTTCGCATTTGGTTTTAGTCCAGCAGGCCTATTGTAATTATTACTCCATGTTTGCACAATTTCGTAGAAGTCTTTATAACATTAGAGTATAATCTTTTATTTCTTATCAAAATACTCCTAAAAGTTTCAATAATGTTTATGCTACCTAGGTTTTAGCTAGTGCTTTTCATTCAACATAAGTGTAAGAGCCATATCACATTTGTTATGTAAGATGAATCTGCAGAATTTGTTGATGTGTTTATTTTATTTGTTTCAATTCATTTATTTTATCTTATTCTGTTCATTAGTTAAGCATTAAGCATTGAGTTTATTACATAAGCCATAAGCTCTGAATGTGTTAGTTAGTTAGTTGACAATCGTGAGTTGGTCTGTGATGTCATTCCACTATTACATGTATTTGTATGACTATCGTATGATAGAACGTTCAGTTTAGATGCGGAAGGCTACGGAAACTCAAGCTTTTGACCGTGAGCTGAACGCAATGAGATAGATATAACATAGGTTGTTGTAAAAGTCAGAAATTTACAAGATACAGCAACAGGTGTTGTAACCACAGTGGATTTACTCAAGACGACTGTATGAAGTGTTGAATCTTTGATGCTGAAAATAAAATACCAAGACAAAGAAATCATCGGACTTCCGTACTTGTGAGTAAATGATCCAACCACAGCTACACGTCAAAACTAGTGAAATAACATGTCCGCATCCACCTTAAGCATAGTATTACAGAAATTAATGACTGTATGATTGAATAACTATCCTACCTTTTTGTTTAGGTACTCCAGGATGAGCTCCATAACACTATCAGGTGGAATTATGCGATATTTTTGGTAAATTGATGCATGGTGTTTCTCCTCAAACAGCCTGTGGGCCATGGCAGTCTAACTCTCAGTTGATTTTCTCTTCACGAGTGACTCAGCAGGTGTTTAAGCTTGTGTCCCTGCTTACACTCTGGTTGGTCATTAACTTAAAAAAAAGGAAAGAGAAAGAATAGAGTTAGCATTGTCGCCTTGCACCTCAAGGGTCCTGGTTCTATTCCCGGCCAGGCTTACTCTGGGTACTCCGCTTTCCTACCACATTCCAGAGACATGTAGGTAAGGTTAATTGTTGTTGTTGGTCTTTCGGCTGCTTCCGGCAAGGGGTCGCCACAGCGGAATATCCAGTCCGCACAACAACTTGGCACGGGTTTTACGCCGGATGCCCTTCCTGACGCAACCCTTCCATTTTATCCGGGCTTGGGACTGGCACTGCATCCTGTGGCTGGGGGGTTTAGGCACTGGCTGGGAATCGAACTCAGGCAAGGTTAATTGACGTTCCCAAACTGCCCGTAGTGTGTGAATGGGTGTGTGCCCTTCAATGGATTGGCACCCTGTCCAGGGTGTACCCTGCCTCGTGCCCTAAGCCTCCTGGGATAGGCTCCAGGTCCATGTGATCCTGAATACAGGATAAAGTGGTATAGAAGATGAGTGAGTGAGTGAGTGAGTGAGTGAGAAAGAATAGATGCCGACAACTCACATAAGTAAATAGACTGTGTTGAATGTTATCACATTTCATTAATTATAGTGGAGACTGGTGTAAGTTAATCACTCACCAACTATTTATTAACCACTATTGGTTATTATTGGTTACTATCTAAATGGAAACATTTAGTTCTTTTTCTGTACATGTAAGCAAATTAATCCGGTAATGTGACTGCATTTTAAGTCCATTTTTGATCTCTGCTTATCCTGTACTATAAGTACTTTACTGGAATAGCATACTGGAGTCTCTCAACTGTAATATAACATGTAAAAGTCAATTACAGGAGGGGCATGCAGGAGCGCACACACACACACACACTGGTTAATCAATATGTACCACTAAATTATATGAGATTATAAACTCACATGAGACGTAAACACAGTGCAGCTACAGTCTTTTTTTAAATTAAATAAATAATAATTTATTCAAACTCTCTTGATACGGGTCTCGTGCACAACTTTACAAAAAGGGTATAATCATGGGCGTCGCTAAGCCATTTTTAGGGGCGCTAACATTTCTACTCAGCCCCCCTAAGAATTCTCCAAAAACTTGCCACACATTGGTGATCGCCCATCGTCCCCTTTAAATTTCATTTGCAGACTTCAGCACGGTCTTCAATTTGCCATCACAGAGGGAGGATTAAGGCAAGGTGTGTGTTTTTCGATAAATTGTTATATCTGCATCAGTGCAGTCCTTTCTCATAAATACAGTTTACAAAATGTCATGAGGGATTAATCAGGTTAATCTTCGTTGTGTTCACCCTCATCACACCAGTTGTTTCCTCTAGTGAAAATGAAGCCCTTAATACATCACACTATATTAACCTATCTATTTTACTTTATAAAACAATCATGCTGTTGCTGTTTTTTGATTGAAAAACTTAACTGTCTATATAAAACATTACACAGTGCATATGACATTAACTACCATGCACATATGAGTTATGCACATAAATGATTAAAAATAGTGACAGACAGCATTCAGTGGACTCGTTTTAACTGCATTGTGATTTACAGAGATAGAAAAATAATTTTTTTTGTAATAAATATTGTATTGTATTAAATAATGTCCCAACTCATAAAATACATTTATTCGACTTTTGTCACTTTTTTGTCACTTTGATTTAGAAAAAGTTACTTACTTTTTTAATGAATTGAAACAATTTTTGATATTAAAAAGATGCTTTTTTAAAATTACATTAAAACAATGTTTGTCTATATTAATGAATTTGAATAAATAGCCTAGTAGCTATGAAATTTTAAAGGGTTGAATAGAGAACCTACTGTCTTATTTATGTAGCTAAAACACTAAATGAAACTAGATAACATGATGATCAAATTTTTAATATTTATATTTAACTGTAGATGGAAGGTTTTTCAATTCACATTAAAAATAAAAGATGTTCTATTCTTACCTGCTGCTCATTTGGAGACCTACTCCCATCTGACTTGAAAAAACCTTCCATCTACAGTTCTACAGTTCAGTTCTACAGTTCAGTTCTTTGAAAGGGCAGCTTATCAGGCACATTAACACTGTGTTCCCAACATTGATTGAAGTCATTGCATCAGAAACAATTTTTAATAGGGCCGGGACTTTAACGCGTTAATTTAGATTAATGAACTACACAAAAATAACGCATAATTTTTTTACGCATTTTAATCGCACTTATTTTTGCACCGCGGAACATTTCTCACTGGATGCGTTTCGGCGGACCGATTATACTGGAGCACCAACAAACCACAGTGAACATGGACAAAGAAACTGATGAGACCGCTTTGGTTGGCCCTGTGGATGGAAAATTTTGTTATAAAAAACTAATGGATGGAAGTGTCAGGATTTAATAGTCAGGGTTTCCAATGTTCTGAATGTACTTGAAAGTATTGAGTACACGGTTCAGTTCAGCTCACTTTTGGGGGCTTTTCCACTGGGAACAGTACATGGTACCTGGTCCTTTTTTTAGTACCACCTCAGCCGAGGTTCCAAGCGCGCCGAACCGTTACCAAAACGTGACGTGTAAACTCTGCTGGTCACTGATTGGCCGGAGAAAATCGTCATTACTGCGTCACCGAACTTGCAACACGAGACACAACAGAACTGCTATATTCTAGAACAGCCAGAGAAGGATCGGACGCACCTTTTGTTTTAACAAAAAATGGCTGTTTCGTGGTCTATTGAGGAAGTGCAGACATTCCTCTCGTTGGTAGCCGAGGATCGAATCCAGCGAGAACTGGATGGGGCGACGCGGAATGAGAAAGTTTTTCAGGAGGTCGCCAAGCTCTTGGGTGCACACGGCTACCATCGGACTTACAAACAGTGTAGGGACAAGTTAAAAAAAATGAAGAGCGACTACAGGAGTATAAAGGACCACAACAGCCGGAGTGGTTCAAACAGGCGCTCGTGGAAGTGGTTCGACCAAATGGACGCAATCTACGGTGCTAGACCAACGAACAATGGAAGGGAGGGTGCCCTGGACTCGGCCACGCCAGTGTTGGACTCGGCCACGCCATTGCTGTTGGAGAACACGATCGAGGATGGTACGTTGTGTTAATATGACGTTTGAAATCTTACCTTTACTGATTTTATTGCCCGTTGATTATTTTATATCGCAATTTGACTGTAAAATCATTGCCTAATGAAGCACGAAGGCCTAGTAGCTAACATTTATCAGTGGTAGTGCTATTGTTCATGATGTTCATGTTTTTTTCTGGTGTGTTGCAGTAATTTGTGCATTCCCAACTGATCAGACAAACTTTGCGTTTCAGAATCATTGTCCACGATCGATTCACTTGCACTTTTTTCTCCATGCAACGGCGACTCCTCTTCCCAAGCGGTGCTAGCAGCGTCTCCACCACCCCCGCCAACGCCATCACCATCAACCTCCAGCGGCACGACGACACCACAGCGTGTGTTAACGGGTATGTTATACAAATTTGATATTTCATAAATTATAGTATGTACAAACAGGATATCACAATATAGGATATACAGGTCCTTCTAAAAAAATTGCATATTGTGATAAAGTTCATTTTTCTGTAATGTACTGATAAACATTAGACTTTAGTATACTTTATATTCATTAAACACAACTGAAGTAGTTCAAGCCTTTTATTGTTTTAATATTGATGATTGTGGCACACAGCTCATGAAAACCCAAAATCCCTATCTCAAAAAAGTAGCATATTTCATCCGACCAATAAAAGAAAAGTGTTTTTAATACAAAAAAAGTCAACATTAAAATACTTATGTTCAGTTATGCACTCAATACGTGGTCGGGAATCATTTTTTGGGTTTTCATGAGCTGTATGCCACAATCAATCAATATTGAAACAATAAAAGGCTTGAACTACTTAATGACCTTTATCACAATATGCTAATATTTTGAGAAGGATCTGTATGTCCTTATATACCGTGTCTCATGAATTCCTGTTTATTGAGTAAAATAAAAAAAATAAAGAATAATTTCTCCCATTTTTACTCCAATTCTCTATGCTTTGGTCCAGGCAAGAGGAAACGGAACCTGCAACATCAGGAACATCTTGCTGCATTGAGAGAGATGCAGGTGGCAGACATTCAGCAGCAGGAGCTGAACCGTGCCCAGAGGGAGCGCCACTTGCAGATGGCACTTGAAGAGGCCAAACAAGCGAGGGAGCAGGAAGCGGCCTTGAGGGTAGAGGAACACTCTCAGATGGCTGCTTTCAATCAAGCATTCCTCAATGTTATGGGGATGCTTGTCCAGGCAATGAGTGGCCGACGGGAATAGGAACTCTCTTGCTGACTAATCCCTTAGGCATGTGTTTGTTTGTTTTTTGATAATGTTTGCACTACATGTCTGCACACTGTTAACAGTTTTTTATGTATATACTTTTTGCACTTTGTATTTTTTTGTGTTCTGTTCATATTTTTATTATATTTTTATAAGTGTTGTGCTTTAATAAAAAGAAACTGCTCAAAAGCGTGTACCCCAAGACTATATTAAAGAATTATTATTGTATGAGCAGGTAATGTACCTCTTGATAAAGACAAATGATTAATGCTGCCACAATACAAGCCAAGACGATTTAAAAAAACACGGAATACATTGTAAAGTTTGAAATGTAGTTTAAAAATTTATTGATACACTTTACAGAACATGCTATGTAAATAGTTAGCTATTCAAGTAACGCATCAGACCTGCACGGACATCCCTGCCCTCCTCCTCTACAGCCTGTGGCACTGCCACCACAGTCTCTGCTGCTGGGGGTGAATCCCAAGCATTCTCATATGCCTCACCATGACTCTCACAAAGGTTATGTAGAGCACAACATGTCAGCACCATGGACTTCACAATGTTGACAGCATAGTCATTTCTTTTCATAATGCATCCCCATCTTCCTTTTAATCAACCAAAGGCATTTTCAACAACTATGCGTGCTCTGCAGATTTTCATGTTGTAGACCTGCTGCTCTGCTGTCAGGTGTCCAGTGTCAATGAATGGTTTTAAGAGCCAGTTCTGCAAGGGATAGGCAGAGTCTCCTAGAATGTAGTAGCCAGCAGTCACCCCACCTATGTTTCTGGTGTTAGCTGGTATGTGGTTTCCACGGCTTGCCAACTCCCACAGTGTTGACAGTGTCAAAACCATCATGCAGGCTTCCAGGCAGTCCTGTGAAAACATTCCAGAAAAGACCCTTTCCATCCACAACACCTTGAAGGATGATGGAGTGCCAGCCTTTACGGTTGAAATAGTCACAGTGAAATTCCTCTGGTGCTATAATGGGGATGTGTGATCCATCAATAGCACCAATACAGTGTGGGAGCCCCCACCTGTTCTCAATGTAGGCAGCCATTTCTTTAAACTTTTCCTGATCCGGATAACGAATTAGCTCTGGCACCAACAGGGTTTCTGCTGCTGCACAGAACTCCTGAACACACCGACACACAGTTGTTATGCTTGCACCAAAAAGATGTCCAACACTTCTGTACTCAGCACCGGTTGCAAGCTTCTACAGTGCGATGGCTATTCTTTTCTTTAAAGGTACACACACGCGGAAGTTTGTGTCCTGTCTCTCCATCGATGACGCAGTTTGTTGCATAAGTGGATGAATGTTTCTTCAGACATTCTAAAGTTCTCCAGCCACTGAGTGTTTGTAAAACCGGGAACAATCACATCCCACCACTCTGACCCACATGGAAAGAACCTATATGAGGATATATGCGCATATATGAAACCTATATGCAGAATATATGTGCATATGTCCTCACCTATATGAGGATATATATGCATATATATGATAATATATATGCTGCATATATGCCACATGTAGGCAACATTGAGGTGCATATATGTGCATATACAGGCCATATAGGTCTCCTGTATTGCTTCTTTATTATATTCTCAGCTTATGTAATCCGTATGAAACCAAGGAGAGGCACAGAATTTCTGTCGCACTTATCTGCTAATGACCCGAGGCAGGACACGCCCACACGCCAATCACACGGAAATCAGTCTGGGTAATTTACATACTAGGCCACGCCCCCGGACACCGGCATGAAAAACGAACACAGAGAAACAGGTTTGAAAATACTCAGATTCTGTGAGTTTTCTGCACGTTTTGGAAGATGGCACGCGCTTACACATCCGAGGAAACTCTTAAGAATGTTCTGGAAAGTGGGAGGAGTTTATATTTACCTCAGAAGAAGACTGTGTGACTCCGACGACGAACGGGAGCATTTTGAACAGAGAATAGACCCATGCTACACTGGGTAAGTTATTAAGTCTTATATAACTCTTATTCTGATAATATTAAACTAATATTAGTAAATATTTTCCTCACTACAGCTAGCTCTTGTCAGCTTGTGTTACACATTGACTTTCAATGCCATTTATATAGTTTAGGTAAATCATGCTAACATGCTGCCTCATGTAGCACAAACATGATATTTCCCAGTGGCTAAGCTAATGCCTTATGGAGTTTACAGATGTTTATATTCACCTTGTTTTGGATAGCTTTAGATTATGGTTGCTAATATGTATTTGGCTCCATTTTGGTTAGCTTATAACACTGCTATGGGTAATGTTATTTAGCACAAACAAGCTAGTTCCAGGTGGCTAAAATACTGCCTTATGTAGGACATTTCCATGTCCTGTGACTGCGTACAACCAGCACATGGGGAGTTGATCACTCTGATCAGCTATTACAATACTATACTACACAGCACAAAACAATGAAGTCGTACAGAAATATTTCTCTACACTGCTTGGACATTGCTCCCACCAATGCTTACCCTGCATGTATGTTTTGTACAGTTTTTTTTTCTCTTGCACTGTTTTACTCTGAATGTCCGTCTTTTTTCAGTTTTTATTTTGTACTGTTCCTGTTGCAGTTTTACCCTGCATGTATCTTTATCATTAATCTGCATTTATACATAAAATCCTATTAACTATTGGGAAGCTAAACATAAGAATCAGTATGAAACATGAAAAGTTTCAAAAAGTTGCCAATAAATTAATATTGTGATGTGAAATAATTTTTCAGATTGAAGTTATAAAGGGCTCTGGGGTGTTTTGCCAGGAAGAAGCGTGTAGAGCAGCCCGCCTTGCCACCTCTGCTACTGCCATGGTACGGAATCTGCTGCTGGGCACCTTCGACTTGGCTACCTTTTTAAATTTGGTCAAGTCTCCATTATTGGTGAGTAAATGCATAATGCATTGAGAAGGGAAAACAAAAATTTAAGACTTTATAAGTTCACCACTTTAACCATAGCCTACCTGTATCAATGTTTATTAGCCATCAATGGAGACTGCATAAGGTAGGGCACCCATTATTGTTACTGTATCTGCTTGGGACCTATAATACTAATTCATCACTTGCTCACTTCTTCATTCATCACTTCATTCATCACTTGCTCACTTCCTACCTTTCCTCTTCTAAAGCCACATTATATTGCGCTGTAAGGTGTGTAGTCCTCTATTTTGTAGAACATATAGTGTTGCAAATAACCTCGTGGCACTAATTGTTGATGTCTGAAGTTTTAATAAATAATCATTTATTATTATTATACTGTCTCATTGTTTTTGTCTTCTCTAGATGCAACATTGAAGAAGTGGCCGGCAGCCACCCGAGGGCAGATAGGCACATCTATCAATTCAAAGCTCATGGAGCTGAGAAGGTCCTCAAAATATTTTTTTTCTTCTTCCTGTTCAGTTTTTTGTCTTATTTTTGTTCTTGTACTATATTTTTGTTTATGCTATGTGATTGTTCTTAAGAAAATAAAAATAATTAATTTCTACATTTTGGGCTTTTCTTTGTTGTCTAGCATATGGATTTTTGTAATTTTACTAATATCTAGGTAAACATATAGGTGCATATATGCACACATATAAACATGCATACATGTACGTATGCATGTTTATCTGTGTGCATGTATGCACCTATGTTTACCTAGATTTTAGTAATGTGGAAAACGGCCAATTTTATATATGTCACATATATGTCTATATATATGTACGCATATATGCATGCATTATATGTACGCATATATGCATGCATTATATGTACGCATATATGCATGCATATATGTACATATAATATAGAAAAACGGCCAATTTTATATATGTCACATATATTAAAAACCTATATCAAAACCTATATTGAAACATATATGTTTATATAGGTTATTTCAGACATTCTAAAGTTCTCCAGCCACTGAGTGTTTGTAAAACCGGGAACAATCACATCCCACCACTGAAGCACGGTTAAATGTCCAAACAGATGGTCTGTTGCGGCGACTTTTTTGCAAAATGTGGTAGATCTGTAATATACAGAATCAGCGTTTTAATGTTACACTGGCAGTTAAGTTCATTTTATGCTTTGCAACAGTGATACAAGTTAGCTAGTGATGTGCTTTTTTTAGATGCTTACCCTTGCGCGTCGTCGAGCTGAAGTGTTGTCGTCGTCTGCGTGTTGTTGTAAAAGTTCCGAAACTCTCTTGTTTTTTTAGCTGTGTTTTCTTTGGCTGCCATCAGCCTCTTTTGAAACAAACTCCTTCGTCTCGCTGTTAAAAACATCCACATGCTGAGAATGAAGAACACCATGCCGTCGATATGCTCTATTGTTGTGTGTTTGTTTGTGGCGCGTGACATTACGATGATGTCACGGCAGTAGAGGCGCCGCAACAAAACGGCACGTGAATAATCCCGCCCTCTCTAAAAGCGTTACTAAACTGCAGTGGAAGCGCAAACCGAGCCAAACTGCGCCGAACCGAAGTGAGTTGAACTGAACCGTGTCGTGCCGTACTATGCAGTGGAAAAGTGCCATCAATTTCTAAATATTCTATTGCTACACTTAATGGCAATATTGCACTGGTCTGTTGGACTTGGTTGAACAAAAATAAACAATATTTTGTTGCTTAAGCTTATATATTCAGCCATTATTCAATGGTATACAAAAAATCCATATGAAAAACTTACTTCTCACTGTTCTCAGGTCAAATATTTATATGCGATTAAAATGCAATTAATTTCGATTAATTAATTAATTACAAAGCCTCTAATTAATTAGATTATTTTTTTAAATCGAGTCCCGGCCCTAATTTTATTTATATATATATATATATATATATATATATATATATATATATATATATATATTTGTGCTAGTTTCCAACAAAATGCAGTAGCATTGTCAAAGAATTAACAGATAAATCTTTGACATTATTGGCACCCACAGTTTATTCTATTGTACAGTCTCATATGTGTGTTGTTTATATTGCTAATCAATGTAATTTGTATGCTGTTTTCTGGTTACATTTTTCTGATTGTTTCTGTACATAGAAAAAGGTTTATACGGTAAACAGCGTGTGTGATCATGAAGACTCATTTGAGTACTGATTCTAAACAAGTCAAATATGTGTTAAACATGTGTGGGCGGTGAGCCCCCCTTAATTGAAATTCTTAGAAACACCCCTGGTTATAATAATAGGAAATTCCTAAAAGCATAATATGAAATAAATAAGAAAGCAGCCAAGAGTATATCTATCTATCTATCTATCTGTCTGTCTGTGTGTGTGTGTGTGTGTGTGTAAATTCACCTTCTGCAGTTTTTAATTTTTATACGCAGCTAACAAAATAAATCCGGAAAGCAGGAAATGAAAACAGTATCAATACACAGACACTTTCACGACACTTCCACCTTTTCTCGTGGGATTTTACACAAATCTCTTAAAGAGACAGCGCATATTTCTGACGCCTCCCATTTCATTCTTCTGTTTAAGCATTAAGTGAACTTTTATGATAAGAACAAAATGTATAGGTCGTGTTTACGAAGTATATGGTGTAGTTATTTCACCTATTTATTATGAATAATTTTTAAGCATCTTGTTACATTTTATTTTTAATTAAAGATTTATTACACATTTATACTTTTTCACAATACTTATCTATTTTCAAGATCTGGAATAGTGGAATAGTGCTAGTCAGCCACACTCTCTATATAAATATAAATATATATATATATATATATATATATATATATATATATATATATATACACTGTACATATAAACAATGTACAGTATATATCATTTTTAAAGTATAATATGCCAGCCCACTACTCTTCCTTGTCAAAGTCACTAAAATTCTTAGGCTTGCCCCCCTTTTCCCCCAAATATTCCACCCACGATTGTAATGAGATATACAGTATATATTAGAAATCCACATATTGTGATTTGTCACCTGCCTATTTCCTGTTTGTGGGGTCTTTATGCAGCATCAACATGGTCAACAAGGTTCCTACACTATTGTATTAGGACTTTTATGTTGACACAATGGTGTCATAATGGTGTCACAAATTACTTTCATATTCTGAATTATTGCCCTTGCAGAAATGTGTGTTTAGAAAATTGCTCTAAATTAATTTCGGAAACCAGACAGGTTTCTGGTTGGCATATTTATGCCAACGAATACAGTTTACATGATTAAGCATAAGGGTAGGTTGGACATTCTTGACCTGTAACATAATCCTCTCTAGAACCTTTCACTATTTGCTCTTCCAGCACATGTAGAATGTGGGGTCCTCCTCTTTCAGTATAACGGTGTATTACCCACTCCATTATAATAAGAAACATAGACCTGTTACTGTTAATCAAAACTAAGTATATTAAAAATTAAGGTCTTAATACAACAGAGTTTATCGTGTCTGTGATGTATTGACATTTACATTTAATTGCACTGACGTATACATAAAATGGGTGTAAAAGGTCTCAGAAAACATGACAAACATATGTAGCAAATAGCTCAACAAGGGAATATTTACAACTAATTATAACTAGTTATAACTAATAATAAATATTTAGATTAGAATTAACTGTAGCAGAATTAACATACAATTATCTGATCTGTCCATCTACTGAGCAGATACTATAATTATTTATCAATTCTAGGAAAGGTTGTTTCCTGGCCAAGGAAGGATAGCTTTCCTACTTTGCAGTACTAGCAGTAATTTAGCATGTAACCAACGGATCAACAATTCAGTGACTTTAGATTGTGAGCAGCACACAGAGGAAATCTATTGTGAAAATAATTAATTTAATAGAGGAGGCTATAGCTAACATATAATAACATTAAGCAAACACATGAATACAGGGTAAATGACAGTAAGGAAGAAAGAAAAGAACAAAAGAATGGCAGTATTTCACATCAATTAACCACAACCTAGTGAGAATCATCAAAGAATCAAGGTTCACCTTAAAAAGGGGCTCAAACTTAAAAACGCATCTAAAGAGTTTTAAAGGATACTTGCATTGGTCTTTGTTTCTGAAAAAGAGTCCTGATTCAGTAGACACGAGGGTGTAGATGATCGACCTCAAGGTGTGCGCTGGAGATTTTCCTCTGGTTCCTCGAGAGGGAGGAATAGTCCACAGTGAGTTGACAAAGTTACTTGAAGGTAAAAACTGCCGAAGGTTAAACTCAAGAGATGAGTTTTTCAGAGAGTAGAAGAGTGTTCCTCTCAAAAGAAGAGATTTTTTGAGCACCGAATAGCCTGGGTTAGGGACTTTTGATAGTGCCCTGACACACCCACCGTTTGGGTGGAATGGCCAATCAAAGGCATGAATTTTTTGCGGGAGAAACTTTCTTTGTCTCCTTCAATGGCCCATTGGAATTTTTACTGCTGGTCCTGAGGGTTGTTGCAGTTTATTTCAAAATAGTGTAGAACGTATATAATGCCTTTCGTGATCACATGGAGTACATCATTGTTTGAGAAATATGGAGCAGATCATTGTGATACCAAGAAAGGCACCTTAAGGAGATAGGAAAGCGGAGATACATTCATACACTCGAATATAGGTAATTAGAGTGTAACTAAGGCTAATAAAAGTTGTAACTAGTGTAATCAGATAAGGGAGCATGCACACAATGCATGCATCTACAGAATACCTTTATAATTGCATAATCATGATAAAAAAAAGGGTAAATGTCCTTATGTGCGTTCGTGATGTGTATTGCAAGTGTGGAGCCAGACCCCTGGTCTGGTTAGGCCGTTGGTGGCCGGCACAGAGGTCTCCTTTGTCACGAACTCCTGTCACTCCTCTCGTTTGTTGTTGTTTTTGTTCCCACGCTGTCAGATTTCTCTACTCGCGGTCACGTTGTCTCTAGACTGTCACGTCTTTTCCCACGCCTTCGTACCGCCCCTCCCACACACACCGGCTCCCCATTCACAAATAATTTCTCCCGATATTTAAGGAAGCGCAGCGCGCTTTCTCGCTGCCGAATTATTGCGTGCTCCACAGCCCAGTTTCCTCGCGGTTATTTTTCCTATGATTCATGCGTTTTTTGACCAAGTGCTTTGTTTAACGGCTTTCGCTTTTCGCTCGCCCCTACGGATTTGTTAGACCTGATTTTTGCTTCACGGACATCGACCCACGCCTCGCCCCTCGACTTCGCTATCGTCTTCCGCTTCGGATTGTTTGACCTGGCCTTGACTGCTCTCACGGACACTGACTCACGCTTCGCCCCTTGACTTCACGATTGTTTCTCACTTCCGGATTCCACATCCTTCGAGACACCAACAGGTGAAACGCCTCTGCTCCTCTCAATCTCTGCATCCACGTCTGTTTTTTCCACTACATAAAGGCACCCAGCAGCCATCCTCCATGTCAAGGTGAACTACAGAATCTCACTTCATTAAACGTCAGAGAACCGCTTCAGAGCTGCACCTCTGTCCTCCATTATAGTCCCGTGTTCATTATACACCTGTATTCCGTGAGAGAGTAACACCAAGCACTACCAACCCTATCTCCTACATTTTCATCATTAAAGCCCTTTTAAGAATATCATCCCAGAGTGGTGTCTGCTCTTGGGTCCTATCAGCCTGCCTGACCTCGCACAGCGTCGTGACAGAATAATTCGGCCAGAAGAATGGACCCAGCAGAACTGAGCCGTCTGAGGACCGCACTGGAGAATCAGGGCACTCTCCTTGGCTCACACCAGCAGGATATCCAGTCAGTCACTCAGACCCTGGCATCTGTCTCTGAATCTCTTGCTAAGCTCACGATCCAAGTACAACAGCTCCACACGACCTCCTCTCCGGCCGCCACTGCCACCCCACCACCGGAACCACGCCTTCCTCCGCCTCAGGCTTATGATGGTGAACCAGGCACTTGCCGCTCCTTCCTCTCCCAGTGTTCGCTGGTGCTGGAATTGCAGGCCTCGACCTTTCCCACAGAACGTTCAAAGGTGGCATATGTCATTACACTACTGACCGGGAGAGCAAGGGAGTGGGGAACGGCAGTATGGGACGCTCAGGATGCCTGCTGCTTTGGCTTCGACAGATTCACTCAGGAGATGAGGAGAGTCTTCGACCGCTCATCCTCTGGCCGAGAGGCGGCTGGGAAGATATTAAGGCTTCGCCAAGGACCTCGTTCAGCTTACGACTATGCGATAGAGTTTCGCACCCTGGCGGCCTCCTGCAATTGGGACGAACAGGCTTTGTTTGATGCCTTTTTGGAGGGACTTTCCGAAACCCTCAAGGACGAGCTTATCTCCCGTGAGCTACCATCTGATCTGGAAGAACTCATGGACCTCGCTGGGCGGGTCGATGCTCGTATTCGTCTCCGACGTGATCGACTTCAGACAGTCAGGAGGTCTCTCTCTCCTCTCACCCTTCCACGCTCACCTGCTCCTCCATGTCCACCTACTCCTCCATGCCCACCCGCTCGCCCATGCCCTCACTCTTCTCCTGAGGAACCCATGCAGATAGGTCGAACCCACATCTCCTCAGAGGAACGGCAGCGGCGACGAACAAAGAGAGCATGCTTTTATTGTGGGCAAGCAGGTCATTTTCTCAAGGACTGCCCGCTAAAAAAGTAAGCCCTCCAGTTAAACTGGGAGTTCTGGAGGGCTCCACTCACAAAAACCTCCCTAACACACGTTCATGTTTCACTGTCTCCCTCGTCCATGACAACAAGTCCCATGCCATGCAAGCCCTGATTGACTCCGGGGCCGATCGGAACCTAATTAGCCTCAACACAGTCAGAAACTTGGGAATTCCTGTACATCGTCTGAACCCCTCTTTCTCTGTGCGAGCCCTAGATGGTAGTAACCTCCCTCCCATTACACACCAGACAACTCCAATTACTCTTCGCATTTCTGGCAACCACGTGGAGGACATCTCCCTCTTTGTCGTCAATAGCCCCTATTCTCCGATCGTTCTTGGCCGCCCCTGGCTTGCTCTTCACAACCCCCACATCGACTGGGTTAAGAACATTATCCTGGGTTGGAGCCCCTCATGCCTCGCCTCCTGCCTCCGCTCAGCTGCTACTCACTCTCCACCTCCCATCATGATCGACGAACATCTTGACCTTTCTAATGTTCCACCAGAGTACTCTGATCTCAAACTTGCCTTTAGCAAAGCACAAGCACTCTCACTTCCCCCTCACCGACCTTATGATTGTGCAATAAACCTCCTCCCAGGTACCACACCCCCCAAGGGACGCCTTTATTCACTTAGCCCACCAGAGAGAGAAGCCATGAACCATTATATCACAGAGTCTCTTGCCACAGGCATCATTCGCCCCTCCTCCTCCCCCGCAGGCGCTGGGTTTTTCTTTGTCAAGAAAAAAGATAATTCCCTTCGGCCCTGCATTGATTATAGAGGCCTTAACGAAATTACTGTCAAGAACCGTTACCCGCTCCCACTCATGACCACAGCCTTTGAACTCCTTCAAGGGGCCAAAGTATTCACCAAGCTGGATCTCAGAAATGCTTACCATCTTGTTCGGATAAGGGAGGGGGATGAATGGAAGACGGCCTTTAACACCCCTACAGGGCACTACGAGTACCGCGTTGTCCCTTTCGGCCTTACCAATGCCCCGGCAGTGTTTCAGGCCTTAGTTAATGATGTCCTCAGGGATTTTCTGAACTCTTTTGTTTTCGTCTACCTTGACGATATTTTGATTTTTTCACGTTCTCTCGAAGAGCATAAGAACCATGTGCGCCTAGTATTGCGAAGACTCCTTGAGAATAAATTATTCATCAAAGCCGAGAAGTGTGAATTTCATCAGGATTCTATCGCTTTCCTCGGTTTCATTATTTCACCATCCATGATCCAGATGGACCCCACCAAGGTAGAAGCTGTCACTGATTGGCCGGCTCCCACTTCCAGACGTGATCTTCAACGGTTTCTGGGATTTGCTAATTTTTACCGACGATTCATAAGGAACTACAGCACCATTGCTGCCCCACTCACAACACTAACCTCCTCAAGACTCCGGTTCCAGTGGAACGAACAGGCAGAGGAGGCCTTCCAAAGGCTCAAGACCAAATTTACATCGGCCCCTATCCTTACTATCCCGGATCCCTCCATACAATTTGTTGTGGAAGTGGACGCCTCTGAAACAGGGGTGGGGGCAGTACTGTCTCAGAGAACTCCCAAGGATAACAAGCTGCACCCCTGTTCTTTTTTTTCTCATCGCCTTTCACCCGCTGAGAGAAATTATGACATTGGAGACCGAGAATTGCTAGCAGTGAAATTAGCCTTAGAGGAGTGGAGACATTGGCTAGAGGGAACTGAACATCCCTTTCTCGTCTGGACAGACCACAAGAACCTGGAGTATTTGAAAACAGCTAAGAGACTTAACGCCCGACAGGCCAGGTGGTCCTTGTTTTTCTCCAGGTTTAATTTCACCCTATCTTACCGCCCTGGAGCCAAGAACTCAAAGCCAGATGCTCTGTCCCGGCAGTTTTCCTCGGACCAGGTCTTCTTGCCCCACGAGACCATTCTTCACCCTCGCTGTTTAGTGGCAGCCACGTTACTACACATTGAGAGACAGGTAAAACAAGCCCATGCCCAAGGTCCTACCCCAAGTAATGTTCCCCAGGGTCGTCTCTTTGTTCCTGCAACCATGCGCACTCAGGTCCTGGAATGGGGACACAACTCCAAGCTTGCTTGCCACCCCGGGGGCAAACGTACCCAGTTTTTGATCCAACAACGTTTCTGGTGGCCCACGTTGAGGGAGGATGTTATCAAGTATGTGGCGGCATGTGACTCCTGTACCAGGAACAAAAGCAGCAATAGGCCCCCGGCAGGCCTCCTTAGACCACTCCCAGTCCCTCACCGCCCTTGGTCACATATCGCCATCGACTTTGTTACTGGACTACCCAACTCCAGTAACCATACTTGCATCTTAACTATCGTCGACCGCTTTTCCAAAGCTGCCCACTTCGTGCCGCTCCCTGGACTCCCTTCTGCCAAACAGACGGCTGAGTTACTCATTCTCCACGTTTTTCGCCTTCATGGTCTCCCCACGGACATTGTCTCGGATCGAGGTCCACAGTTCACAGCAAGGTTTTGGAGAGCTTTCTGTAAACTCATTGGAGCCACCACAAGTCTATCCTCAGGCTATCATCCACAGACAAACGGCCAAACCGAGAGAATGAATCAAGAGTTGGAGGCAACACTTCGGTGCATGACCTCTCAGAACCCAACCTCTTGGAGCAGATTTCTCCCGTGGGCCGAATACGCCCACAACTCTCTCCCAACTTCCTCCACGGGTTTGTCCCCATTCCACTGCTGCCTGGGCTATCAGCCACCTTTGTTTCCTTCCCAGGAGGAGGAGGTAACAGTTCCTTCTGCCCAGGCATTTGTCCGCCGGTGCAAAAGAACCTGGCTACAAGCCAGAAGACAACTCCTCCAATCTGTCAAAAACTATAAGAAACAAGCGGATCGACGTCGCTCCACAGCTCCAAGGTATCACATCGGCCAGAGGGTCATGTTATCCACAAGGGATGTTCCCATAAAGACGATCTCTCGTAAACTCTCACCCAGGTTCATCGGACCCTTCACCATAACTAAGATCATCAACCCCTCTTCTGTAAGATTAAGTTTACCTTCCACCATGCGTCGCATCAACCCAACCTTTCATGTATCCCAAATCAAACGTCTAATTTCCAACCCGCTATGTCCGCCCACCCGCCCGCCTCCTCCTCCCCGGATCATAGAGGGTGGTGAGGCATTCACAGCCCGGCGACTCCTCAAGGCCCGTCGCCGAGGGAGAGGCATTCAGTACCTGGTAGATTGGGAGGGTTATGGACCTGAGGAGAGAACCTGGGTTCCTGCCAAGTTCATTTTGGACCCCAAATTGTTTACGGACTTTTACAAACGTTTTCCTGAGGCGCCCCGTCCAAACGCCCAGAGGCGTTCGTAAGGGGGGGGGTACTGTCACGAACTCCTGTCACTCCTCTCGTTTGTTGTTGTTTTTGTTCCCACGCTGTCAGATTTCTCTACTCGCGGTCACGTTGTCTCTAGACTGTCACGTCTTTTCCCACGCCTTCGTACCGCCCCTCCCACACACACCGGCTCCCCATTCACAAATAATTTCTCCCGATATTTAAGGAAGCGCAGCGCGCTTTCTCGCTGCCGAATTATTGCGTGCTCCACAGCCCAGTTTCCTCGCGGTTATTTTTCCTATGATTCATGCGTTTTTTGACCAAGTGCTTTGTTTAACGGCTTTCGCTTTTCGCTCGCCCCTACGGATTTGTTAGACCTGAGTTTTGCTTCACGGACATCGACCCACGCCTCGCCCCTCGACTTCGCTATCGTCTTCCGCTTCGGATTGTTTGACCTGGCCTTGACTGCTCTCACGGACACTGACTCACGCTTCGCCCCTTGACTTCACGATTGTTTCTCACTTCCGGATTCCACATCCTTCGAGACACCAACAGGTGAAACGCCTCTGCTCCTCTCAATCTCTGCATCCACGTCTGTTTTTTCCACTACATAAAGGCACCCAGCAGCCATCCTCCATGTCAAGGTGAACTACAGAATCTCACTTCATTAAACGTCAGAGAACCGCTTCAGAGCTGCACCTCTGTCCTCCATTATAGTCCCGTGTTCATTATACACCTGTATTCCGTGAGAGAGTAACACCAAGCACTACCAACCCTATCTCCTACATTTTCATCATTAAAGCCCTTTTAAGAATATCATCCCAGAGTGGTGTCTGCTCTTGGGTCCTATCAGCCTGCCTGACCTCGCACAGCGTCGTGACATCCTTCTAGTCTTTGGAATGTGTTTGAGGTTTGATGTTGAAACTGGAGGAACTAATCTGTTTAGCCTCCTCATGATAAGGATGGGGAACTCACTAGCAATAAACATCCATATAAATGTAGAATGTGGGTCCAGGTCTGTAATTCATATGCAAATGTCAAAGGCTAAAATGGTCTCTTGCAGACATAGAGTCCAAACGATCATCTGTGATCCTAAGCAGACGCTACACATAGTTGCCTCACATGGTGACATGATCACATCTACATGTTTTCTTATACTCCTTAACCCTGTGCTCAGCACAATAAACATTATGGCTAAATTAGGTATTCAGAATATAATAGTTATATATATATCGCTGTTGTAAGAAGGTGAATATATATTATTCAACAAAGTTATCTGGCTAGATTTTTTTTTTACTAATAAATGATAAACATATGTTTTCCAATGTATTTTCCTATTATTTGCCAGGCAGCATGGTCTAAAAAGCCTATTGTCTGCTATAGACAATGCATCACTAAAGTACATCTATTCCTATATCTGTTTATATGTACAAATAACTTTACTTTTTATTTTTATTTTACAGATCTGTTTGCAGTTTACAATAAGCCACAGATAATATCATTGCATCACAAGTTACTGTTTTCTTCAGGAAAGGGATTAAACAGTTGTAGGCTGCAAGTGTTTCAATATACGTACATATTATACTGATACAAATATCAGTGCAAACATTGCAACATGATAATCAGGTTCCCTGAGAGGCTTATAAAAATAAATACGTATACTCATCAAAATGCTTTGTCATGACCAATGAGACAGCACAATATTTGCACGTAAGGGGTATTTGTCCACAGGGTGTCGCTATTTCTACTACTAAAGTGAAACTGAACATTTAGACACTGAGCATTCGGACCGGATAGAGCATCTACAGCAGCGAAATAAAATGGCTTCTAAATTTTCAGAACAGGATTTCTCCTGTCCTCAGTGGCGGTTCTACACTGAATTGCTCCCTGGGCGAGACTCCCTCCCGGCAAAAAAAAAACAAAAAAAAAAAAACACATTTTGTACACACCACACGTTTTATTAAACTACTCATAACTTAAATAAATATACTGTGTACAAACAAATATTATATAAATATAGAATTAATATAGAACGAATCACACTAAAGAAAAATAACTTATTTACTTCACTGCAGAACAGAAACCACAAACTGAAACTAAAATCTGACTTTCTGGACTTTCTAGATGCAAAGTCATCATATGAGATATGCTCCCCTATTGCATGATTTATGCTTATAACAGCAAGGCCACTGAGCCGTTGCTGTTGAGAATGAGACATGGTTGACCTCAGGTATGTCTTGATTAACCTGAGTTTGGAAAAGCTCCTCTCTGCTTAAGCTACAGTCACTGGCAATGTAAGTGCAATCCTGAGAGCAGTCCAATAGTTGGGGTAGATCTCAGATAGATCCTTATCGTGCATAAAAGTGATAAGCTCAAAGAGGCGCATGGTTTTTGATGGCAGTCATTAGACACTTTATTAATCTAATATAATCTAATCTAAGGGAGGAACAATTAGCTCCTTGGTTAATTTACTGCCTCAAATTATATGCTTTGTCACGTAACAGAGTTATAGCAAATGGAAAATGTCTTTTAAACTATCTACACATATGTAAATTAAACTGGCCATTTACACAGAGGTGGAAAGTAACGAATTACATTTACTCGCGTTACTGTAACTGAGTAGTTTTTTTGTGTATTTCTACTTTTTTAAGTAGTTTTAAAAATCTGTAATTTTACTTTTACTTAAGTACGTTTTGTTTGAAGTATTGTACATTTTAAATCATATAAATCATTAAATCAGTAAAGCTACTGAGTAAAAAATAAATGAATGAAAATGATAAAATAATAAAAACATTATGCTTTGTATAAATGCTCCGTTGCGCCGCGTGTGTGTATCATGTCCTGGTCGCGCGCCGCTCCAGACTCCACTCCAGGTTTTCTGACATCGGCAGCTACCTGACCTTCCACACGGTCGCTTCCGCCCTGAGTGACGTCTTCGACTAGCACAACCATATATAAACCGGAGAGAGACGCGGGAAAGATGAAAGAGGTTGTGATTTTGGCGTTTTGATATTTGGTTGTGTATTCCGGTTTTGACTTTTTGCCTCCAATTGACTTTGATTATTGCTTTGTCGCTTTGGTTTGGTTGGTCTTTGTATATATTTGTAGATAATTTCACTGTTTTTGGTTTAGGGGGTCCGGGAAGGTAACTGTATTTTTGTTTGTGTTTTTTTTTTTTTTTGGCAGGTAATCTAGCTACTATATATAAATACCATTTTGTTTATTATTTTGGCCTAGGTCCACCCTGAATCTGATCCTCCTCCTCCTTGTGTGTGTGTGTGTGTGTGTGTGTATGTATATATATATATATATATATATATATATATATATATATATATATATATATATATATATATATATATATATATATGATGGATCTAGTTCTTTCTGCCATATACCACCATTTCCATACAGTTTAAAATAGAACCCTGAACCATTCTTTTGCTGTTAGGCCCTAGACTGGGACGTAACACCATATTTAAGTGACCACTTTGATTTTTAAGCACAAGAAAAACAACAGCTTTATTATGCAAAGGTGTTCCTTCAGTTAAAAACAACTAGTTTGAGATTTATATCTGCTCATCTTTTTTTGAACTACGCTAGAATGCCTCATCCCACCCCGCTGTTAAAAAAATTAAAATAAAAAAGTAACTCGGTAACTTTTACTCTGAGTAAATTTTTTAATGAGCTACTTTTTACTTTTATTTGAGTAGATTTTTATAATGGTAACTTTACTTGTACTTAAGTAAAATTTCACTGAAGTAACAGTACTTGTACTTGAGTACAAAATTTTATTACTCTTTCCACCTCTGCATTTACAATATACTGTAAATGTATTGTAAATATATTGGCTATAGCCAACATTAACATAATAAACAATGGAAATAAATAACTGTACTTGCAACAGTCTTGCTGCAAAGCATAATTTTGTGGTTACATTTTGTGGTATTTAATAGAAACCATTAGAATTTCTGTGATGGTTTGTAAATTAGGCTTTTATTGTGTGTGTGAATGAGACTAGGATATTTAATAAAACAAAGTAGGCCCCACTCCAAGTAATAAGGAAACTTAAAAAAAAAGATGTAAATCTTTTAAAAATACATATTTGAAACTCTTAAATTTAACTAGAGCATGGACACAAAAGAATGAGTAGGGAAATTATTAAATTAAGTAGGGTTTACTTGCAAAATTAAATAGACTTAACTAGAAAAAATTAAGTAGACTTTAATAGCAAAAAATATTTTTTACATAAAGAAATGTAAGTAGTAAATACAAAGAATAGTCTAGCTTGATCTGCATAATAATCTGATGCAAAAAGTTACCTTAATTTTTTTAAGTAGATCAGGCTGGATATTTTTCAGTGTAGGCTGTAAGTGTTTACAATATACGTACATATTATACTGATACAAATATCAGTGCAAACATTGCAACATGATAATCATGTTAACTAAGAGGCTTATAAAAAATAAATACGTATACTCATCAAAATGCTTTGTCATGATCAATGAGACAGCACAATATTTGCACGTAAGGGGTATTTTTCCACAGGGTGTCGCTATTTCTACTACAAAAGTGAAACTGAACATTTAGACACTGAGCATTCGGACCGGATAGAGCATCTACAGCAGCGAAATAAAAAGGCTTCTATTTTTTCAGAGCAGGATTTCTCCTGTCCTGTGTGCATGGACGTGTTCAACAATCCTGTTGTTTTGCTCTGCAGTCACAGTGTGTGTAAAGACCAACGAATCCAGAGAATGTCCGGTTTGTAGGACTATATGGGCATATATGGAGGACCCTCCTATAAACCTGGCTTTAAAGAACCTGTGTGAAACCTTCTTACAGGAGAGAAGTCAGAGATCTTCAACAGCATTTGAAACAGTGTGCAGTCTGCACAGTGAGAAACTCAAACTCTTCTGTGTGGAAGATCAGCAGCCAGTGTGTGTGGTGTGTCGGGATTCAAGAAAACACAAAAACCACAAATTCTGCCCCATCGACGAGGCAGTAACAAACTGTAAGGTAAATTAGTGTACCAGTAAAAAAAAAAAAAATCATATAAAAGAATAAAAAAATAAGTTAATTCTATGAGCACAATCTGAAACCATGGGTCTAATAATTAATTAATAAAATAGACTACAGTTGCTTGTGATAAGTTATATACGAATTGCTATATTTTTGCGTATACTTCTGTTATATATAAATTAATACTTGATTGAATTCAAAATAGTGTAATGACGCGAGGGGCAGAGTCGCGCAAAAATGCTTTGCACTGGTTGGAACGAGCAGATCCGCAGGCTGCTACCACGCGGAATTACAAAGGCGCGGTCATTTATAGACACGCGGTTGCCAGGCAACGCCGCAATCGTCCTGGATATACCGCACCTGGCGGCGTGTCTATATACTGTAAGGGTCCAGTATTTGGCTCCGCTCTTCGTGCGATCATTTAGGTAGCACCGGTAAGGTATCAGGGGCAAAGCAAAAGACAGACAGACAGGCAGACAGACAGACAAAGCGTGCTATTAAAAGACGGAGGCAAAGCCCAAGCCTCTGCCCGTCTAAGACGCCGGCGAGAGACAGCGAGAAAGTGAGGGAGCAACGTGCATCAGTTTAGCGTGCGCTCTCAGGTTAAAGTGCACACAAAGCACAAACTCTCCCTCTTCTCTAAAATCAATCATCGGTAAAGGCGAATTTATTTCAACAAACCTATCTACAAGATAAAGAAGAAACAAAAAAGTGGTACAAACTGCCGTCAAAACCTCACTGCATTGTTATTTTTTTCTGCACTTGGTGTATTTTAAAAGCTACTCTGAATATTTGCAAGAGAATTCATCTATTAATGTCACATTATAATGTGCCTTTATTTGTATTCAATTTGTATTTAATTTTTCTTTTTTTAAATCCCACATTAAGCATTATACATTTAATACCTGTAATAAACTGTGATCTGAGTTATTGATGTATAAAATACTGAAAGACAGAGTTTCCATACAGTCTGTTTATTTGTTTCAGAGGGAGCTCACAGTTGCACTGATGCCCCTACAGTGGAAACTGAAGATCTTTTAAAGACTGTACACGGAACTGGAGTCAGACTGCAGAACATACAGTATGTATAACAGTTAGAATCACTAACATGAGTGACATTAGAATTAGTTTGTGCATCATTGTATAATCAGTTATATTTTATTGGTTTCCTCTTCATTGTAGACTCAGGCCCAACATACAGTACAGAGCATCAGAGACATTAAGACAGAGTTTGAGAAGTTTAAGACATTTAAGACAGAGTTTGACACAATCAGTGCCATAAATGAGGCGATAAGAGCTGAAGATGTCTCCTTCTGACGAGTGAGGATCATTTAGTCAGTCCTTATACTGTGAGAAAGTAAAATATGATGTTTCAGTTGTGTAAAAATGTAAGTCATCCACTGATGTTTGCCTTGTTTTACAGACCTATAAGGCCACAAAGAAACGGTAAGTAATGCAGTTCATGTCTCTCTCATTCTGTGCTTCTGAGTCCAATCCCACAGCAATACTGACTCCTGAATATTTTTACAGCATCCAGAGGAGCTTTCAGGAGCACTGATCCATGTGGCCAAACATCTGGCAAACCTGCAGTTTGTAGTCTGGGAGAAGGTGCAGAACACTGTCCAATACAGTAAGACTTTTATTCTAAGAAAAACTAAGTATACTCAGCAAAAAAAGAAACGTCCTCTGACTTTCAACTGTTTTTACTTTCAGTAAACTTAATGTATAAATATTTGTATGAACCCCAAAAGAGTCAACACCATAACACATAAACTAAAAATGTTTCACAATGTGTCCTTGAATGAAGGGAGGCTCAAAATCAAAAGTACCAGTCAGTATCTGGTGTGGCCACCAGCTGCTTGAAGTACTGCAGTGCATCTCCTCCTCATGGACTGGACCAGATTTGTCAGTTCTTGCTGTGAGATGTTGCCCCACTCTTCCACCAAGGCACCTGCAAGTTCCTGGACATTTTTGGGTGGAATGGCCCTAGCCCTCACCCTGCGATCCAACAGGTCCCAGACGTGCTCAATGGGATTGTGCAGGTGTTGTTACACGTGGTCTTCCACTGCGAGGATGATCAGCTGTCCTTCCTGTCTCCATGTAGCGCTGTCTTAGGCGTCTCACAGTGCGGACATGGCGATTTATTGCCCTAGCCACATCAGCAGTCCTCATGCCTCCCTGCAGCATGCCTAATGCACGTTCACGCAGATGAGCAGGGACCCTGGGCATCTTTCTTTGGGTGTTTTTCACAGTCGGTAGACAAGTCTCTTTAGTGTCCTGCGTTTTTAAAACTGTGACCTTCATGCCTACTTTCTGTAAGCTGCTAAGGTCTTAACGACCATTCCACAGGTGCATGTTAATTAATAGATTAATGGTTAATTGAACATGCATGGAAAACATTGTTTAAACCCTTTACAATGAAGATCTGTAAAGTTATTTGGATTTTTACAACATTATTGTTGAAATACACAGTCCTGAAAAAGGGACGTTTCTTTTTTTGCTGAGTATATATGCTGTGTGCAGGCTAAACATCAATACTTTATGTTCTTCTTTCCACTATATTTTGGCTTTTGCTAATTATTATTACTCATTTGTTTTTCTTTTGATTAATGTTGAAAAAAAGCTTAAGACTATAAAATGTTTCACTGAATGTAAGTTGATTTTGATGATTTGTGCTCCGACAGGCCAGCAACTGTTATTCCACATGCTGCAGCTGGTAAAATGAAAGTCTATCATAGAGGCTGATAAATTCTCTGTGGCAATTTATTTTTTGTTGATAATTGTGGCCTTTATAACCTTCTTGTTGATCAAAACAATGTCTGGTCTGTTGTCTTCAATAGCTCGGCCCATTGTTGTCACACAGTTTATTGTTTTAAACATTGATATAATATACCTACAGTAGATGCAGAATGGGTCTCTTTGGCCAGTTGTTTAAGTATGCCAGTGTGTTCGCCATTAGTCCTAGCCTGTTAATGAATATAAGTAAACGGGAGAGCAACTGGTTTTCTGTTTAAAAAAAAAAAAAAAATACTATAATGTGTTACTAAATGTAATTTATAATCTTACAGTGGGGCAAAAAAGTATTTAATCAGCCACCAATTGTGGCAAGTTCTCCCACTTAAAAAGCTGAGAGAGGCCCGTTAGTTAAAATTAATTCATAAAACAATATAAGCTTCTCTCATTGATAATTGGACTAGATTACTGGAGCCTCATTCTAAATGAAGCATGACTCAGGAACTAACTTCAGGAATAATTAGTTTTTTTTTTATCATTGCCTCTGCATACATTTTTAACAAATGCTGTTAGTAGTGCTTATGTATATAGTTTTATGTGCTCTTTCTGCCATAAAGTCACTGTAATAGGTCACATTGTTTCTCTTCAGTGTCCTTCAGTGTTCTGTCATATTTTCAACATCGTGAGAGGAAGGGATTACTACATGGACCTACAATGTCATGTGATTAGCTCTAATGAAACCTTAAAATCAGGGCGGGATTACATTTTTGTTTTTTTTTAAAAGTGAAAGTGAAACTCTTGGCATCCGGACTAAAGAACAACTACAGCAAAATAAAATGGCTTTAAAATTTTCAAAGGAAGATTTCTCCTGTCCTGTGTGCTGTGGCATCTTCAAGAATCCTGTTCTTCTTAGCTGCAGTCACAGTGTGTGTAAAGTGTGTTTGCAGCAGTTCTGGGAGTCCAAGGAATCCAGACAATGTCCTGTTTGTAAAAGGAATTCGTCTCTAGATCAACCTCCTATAAACCTGGCATTAAAGAACCTGTGTGAGACTTTCATAAGGGAGAAAACTGAGAGATCTTCATCAGTGTGTGAAGCAGTATGCAGTCTGCACAGTGAGAAACTCAAGTTCTTCTGTCTGAATGATCAGCAGCCGGTGTGTGTGGTGTGTCGGGTTTCAAGGAAGCACACGAACCACAAATTTTGTCCCATTGAGAAGCAAGTGACCCAGAGGAAGGTAAACAATGTGTACATGTTAGATGACATAACAAAAAATATATATACATACATACAGTGAAGTGGGCTCGTATTCCAAAACACTCGTAAACCAAATTTAATTTTCCCATAGGAAATAATGGAAACTCAAATTATTCGTTCTACAGCCCAAAAAAATAAATACATAAAAATTATTAAAAATATAAAGTAAAAATAAAACAAACTGCACTTTACCTTTTAAAAAATGTAAAAATAAATAATAAGTGATAAGATAAGTGGTTCCGTTTGTACATTAACGGATAGACCGTTTTTAAAAACCGTTTAAAAATTAACCGTTTAAAAATTAGCAAGGAACATAGCTAGTAACACTGGCGTGAGCGCAAACTAACGGAATCACTGCTGTAAAGTAAACCAACAATAACAACAACAGCAAAAGCAAATTAACCAGCACCTTACTTTTGAAAAGAATCACGAGAGAGCAGTTTCTGAGTAAGGCAGAGCGTCTGTGTGTTTGTTTGGGAACCTGAGGGGGGGGGGGGCTGTAAAGCCGAGAGAGAGAGTGTGTGTGTGTGTGTGTGTGTGTGTGTGTGTGTGTGTGTGTGTGTGTGTGTGTGTGTGTGCGCGTTGGTAAGTGAATGAGCACATACACCCACACTCGCCTTTACAATAAATCGTCTCCCCTGCTATTTTTTACTAAGGTAAGACCACCTTAGTAAAAAAAAGTATGCTAAGTATTAAATCCTATCATGCCAAAGCATACTTAAATGTACTTGCAGCCAGACTAATGATTAGTATACTTGAAGTTTGCTATTTTGGAACAACTAATTTTGTACTAAGTGTATTTAAGTTGTAATTAAATTGTACGAAAGCATAGTATACTTTTGTGTGCTAAAGTGGAACAACTTTAAGTATGCTTAGTACACTTAAAGTATATGGCTGTGTGTGTACTAACGTACATACCTGACAGTAATTAAAACAATTTAAATATATATATTTAATGTATTATAAGTACATTACAGCTATTTTTACTGTATTACAAATACATGATTAATATACTATGAGTATATTCTTATTGCAGCAGTAGCATGCTGTTACACTTCTGGGCCCGGTTTCTTGAAAGCTTCTTATCGCTAAGTAGTTCTTAAGTTGTACCTTAACCTCTCTCTTAACGTTATGGCGCATTTCCCGAAACGTTCTTACGCTAAGTATCTCTTAGCTAAGTCACACGTTCGTAAGGTTGGTCTGGACCAACCTTAACTCATTCTTAGCGTAGTTTCAGCTCAAGACGCTAGTCGCCGCTACTGAGCAGCAGTCTTTATAAACCAGCGGTGTATGGAAGCACATTATGGCACATTATCAAAGTCGTATTAATGATGGAATATACTGTAGGCCTGTTTAAGAATTTTATTTTCATTTGATATCAGTACTAATAGAGTGACTTTTAATTAGCCTATTTCATAATGTGACTAATGCATTAAAATTAGCAATAACTTTTAATATTAAACAGCTGGCAAACAATTTGGCAGTGACACAGCGTGGTGTTGTGGAATCGTGTGGGTCATGTACATTTTTCCTTTAGACAAAACTTCAGCACTTTTCATATTTTCCCCGTGGTCGTTATTTAAAAAAAAAAGAGAAAGGTTTTGCCTTCCAAGGCAACAGATTATGGAGCTTCTTGACCTGCTCAGACCTGCGCGTGCCAGGCCAAGGCATCGTACTTACGCTCTACGTCCCAATGTCCAGCTGCTCGCTGCTTTTTGTTTAAAATATGTTTCATTGATCACTAGCCATTATCGATAACTTTATGGATTTTCTTTAGACACGTTTTATTTTTATGAAATTTTATTTAGTTAAATGAGAAAATAACCTTGGGAGTTTCAAACCCTGCATCCATTCATTTTCTGAGTGATTGTAATGTTTAATACCCCTATTCACTTATGCGGTTTGACTCGCTGTGAGATGCGGTGTTATACCCCTATCTCACCTGCGCAGGCTCTCGCTGTGGCCGTAAGTAGGGTTCATCGTGATTCACCCCGAGTTTCTGCGCTGTGATTTCCATCTTTCCGCGTGAAAAATTAAACGATTAATTTTTTTGCTGGTCCTCGCGGAAGCATGCAGACCTTGAAGAACTTCGCGGAACGTTAAAGGAACGTCGCAGGCAAACGCAGCAGCTCACGGAGATGAGTCAGGCCACACAGGTGAGAGAGGGGTATTAGGCACCGTGATCCGCCTCCAGTGACCACCCAACGGTCCGCAAAGATCTGCAAGGTCCGCGAGCTTCCGCATGTTAAACATTTTTTTTTTTTTGCGTGGTATGATGCCCGAGTCGGCCATCTCACGCAGCTTCTGTTCGGCGACAGCCCGTTTAGCTAATGGAAGGCGTCACAGATGAAACCGAACAGGAGCTGCGTTTCCCGTATCGATCGTGTGCTGCACCAAATTGGTATGGGTGCATTCGCGCTCATCTACCGCGAAAATATCCGCAAACTCGTGAAGGAACGACCTCAAAGTATCGGATTCAACCCCGCGCTGCTACGTTGCAAAAGCTGAGCCAGTATACTCGCTCGGTTGGGTACCGGATGTTTGTATGGCGCGACCTTCTGAAGTTCCGCCCCCCGGGTGTGTGCTACTAACATGTGCGGCTGTGGTTTAGGTTTTAGCAACCTAGCTATCCCAAAGTTACCACGCAGAGTCCCGTCCGTTAGGTTGAGCACCGCACCCCACCTTTCTAAAATGTCCAACCCCAATATGCACTCATCCTCATTGTCTCCCACCAAGAAGTCATGAAAATAAATGCGCTCACCTAGTTTGACTCGTATCTCCGTATAGCTCCCAGACACAGTGCGAATGCGGAAGGCTGGGTTGGACAGTTTGCCAACCCGCTCGCCTGGTGCCAACATGCCGACGCGCAGCAGCGAAACAGTGGAGCCGGTGTACACGAGCGCCCGCAGCAGGACGCCATCCAGCACACAGTCCACATAAACCCCAGCGCGATGGGGGAACAAAGACGGCTGTGGGAGGCGGCTTCCCCTCAGTGCCTCCCAGACCTAGTTTACCAGTTGCTGGCGTACGCTGTCCTCGGCGTCGCCGCAAAACCTCGGAGGATTGCTCATTGCCTAGCCATGACGGGTAGCCCGGAGCACGTAGCCTTCCAGCAAGAGTGCTACTCTGACCGCGGTTTCCGCCGGGGACCAGCCCGCGAAGTCGCAAAGAATGCGTAGGGTTCGACAGCGCCGTTTGAGGAAGGAAGGCGCAGCTGCAACTCGTTTCGCCGGCTGACGGCGCAAGGAGCTGTAGCTTGTTCCGACGCTTGCGCAGCGTGAACGCTGCGCAGCTCCACTCCGAGATCCAGTGCCAGGATCTTCATCTCGCTGCTCCGCTTTTGTCTCGCTGCTTGCGTGCGCTGGCTCCGTCCGGAAGATGCTCTTTCGTCCATAGTTGCTGCCCCACTCTGCGGCCCGCTTGATCTTTTGCGCTCAAACTCGTACTTCTCCATCCCACTTCTGACATCAATGTAGTGTTTTTCACCGCTAAAAGGGACTTGGAGGACGAGTGAGCTTTCTTGCTGCCCAATGCAATGGCTGGGAGACGTTTATTTCACCGGCAGTCAATGTATAGCATGAGCAGCACATACACACATACATTAACACCCTAACATAGCCGAAGCCACTTAACCTAAAAACACTTCTCCCACAGGGTGAACACTAACAAGACCTCCCGCAAAGCACGATGGTCGCCAGCCGCCGCCCCGCCCACGCCACAATATGTAAAAAAATATATATACCGAAAATAAATTGAAAAACAAGTTTAAATAAGTATACTTTGGAAATTAGACCAACCTTTCACTTAAAGTATATTTTCCAATGATATATTTTTGGAAAGTGTACTATAATACAATAATTTTTAAGTATATTCAAATTCAAATTCAAATTTTATTCATCACATACACAGTCATACACAGTACGATATGCAGTGAAATGCTTACACGACCGCCAGTGACCTTAAAAAGAGAATTAAATCTTACAGTAAGGAATAAATATGAATAAAGAAATAGGAAAATTTTAACTTAACTAGAATAAAAATGGAAATAAAAAATAAAGTATACTGTACATAAAATAGAAATAAAAATAGAGATATACTGTACAATAGAGATTTTCTTTTAAAATTGAAATTTGGTGGAGGATGTATGGTGTGCAAATAATTTGCATGGAAACATGTGTTAAGGTGCCTTATTAAAGTGACTTTGTGCAGGGGTCCAGAATGTAAACATAAATATGAGTTCCAATGTCAGGGTAGATGTGCATGAAAGTGTCCATAGTGTCCGTTGACGTTAACAGGTTGTATTAGTTCTGTGTTTGTGGTGTGAATGTGGTATGGTTGAGAGACCTTATTGCCTGCGGGAAGAAGCTCCTCCTCAGTCTCTCTGTGTTGGCCTTCAGGGAGCGGAAGCGCTTTCCTGACCGCAACAGAGAGAACAGTCCATTGTTGGGATGGCTGAGGTCCTTCACGATCTTCCTGGCCTTGGTCCAGCACCGCTTGGTGTAGATTGAGTGCAGGTCAGGGAGCTTGGTGCGGATGATGCGCTCAGCTGAACGCACCACCCTCTGTAGAGCTCGTCTGTCCTGCATGGTGCTGTTTCCAAACCAGGTCGAGATGTTTCCCGTCAGGATGCTCTCTATGGTGCAGGAGTAGAAATTCCTGAGCACCTTGGAGGGCAGTCTGAAGTCTCTCAAACGTCTGAGGTGGTACAGACGCTGCCGGGCCTTTTTCACCACGGTGTTGATGTGACAGGACCATGACAGGTCCTGCGTGATGTGATCACTGAGGTATCTGAAGCTGTCCACTCTCTCCACTGGGCTCTTGTTGATGACGGGGGTCTGGTAGTTCCTCTCCTGCTTTGTACAAAAGTCCACTATCAGCTCCTTTGTCTTACTGACGTTCAGGAGGAGATTGTTCCTCTGGCACCAGTTCTCCAGATTCCCAATCTCCTCCAGGTAGGCCGACTCATCGTTGTTCGTGATCAGGCCCACCACGACAGTGTCGTCAGCAAACTTGATGACGGCGGTGGAGTTGGTAGTGGCCACGCAGTCGTAGGTGTATAAAGAGTAGGGGGCTCAGAACACAACCCTGGGGCGCTCCAGTGCTGAGTGTGAGGGAGGCTGAGACATGACCGCCCATCTTTACTGCCTGTGGTCTGCCAGTTAGGAAGTTGGAGATCCACTGACACATGGGTGAGCTGAGTCCCAGGTGCTCCAGCTTGGTGGTGAGTGTGGAGGGAATTATGGTATTAAATGCAGAGCTGAAGTCGATGAAGAGCATTTTCACATAATTTCCCCTCTTAGTGTCCAGGTGGGTGAGAGATGTGTGGAGGAGATTTGAGATTGCATCGTCTGTGGAACGGTTCGGACGATAAGCGAACTGTAGTGGGTCGAGTGTGTCCGGTAGTGAAGAGATGATGAAGTCTCTGACCAGGCGTTCAAAGCACTTCATCACTACTGAGGTGAGGGCTACAGGGCTATAGTCATTGAGGGAAGCAGGATGTGGTTTCTTTGGAACAGGAACAATGATGGACTCTTTGAAGCATGTGGGGATCACCGACTGAGATAAAGAGATGTTGAATATCTCAGTGAACACAGGTGCTAGCTGGTCTGCGCAGGCTCTGAGGATACGACCTGAGATGCCGTCTGGTCCTGCTGCTTTCCTGGTGTTCACTCTCTTGAAGGCTCTCCTCACGTCGTGCTCGGAGATGATGAGCGCGTTCCCGGTGCTGGCAGTGTCTTCCTGTCTGCAGCCGTTAGCGCCGTTAGCATTAGCGCCGCTAGCATTAGCCCCGTTAGCATTAGCGCCGTTAGCATTAGCATCGCTAGTGTCTTTAGCTGCAGCATCGAAGCGAGCATAGAATGTGTTGAGCTCGTCTGCCAGAGTCGCGTCCGCGTTCGTCATACCGGATGTTGGTGCTTTATAATCCGTTATTGTTCTCAGTCCCTGCCACAGGCTCCTAGAGTCACTCTGTTGAAGCTGTGACTCTAGTTTTCTCCCGTAGCGCTGCTTCGCCTCTTTCACCGCCTTCCGGACGTTATATGACGCAGCCTTGTACGGTTCCATGTCCCCCGACGCAAGTCCCGTGTTGTAGGCAGCTGTGCGAGATCTCAGAGCGTCGCGGATGGTTTTATCCACCCACGGCTTCTGGTTGGGAAACGTTCTGATAGTCTTTTTCTCTACCGTATCGTCTACCAGCTTCTCAATAAATCCCACAACCGCTTCCGTAAACACGCTGACGTCATCATCGGAGCTGTTTCTGAACATGTCCCAGTCTGCGTCATCGAGTGCGTCCTGTAACGCGGCCACCGATTGGTCCGTCCAACGCGCGACCTCCCTCTGAGCCGGCACTTCCTGTTTCAGCCTTTGTTTATATTTTGGCATGAGGAAGATGGCGGCGTGGTCGGATTTACCAAACGCTGGACGAGATTGTGCCTTGTAACCGTCTTTGACCGTGGTATAACAGTGGTCCAGTGTCCTTTCGCCCCTGGTGGGGCAGGTGATGTGCTGATAAAAGTTCGGCGCTGCGCATTTGAGGTTGGCACTATTAAAATCCCCCGCCACAATGAGCGCAGCGTCCCGGTGTTGTGTCTGGTGCTGTGTGAGCGCCTCATGCAGCTCGCATAAGGCAGTTTCAGTGTCTGCTTGTGGAGGTATGTAAACGGCGCTGATTATGACCGATGTGAACTCCCGGGGTAGATAAAATGGACGACACATGATGGACAGTGGTTCCAGGTTTGGTGTGCAGGAGCGTGTAAGAGGAACAACGCTCGCGCTGTTGCACCAGCTGTTGTTCACCATTAAGCACACGCCGCCTCCCCTTGACTTCCCCGAGTCCCGCGTCCTGTCCATGCGGTGAACCGAGAAGAACTCGGCCGGCTGTATGGCGTGGTCTGGCACCGCTGGGTTCAGCCATGTCTCGGTGAAGCAGAGAAGGTTGCAGTCTCGAATGTCTCTCTGGAACTTTATCCTGGCCCTGAGGTCATCGAGTTTGTTCTCCAGTGACTGGACGTTGGCGAGCAGGATACTAGGCAGAGGTGTGCGGTGTGCACGGGTTCTCAGCCGGTTCCTCACCGTCTCCCTCGGGTCCGTCGCTTCACGTGGCGTCCATTGTTCTCCCTCAGGATCTCACTCGGCCAGCTCGGATCCGGAGTTAAAAACGTCGAATTGTGAGTACATTGTATACCAATAGAAACAAGAGTGTCTCTATCATACCTAATGTACTCAATGGTGATGATTTTGCCGATTTTAAAACAAAGAAAACTAACTTAAAAAACAAAAACAAGGAAAAGGTGGTCGGAGCAGTCGTGACGGCAGCCGAACTCACCGGCACCATCTTGGTTATATTTAAAGTTTACTTCCAAAATTTGGTAAAAGCATGATGTTAGTATACTTTTTATATATTAACTGATGGTATACTTTTTTGTTAGTATATTTGCAGTGTATTATCGAGGATTTCAATATATTTGTAATACACTAAAGTGTTTTTTTTTTTCACTGGGGATGCATGATACATGATACTCGGTGCTCGTCAGAGGTGTCAAGTAACGAAGTACAAATACTTCGTTACCTTACTTAAGTAGAAAGTTTAGGTATCTATACTTTACTGGAGTAATTATTTTTCAGCCGACTTTTTACTTCTACTCCTTACATTTTTAAGCAATTATCTGTACTTTCTACTCCTTACTTTTTAAAAACAGCCTCGTTACTCTATTTTTATGATCAGAACGCGCAACCCCTCCGGTCGCATGATAAGAACGCGCACAACGCCCCCCCCCCCTCCCCGTCACATGATCAGAATGCGCACAACGCACCCCCCCCCCCTCCCGGTCTCATGATCAGAACGCGCACAACGCCCCCCCCGTCAAATGATCAGAACACGCACAACGCCCCCCCCCCGCCACATGATCAGAACGCGCACAACGCCCCCCCCCCTCATCACATGATCAGAACGCGCACAACGCCCCCCCGCCACATGATCAGAACGCGCACAACGCCCCCCCCGTCAAATGATCAGAACACGCACAACGCCCCCCCCCGCCACATGATCAGAACGGGCACAACGCCCCCCCCCTCATCACATGATCAGAACGCGCACAACGCCCCCCCGCCACATGATCAGAACGCGCACAACGCCCCCCCCCCCCTCGTCACATGATCAGAATGCGCACAATGCCCCCCCCCCCCCGCCACATGATCAGAACGCGCACAACGCCCCCCCCCCCTCGTCACATGATCAGAACGTGCAGAACGTCAATCCCCCCCCCCCCCCCGCTGCATGATCAGAAAGCGAGACCTTAATGCTTTTTTCCCCCCTCACGGTACTTTTACTTTTATACTTTAAGTAGTTTTGAAACCAGTACTTTTAAACTTTTACTTAAGTAAAACGCTTGGGTTGATACTTCAAAGAAGTATTTTTGAACCCTAGTATCTATACTTCTACTCAAGTAATGAATGTGAATACTTTTGACACCACTGGTGCTCGTAACCGAAGACAATGCTCGTTTTTCAAGCGTTCAGACCCTGCGTTCTGACCCCAGTTACATTGGGATATGCGAAGAAAGAATTTCATTGTGCAGTAATGTATATGTGACAAATAACGGCTTAACTTAATTACTCTCTAATTTACTTAATTATTTATGTATGATTCTCAAGTGTCTCCTGCATGAACAGGAGCAAATCTTCAATATTAGAATAAAACAGTGTGCACCAATAAACCCACATCCTCTAAGTCTGAGTTAACGATGTGAAAATAAGAGCTGAAACACAGAGTCTTCATGCAGTGTGTTGATTTGTTTCAGGAGGAGCTCAAATCTGCACTGAAGCCACTACAGGAGAAACTGAAGATGTTTAAACGCTGTAAACTAAACTGGACTCAGATTGCAGAACATATAAAGGTTAAAATCAATAACATGGTTTTTACAAAATCATTTTCTTTTCATACAGTCATATGTAAAAGTCAGTGCCCCCCTTTTTTTAATTCTATGTTTTTTCTGTAAAAACATCATAAAAATCAGTTGATCATTTCGAGTCAGTAGTAGGCAAACAACAACATAACTTTTTTTTTTCCATCATGCTATTATTTATTTAACAAAAAGGAAGCCAAAAATAAAAATTGATGCAGACAATGCTACATACCCCTTTTATTCAATAGTAGATCCACCTTTAGAAACAATAACTTGAAAGAATAATTTCCTTGATAAATTTATCAGTCTCTTACAGTACATAGTTTTGGCCCAATCTCTTTTACAACATTGCCTCAGTTCATTGAGATTTTTAGGCATTTGTTTATGCACAGCTCTGTTAAGGTCCTACCATGGGTTTCAATTGGGTTGAGGTCGGGACTTTCCAAAACCTTGATTCTTTAATTTTCAAACATTCTGAAGTAGATGTACTGGTGTGGTTCAGATTTTCAACCAACTTTTAGCTGTCGAACAGCTGCCCTCACATTTGCCTCGAGAATACTCTTGTATACAGAGGAGTTTATGGTTGCAAGGTGACTGCATATTGCTCAGGTCCTGTGTCTGCAAAAACAAACCCAAATCACGACTTCAGTTTGGGTTTTGCCAAATATAGGGCTGGGCATTAAGGGCAAACATCTCCTTATTTTTTATTATCATTATTTAATTTATATATTTTTTGTCATTCTCAGACAATTGCATGGTCTGGCCTTCAATGTTGAGTGTAACGTGTTACAAAGTACAAAGTAACGTGTTAGAGTACTTGGATTACTTTTTGATGTAACAGGTAATCTAACGCGTTAGGTCCGCCATTTAAGTACTCAGTTATTTAGTTGTTTTTCAAAAATGTAATCCATTATTGAGACAATTTATGTAATTCGTGAGCCAGACAGCAGTCATTCCCACCCATTAGTGTGTGTGTGTGTGTGTGTGTGTGTGTGTGTGTGTGTGTGTGTGTGTGTGTGTGTGTGTGTGTGTGTGAGAAAGTCATCCTACAAGCCCCGAGTCCGATAACCAGCCCCCCTCTGTTATTCCTGCTGTTATACCCCTATCTCACCTGAGCGGTTTGACTATGCGAGGACCGACACGCGGAAAGATGGAAACCTAATCACAGCGCCAAAACTCACGGTAAATCATGATGAACCGTACTTACTGTATGGCCACCACGCGAAACCGCATAGGTGAGATAGGGGTATTAGTAGTTAACAGATTGTGGGCCAAACTTCGCTGAGTGATGATGATAGAATAATTATAAAGGTCTTGACTAAAACAACATGCATGAGGAATCACAAAGGAGTTTTCATTTTCTGCAACGGAAAAGTACTCTAACTCGTTACTTTTATCAGAAAGTAACGTTGTAATGTAACTGATTACTTTTTAAAGACAGTAATTTTGTTAATGTAATTAGTTACCTTAAAAAGTAACGTCCCCCAACACTACTGACCTTTTGGGTGAATTTCTTGGGATGTCCACTCCTGAAAAAAGATTGCCAACTGTCTTGAGTGCTTTTCACAGATTGGTTGGAAATGGTTTTATAACCCTTTCCAGATTGATGTGCTGCCACAATTGCTTCTCTAAGGCAGTTGCTTTTCTCTTTTCCTTTTGGTATTGTGTCAATTTACACCTGACTTCTCAAGCAAATTGCAAAAAAACAGTTTTTTACAAATCTGCATATCTCCCGATAATACGTTAATCAGCTGCTGATGAAAAGCAGTACCTGGCTGCAACTTAACCTCTTAAATGCTGTGGAAATAATAAGGGGGTATTAGTATTGCCTGCGTGTTTTATTTTTGGCTTTTTGGCTTCAATTTTGCTCGAATAAATAATGACATAGTGAGACAAGGTTTTACCATATGATTGTGATCAGTTATGCTTCATTTGGTTTCTTGTTTACTGCAGATTCAGGCCCAACACACAGAGAGTCAGATTACTGAGGAGTTTGAGAAGCTTCACCAGTTTCTACGAGATGAAGAAGCAGCCAGGATCGCTGCACTGAGAGAGGAAGAGGAGCAGAAGAGTCAGATGATGAAGAAGAAGATTGAGAAGATAAGCAAAGACAAATCATCTCTTTCAAACACCATCAGAGCCATAGAAGATGAGATGAAAGCTAAAGATATCTCATTTTTGCAAGTGAGGATCATTCACACATTTATACTGTGAGAAAGTAAAGCTTCTTTTCCATCATCAAAAATGTCACATTTCAGTGGTGTAAAAATGTAAATTATATCTTAATTATGTCTTATTGTTTAACAGAACTACAAGTCCACAGTGAAAAGGTGAGTGATGTGGTTCCTGTCTCTCGCATTCTCTATGATTTTGAATCCAATCCCACAGCAACACTGACTCTTGAATGTTTTTGCAGAGCCCAGTGTACACTGCAGCATCCAGAGGAGCTTTCAGGAGCACTGATCCATGTGGCAAAACATCTGTCCAACCTGAAGTTTGAAGTCTGGGAGAAGATGCAGGATGTTGTCCAATACAGTAAGATTTTTTCTTTCTTTTTTTCATTTCACTATATTTTTATGCATGTTTTGTATTTGTTTTCTGTTTTTCTCAGCACCTGTAACTTTGGACCCCAACACTGGTCATCCTGAACTCATTGTATCTGATGATCTGACCAGTGTGAGACTAAATGATGAGAAACAGAAGCTGCCAAATAATCCAGAGAGATTTGATGAGTTAACAAGTATCCTGGGCTCTAAAGGATTTAACTCGGGGACACACTGCTGGGATGTTGAAGTTGGAGATTGCACAGTTTGGCTTGTGGGTGTGATGACAGAATCTGCACAGAGGAAGGGAAACGTATACTCCAGAAGTGGAATGTGGTGTGTGTGTTATTATGAAGCTACACATGGAGCATGTTCTATACCACAGACAGATACCCTCTTCTTAGTAGAACAGAAATTCCAAAGAATCAGAGTGCAGCTGGACTGGGACGGAGGAAAGCTGTCATTCGACGACCCTCTCTCCAACATACACATATACACTTTTACACACAGATTTACTGATAAATTACTGCCATATCTATTTATTGGTTGTAGAACATCTCCTCTTAAGATCCTTCCACTGTAGTGTTTCCAATAGATTTAAGGTCAGGACTCTGTGGTGGTCAATTCATTTGTGAAAAAGATTCCTTGCGCTCTCAGAATCACTCTTTCACTATTGGAGTTCTGGAACATGTTCTTGCCAACAGTGAAGAAAGAGCCATAGATGTGATAACCTGGTCATTCAATACATTCAGGCTGTCAGCTGTTACGTGGTGCAGTATGGAGATCCGCACCACGAGATGTTTTAATGTGTAAAGCAAAATTTTAGTGGGGGTCAATGAAACATGAGGCTGTGAGAGTGCTTATGATAGGCAGGGAAAGACCCTTCCATTTGGAGATAGCGTGCGATTATTAATTAAAAACTCAAAAGGAAATAAAAGGAAACTGAAAACCAAAAATGAACAGAGCTCCGACATCTACGCGAGAACAGACTGGTAACTAAAAATAAAAACTATTTCCTCTCGGGCTTGTGCCCTTACCGAGGATTTATAGAGAGATTTTGTGTTTTTTGGTGTAAACTTTATACTTAGCCTGAGAGCGTGCGCTTAAAGGACAGTGCACTGCTCTGCTGCACTCGCCAGTGTCTTAGGGAGGCAGAACCTGGGTCTTTGCCTCTGTCTCTCAACTTTCTGCGTGCTTGTATTTTATTTCTGGCTATATTTCTTTCTTTCTTTGACTTACTTTGTCTTTGGCCCTGATACCTTACCGCTACGGCAATCATTGCACAAAGTGCCAAGGTATCAGGACCCTTAAATAAACATGCCGCCAGGTGAGGTGCGTTTACGTTGATTTTGGCGTTGCCTAGCAACCGTGTGTTTAAATGGTCGCGCCTCTGCCTGTTCAGAACTCCGTGTAGTAGCAGCCTGTGGATCTGAACAGTGCAAAGAATTTTCATGCGGTTCTTCTCCTTGTGAGACCCGCGTCATTACATTTAATGCTCACATAATGAGACTTGACCTGACCAAGTAATGCAACCCCAGATCATAGCACTGCCTCCAGGGTTTTGTACAGTGGGCTGTATGCATGATGGGTGCATTGCTTAATGTGCTTAATGTGCAATCATACAAAATTTTGTGATGCACCTTTTGTTCTGAAATAGGATATGGACACATCAGACCACATGACTTTTTTCCTTTGCTCCAAAGTCCAATCTTTTAAGCTCTCTATCAAATTGAACCATTTTTTTCTGATTTGTTATTGTGACTGCCATGCGACGCAAAGAGGCCACGCACGAAATATTCCATAACAGCTTGTAAAACTTCTCTATCCTTTTTTGGTGACTTGGCCAACTAAACCACAGATCCTTGAACTCATCGTACCTTCTTGTCTAACACATTTAAGTGTCTCTTTCTAACACACTTACATGTGTTAATGACCATATTGGTGGATGCTTGTGTGTTAGAGCAGGGGGCTCTCCAGTCCCAGGTTTAGAAAAGCTCCAATGGGCATAAATCAAATTGCAGTATGTCTTTGGTGTCATATAAACTACTGTAGACTCCATTTGGAGACGTCTTCATTTGTACACATCCCACACATATTAACCCCATCCTTGTTCTAAATGAATGAGGCCTTTCTTTGAAACTCATTATATACTATAATACTGTATAACTGGTTGACCTGTTTAACAGCACTTGTTTCTCATCAACTTGTAATTTCTACTTGTTACATTGTTATTAGTCTTAAATTGGTCTTAGCTTTCTTGGAGAATGTTGCAGCCGCCAGATTTGTAATGAGCCCAAACAATTAAGTTCACATTGTAAATCGGAAAACACGGCAGGTGGCTTTCCAGGAAAGGAGTTGAGAACCATTGTGGTTAAGAGTTATAGAGGATGATTTACTGCAAGCTGTGCAATTTACAGTTGTTACAATAGCACACACACTATACCATTTAATTGGCCACCCATGTTCTCTTGCCAGCATCTGCCAGTTCACAATCATTGATGATGCGTATCTTACATGTAAATGATTTATGTAAATTTACATTGGCATATTAGCAAAAAATAATAATATCAACAAAAATAGCAACTTCTGAAACAGGAAAAAGAAAGAAGAATTACAGTATTTTCCTTTAGTCTATTCCTGAGAATGCTGGCTGTTACGACCCCCGGTCTAGGGTCCAGGGACGCAACAAAGACAATAATAAATAAACTTTGTAGCCAAAGTACAGTGCGTGATCTTTTATTTTTATATACACACACACACTGTTACGACCCCCGGTCTAGGGTCAAGGGACGCAACAAAGAAAATAATAAATTGATTATAAATAAATATTCTTGCAACCAAGATTTTGTGCGTGGTTTTTAATTAACACACACGCACATACACATACAGGAAGCTCTGGGCTTCAGGATTGGGCCAAGGCCAAAACAATAAACAAAACCCCCCCTCTATCTCCTCCCTCAAGCTAGCTAAACTACCAAAAAGAAAAACTGAAATCAAAATACAAAAACTAAACTAGCTTCCTAACTACTTACAAAAAAACAGGAGAAAACAGGGGACAACAAAAATGGCACCCAACCCCTACTGCTTCCTTGCAACTATGTACAAACAAGAAAAAAGAACAAAACAATATATATACACAATATTTACAATAAAGAAAACTATGTACAAAAGCGGGAGGAAAACTTCCATCCACGCTGACACAAACAAACAAAAGAACCCAAAAACAACAAAAGGGAAGGAGAGAGGCAAGGCGCGACACACAGGCTCTCTCTCCAACCAAACAAACCAAAAACACACACACACTCAAAACAAATACAAAATAACAAACAAATACACAGTCACACTTCAACATACAACCACTCAATCAATCACTCAATCAATCACACAATCCAACAACCTCACAATCACAATCCAACAATTCACTAATTAACCAATCAACAACGGAGCACGGAAGTCACACACAAGGCATAAGTCGCGCACTTCCTGCTTCCACTCGCCGGCTTAAGAAGCCACGCACCGTCAGCCAATCACGGCGCACGTCACGGCACGTTCCATCGGGGCGGGGCTTCCTGCGAAAAGGAGAGCGGGAGAGAGAAAGGGGGGAGAGATCGCGCATGCGCCGCCGTCGCGCATGCGCACATACCCGCGCTACCCACACACACATACGTGCATTACTTCTGCACGTAACACCCCCACCCATAAAAGTCAAAATCCCCATTTTGACAAAAAGACACATAATGAAACACATAAAATCTATATCGGTCACCAAAATTGAGGCTGCACCAACACAGATGGAAACAATTAGACAGGTTAAGATAGCTATAAAACATTTAGCCAATGTTACATTAGCCCCCTGCGCCGCCACCAATTGCGAACGGCCCATCTGTAATGGTGCAACAGTTTCATCAGACAAGACTCGTTCAACATGACATTTTGCTCTGACAGGTGTATTTTGCAGAAAAGATTCAGATAAATTGACAGCATCACACTTTCGTGCTTGTGCACGTGTAACTGCACATGATGGGAACACTGTAGGACAATTGGAAACACCATCATTGTTAACATCAGCTACCGGTTCTACTGTCACAATAGGACGAGGGAAAACAACACCACCTGCCAGATCATTTCCCAGGATTACCTGAACTCCTTCAACAGGGAGTTCGGTACAAATACCAACACGTACTTTCCCCTTCACTATTTCTGTCTCAAGATAGACATCATGAAGTGGAACTGTGATACAGCCTGCTCCTATGCCACGTAAAATAACATCAGTGCCTGTGTAGGTTTTTTGAGACAGTGAAAGTGTACCAGCTAACATCAGAGTCTGTGCTGCACCTGTATCTCGCAGAATGGACACTGGTCTGCGAATACCTTCAGGGCTGTCTGCCACTGACCCTTGTAACATGAATGGCTTATATACTTGTACTGTTTGTTCAGGTAAGACATGTTTTAATTGCCTTTCCACAAACCCCACAGATTTAGAATTTACAGTTGTATTTTTTTTCTTCCAGGCATCACAGTCTGAAATGAGATGATCAGCACTCAAACAGTAGAAACACACTCTACCTCCCCCTGATCGATACTGAGAAGTTCTAAAAGTACTCCCTCTTGCAGGTTTCACACTGCTTGCTGAAGGTTTCACCTGCCCTTCAACCCCACGGACAGCGAATTTATCCGTTCTCACAGTAGGAGAAAATACAGTACGGTGCGTCAACTCAAATTCATCAGCCAATACCGCGGCTGCTGACAATGACATGACTTTTTGCTCATTCAAGTGCAATACAATATTTTCAAAGACACAATTTTTAAAGTCCTCCAATAGAATTAACTCTTTAAGAGCATCAAAAGTAGTAGCTTTAGTTGCAGCACAACACTTTTCAAACAGTGTTTGCTTTTCACGGGCAAACTCCACAAATGTTTGTCTGTCTGTCTTTTTATGGGACCTAAATTTCTGTCTATAAGCCTCTGGCACTAATTCATACGCACGTAGAACAGTTTGTTTGACCGTGTCGTAATCCAGGCTTTGTTCAACAGGCAACGCAGAGCACACATCCTGCGCTTTACCAGTCAATTTACACTGCAATAAGAGAGCCCACATTGCTCTCGGCCACTGTAACGTAGCTGCCACACGTTCAAAAGCTATGAAATAGCTATCCACCTTGGTCTCTCTAAAAGGAGGTACTAAAACAATATGCTTGCTTACATCGAAATGGGTTGGGGAGGTAGTCACTGGGGCAGAAACTGGAGAAGAGCCCGGCGCAGCCGTTGCAGGTAACTGTGCGAATGATGGAAAAGCAGGTGAACTCTCTGGCGCGATCTCAGCCCGGTGTAGCCGGCTGAAATCTCGCCGAAAATGCTCCCTCTCCATCTCAAGCTCCAGCTCCCGCAACCGTAACCTTTGAGCTTCTGTTTCCTCACGTTTAATTTCCAGCTCCACCTCCCTCGTTTTTAGAACCAAAAGCTGGTTAGATTCCCCAATTGGTGGTGTGGTTACCTTATGCTTGGGGGGCGTGGAAGGCGACTGCGGCGCAGGTAATGGCCTACCGTCGACCTCCGTCGGCGTTGAAGCGTCCTTGTCCTCAGCACACTCTCCAGGCTCTCCAGGCAAAATCTGCTGTTCAATTAATTTGTCAAGCAATATTCTTTTAACTTCTCTTTTAAGACCTTTTCTTGGCACGTCAACTTCAAAAAAGTCAGCAATGCTGAACAAATCGTCCTTACGACACTGGTCAAACTGTTCTCGGCTAGGAGCCAGTGTAAAGGCAATTAAGTCAAACGCCATTGTTCTATCACTACTGTCCAACCTAAGAAGGCAGCCAAACAAACAAAAAGGGCGAATATCTTCCACAATAGACAAGCCACCACTTGTTAGCCAGTTAATGGCAACGGACGAGCCCCCACTTTTTAACCAGGGACTTGCAAAGGACGAGCCCCGACTTGTTACGACCCCCGGTCTAGGGTCAAGGGACGCAACAAAGAAAATAATAAATTTATTATAAATAAATATTCTTGCAACCAAGATTTTGTGCGTGGTTTTTATTTTAACACACACGCACATACACATACAGGAAGCTCTGGGCTTCAGGATTGGGCCAAGGCCAAAACAATAAACAAAACCCCCCCTCTATCTCCTCCCTCAAGCTAGCTAAACTACCAAAAAGAAAAACTGAAATCAAAATACAAAAACTAAACTAGCTTCCTACCTACTTACAAAAAAACAGGAGAAAACAGGGGACAACAAAAATGGCACCCAACCCCTACTGCTTCCTTGCAACTATGTACAAACAAGAAAAAAGAACAAAACAATATATATACACAATATTTACAATAAAGAAAACTATGTACAAAAGCGGGAGGAAAACTTCCATCCACGCTGACACAAACAAACAAAAGAACCCAAAAACAACAAAAGGGAAGGAGAGAGGCAAGGCGCGACACACAGGCTCTCTCTCCAACCAAACAAACCAAAAACACACACACACTCAAAACAAATACAAAATAACAAACAAATACACAGTCACACTTCAACATACAACCACTCAATCAATCACTCAATCAATCACACAATCCAACAACCTCACAATCACAATCCAACAATTCACTAATTAACCAATCAACAACGGAGCACGGAAGTCACACACAAGGCATAAGTCGCGCACTTCCTGCTTCCACTCGCCGGCTTAAGAAGCCACGCAGATCCACTCACCAATCACGGCGCACGTCACGGCACGTTCCATCGGGGCGGGGCTTCCTGCGAAAAGGAGAGCGGGAGAGAGAAAGGGGGGAGAGATCGCGCATGCGCCGCCGTCGCGCATGCGCACATACCCGCGCTACCCACACACACATACGTGCATTACTTCTGCACGTAAGACACACACATACAGTGGTGTGAAAAACTATTTGCCCCCCTCCTGATTTCTTATTCTTTTGCATGTTTGTCACACAAAATGTTTCTGATCATCAAACACATTTAACTATTAGTCAAAGATAACACAAGTAAACACAAAATGCAGTTTTTAAATGAGGGGTTTTATTATTTAGGGAGAAAAAAAATCCAAACCTGCATGGTCCTGTGTGAAAAAGTAATTGCCCCCTGAACCTAATAACTGGTTGGGCCACCCTTAGCAGCAATAACTGCAATCAAGCGTTTGCGATAACTTGCCACGAGTCTTTTACAGCGCTCTGGAGGAATTTTGGCCCACTCTTCTTTGCAGAATTGTTGTAATTCAGCTTTATTTGAGGGTTTTCTAGCATGAACCGCCTTTTTAAGGTCATGCCACAACATCTCAATAGGATTCAGGTCAGGACTTTGACTAGGCCACTCCAAAGTCTTCATTTTGTTTTTCTTCAGCCATTCAGAGGTGGATTTGCTGGTGTGTTTTGGGTCATTGTCCTGCTGCAGCACCCAAGATCGTTTCAGCTTGAGTTGACGAACAGATGGCCGGATATTCTCCTTCAGAATTTTTTTGGTAGACAGTAGAATTCATGGTTCCATCTATCACAGCAAGCCTTCCAGGTCCTGAAGCAGCAAAACAACCCCAGACCATCACACTACCACCACCATATTTTACTGTTGGTATGATGTTCTTTTTCTGAAATGCTGTGTTACTTTTACACCAGATGTAACGAGACACGCACCTTCCAAGAAGTTCAACTTTCGTCTCGTCGGTCCACAAGGTATTTTCCCAAAAGTCTTGGCAATCATTGAGATGTTTTTTAGCAAAATTGAGACGAGCCTTAATGTTCTTTTTGCTTAAATGGTTTGCGCCTTGGAAATCTGCCATGCAGGCCGTTTTTGCCCAGTCTCTTTCTTATGGTGGAGTCGTGAACACTGACCTTAATTGAGGCAAGTGAGGCCTGCAGTTCTTTAGATGTTGTCCTGGGGTCTTTTGTGGCCTCTCGGATGAGTTGTCTCTGCGCTCTTCGGGTAATTTTGGTCGGCCAGCCACACCTGGGAAGGTTCACCACTGTTCCATGTTTTTGCCATTTGTGGATAATGGCTCTCACTGTGGTTCACTGGAGTCCCAAAGCTTTAGAAATGGCTTTATAACCTTTACCAGACTGATAGATCTCAATTACTTTTGTTCTCATTTGTTCCTGAATTTCTTTGGATCTTGGCATGATGTCTAGCTTTTGAGGTGCTTTTGGTCTACTTCTCTGTGTCAGGTAGCTCCTATTTAAGTGATTTCTTGATTGAAACAGGTGTGGCAGTAATCAGGCCTGGGGGTGACTACAGAAATTGAATTCAGGTGTGATAAACTATAGTTAAGTTATTTTTTAACAAGGGGGGCAATCACTTTTTCACACAGGGCCATGTAGATTTGGAGTTTTTTTTCTCCCTTAATAACGTAAACCTTCATTTTAAAACTGCATTTTGTGTTCAATTATGTTATCTTTGACTAATAGTTAACGGTTTTTGATGAGCAGAAACATTTAAGTGTGACAAACATGCAAAAGAATAAGAAATCCGGAAGGGGGCAAATAGTTTTTCACACCACTGTATACAGGAAGCTCTTGGCTTCAAGGTTGGGCCTAGGCCAAAACAATAAACAAAACCAAGCCCCCTATCTCCTCCCTCAAAACTAACTAAACTACAAAAAGAATAATAAACCAAAATATACAGGGCTAAACTAACTCCCTAACTAATACAACAACAAAAAAAAGGAGAAAATGGCGCCCAACCCCTACTGCTTCCTTATAACTATATATATATATATATATATATATATATATATATATATATATATATATATATATATATATATATAAAAAAAAGAATTAATAATATATAAAATTTTTACAACAAAAGTAACTATATACACTCGCGGGAGGAACACTTCCATCCACCCGTACAAACACAAAAAAAGAAACAACAAAAGAAAATAAGAGAGCACAGGGCACGACACAACAGTCTCTCTCTTCAAACAAACAACTCACACACCAATAATCAATCAAGTAATCAATCAAACAAACAAACAAACAAACAATCTTTTGAGCACGTAAGTCACACACAAGGCATAAGGCACGCACTTCCGGCTTTCATCCAGCGCCTTTTAAGGACGTGCTGCTCCAGGGCCAACCAATCCTGGCGCACGTCACGGCACGTTCAATCAGGGCGGGGCCACCTGTGAGAGGGAGAGCGAGAGAGAGAAAAATGGGGAGAGATCGCGCACGCGCCGCCACCTGCAGCCACGCATGCGCACATACGTGCACTACACACACACACCTGCACGTACTGTAACACTGGCTCTGTTTAATGTTTGAATAACAATATACTACTGCGCAAAAGTTTGGGTTCATTTTTTCAGTTTTGTTAACTGATTTATTTTCTACATTCTACAACAATCCTGAGGATTTCAAAACTATGAACATATGTAACTAGGTTCAGAGGTGGAAAGTAACGAATTACATTTACTCGCGTTACTGTAATTGAGTAGCTTTTTTGTGTATTTCTACTTTTTAAAGTAGTTTTAAAAATCTGTAATTTTACTTTTACTTAAGTACGTTTTGTTTGAAGTATTGTAATTCGCTACATTTTAAATCATATTCACTACTGAGTAAAAAATAAATGAATGAAAATGCTAAAATAATAAAAATATTATGCTTTGTATAAATGCTCCGTTGCGGCGCGTTTGTGTATCATGTCCTGGTCGCGCGCCGCTCCAGACTCCACTCCAGGTTTTCTGACTGTCCCCACATTGGCAGCTACCCGACCTTCCACACGGTCGCTTCCGCCCTGAGAGTGACGTCATCGACTAGCGCGACCATATATAAACCGGAGAGAGACGCGGGAAAGATGAAAGAGGTTGTGATTTTGGCGTTTTGATATTTGGTTGTGTATTCCAGTTTTGACTTTTTGCCTCCAATTGACTTTGATTATTGCTTTGTCCCTTTGGTTTGGTTGATCTTTGTATATATTTATAGATAATTTCATTGTTTTTGGTTTAGGGAGTCCGGGAAGGTACCTGTATTTTTGTTTGTGTGTTTTTTTTTTTTTTGCAGATAATCTAGCTAATAAATATAAATACCATTTTGTTTATTATTTTGGCCTGGGTCCACCCTGAATCTGATCCTCCTCCTCCTGTTGTGTGTGTGTGTGTGTGTGTGTGTGTGTGTGTATACAAACCTCATTATTTCATCAGTTAATGATTGGAATTAGTTCTTTCTGCCATATACCACCATTTCCATACAGTTTAAAATAGAACTCTGAACCATTCTTTTGCTGTATGGTCCTAGCCTGGGACGTACAGTAACACCATATTTAAGTGACCACTTTGATTTTCAAGCACAAGAAAGACAACAGCTTTATTATGCAAAGGTGTTCCTTCAGTTAAAAACCACTATGCTAGAATGCCTCATCCCACCCCCGCTGTTAAAAAAATAAAAATAAAAAGTAACTCGGTAACTTTTACTCTGAGTAAATTTTTTAATGAGCTACTTTTTACTTTTACTTGAGTAGATTTTTGTAATGGTAACTTTACTTGTACTTAAGTAAAATTTCACTGAAGTAACAGTACTTGTACTTGAGTACAAAATTTTATTACTCTTTCCACCTCTGACTAGGTTATTACTGTATATAACAACAACAATAACAGTCAGTTGTTATTTTAAGACACAGAGGTCAGCCATTCTGGAATAGTACTTACAAGAACAGCCCTTCTAGTACATTTGCAAAACTCATCAAGCAAAAATTACACCAACATATCATGAGTCTACGCTTGATAATCCATAATTTGTCATGTGTTCCTTCTGTTTTTGGTGCATTTTTAAGGCTCATCACAATGTTTATATAAATATGTGACCATACCTAATTGCAATCTCTCCTCCTCTTCTCTTCCTCCCCCTCTTTCTCTTTCCTCTCTCCCCCTGTCTCCCCCTTTCACTCTTTCTCTCTCTCTCTCTGTCGAGCTACACATGTGGTTCCTGAGCTGCCAGTGATCCAGACTCCCTCTGCCCTTCGGACCTGTCTGATCCATCCTGGTGCCCGGTTTCTGGTTGGAGGTCTCACCGCATGGATGCCCCGTGTGTCTCTTTAGGATGCGTCTGGTGTCTGGGGATGATTCTCTATACTTAAAAGACGGTTCTGGCCTCGACTGGTGTGGTCAGCTGTTTCTCTGAGGACTTGACAATTCGATAGTTCAGGACTGGAACTTTCTACAAGTCTATCTGAGTCTCGAATAACTACTGGACTCCATTTTACATCAAGTATTATAACATCAATTAACATCAACTATTATAGCTGAACCTAACACTTAACACTGTATAAATGCAGATCATTTCCTGCTATCTGTTTCACCCAGATGAGGATGGGTTCCCTGTCGAGTCTGGTTCCTCTCAAGGTTTCTTCCTATTACCGTCTCAGGGAGTTTTTCCTTGCCACTGTCGCCCTCGGGCTTGCTCGCCAGGGAATATCTGAACATTTTGATTCATACACATTCACATTCCATACAAACTTAAATAATTCTTTTGATTGTGTAAAGCTGTTTTGAGACAATGTCAATTGTTAAAAGCGCTATACAAATAAAATTGAATTGAATTGAATTGAATTGAATAAAGGAATGTGGCTTTAACTATCTCATGTTCTATAAAAATACTTATTAATCAATGTCGTACAGTTAAATTTCCTTAATAAGCAGTGATCTGATAAATCTGATGAACCTGATCTAATAAATCTGATAAATCTGGGATTGATCTGCAGTAGGGCTGGGCCGATAAACGATATCATATCGAATCGCGATTTATTTGATTTTAAAAACGATGAAAAGCTATAGACATTTTTGCTCGATATGGATTCATCTAAGAGCCAATCACACAGCAGAACAACACGACAACAACCAATCAGCGTGCAGCTTGCGCCTGCCGTGCAGGTCAAAGTTAATTTCCTGCCGCACTTTGCGAAGCAAACTTGACACCAGGACAACAAAAAAAAAAAAAAGAGTGGAAGCAGCGACGAAAGTGAATCTAACCTCGAATTATTATCCAAAGATGTTGAAATTGTCGACAAAAAAGGTAGCACGATCTCCGTTATATGAACGCATCACCCACACGACCACACTGAGAGCATGAACATGCGGGCCGATGCTACTCCGTCAACTAGCAGGGCTAGCAGTGGGGCTGCACCAAAGCCGATATCGATCGTGTCGTCTTTCATGGCCATTACACTTTATGAAAGGTGTCCAAAAGGAGCAAGGATATAACCAGGGCCGTTTCTAACTTTCTAGCGAAAGATATGATGCCCCTAAGCACACGAGGCTGAAGTTTAGGTCCTTATTCGCAGCTTCCGGTTTGTTTGGCTCCTTATTGTGCAGCGTCTCATTCCGCGGCTGAAGTTTAGCTCCTTATTCGCCTCGTTACTAACGGGAGTGTTCACGCTGGCGAAAGCTGCGCAGTTTATCAATAAAAGCAGCTTCCGATTCGTTTGGCTCCTTATTGCGCAGCGTCTCACTCTGCGGCTGAAGTTTAGCTCCTTATTCGCAGCTTCCGGTTTGTTTGGCTCCTTATTGCGCAGCGTCTCATTTTACGGCTGAAGTTTACCTCCTTATTCGCCTCGTGTTCACGTTGCCGAATGCTGCGCAGTTTATTAATAAAACGTTATTTTGGTGGTTTAAACCATTCTGGCCAAGCAAATATGAACTATACAACACCTAGCAGGTACCCGACTATATAGTAAAAGTGAAATTGTCCTGGTCCAGATTGATAGCTGCATAATTCCTTCCATGTTTGTTGTCATTGCATGCTTAAGCCATTATGTCAGTTTATTGTGGCCGTGTGAAATAGCCTTCATTTAACTCTGAATTGTGGGATAAAGACAGCCCTAGTGTGTGTGGTCTAAATGTTGTTTCTCATTATTGTTTAAAAATCTCAAAACATTGTAATATATCATCACAAGATACTTTTTGTCATCACAAACAAGTATTTTAAAAAAAAAAAAAAAATCTTTGCCTTGTAAAGATTCTGAGCATGTGCCTATAGTATCTTAATTTTTAAGGCCAAATCGGTCATCTGTTTTTGTTAATAAACTATACTTTAAAATGTAATTTAATGAACCCTTTAATTTTTGTGGCTTCAGTTTAATTTGTTCAACATTGATGTTCAATAAATAATCATAGATAGTGTGTGTTGCCTTCAATTAATCAATCAAGTAATGCAGCCTTCATTCAAAAATCTCTCACTTGTGAGCATATTTACTGTACAAAACTTGTCAGTGAACTATGAGGGCAAAAAAAAAAAAAAAATCGTTTATTAATCGAAATCGAGTTAAAATGTTCAATTAATCGAGATTTTGATTTTAGGCCAAATCGCCCAGCCCTAATCTGCAGTCATACTTTGGTGTTAGGAGACTGGAAGTTCAGTATAACAGGAAAGACATTTAAGATAAAAAAAAGTCCAGTTTCATTTTTGCAGGTTCAGGTACAGTACAAAACACTTTGAGGGAAATTCATTCCTGAATAATTGAACTCCTGTCACAAGCCATCAGAGAACAACTGCATACATCAGTCCAAGACCATGTTCATGGTCAAACAGAACCATCTCCAGTCCCCACACGCATCCCAAGCAGACACCACACGGGGCCATCCTCAGCAGAGATCCAGAAGCCTCCATGCGGCGAGAACAACTAGAAGCAGAGCACCAGGACGTGTTTGGAGGGTCTGGAGGGCACAGGGGGTCTGTATCCCTGGTAACCCAGGAGTGCCATGTGTTGCACAACAGAGACAGAAGAGAGAGAGAGAACAGTTAGGTATGGGCACAGTCACATACTGTAATGTATAAAGTGAATGTACAGTATATTTTGTGCAGAGTGCAAGCAGGAACTCCTGTGTGGGAGGTTATTTAATTTGATGGTGAATGTAGAGCAGGTTCTACACCACAGACATTCACCCTCCTCTCAATAGCACAGAAACACCAGGGGATCAAAGTGCAGCTGAACTGGGACAGAGGAAAACCTTCATTCTCAAATCCTCTGACTAATGCACACATACACACTTCCACACAAACATTTGCTAACAAGTTATTGCCATTCCTATGAGTTGGTTGTAATGTATCTCCTCTAAAGATCCTTCCTTTTCAGTGATGTGTGAATCATATCAGTAAGAGTTAATGTAGGTTGTTTGCACATGACATCACACCTGCTTCGTTGTGTAGCACCATCTGCCAGTGGAGGTCAGAAAGTGCTCCTGACCAATTATTTTTTTTAATCCAAAGGTTTAAAAAGGTTTTTTAAGACATAATTTTTGGCTATGTTCATGTAGCTGTTTCTTTTCTTTGTAATGGTAAAGTTATTATTTCTGCTTTTTCTACAGGGGAGGACAGATTTTGTTGTTGAAATCTGCACCTTTGTTATTGAACAACCCATAGCAAAGGAGGTTTGCAATTAATGGCCTTATCTGTCCTCAGTACAAATGCAGAATGGCCCTCAGGGCATCTTTAAAAGGTTGTTAAAATTCAAACCTCCTTAAAAAGGTCTTTAGGACATCTTAACAAAATTAAGATATGATGACTTTAGCAGGAGGACACAGAAGTGGCTGATATTTCATTACTTATTTAATATTTATATATGTCTTTTTACCACACTACATGTTGACAGAAGTAAGCAGAAGGAATTCGCAAGATTTCTCATCTTTGATGATAAAATCACGATTGGATGAAGTTTAAGCATGAATTGCACGTATACTGCAACACCGGTCTTTCTGTTATAAATAAAAAACTTCAAGAATACACGTTTCTCAACCACGCTGGTCCCGATGCCCAAGATAAATATGACACATTCACTTCTCTAAATGTTGCAGATCAAGCAAAACACACACCTACAATAGACTAGGACAAGGTCCATCTCAGACAAGCAGAGCACTCCACACCATACACAGGGGAGGACAGATACACAGAATAAGTGAACTTGATGTACAGATTGCATCAAGCGGACTTATTTTACTGTCAAAGTGTAGAGGTGCCATCTGATAGAGGAGAGATATTTACCATCCTATCCACCTCTAATAAAGGAAGCAGCTTAAGGTGAAGATTGACACCGGAGTGCAATGTACTGAAGCATTCTCCAACACATCAACCCGAGTGCACTTGTAGACCACACCCATGTAGTCAAACTTGTGGCTTATGGTGGTCAGATAATAAGAATTTTGGATGTTACTAATGTAAGCTTTTCATGTGGGACACTACAGTTCCATGTTGACAGTGATGTAAAATTCTTTTGGGCCTCAGACAGAGCATTAAAACTAGGCTTTGTGCATCTTGGCTCAAATATGCATTCTCTCCAGCAGGGGGGCCCTGAGCTTAAAGAGTACTGTAAAAATATCTCTTTGACTGCAGCACTATAGGCAAACTGCCTGTAGTTTATCATATGTGCTTAGACCCCTCTGTGCACTCTACAATATGTGCTCACAGATGGGTGCCTTTGGCAATGAAAGACAAAATAATCAATGAACTCAACAGGATGACCAAACTGGGAGTCATCAGCCCAGTTCAAGAGCTCACAGAGTGGCTACCTGTAAACAGAGGCGTCAAGTAACGAAGTACAAATACTTCGTTACCTTACTTAAGTAGAAATTTTGGGTATCTATACTTTACTGGAGTAATTATTTTTCAGCCGACTTTTTACTTCTACTCCTTACATTTTTAAGCAATTATCTGTACTTTCTACTCCTTACATTTTAAAAATAGCCTCGTTACTCTATTTTTATGATCAGAACGCGCAACCCCCCCGGTCGCATGATAAGAACGCGCACAACGCCCCCCCCCCTCCCCGTCGCATGATCAGAAAGCGAGATCTTAATGCTTTTATCACCCCTCACGGTACTTTTACTTTTATACTTTAAGTAGTTTTGAAACCAGTACTTTTAAACTTTTACTTAAGTAAAAAGCTTAGGTTGATACTTCAACTTCTAAAGAAGTATTTTTTAACCCTAGTATCTATACTTCTACTCAAGTAATGAATGTGAATACTTTTGACACCACTGCCTGTAAAACAAATGGTGCCCTATGACTGTGTATTTACCCTGTCCACCTTAACAAAGCCCTCCTTAGACCACATCATCCCATGAAAACAGTAGAACAGGTGATCACTGACATGCCAGGAGCCAAGTGTGGATTTTGGCAGGTGTCACTCAGTGTGTCACTTTTATTACACTTGTGGGCGATATGCCTTCCTCTGCATGCCCTATGGAATATCCATAGGCAATGAAGTCTTCCAAAGATGTATGGAGCAGCTCTTTGAAGGATAGCTATGTGCAACTGTTGTCGATGACCCCTTTGTTTAGGAGAGCACAAGAGAACTGTGAGTAAGTGTACATTTTCGGGTGTCTAAAGTGTCATAAGTGGGTCACCTCTCAACTGTCCAGGGGATAAAGCTGGCAAGAGCATCACATGGCATTGTTCACCAGACTTAAAGAACACCTCACAAGTCCTCCTGTACTTCAGTACTTGTGCACCAGCCAGTGGTGTTCTCTGCAGATGCCTCGCAGCATGGCCTGGGTACTGTCTGTCTCCAGAACAACAAACCAGTGGTGTTTGCCTCAAGAGTATTGACAGAGACTGCTAGGTGCGCTCCTTGTACTTGCCCTCAGACCAGGCACGTGCAGAGAGAGAGGGGGGGGGAGTCTTTGCTCCAGGATGCCTCAAGTGCCCTATTCTTTTTTTTTTTTTTTTTATGTGTATGTGCGTATGGAACCCTGTCTTTGCCCCTCAACAATAAAATGTAACTATTAATCTCAATTTTGCTAAATAAAAGGATCTGGCTTGCATCAGTCACATGACTGCCATTAACCAATGCTCGTCCTTTTGTGCACGCGCATTTTCTGCAGGCAGGGTGGTGCGGAGTTGGAGGAGAAGTAGGCAAATTAATTGGAAGGTGCAGACTGCAGCAAAACAGTAAATAGGGTGTACAGCGCTACAGTATAGTCTATAACAACAAATGAATTGAAATAAATGAGCGTGCTGTTTGTGCAATAGCGTGACAAACATTACATGTCCTTTTATGAACTGCATAAGTAGTGGTGGTCATTAACTGCTAGCTAACTGGGTAAGGGGGTTACAAGGGGGTCTGTAGCTCTGTCCACCGTTTTAGGGAACATGTTTTGTTTTAAAGTAAGTTACAGGACTTTTCCCTTCTTTTCTGGAGGGCTTTTATTTCACTAAAAACTATCTAATATGGATATCCACATAATTATGGATTATTATATTTATGATATAAAAAAACCTACAAGAAAATATATTAAGTAACAGATTATATTAGGTTTATATTTCAAATGAGAAATGAAATGCTGATTTTACAGCAGTAAAATTATTGTATCTCTACAGTTTAAACATTTAATAAGCAGCATGTGCATGTTTGTGTTAAAATTTAAAACACAAACTTAAAAAAAAATTATTACTAATAATATAACAAATATTCCAGACATGCCTCGTAAGGAAAGGTCCTCCTTAACAGCTACAGAAGGAGCTGTGTGAGGCTGCTAAAGGCAGTGGATCCCTCAGTAATCCTTTTTTAACGTATCTTTTTTAACTTGAGCACCCGCCCCTTTAAACGTCTCTGCACAGCCCTGCCTCAGACCAAACCAAACAAAGGAGCCAACTGCATGATATACCAGACTTGCCATTGGCCCTTACAGCAGCAGGCATTTTTGAGTGGAAGGGAATAATATCTGGTGCTTGTTGACTCGTACTCCTGCTGGTTTGAAATACACCAGCTCCCAAAAATGACCAGTGCGACCATTATAACCAGGCTAAAGCACCACTTTGCCGCTCATGGAGCTCCTCAGCAGCTAATGACTGACAATGCAGCATATTTCACAAGCAGGGAGTTCAAATATTTTTCCTGCCTATGTGACTTCTGCTATATTACCAGCAGCCCCCACTACCCTCAATTAAATGGACTGGCTGAGAGAAGGGCATTTTATATAGCAGCCAAAAATAATATTAACATGCACATAATAACATTCAATGATCAGGGGCTTAAACAGGTCCAACCACATTACAGTACATACTGTACATACAGTTAACTGGTGTTATATATTATAATGATAGCGTAATGATATTAAACCTGCACAACAGTTGTACCTGATTCACATGTCCAGTGACTCATCTGAAATTTTATTACAAAATAATTATTAAGCTGTTTGTCACGACTTGCGGGTGTTTGTGGCATAAATGCAGGACGCGAGCTGGCGGTTCAATAATGATGTTTATTTAAGTAGCACCGAAAACAAAACACAAGCTCTTCGTGGAGAGCCACTAGAACTCTTTAATCTCACTTGAATACTAATAAACTTAAATAAACAAAACACCAACACAAACCATATGACGATTAATGCAACACAACAAAAATCAACTCAAACAGGCTATTTATAGTCTTAATTATCATCCTCGGTTCAGGTGAACTTCTTCGTCACCTGACCGAGGTGCATCCTGGGAACTGAAGTTTAACATAACAAAAGAAACTACAAACAAAAACTCAAAACAAACGGGCGTTTTGGTGCCCTCTAGGGGTTAACCCTTACTCTGTTAAAGAAATCTAAATGTTGAAAGAATGTCAGATTTACAGTACAAGATGTCAGTCTTCTAACTGAGATCCAATTCGGGCCATTGGAAACCGCAACAGTTTCCCATAATAAAGAATTTAAAAGACTTTGATTCATCAGTGGATAAATTAGTATCAAAATGTCTAGTAAACAATCTGTAGTCAGTGCTGAAATGTACATTCATTAAGATTATGTCCCACAAGGCTCCACTTCTAAAACCTAAATTAGAGTGTGTATGAAATGACTGACAGGAGGTGCATCCAAATGTAAACAAGACTTCCTATCCTGGATTCACTAAACTTGTGCTAAGGCCAAGGCGTAAGCTTTTGTTTTTTTTTTAAACAGGTTAAACCTGACTCTAAAACACTACCTATTAAGCGACCTACTGTATAAAACCAGATTTCCAAATATTAGAATTTCAGCAACCAAAAAATAAATAAATAAATAAAAATTATATATATATATATATATATATATATATATATATATATATATATATATATATATACTTTAAAAGTTTCTGGGTTTTGTATGCATGAAAAATGTAGCAGGTGTGACAGAAGGATAAGCAGCAAATTTCCTTATAAAACTGCAAAAAAAAAAACTGAAGATAAATCCCGTGTAAAGAAAAATTGAAAATAAACAAATTAAACATCTCTCTGGTGTAAGCACATTTAGTTCTCTCTCTGTTACGGCTAACCCCTAGTGGTCGTAACAACGTTTTTACCTTTTAGCTCCATTATGTTTCAGCTTGCCTGACAAAACAATTAATGAAAAAAAAGTTAACGACACATTCCTTTACAAAATATACTCCAGGTTTCAGAGAAAATCATCCAACGATGTTAATATTTAAATTTTTCAACAGCAAAGACAACTGAGCACTTAATGTAACGTTAATTTTGTCTCACACGCACTTCCATAGCAATGCTGTGCCTGCCAAACTACAAATACTCTCTAGAAAATAAAAGCAAATAAAGCTAACAAACTCAGCATATATCAACATTAACATGACAATAACAATTTACCTTTTAGTTTAGGCTGTTTTCTGAAATGGCATGCATCGCATTTCTCCTCCTCGCCTGAAGCAACAGATAAAGTTAACTAAACATCTCATTACAAAATAGCTAAACATAACGTTTAGAGGGAATATCCTGATAAAACTTATATAACGTTATATAAGTTTTATCAGGATATTCCCCATATATATGAATTACTTTACATTAAAAGAAATAATTAATACTTATGGAAGTAAATTTAATTGAACTTCTTCAGCTGTTGTAGCTGTGCTTCAGTCCACCAGATTTCAAACCATATCAGCCCGAGCAATACCATAATGCAACAGCACAGTAAATTCTTGTAAAAATATTTAAGATACAGTGAAAGCACCTCCTACCTGTAAATTAATTACAGCTAACAGTGAAATATACAGTTAACACTTGTAAAACCCTGTATAACCCATAATGCATTGCAAATTACAGCAATAAATTGTAAAATGGCAAAACGGTAAGTTTCTGTATAATTTAGCTGTAAAAAATACAGAAATTTGTTACAGTGTATAACATGCGAAGTAAAAACTTTCCATCAGAAACATCACATTTCAGTGGTGTAAAAATGTAAATCTTATCCACTGATATTTGCTTTGTTGTTTAACAGAACTACAAGTCCACAGTGAAAAGGTGAGTGATGTGGTCCCTGTTTCTCTTCTTCTGTGTTTCTAAATTCAAACCCACAGCAACACTGAATCCTGAATGTTTTTGCAGAGCCCAGTGCAAACTGCAGCATCCAGAGGAGCATTCAGGAGCACTGATCCATGTGGCAAAACATCTGGCCAACCTGAAGTTCAGAGTCTGGAAGAATATGCAGCACATTGTGCAATACAGTACGCCCTCTCTCTCGCTGAGTGTGCATGCGTGTGTACTGTATGTGTAGTAAACATGATTTTTTAAAATCTATTTTCTGTGTGTGTGTGTAATTAATAGATTTTTCATGTATGCAATGTGTGATAACTCTCCATATTATTATTGTTGTTGTTGATGATGATGATGATTATGATGATTTGTTGATTCTTTATTTTGAGGGGATCAAAATAAGGGATCGTTTATTATGCAAGGTGTTGATTGCTGTCAGACTGTTTTAGAATACAGTTTAAAGGGCATAAAGCATGTTGTTGGGTTATATATTTTTATTCATTAATTCCTTTGCTTTAGGCAAACGTTAGCTGGAGTCATGCTGACAATGTTTACATTAACATTTCCCTATTGAAACTAACTCGTGTGTGTGTGTGTGTGTGTGTGTGTGTGTGTGTGTGTGTGTGTGTGTGTGTGTGTGTGTGTGTGTGTGTGTGTTTTCAGCACCTGTAACACTGGACCCAAACACTGTTCAAGCTGAACTCACCTTATCTGATGATCTGACCAGTGTAAGACTTAGTGATAAGAAACAGAAACTTCCTCATAATCCTGAAAGATTTGATAAATGGGAAAGTGTCCTGGGCTCTGAGGGCTTTAACTCAGGGACCCACTGCTGGGATGTTGAAGTTGGGGACTGTACACACTGGTTTGCAGGTGTGATGACAGAATCTGCTAAGAGGAAGGGAGATGTATACTCCACAAGTGGGATCTGGTGTATGGGGTATTGTTCTGATAAATATAGAACATGTTCTACACCACAGTCAGTCACTCTTCTCTCAGTAGCACAGAAATTCCAGAGGATTAGAGTGAAGCTGTAGAGGACTGTAGAAGACTGGGACAGAGGAAAGTTATCATTCTCCGATCCTCTCACTAACACACACATACACATTTTCATACACACGTTCACTGATAAGTTACTGCCATTCCTTTATGTTTTTTCCAAACTATGTCCTGTAAAGATCCTCCCACTTGAATGCTCTGTAAGAGTGAATCAGATCATTTAGAGTTCGTTAATGAAATACTGAACATTAATAGATTCATATTTTTTGTTTTTAAAGAAATGCTAAATAGTGAATTGTCAAATAGGTTTCAATTAAAGGGAGTTTGAGAGAAAATAAAGACCTACTCTGATGAAATAAAGAAATATTAAAGCAAAATGTGATATTAAGTTTTAATATATATAGAGCACTTTTCTTTTCAATGTTGTTCGCAGCTTTAAAAAACAAATAAACCACAGGACGAAATTAAATTCATATGTCTGTTTTGGTGTACCCCTCCTTGAACCACCATCTTATCGTGGTGGAGGGGTTTGCGTGTCCCAATGATCCTGGGAGCTATGTTGTCGGGGGCTTCATGCAGGGACACCCATGGCAATCTGGTCCTAGGTGAGGGAACATACAAAGAGTGGTTCAGACGACCTCTTATGATGATTAAAACCCTTGGAAAACATTTTCCCTCGCCCGGACGTGGGTCACCAGGGCCTCCCTCTGGAGCCAGGCCTGGAGGTGGGGCCCGATGGCGAGCGCCTGGTGGTCGGGGCTGCACCCATGGGGCCCGGCCGGGCACAGTCCGAAGAGGCAACGTGGGTCCCCCTTCCCATGGGCTCACCACCTGTAGGAGAGGCCAAAGAGGTCGGGTGCAGTGTGAGCTGGGCGGTGGCCGAAGACAAGGGCCTTGGCGGTCTGATCCTCGGCTGCAGAAGCTGGCTCTAGGGACGTGTAATGTCACCTCTCTGGCGGGGAAGGAGCCTGAGCTAGTGCGTGAGGTTGGGAAGTTCCGGCTAGATATAGTTGGACTCACCTCGACGCACAGCTTGGACTCTGGAACCAGTCTCCTTGAGAGGGGCTGGACTCTCTTCTACTCTGGAGTTGCCACCGGTGAGAGGCGACAAGCAGGTGTGGGCATACTTATTGCCCCCCGGCTCGGGGCCTGTACATTGGGGTTCACCGCAGTGGACAAGAGGGTGGCCTTCCTCCGCCTTCGGTTGGGGGGACGGATCCTTACTGTTGTTTGCGCTTAGTATCCGCCCTTTTTGGGGTCTCTGGAGGGGGCGCTAGAGAACGTCCCTCCTGGGGACTCCATCGTTCTGTTGGGGGACTTCAATGCTCATGTGGGCAATGACAGTGAGACCTGGAAGGGCGTGATTGGGATGAACGGCCCCCCCGATCTGAACCAGAGCGGTGTTTTGTCATTGGACTTCTGTGCTCATCACGGATTGTCCATAACGAATACCATGTTCAGGCATAAGGGTGTCCATATGTGCACCTGGCACCAGGACACCCTAGGCCGCAGTTCGATGATCGACTTTGTGGTCGTGTCGTCGGACTTGTGGCCACATGTCTTGGACACTCGGGTGAAGAGAGGGACGGAGCTGTCAACTGATCACCATCTGGTGGTGAGTTGGCTTCGTTGGTGGGGTAGGATGCCGGTCAGGCCTGGTAGACCCAAACGTATTGTGAGGGTCTGCTGGGAACGTCTGGAGTCCCCTGTCAGGACGAGCTTCAACTCCCACCTCCGGCAAAGCTTCAACCACGTCCTGGGGGAGGTGGGGGACATTGAGTCCGAATGGACTATGTTCCGCGCCTCCATTGTCAAGGCGGCCGACCGGAGCTGTGGCCGTAAGGTGGTTGGTGCCTGTCGTGGTGGCAACCCAAGAACCCGTTGGTGGACACTGGCGGTGAGGGATGCCATCAAGCTGAAGAAGGAGTCTTACCGGGCCTTTTTGGCTGTTGGCACTCCGGAGGCAGCTGATAGGTACGGGCAGGCCAAACGGAATGCAGCTTCGGTGGTTGCTGAGGCAAAAACCCGCGCGTGGGAGGAGTTTGGGGAGGCCATGGAGAATGACTTCCAGACGGCTTCGAAGAGATTCTGGTCCACCATCCGACGTCTCAGGAGGGGAAAGCAGTGCACGGTCAACACAGTGTATAGTGGGGATGGTGCGCTGCTGACCTCGACTCGGGACGTTGTGGGTCGGTGGGGGGAGTACTTCGAAGACCTCCTTAATTCCACCAACATGCCTTCCGATGAGGAAGCAGAGTCTGGGGACATAGAGGTGGACTCTGGGGCCGAGGTCGCCGAGGTGATCAAAAACTAGACATTAATCTTATTGTTTTAAAAATTCTCGTAATACGGCAACGTAGGGAGAGAAAAAAAATCGCCGCTCGTGGGTTCACACTGTGTATTTTGCCCTTTTTCCACATTTCCCTCTGTATAGCATGTAGGATCATGGGATATATCCGGTCCTCCGAAGCGTAAAATGAACGCGAAGAAAACGCACTAGAAGTGTTTCCTTGCTTTCGTTAGGATTTAAACACCAAGAAAAAGCTGCATGCAACATTTTTTTGGTCACCGCGCAGCCGGACAAACGCACGTCACCAAAGCCCGTGTGAACACTCTCATTGACTCCTATGTGTAGAAAACCCTCGGCGCTTCATCCGCGCTCACTGGACACTACGGACGCCAGAAAACGCTTGATTTTAACGCCCGATAAGAGGCGTTTAATGTAAATTGCTCCCATACCTGGGAGGACTTGGGGCGCGCGCTTTTTCCTGCAAGTGCTTCTGTAACCTCCATTTCGCGAGCGACTGTGTATCTGTGTGTGTATTTGTGCATCTTGTGGTCGCGCTCCTCAGTAACGTGAGCAGCCCAACTAATCGATAACGGCATTCGTTGACAACGAATTTCATTATCGATAATCGATAACGGCATTCGTTGACAACGAATTTCATTATCGATTTTATCGATTACGCGCATAAACACACATGATACATGATTCTCAGTGTAAACGGGAAGTCATTTCAGTGTAGACGGACTTGTCGCTTCATTTATTCTCTGATTGGTACAGTAGTTTCGTTTTTTAAACAGCCTTCTGTTGAACAATTGAGAAGACAGTGTGTAACGCTTGGATTAATATTAAACCGTTTGTTACAAGATTACGGATTCGGGAATCTAAATATGGGCTGGTAAACCACATTTCCGGTATTGCGCAACCGCGGCGGGACAATATACGACGCGACACAACAGCTTGTAGTGAAATAAACCAAAGTGTATTATACAAAATCAAACCAACAAACAAACAAATAATAATAAATAAATCATTCGCTGTCTTCTGTCCAATAACGTGATGTTTAAAAACCACTACAGGGAGAACGAATCGCCAAGTCCATATAATTTACTACACCCTACTCCCATACTTCCTGCTCTGTGTGCAGGGAATGTTTGTTAAGGGAATTGTCCATGTTCACCATTCAAAACACCCTACAATGTCACTTCCTTCATGTGTTACCATGGAACTTTTACGCTATGGACACACAATATAGAATATTTATTGAAACAAAAACTGATATCATAATAAAAATGTTCATGTTCAAATGTACATTTACATAAAAATGTAAGCTCTGTTCCTAGCTCTATCTGTCACTGGATCACCAGCTTTCTGACAGACAGGCAGCAGCTAGTGAAACTGGGAAAATTCATGTCCAACAGTCACACCACCAATACTGGAGCCCCTCAGGGATGCGTTCTCTCCCCACTGCTCTTCTCCATCTACACCAACGACTGCACCTCCACAGCCCCCACTGTCAAGCTCCTGAAATTTGCAGATGACACTACAATCATCGGCCTCATCCAGGACGGTGACGAGTCTGCATACAGAAGGGAGGTCAAGCAGTTGGCTGTCTGGTGCAGTCACAACAACCTGGAGCTAAACACGCTCAGAACAGTGGAGATGATCGTGGACTTCAGGAGAAACCCACCTGCACTTCCCCCACTCACCATCATGAACAGCACTGTGACGGAAGTGGAGTCATTCCGGTTCCTGGGCACGACCATCTCTCAGGACCTGAAGTGGGACATTCACATTGACTCCATTGTTAAAAAGGCCCACCAGAGGTTGTATTTCCTTCGCCAGCTGAAGAAATTCAACCTGCCACAGGAGCTGCTCACACAGTTCTACTCAGCCGTCATTGAATCCGTCCTGTGCACTTCAATAACTGTCTGGTTTGGCTCAGCTACGAAAGCAGACATCAGAAGACTACAAAGGACGGTTCGGACTGCTGAAAGAATTATTGGCACTCCCCTGCCCACGCTGCAAGAACTGTATATATCCAGAGTGAAGAAAAGGGCACGGAATATCACTTTGGACCCCTCACACCCAAGCCACCTTCTTTTTGAACTTTTGCCATCGGGTCGACGCTACAGAGCACCGAACACCAGGACAGTCAGGCATAAGAACAGTTTTTTCCCCCAGGCAATCTACCTACTTAACAGATAAACATCATTCAAACGGTCAATAAATATATGTGCAATATTGTGTACAATACCACTGTGCAATATACTGTATAATACCACAGACTTCAGATATTGATGTAACTTATTTAAAAGTATCTCACATCGTACTCCATTTGATGTCAACCATTTAAAAAAAAAATTTCTTTTTTTTTTTTGCGTCATGCTGTTTTTGTCTTGTCATTTGTATTTTTTGTTCTGGAAGCTCCGTCACTAAAACAAATTCCTTGTACGTGCAAGCGTACTTGGCAATAAAACTCTTTCTGATTCTGATTCTGATTCTGAAAAATAAATAATGCATTGAAACGTTTGTAACTATGGTTTAACCCCTAGAGGGCGACAAACGCCCAGACTTTGTTTGTGTTTTGTTGTAGTTTTGTTTTGAGTTTGAGTTTAGACTTCGTTTCCCATGGTGCACCTCGGTCAGGTGAGGGGAACGCACACCTAAACCGAGGCGAGTCATTAGAGACAGTATAAATAGCCTGTTTAAGTTTAGAAGTTTGTCTAGCATTACTTATGGTTTTGTGATGGTTTGGTCTTGACTCAATAAGTGATAGTAAAGGTGATTAGCCACTCTGAGAAAAGAGCCTTTGTTTTTGGTTTATTACTGCTTTAAACATATCATTAAAAGGACTTGAACTTGTCTTCTGCTTCCTCTGCATTTATGCCACACTCATGCCGACACAAGACCCTCAAACGTGACAATAACTACTGAATAAATTATTCAATTAATTTTCAAGATGTACAGAGAAGTATTTATTATATTTATTATTTATTACTAGCCTATATAAGGATTATACTAAGGATTTCGTGATTAAATTAAAATATCAATTATTGTATGTGTATAGGAAATTTCTCATTCCCTTTTCCGCAAAGACTTGTTCTGCAAAGACCAGAAGGATTAGTATGTTAATCCTGCATTAGATGATTATTTGATGTGACATAATTAGACACTTAAAACATACAGTAAATATGTAGGCAGCCTTCAAGTTAAACTGGGACTTCTGATTGTGCAGAATAACAAAAAACAATTGTGTTAGTAAAGTCTAACCTAATTTTTGTTACATTGCTACACCAATGCACTTTTCCCATTGTTTCACTAGAGCTTGTATACCATAATAGTAGAAAATTTTCTCAGTACGCCAGAGCCAGTGTCTCAAACACTGACCTCCCAGGAACTCCTTTAATGGCTCAAACATGTGGAAATGGCTTGGCTCGAGGTCAGGACTGTACGGGGGATGTGGCAATAACTCCCAAATGAGAATATCTCCTGTAATGTGCAAGTGGTGTTGGTGAATGTTTGTGTGTACAGTTTCTGTAGAGAGATGTGTCCCTTCTACAAATTGGTGACAAGTTTTCTTTCAATTTTCACAGATTAGCTGTTCTACTTCTTCATGAGAATGACTGTAGTGGGCTCCGACTGACCTCAGCCTGTGATTGTCATTCACAGATGTACGGCTTTTTGTAAAACATTTGCATCTATGCAACATTTGCATCTATTTTTGTAAAACATTTGCACCATTCAAATCACCATTAACTGTAGCTAAGAGTCTCACAACCGTACTGTGCTTAAGGTAAATGTCAATTGGGTTTATCTCTTAAAGTCTCAGTTTGACTTGAGTGACCATTTTGCATCATTTAAATAAGTGGATAATAGATGGGTCACTATAATAAGATGTATGAAGGGTGAAACAACAATTTCATAAATTGACTGTTAGTATATTCATTCAGCCCAAGTGATACAGAAATTAAACCATCTAAAACCATTAAAGAAACAAACTCCAATTCCACAAGTTCTTAGTGAACTACAAACACATCAACAACATCTTTTTTTACATTCATAGTCATCGGCCTTCCAAGTATCCTCAGCACTTTGAGATTTTTTTTTTTTTTTTTCAACAATATTTTTATTGATTTTAACAGGGATAAAACAGGGTAAACATGTAATATTTTAATGCAGGTTTTATAATCCCCTTATAAACCCAGCACTTTGAGAATTTGAGTAAATGTTTTAATTTTTTCTATACTGTAACCACATACTGTATTTGGGCTAATTGCTAATTGTGATGACACATTCTCACAAAATGAGAAAAAATTTTTTATCCCATACCACCATATCAAAGCACTTAATTTGAACAATAAAATATCCTTGCTCCTACCACAACTTACTAAATTAAGTAAAAATTTACATAAAATACTGAGTGCCCTGAGCGTGATCCAATCAGAAGTGAAGAATCCAAAAAGTTCGCCAAAGAATAAACCAACTACTGGGTGAAAATAACACAACCAGGTTTTTTTTAACATACAGAAACAGAAGACATATTAAGACTGTCATTAAAAACATCGCAATTGCTTCTTCTGACAACTTTTAAATATTATAAAATATGCTAACAGACTTTCTACACATAACTTTAGTGACAATTACTAGTAATTTACCTAAAATTACATTTAAGATTACATTTAGTAAATTTAGATTTTTATATTTGTCTGTCCTACAAACGCACTTATAAAATACAGTATAGCCGACTCCACACATCCCCATGTCAAAGTGTGACTAAAAAGGTGGAAAAGCGAATAAACATGGAAATGAACTTGCTCCTATCACAACTACAACAGTTAAAATTTAGGTAAAAATTCATATTAACTTACCATTAAATACTGCCAACTTTAAGGGGCGTGACCCTCGCTTCAGAAGTGAAGAATCCCGAAAGTTCGTCAATTCCAAGAACACAAAGAACAGAAGTGACTTGAAAGTGCACAGTCGAGGGTCTGAGTCACTTAAACAACTCTCAAAACTACACTTTGTGACACAATAGCAGTAATATTTCAAGCATTTTGTAGGCTGCCGTTTGAAGAAACCAGAGAATAAAGAATAAACCAGTTGTTGGGTCAAAATAACCCAACCAAGTGTTCATTTGTAAATTACCCACTACATCTCATTTGACCCAACATAGAGCAACCCAACAATTTGTTTAAAGTACCCAGAATTTTGACTCAGCATAAACAATCCAACAATGTGTTTACAGAAACAACACAGCATTTTTTTTAGAGTGTACACTTTCAAATGGCATACAGTTCTAAAATGACACAACAATGAATTTAAATATTAAATATGTATTGTTTGAGATAAAACTGATATACTGTTTGCTGCTGTTTAATACTGCATTCACTTTTCATCTCAGAATCTACTACTTTCTACAGTATATTAGAGCAATGTTAGTGCTGTTCGATCAATAACAGGTAGGAAACATTGGTCTGGTTTGATCAAGAAAGGTATTCTGTTTCCGGAGGAGTTTAAGTTAAATAATGAATATAAGGTCTAAATGCAGCATTGAGGATATTTACGTTAGGTGAAAGTTGTGTTGATGGTAATTGTAGGTACTTTGTATGTTTTATGGTTATCCTTATGTGTACAATCTAAACACAGACATATTCAAACTTTTCTACACTCAGTTTTTAAGGATTATTTTAATAGGCAATAATTTGACAAGAGGTCAATTGACCTGTTGTTATAATAATAATTGTGGTAGGTGTTTCGCCTGCCATGCGGACGGCCCGGGTTCGATTCCAGCCAGTGCCCACACCCCAGCCACTGGATACAGTGCCGGTCCCAAGCCCGGATAAAATGGGAGGGTTGCGTCAGGAAGGGCATCCGGCGTAAAACCTGTGCCAAGTTGTAGTGCGGACTGGATATTCCGCTGTGGCGACCCCTTGCCGGGAGCAGCCGAAAGACCAACAACAACAACAACAATAATAATAGGGTTATTTCACATTAATTGTCAGAGCTAAATGCACTAATCAGTAAGAAACTGTATATTTTCTCTATCCTTTTGTAAATCACAAGTCCCACACGAGACCTGAATGATTTCTGGTTGTCACTTGAAATGAAAGCAAGCAGACAACATTTTAAATCACTGTGCAGTTATCATCACGATCAGGCACTTTACATCAGGAAAGTTCTCCATGTCACCACCAGATGGCATCATCTCCTGAATTTTGAATTCTTCTTCGGTGGTTATCCAGGGGAAAAAATGGCTTCTAAGTTTTCTGAGGAGGATTTCTCCTGTCCTGTGTGCTGTGAAATCTTTAAGGACCCTGTTGTTCTGTTCTGCAGTCACAGTGTGTGTAAAGTGTGTTTGCAGCAGTTCTGGAAGACCAAAGGATCCAGAGAATGTCCAGTTTGTAGGAGTAAGTCATCTAAAGAAACTCCACCTATAAGTCTGACTTTAAAGAACCTGTGCGAGACTTTCTTACAAGAGAGAAGTCAGAGATCTTCAGCATCTGAATCAGTCTGCAGTCTGCACAGTGAGAAACTCAAACTCTTCTGTCTGGATGATCAACAGCCGGTGTGTTTGGTGTGTCAGACTTCAAGGAAACACACAAACCACAAATTCTGCCCCATTGATGAGGCAATAACTGACTGTAAGGTAAATATTATGTATATGTGAAGTTTTGTGTCAATTGAGAATGGGGTTAATTCTACATATTAATTAATCCATATAATAGATTAGAGAATAAAAAGACTTTATTAATCATATAAAGCTAATTCCAGTGTTCCAGCAGCAGACAAGAGAAAACAGTGACTATTCATTGTAAATTGAAATATTATCTTATTTATACAGAATGTAAATTATGAACAAAACAGCACATTTGTATCATTGCGCAGCATTGGACTGATCAAAATGTTTTAAGTATCGTCCAAGAAGTCATGCAAAAAAAATCTACGTGCCGTCAGGAGAAGATACGCTACAGTATGTGTAAAGAGTGTTTTGTCCTGCACCAAGGCAGGAGGACGCTCCGTGTGCTCCTCAGTGAAGCGACTGTGGGATGGAGCGAAAGGGAGTGATTCCTCGTGATGACAATAAGCGTGCGGAGTATCCTCCTCTTCATCAACACCTCCACTGTGTGCAGTCAAGAAGCCATGACTGATTCAGCTCGTTGTTTATTATGGTGTGCTGCTCGGTATTCATGCTGTCGCTCCCAGAGCACAGCAGTGTAGAAGATAGTACCTGCCACCACAGACTCACTGTATAGTATGTTTGTAGTAGCTGACCTCAGTTTCGTCACATTATTAGAGTTGCCTTTGTGTTTTTTATTTATTTATTTATTTATTTATTTATTTATTTATTTTTAGTACAAGCTGTCCACACCCTAGCTTGTAATTCATGTTAACCCCAATATACTAGTATGGTGGTGTTCCATGATTAATAACAGATAAAAACAATTAATTTAAATTAAATCTGCTGTTCGATCATATTCAGATTTTTACCACTTGGGGTGTCACCTACTGTACATAAACAAAAGTAATTTTCTTAATAGTTCATAATTTTATTCTGCACTTTTCTCCCGAAAGTTGGAACATGTAGCAGTTGTGCAATGCAATAAATAAATTAATTCATTCATTAATAAGAGATATCGAAATAACTGCGATGGATTGGCGCCCTGTCCAGGGTGTACCCCGCCTCGTGCCTGGGATAGGCTCCAGGCCCCCGTGACCCTGAATACAGGACTAAGCGGTAATGATGATGAGTGAGTGAGAGAGAGAGAACTTCAAGCAGTAGAATAAAGAGGTAGAATAACGAAAAATCTTAATCTTTGTTATTTTAATTGGAGCATGGATGTTGCTACAAGATGGGCTGGTTTGAGTATGTCACAAACTTGTTTCAGGAGAAGCTCAAAACTGCAGTAAAGCCTCTTCAGGAGAAACTGAAGATCTATAAAGACTGTAAACTGAACTGGAGCCAGACTGCAGAACATATAAAGGTTATAATCAATAACATGTCTTTGATATTATAATGATGATTTACATTACTGCATAATAATTTATAATTCCTTTCATTTCCTCTTTACCACAGAATCAGGCTCAACACATTGAGCATCAGATCCAGGAGGAGTTTGAGAAGCTTCACAATTTTCTACGAGTTGAAGAGGGAGCCAGGATCGCTGCACTGAGAGAGGAAGAGGAGCAGAAGAGTCAGATGATGAAGGAGAAGATTGAGAAGCTGAGCAGAGACATGTCATCTCTTTCAGACACAATTAGAGCGATTGAAGAGGAGATGAGAGCTGAAGACGTCTCGTTCTTACAAGTGAGGATCATTTAGTCAGTAATTATACTGTGAGAAAGTAAAACTTCCTTCAATCATCAGAAACGTCACATTTCAGTGGTGTAAAAATGTAAATTATATCCACTAATGTTTGCTTTGTTGTTTAACAGAACTACAAGTCCACAGTGAAAAGGTGAGTGATGTGGTTCCTGTCTCTCTCATTCTCTGTGTTTCTAAATCCAAACCCACAGCAACACTGAATCCTGAATGTTTTTGCAGAGCCCAGTGTACACTGCAGCATCCAGAGGAGCATTCAGGAGCACTGATCCATGTGGCAAAACATCTGGCCAACCTGAAGTTCAAAGTCTGGGAGAAGATGCAGCACACTATCCAATACAGTAAGACTTCTTTACTCTTTTCTTATTTTTTTTTCTTTCTTTCTTTTTCTGTGTTTAGACATGTATATGATGTTTTTGTGTGTTCCTCAGCACCTGTAATTCTGGACCTGAACACTGCTCATCACTTACTCATTGTGTCAGGTGACCTGACCAGTGTGATCCATGATTTTATGCATTTTGGGAAACCAAAGGTTCCTGATAATCCAGAAAGATTTGATGATAGTTCTTGCATCCTGGGCTGTGAGGGCTTAAACTCAGGGACACACTGCTGGGATGTTGAATTTGGAGACAGTATAGATTGGTATGTGGGTGTAATGACAGAATCGGTTCAGAGGAAAGGAAATGTGTTTTCCAGAGATGGAATTTGGTATTTTAGGTGTCATGATGGTGCATATAAGGTCGGTTATACACATCAAAATTTCCGTTTCCTCTCATTGGAACAGAAACTCCAGAGGATCAGACTACATCTGGACTGGGACAAAGGAGAGCTTTCATTTTCTGATCCTCTCACTGACACGCACATATTCACTTTCAAACACAGATTTACCGACACATTACTGCCATTCCTAGGTGTTGTTGATACAGAATTGCCATTAAACATTCTCCCACTTCAGTGCTCTGTAACACTGAATCAGATTGCTTAGAGCTGAAATTGTTTTGTCTATTTTTTGTTAACATATTCCTGCCTAAAAGGTCATTAATCTTTGTAATTAATTTAACAGAATATCTGTCTGAAACTCAAGTTGTTAATTATGTAGTGCCTCAAAGAACTGTATGTCAAATCAGGGAAGGAAAAAAAGAGATGCGATATCCTGATAATTCAGTGCATTCAGGTCATCAGCTAACTTCATTTTTTTTTTTGCCACATAACGTTGCTGAGCCTAGACCTGACCAACTGAAGCAACCCCATGACGGGTGCATCTCTTCATGTGCTTACCTTCTTACCCTGACATACACATGATTCTGAACTCATCAAACCACATAACCCTTTTCCATTGCTCCAAAGTCTAAACTTTAGCAGCATACTTTGGATCCATTTCAGTTTCTTGAATAATGGCTTTTTTGACCTCTGCAAGCTTGCATTCAAATTGCTTCTGGATGCTTAACCTGAGTACATACAAAATGCAGTTTTTAATATCAGTTTTTCTGTATTTGATTATACTGATTGGACTTGATTAGGAAAGCCACACACCTGTCTATATAAGACCTTACAGCTCACAGTACATGTCAGACCATGAGGTCAAAGGAACTGCCTGAAGAGTTCAGATACAGAATTGTGGTAAGGCACAGATCTGGGCAAGGTTACAAAAACAATTCTGCTGCACTTAAGGTTGCTAAGAGCTGATTCTTGGGATGACCAGAACCCTTCCTAGAGCTGGCCGTCCGGCCAAACTGAGCTATCGGGGGAGAAGAGCCTTGGTGAGAGATGTAAAGAAGAACCCAAAGATCACTGTGGCTGAGCTTTAGAGATGCAGTCGGGAGATGGGAGAAAGTTGTAGAAAGTCAACCATCACTGCAGCCGTCCACCAGTTGATAGTGGCCCGACGGAAGCCTCTCCTCAGTGCAAGACGCATTAAAAAACACCTGAAGCACTCCAAGATGGTGAGAAATAAGATTCTCTGGTCTGATGAAACCAAGATAGAACTTTTTGGACTTAATTCTAAGCGGTATATGTGGAGAAAACCAGGTACTGCTCATCACCTGTCCAATACAGTCCCAACAGTGAAGCATGGTGGTGGCAGCATTATGCTGTGGGGGTGTTTTTTAGCTGCAGGAACAGGACGACTGGTTGCAATCGAGGGAAAGATGAATGCAGCCAAGTACAGGGATATCCTGGACAAAAACCTTCTCCACAGTGCTCAGGACCTCAGACTGGGTTGAAGGTTTACCTTCCAAGAAGTCAATGACCCTAAGCACACAGCTAAAATAACGAAGGAGTGGCTTCACAACAACTCTGTGACTGTTCTTGAATGGCCCAGTCAGAGCCCTGTTGAGCATCTCTGGAGAGACCTAAAAATGGCTGTCCACCAACATTTACTATCCAACCTGACAAAACTGGAGAAGATCTGCAAGGAGGAATGGTAGACGATCCATAAATCCAGGTGTGAAAAACTTGTTGCATCTTTCCCATAAAGACTCATGGCTGTATTAGATCAAAAGGGTACTTCTACTAAATACTGAGCAAAAGGTCTGAATACTTAGGTCCATGTGATATTTCAGTTTTTCTTTTTTAATAAATCTGCAAAAATGTCAACAATTCTGTTTTTCTGTCAATATGGGGTGCTGTGTGTTAGGGCTGGGCCGATAAACGATATCATATTGGATCGCGATTTATTTGATTTTAAAAACGATGAAAAGCTCTAGACATTTTTTGCTCGATATGGATTAACCTAAGAGCCAATCACACAGCAGCACAACACGACAACAACCAATCAGCGTGCAGCTTGCGCGTACCGTGCAGGTCAAAGTTAATTTCCTACCGCACTTTGTGAAGCAAACTTGACACCAGGACGACAAAAAAAAAAGAGTGGAAGCAGCAACAAAAGTGAATCTAACCTCGAGTTATTATCCAAAGATGTTGAAATTATCGACAAAAAAGGTACAGTAGCACGAACACCGTTATATGAACGCATCACCCAAACGACCACACTGAGAGCATGAAAATGCGAGCTGATGCTACTCCGTCAACTAGCAGGGCTAGCAGTGGGGCTGTACCAAAGCAGATATCAATCGTGTCGTCATTCGTGGCCATTACACCTTATGAAAGGTGTTCCGAAAGGAGCAAGGATATAACCAGGGCCGTTTCTAACTTTCTAGAGAAAGATATGATGCCCTTACGCACACGAGGCTGAAGTTAGCTCCTTATTCGCAACTTCCGATTCGTTTGGCTCCTTAATGCGCAGCGTCTCGTTCTGCCGCTGAAGTTTAGCTCCTTATTCGCCTCGTTACTAACGGGAGTGTTCACGTTGGCGTAAGCTGCGCAGTTTATCAATTTATTTTGGTGGCTTAAACCATTCTGGCCAAGCAAATATGAATTATACAACACCTAGCAGGTACCCAACTATATAGTAAAAGTGAAATTGTCCTGGCCCAGATTGATAGCTGCATAATTCATTTCATTTTTGTTGTCATTGCATGCTTAAGCCATTACAGTGGTGTGAAAAACTATTTGCCCCCTTCCTGATTTCTTATTCTTTTGCATGTTTGTCACACTTAAATGTTTCTGCTCATCAAAAACCATTAACTATTAGTCAAAGATAACATAATTGAACACAAAATGCAGTTTTTAAATGAAAGTTTACGTTATTAAGGGAGAAAAAAAACTCCAAATCTACATGGCCCTGTGTGAAAAAGTGATTGCCCCCCTTGTTAAAAAATAACTGTAGTTTATCACACCTGAGATCAATTTCTGTAGTCACCCCCAGGCCTGATTACTGCCACACCTGTTTCAATCAAGAAATCACTTAAATAGGAGCTACCTGACAGAGAAGTAGACCAAAAGCACCTCAAAAGCTAGACATCATGCCAAGATCCAAAGAAATTCAGGAACAAATGAGAACAAAAGTAATTGAGATCTATCAGTCTGGTAAAGGTTATAAAGCCATTTCTAAAGCTTTGGGACTCCAGCAAGCCACAGTGAGAGCCATTATCCACAAATGGCAAAAACATGGAACAGTGGTGAACCTTCCCAGGAGTGGCCAGCCGACCAAAATTACCCCAAGAGCGCAGAGACAACTCATCCGAGAGGCCACAAAAGACCCCAGAACAACATCTAAAGAACTGCAGGCCTCACTTGCCTCAATTAAGGTCAGTGTTCACGACTCCACCATAAGAAAGAGACTGGGCAAAAACGGCCTGCATGGCAGATTTCCAAGGCGCAAACCACTTTTAAGCAAAAAGAACATTAAGGCTCGTCTCAATTTTGCTAAAAAACATCTCAATGATTGCCAAGACTTTTGGGAAAATACCTTATGGACCGACGAGACAAAAGTTGAACTTTTTGGAAGGTGCGTGTCCCGTTACATCTGGCGTAAAAGTAACACAGCATTTCAGAAAAAGAACATCATACCAACAGTAAAATATGGTGGTGGTAGTGTGATGGTCTGGGGTTGTTTTGCTGCTTCAGGACCTGGAAGGCTTGCTGTGATAGATGGAACCATGAATTCTACTGTCTACCAAAAAATCCTAAAGGAGAATGTCCGGCCATCTGTTCGTCAACTCAAGCTGAAGCGATCTTGGTTGCTGCAGCAGGACAATGACCCAAAACACACCAGCAAATCCACCTCTGAATGGCTGAAGAAAAACAAAATGAAGACTTTGGAGTGGCCTAGTCAAAGTCCTGACCTGAATCCTATTGAGATGTTGTGGCATGACCTTAAAAAGGCGGTTCATGCTAGAAAACCCTCAAATAAAGCTGAATTACAACAATTCTGCAAAGATGAGTGGGCCAAAATTCCTCCAGAGCGCTGTAAAAGACTCGTTGCAAGTTATCACAAACGCTTGATTGCAGTTGTTGCTGCTAAGGGTGGCCCAACCAGTTATTAGGTTCAGGGGGCAATTACTTTTTCACACAGGGCCATGTAGGTTTGGATTATTTTTCTCCCTAAATAATAAAACCCCTCATTTAAAAACTACATTTTGTGTTTACTTGTGTTATCTTTGATTAATAGTTAAATGTGTTTAATGATCAGAAACATTTAAATGTGACAAACATGCAAAAGAATAAGAAATCAGGAAGGGGGCAAATAGTTTTTCACACCACTGTATGTCAGTTTATTGGGGCCGTGTGAAATAGCCTTCATTTAACTCTGAATTGTGGGATAAAAAGACAGCCCTAGTGTGTGTGTGGTCTAAATGTTGTTTCTCATTATTGTTTAAAAATCTCAAAACATTGTAATATATCATCACAAACAAGTTTTTTTTTTTATTTTTTTTTTATAAAAATCTTTGCCTGATTCTGAGCATGTGCCTATAGTATCTTAATTTTTATGGCCAAATCTGTCGTCTGTTTTTGTTAATAAACTATAAACTGTAAATGTAATTTAAAATGTAATTTAATGAACCCTTTAATTTTTGTGGCTTCAGTCATTGTTGGGATTCTCTTTTAAAGCTGGCAGCATTAACAGCTTATATCGAAATATATCTCGTCATCGTTCAATATGAGCCAAAAATTATCGAGATTACTTTTTTGCCATATCACCCAGCCCAACTGTGTGTACATTAATGAGGGAAAAAAATTACTTAAATAATTGTAGCAAATAGCTGCAATATAACAGAGTGAAAAATTTAAGGGGGTCTGAAAACTTTCTGTACCCACTGTATGTTTTACACAGCTTTATATGAAATCTAAAATCTCTACTGCCTATAGTTTTGAGATGTTACATAGAGGGTTTTTTTTAATTATTCAAAATATCAACAATTAATAACTTATGACAGTACGTACATACAGTATGTGTCAGTTCACTCTTGATAATCATTGAAACTAAACCACATTTCCCTAAAGATTCTTGATAATGCTTCTCTTTTAAATGGACTGTAAAGCAGCTTAACAGATCATTTTCACTTTATTACTGTAAATGTCAAAACTTGTCCAAAGTGAAGATTCAAAATAGTCTAGAAAAGGCATCTGACCAATCTTGGTCTCAGAATGAGTTTTTTCCTAATTTCTCTATTTTCTTACAAATTTCAGCCTTTTTCTTCAGCGTTCTTTGAAATTCAGACTTGCTTGAGACACACACAGAAATTTATTCGATCCCATCCATCCCGGAACCTCTATAGCCCAACAAGGGACCATGGAGGCCAATGGTGACCATGGTATTTATTCCCATTTTGTATGATTATGGTAGTACCTCCAGTCAACACTTACACGCACATTCACACACCACGGGCAATTTAGGAATGACAATTATCCTAATCTGCATGTCTTTGTACTGTGGGAGGAATCTGGAGTACTCGGAGGAAACCCACAAAGCACGCGAAGAACATGCAAACTCCATGCACACCAGTGGCTGCTGCTCTAAGACTTCAAGGGAAGCTCCGCTTCCTCTACTGTGTCAGAAAATAAATGCTCATATATGCACTGTCGTATTTATATTGGTTTTAATAAAAGTGCACTAGAACGCGTTCAACTTCATGACTAGCTTATATTTATTGTAGATTGTTTGACGCGATTTTCTTGTCATACATTTCTGTGCAGCACAGCGCATTAAACCCTCCTGAAGCCCAGCTTTACTGGAGCTCTATGGGGAATCACAGAGGAGCTTTTTTCACTGAAGAAAAGCTGGACTGTAATTGGATAAATGCACCAAAATCGTCACTTCCAGGGAAGCTCAGCTTCTCTGGGAGTGAATGGAGCAGTGGGCGGGCCAGGACGCTGGGCTGCTGCATGATGATTGGAGGAGCTGTTTAAAGGGCAGAACCCCTTTTTTTGATTGACAGCGTGTCTTAAGTATACATCAGCGCTACAGAGATTCGAGTTCAGTTCCATGCGGATTTGCAGGGGAAGTGGTACGACGAACTGCTGCACTCTGTATTGTTTGCTGGTGATATAATCCATTTTTGTTTGTACAAATCATAATTAAAATAAAATTAAAAAAAACAGTATTGCGTTCTTGACTTTGCTCCTTGTTTCAGCATTAATTAGTTCGTTCATATAATTAAAGTAGCTCGTGGAAGGGGAAACTAGCCAGAATTTACGTATAAATAACATAATGAATTTTGTGATGAAGGCCTAATATGAGCTTCCCCTGTTTCAAAAGCTAGCAGCCGCCACTGATGCACACAGACCTGATGTGGCAATCAAATGGATAATGTGTTATTATATTGCATGCTTTATTCATTCATTAATTCATCTATTTGATTTCATATCTTTGAACTGTGGGAAACCCACCAAGCATGGGGAGAACGTGCAAACGTGTGTGGAACACACTGACCTGAGGTGAAAATCAACTTTCAACCTTGGAAATGCGAGGCCACAATAAGGACATTTAAAGAATCTATGTTCCTAAAAAAGGGCAGTTTTGACCATTTTGTGGAAGGAACAGAGCTATGTAGAGTAATGAGATGCTCCCCATAGTTTGATCCATCATTTTTGTTACAGTTATCAAAAGTTGTCAAAAGCCACTGCATGTAGGCATACACAATCGATAACTGCTAGTTATATTACAATATTCAACATGCTGAAACCTGGTTTACAAAAGCATGTACAAACTATCAGTTATAAAGTTATAAAGTTTATGTACTGTAGGACACTTTGTGAAGGTGACCAAGCACTTTTGTAGTATTTTTCCAAGACTTCAGATTTAGAACTTCAAATGGCCCTTTATTGTTGTTTTTGGGGAAATGACAGTGACAAGTAAATATTACAACAATTTTACTTACTATCAAGCCCAAGAAATAGCATCTTTTCATATTGTGCTCCAATATTTATATACAAGGTGTTTATCTATCTATTCTTCAATCTATCTCTATCTATTTATCTGTTCTATTTATCAATATTATGTTTTTTTTTTTGTTAATTGGGGCAGGCAACCACCGTTTTCGTTATTGGGCAAGACACTTCTCCCCACACCTAAAATGCCAAGCTTGGTTAGAAAATGTGACACGAACTGGCATGTCCAAGGTCTTGAAGGTCAAATGATCCAGTGTGGTGACCCCTAAGATAAAAGGGACAACGCCAAGGGAAAGAAATGGATTTCTGTTCTTTAATGTAAAAAAGACTAAAATCTTACCAGTTCATTGTCAGTGGTGAACTTTTTTTTAGCTATACAATGTAGTTAATTATACTGTATAGCTATCCATGTGCATTTGAGAGTAATAAATCACCTGATTACAGTGTGGACCTTGGGGATGAGTGCCCTTTGCCCTAACTCATGAAAACTTTCTAAAATGCAGAAATAAACAGACATGCATAAAATAAATCACCATCTTTGAAGTCATGCACTCTAGTGGATTCTCAGTGGAAAAAGCATCTTTAAATAGATTTAGCTATTTTGCAATCATTACTTACATTAGACAATTTAACTACATTAGAGCGTTTTCTTTGCCTGTTTCTGGTTAGACTAGCATTCCTGCTAGTCTAGCATGGACATTCATATATATATATATATATATATATATATATATAGAATGTCAATATTCTATATAAAGGCATATTTTGGTTGTTTGCATTATATTTAACTTTGGGGCAGTGGTGGCCCTGCTGACTGAGGCTTTGGGTTGCTGATTAGAGTGTCAGGGGTTTGAATCCCACTGTAGTAATATCGCCACTGTTAGACCCTTAACTTTATGGCTCATACAGCCAAGCCACTGCTAGCCTAAGCCCGGCTAGGAAATGGCAGGGTTGCAACAGGAAGGACATCTGGTGTGGCAGATCTGGTGTGCCATGATCCAATGAGGTGTCCCCTAAGATCAAAGAGTAATTCTTTAGTAAACTATGTAGCATTATTAAGTTAGTCATGTTAGTTTTACATAACATCATTTTCACATGAAAATGTCTAGCTTAAATTCATACGTTTTTTCAGCATTTATTCTGTCTAGCACATTTTTAACCTTTACTCAAGTACATTTTTCACTTGAGTCAGTTTTAATAGCCAAAGTTTATGACCGATTATTTACACTTTCAACTAATGTTCAACTAATTTCTCAGTTCTATCCATTATTCAATCTATCTTGAATTGACCTTCAATCGTATAAGCACTAGCATGCAGTTCAATCTGGACTCAAACCCTGTCCTCTAAAAATGTAGCTGTGTCCTGTTCTGATTATTGTGGTGCAGGCTGAGGTTTTAAATTTAGTTACCAATAAAAAAATTATGATAATACCTAAAAGTGTCTTCTGTGCTTGATGTCTTACTAGATACCATCGAGACAAGTATATTCTACACAGAGAAAGCTCCAACAGTAGTAATTTTGTCTTACCACAGAATAATGTGGATCCGGGAGCTAAATCAAATAAAGGAAGTAATGATTGCTGCAGAATGAGAGACAAAGCTTAGAGTACATGAAGCGTTTGTACCGGGAAAACGTTCATCTACATTCAACAATGGAACTGATTTAATTTTTCACATCTCACCAGTGAAATTCAATTACAGTGGAAAATATATATGTCATGTGGATGACAAGGCCATCTGTTCTTCATTAACACTCCCCACTCTACGAGGTATTTACTTATTTATTTATTTACTAATTACAAAAAAAATTCTGTCTTACAGTAATTTTAGTCTTTGCAGAGACTGCTGTCATGATAATCAGGAATCAGTCAGTGGTCCTGACCGGCGAGGTGTCTGAGGTGACAGAGCAAGTTATAAGGAGACATGAAGAGGACAGTCACTGTAACACTGGACTGTGTCTGGGAGGACCAGCTACTGTGCCAGTGTGCTATGTCTACTGAGAACACACTCAGAGCTCTGGCCCCAATAACACTCCACCTCGTCCCGCCTCATTCAGCTATACCTAAACATAACACAGTTATCCCGAGACAGGGTAATGCTTTTACATACAGTATGTCCACTAGCAGCAGTAGCAGGTTCGTTATGCACATTTTGGTTAGTACTGTATGTAATGCACCTGTACAGGAAACAGCACTGACGCCCAGACTGCGGTCATACTGTAATTGTGTTCACCGTATCCGGGTGTTTGGTGGCACCGGTCCTGAATGAGGAGGGGGCCTTTTCTTTTTCTCACATAAATATAAAATATCTTCCCACCTATTTTAGATTTGCATTATAAAAAGAAAATTAAACAAAATAAATGGAACATAGAATTATCAAATATCAACTCCTGTTCATTAATAATTATCATATGTGTCTCATCAAGTCAGTAATTGTGATTAAACCCGGGCAGCACAGTGGCTTAGTGCTTAGCACTGTAGCCTCACACTTCACACCGAGAGTTTGAGTCCTGCATCAGGTTGGTTTGCATGTTCTCTTCGCGCTTGGTGAGTTTATCCAGGGACTCCGGATTCCTTCCACAGCTCAAAGACATGCAAAGAAGGTGAATTGGTGTTTCTAAATTGCATATAGTGTGTGTATGTGTGTGTATGTCTGTGTGCTTGTGTTGTTTTGTGTTGCATGTGCTGTGATCCAGAGTGTACCCTGTGACACTCTACAAAATGAGTGGTATAGAGAACTAGTCATTCAGAATGATAAACAAAGATCAGCTGTTTAAGATTTTGACATTTTCTCAGTAAATTTTTTTTTAAATCCTGGTTTATTAGGAGCTTTGTGTCCCAGATCTCAAGCAATGTCAATGTGCAAGACAATGTGTTCATTCTTATAACGCGTCTGTTACACTGAAGATATGACAATGGCGGCAACAAATAACTACAGTAAAAGTGGTGTCTTTATGTTTTTAATAATAATAATAATACATTTGGCAGACGCTTTTATCCAGAGCGACTTACATTTTTATCTCATTACACATTTGAGGGTTAAGGGCCTTGCTCAAGGGCCCAACAGTGGCAACTTGGTAGTTGTAGGGTTTGACCCTGGGATCTTCCGAACTGTAGTCCAATGTCTTAACCACTGAGCTACCCCTGGCTCATACAGTACTAAGTAACAATACTTAGTTGGGTTTGTGGCACCAACTCACACATTGAAATGCTGTTTGTTTGTTTGTTTGTTTGTTTGTTTGTTTGATTGTTTGATTGATTGATTGATTGATTGATTGACCTTGACCTTACCTCTTTGTTCGAGTGTTTTGGTGTATTATTCCAGATGGACCATTTGCCATTGAGATGAAATGTGAATGTGTTGGTCCAGGTCAAATTCAGCTCAGGGTAATAGAGTATTAATAATATTTCAATAATATTGCCCTGTGGTTTTATTTGTAATGTTCTGTTTTTCTTAAACATTATTGGACTAAAAAAGTTACTTAAAGATATTTTATCTTATTAGCATAAGTTGCATAATAGCTGTAAAAATCAGAAGAAGGAACAGAAGACACCCTTCACTATGCCTCTGTCACCAGGTTTAAACTTAGAGATTAAAATGTAGAGATTTATTTCTCATTTCTTTTTTTTCTGCTCAGTTCACCAAGTCTTAATATGGGTGACGTACATAAATATGGAGTAGACATTGTTCTCACTATAAGTTTAAAAGCATTATTCTATTCAACGGTAAGTTTTTAAGAATAAATCATTTAAATGAAATGTTTAAGAAAGATTTTATGTTTAAAAATAAGTAAGAATAGTCAAGAAATAGACTTAAAAATCATAGATTTGTTTTATATAATAATCTTGTAATGGAAAAATATTAAACTAAATATCCAAGATATATTGTCTATAATGAAATCAGCTTTTCTGCTTCTCCGGTTCTGTCGAAACGCCAAACTTGGACATCTCTTAACTCCATTTCTCCCATGCTTCCTGTCTGTTGCAGTTGTTAACAGTATAAATGTCATGCACTTTATAGTCCTATCAATAAAAATGGCTTGAAATATTATAGCGTTTAATGTAAAGATAAAAAAAAATCCTGTTTATTTAAACTGTGCAAATAATACTACATATTATTAGTACATTGAGTCAATAATAATCACTAGTTTTGCATCAATACTAAACACATGCTAAATTGTTCAAACATTGATAGAACTCACTCATCGTCTATACCGCTTTTATAATGTATTCAGGGTCGCGGGGGACCTGTAGTCCATCCCAGGAGACGAGGCAGGGTACACCCTGGACACCAAGCACAGGGGGATCATACAAACTCCATGTACACAGAGGCAGGAATCAAGCCTGGTCGGGAATCGAACCTGCACCCTGGAGGTGCAAGGCGAAACATTCATAGAACTTCCAACATAATGAAGTTCTTCGATTTAACTTTGTTGTGTGGGTTTGACAGTAGGCTTATTTGTTTTGTCCAGTTTTCACGATCATCTATTTGCCCCAGTCTAAATTCTTGTGTATACCATGCCCTCAATCTTGAACAAAGTCTGAGTCGCTACTGATGAACAGCATCTCTTCAACACTGCAAAATGCATCTCTGTGAGTGTGGTATTCTCTAGATGATGTGCAGTGTTGAGTTTCTTCCAAATGTACCATTTATGCTAATGTTTGGGATTTCACGAAATATGAAAATTTCTGCACTTTTGAAATGTTCAAGCATTTAGTTCATCATTTATATTTACTGTAAATGACTGGGTTAAATTATTGGATTTGGCATCAGACTGCTCTGCCAGATTAAGAGATGAGTAGATTTTTTTATTATTATTCCTAAATGTAAACAGTTGTTGCATATTTATTCACCAAATTTCATCCAGATTTAGATAAATGATAAACTTGTTACCCATAGTGGTGTAGTTCCATGAGATGCAACCCAAATGTAATAGTTACCTGACTGAATAAAACGCTTAAAGTCTATTGCTCAAATTTACATTATGTCACAAGATGTCTTTACTCAGGACTGTCATGTAAGCTACATGCCCTGCTGTGTTTTCTATTCAACATTACTCCCCATGTGCCGATGACCTTTACAGAAACATAGGTCTTTTGCAGAACATGAGAGTTGAGAGTTAAGTATTACAAGACAAAAAAAAGCTGGTTCATCTTGTTAACAGTGTTTTTCTAAAAAAAATATAATAAAATAACTGCAACTCTGGTAATTCTTTTATAATAAAAGACGTTACAGAACCCTTTTGTATAGTAGAGTTTAATGTATTAGATTTTGTTGTACTAATAGAGTCTCCATGGTGGGTCCAGTGTAATGGAATCTAGTAAATTAGTAATGGCTTAATTTAATCAGAACATTATTGAATCTAGTCATTATAGCTGACTGGATGAGGAAGAAGTTGCCCAAGAAAATGGTGCCTGCGGGTGCAGATGTTCTTTAACGTGAAAAGAAAAGGACCCAGGTCTGGTGAAGAAACTGAGCTTATTAAAGGATGATTACCCCAGGGAGGGCAGTAGGGTTCAAACGGTGTTGATGAGTTGGTAAAAGACAATAACTTAAAAACTACCAAATTCAGGAAACAATGAGGACTGACTATAAGACTGATCCTCTTGTTTAAATAAATATTTGATCCATTTAAAGGCAACATCAATTTTTTGGCCAGTTTACACTATGACCTTGAAATGGTCAAGTGTTGAAAATATTCAAAATAATACTGTCCAGTATAAATAATGCATTATGTGATTAACATATTAATAATGTAGAGCTAAGATGAAAATAAGGAAATCAGCTGTCATGACATCATAATGGTCACTAGAGGGCGATATTGTTATAGAAACAATATTGTACATACAGTATTACATATTGTAATATATTGTATTATACTGTATAATGGTTTTGAGTGAAATGAGAGCAGGCTTTAGACTTTGTGTGTTTATTGAATCTATTTAAAAACATGATATTTCAATATGTGTATACATTTGTTGTTTTAAGCGGACATTGTTCGAACATTCTTTGACATTTTATTAGAATTTTGTTTGCTGAAAACAAACTAAATTATTAGAATATCATAATGTCAAAATCATAATGTCAAGGGTTTATGAAATACAGTACCAGTCAAAAGTTTGGACACAGGTTTGGATTTATTTTTTGCATTCTAGAACCATACTATGAAATTACACAGATGGCATTGGGTAATAAATAACAACAAAAGTCAGTTGTTACACGAAGGTCAGCTGTTCTGGAACAGTTCTTGCAAAATCAGTATTGTCAAGTGCATTTGCAAAACACATCAAACACCATGATGAAACTGGTTCTCATGGAGACCATTCTTCCAAACCTTTGACTGGTAGTGTAAGTTGAACTTTATCATGAATAACGAAAAGAAAGCTTTTTGGCTTTTTAAGTCTTAAATAAAATCTGCAGGTTATAAAACCTCAAACGTACCCACGAGGTCAAAACCAGATATTCCTGGTTCCTGAAGTGTATAATCCATGCCCACATGAGCACATGCACCCCCCCCCCACACACACACACCTTATAAACTGTAAACTGTATGAAAGGTGTTATAAAAGCAGATATATTGCCTGTTAATCGGTTTATTGAAAACCCCAAACTGTTTCCTTATCTAAAATGTAGATGGCACTGTTGCATTACAGGAGATGACACGTAATCGTGTCATGCATATTACACGAAAGTTATGCTTAGCTGATATATGACATGATAAAATATTGTAATCTGATTCAATTTGAAAAGTACATTCTAGAAATGCATTATACAACTATAACATATATGTGTGTAACATATATATGAGTCAAATATATGAGAAACAGTTTTTGCCTTACGTCAATATGCAATTAAAAAAAATTTTTTTCTTGCCTGCTCTTTCCCTCTCTTCCTCTCTGTCTGCCTGTCTGTTCAACTGTCTGTCTCTCTCTCTCTTTCATACACGTGCACTTTGGTCTTCAGTCTTTCATTTTGAAATATAATGGTAGAAAAATGTAGAATTGGAATGTCTTTATCACCAAAGCACAGCTCTCTTCATGTGTCCAAGGTTGTTCTGTGTTATATTTGTTCTGTGTGAGATTTGCGTCTCTATTCAAACATGTGTGAGGAGCAGGGGAGTTGGAAAGCTCTCGCTGGCCGTCAAGGTCTCCCAAAGCAGAATCCTTCAGCGGTGAACCAGAAAACCACAAAAAATGTCTTTCATTCACCAAAGCTTTATAAAACAATGGTGTTTGGAAAGGAGGTAGGAAGCAGGTGTAGATAGAATAGAAGGTATGTAGACAAGAGCCTGCCAAGGTCAGCACATGGCCTGCTTTACACTCTTGTCTTCAGTTATCTGGTCTTTAGTGAGGAGTAGATATGGTCACATCATGCTTGAGGGTATTAAGGCTGTGAGCACCAGGAAAGGTGTAAAGATGAGGTTGTTGCATTTCCTATTGGAAGGAGCAAATGAGAATTTCTTTCTTTGGCAACGGGGAGAACATGCAAACTCCATGCACTGAGACATAAGACAGGATGCGAACCCTCGACCCTGGAGGTGAGAGGTCATAGTGCTAACCATTAGGCCTCTGCGCCACCTGGCAGCATCCACATCATAAGTGGTTATCCTGATTTGAAATATAAAAACATATAAGCTGCTATAAGCAGGCTTTTCACCTGACAGGCAATAAACAGGTAACTGAAATGTGTGCTTTTAAGTAACAGCATGAGCACATACAGTAAACCTGGTTTAAATGGTTTTGGTTTATTTATCCTTACATCTACAAGTTGCACATTTGAATCCCTTCATGCTTCATCAGCAAAAGGACATCCCAATAACCTGTCTATGTTTATGTGTATACTCTGTGTGCATAGTGATAATTATTGTATATACTGTAATGTTAATGTTAAAAATGTTTCATTTGTCTGGTTCAATGTAAGATGATTACTAGTGTCATTCCCTAAATCATTCATCTGGCTGACATCTTGCATCTTCTTCTTAGCTTTCGTAAACTCAGTTTTAAACTGACTTCCCCCTTGCACCGTGTACCTGTACTCTTCCTACTGTACTTCCATTATCCAATCTCATCTAAAGGAGTATAAGTTCCATTTTTAATCTCCTTTCCTCTAAAGAAATTCTCCTAATTCTTCTTGAGGGAGTTTTTCCCCCACAACTGCCACCTTTGGCTTAATCATTTGGGGTCTAAACACAGATTTCACTGTACCTGCTTTATGAATGTGACTGCTTTTAAAACATTATATAAACTAAAATTCTATACAGTGTTCCATGGGAATGGGATGAAGAATGCTCTGTCTCAAGTCTTTTGAGGCTTTGTTGCAATTTACCTTGAACGTATAACGTTCTGTCTGACACTTCGCTCAGCTTAAGATATTGCTGTATAAACTTTAAATAAGGTTGTACATACTGGTTGTAGTATGTACAACCTTATTTGTGTTTTATTATTGTATTGTATTTTGATTGTACATACTGTATTTTACATGCGATACAATGGCCGGTTTCCTTCCACAGTCCAAAGACATGCACATTAGGCTAATTGGCTTTCCCCAAATTGCCCGTAGTGTGTGAGTGAATGTGTGTATGTGTGCCCTGCAATGGATTGTCATCACATCCAGAGTGTACCACGCCTCATTCCCTAAGTCTCCTAGGATAGGCTCTAGGCCTCTGTGACCCTGGATACATAAAGCGGGATAGAAGGTGAATGAGTGAGTGAGTGATATACTGTATATATGATCTAACTTCAGTTACTGTAGGTTCCATTACTACTAATAGAAATTGTAATAGTCAGACAGACAGAGACTGACAGATAGATAGATAGATAGATAGATAGATAGATAGATAGATAGATAGATAGATAGATAGACAGATAGATAGATAGATAGATAGACAGATAGACAGATAGATAGATAGATAGATAGATAGATAGATAGATAGATAGATAGACAGATAGATAGATAGATAGATAGATAGATAGATAGATAGATAGATAGATAGACAGATAGATAGATAGATAGATAGATAGATAGATAGACAGACAGATAGATAGATAGATAGATAGATAGATAGATAGATAGATAGATAGATAGATAGATAGATAGATAGATAGATAGATAGATAGACAGATAGATAGATAGATAGATAGATAGATAGATAGATAGATAGATAGATAGATAGATAGATAGATAGACAGACAACCAACCAACCAACCAACTTCAGACTGTAACGAAAGCAGATGGGCATCTTTACAAATGATCGTTCTAATGGGTTTATTTCTCTGCAGTCTTCTGTGCTTGGTGCAAAGCTGATACAGATGGTCAAGGATTAGAGGGAGCAAGAAAATGCCAGCATGAACATGGGAAGCAGACTTAACCTTTCTCTGAGTGTAAATAATAAGAAAAGCACTTTCCATAAGATCGCAGCTCACCTACAGCTGCAACTGTGCATCAGAATGAAGCTCATTGTATGGACCATCATTTTCAACTACCATTTAAAAAATGTTCTCCAATCACATCTGATCAATCAAAAAAAAGTGTGATAACATTTATTTATATTATTTATTTTAGTCATTACTTTATGTAGGCATACACAAAGTAAGGATAGGCAATTGAATTTTGTTTATATTCAAGTATCTAGTCATTGTCATTGCCCAGAATAATACATGCATAAAGCATGCCTTAATTAGCCTTGGGGTAACAAATTTGAATGTCTTTTTTTCTTTTTATGCTTAAGATAGTTTTCTGTGGCTTTCATTTTGAGTCATGAATATTCAAAGTGTATTCTGGATTTTTATTTTTTATGATATAACTGGTTGCCTGTTGCTGTAAGTGTGCTCAAGAGGAAATGGATCTTTGGTGGAAATCATGCTAATGTGCTTGTTAAGGTGTGGGCGGAGAGCGAGAGAGGTACTCTGACAGATCTATAAATCTCACCCAGTCTGCTATAAAACAAAAAAGCGTAATATAATACATATAATGCTAGAATGCAATTATTTTGTATTACATTGAAAGAAATAATTTTCATAGTTTTCACCGTATACCTGGTCAAAATGTAGGGATAATTAAAAATTAAAAGGAATAATTCCACCAGTAGTACTTACATTACGATGTGCGTCACCCCTTACATCACAATATAGATGATACGGAGATGCAGTGATATTCTACAATGTGTGGATCAGTAAAAGTGAGGCCCCAGTGGGAGAGGAAATGGTAAAGTGCAGACCCTCATGCAGAAGTGCCGCAGCATGAATAAGAAAAAGAATGAGAGAAAGAGTGCACTGTGTGAAAGTAAGGATACACTGATGGACACAACACCAAGGTGCTCGGCTTCCATCCAACCTTATCTTCCTGTAAGCGCCGGTGCAAAACTGAGAGAAGCTTGTTTACACTGCCTGAGGCAACCAAGATATCTAGCTCGTAGGAGCACCTCGGCCTTTTCTAAATGAGGATGGAGGCTTAGCAATGGAGGAGGCGATGTGCTGCAGGTAGTTAGCAGAAGAGGAGGAAAAGGGCAAAACAGCAATGCTGACATTTCATTAGCAGTGGTGTGGAGTTCTGGGCATGTCCGTAGAAGAACAGGCAGGAGGAGTCAAGCTGGAATACACTGTGTATATATATATATATATGTATATATATATATATATATATATATATATATATATATATATATATATATATATATATATATATATATATATATATATATATATAAAAAACACCATAGCTGATTCAATTAAAGTTAAAGGAAAAGCTAATCAGGCTGACGATCCGTTCCCTACATACTGTACAGTACCTGCCTGGACATCGGCCATATTAAATGAGTGATTATATTAGAAACATTACAATCACCAGGCAGTGGATGAATAGCTCATTAACACAGCATGTATTCATTTGCACTTATATGCAAGTTTTGCCTCAAGTAAAGAAATTCCCTAATCTCATCCACATCGTTCCATTGTACTGACCTGGGAGTTTATTTCCAAAGAAGCTAACATACACACTATTAGCGTGTTGATTTACCATGGTATGCGTAATGTACAGTAAGTGTTTGAAGTGTGTGTGTGCACCACCTTGCTGTAGACTGTTCATGTCGTTCATGCAGATTTTCAGCTCAGATTCTCGGAACAACGCTTGCCGCAAAAGAAAACAATTTGCTTGCGTAATGCAGGCACAGTTCTTGGCAGATCTTTACAGTTTAACATTCCCCACAATTAGGCATCAGGGGGTGTAAGATCGGGGGAATGAGGCAGGTATGGGAAGGACTTGTTCTGTCATCTTTTTTAAAGTCTTTCCTCATTCACGACCAATTCTGTACAGTATGAGTGGAAAAATACTCAGTCATGAATACTTATTTCCTTCGTCCAGAAACCCATTTCTAACAACAAATGCGCAACACAACTTCCTTTTCACTACTGTTCCGTTAAGATGCATGTCTGGAGCTATGCAGGGCGTCCGAGATATGTGACTTTCAGTACTGTACTGTATATTATGAAAAGCACTGATGCTTGAGTACAAGTCCAAAAACACACCTGCATTACGGCACTTATCACACGCTGCTCTGTACCATACTCACTTTAAGCTCAACTCGACTCAAGGTACCAGAAAGATATGCATCAGGATTCTTCTTTGCTCCGGCTTCAACATGGTACAATGAACCTCCGCTGGCTGTGTGAACTACTGAGTCACTGCCTACAAAGACGAACCTTTTGACCAAGCACTTGCATCCCTAAAAGCTAAAAAAAAAAAAAACTACCATGAAGATATGCTTTTGATAGACGATACAAACCACTCTAGATAGACGTGACTGATGATTCTGTAAATGTTAATGTAAATGTGAGTTTCTAGAGATGAACTCTCCCTCATGAACTCCATTAGTTCTCCATTAGGGATGGAGGTGGAAAGCAGCAAAGTCGATCACCTATAGACTACAACAACACTGAAAGTGTGAGAGCTCTGCCAAGAATGTGTAACATAGTGTCTTGAGTGCAGTCTACTACCTGCTCTGACACACACACACACACACACACGCACACACACATTTGCCATGCTACTTCCTGCCTGCCTGCTGTTAACCAGGAAACACATCAGTGCTGATGTCAGTAGCAGGCAGGAGGCTGCACATAGTCACTTCAGGAGGCATCTAATGGATTACCATCATAATTCATTCATTTGGTAATGAAGCACTGTAGAGTGGATAATTTCCTGCAAACAAAAACAGACACTCTTTAAAGAAGAAAAAAAGCAGGGGGAAAAAAGAATGAATGATTAAAAACAGCTGTAAGATCAAATTCTGTTAGCACCAGCGCACCACACTGTGATTAGAAGCAAGGCTAGAAAAATCACTGTCAAGCTGAAGCATAACATTTGGCGAACTAAATTAATGACATTTCCAGCTAACATTAGCAGGGGAGGCAGGAAGGCAGGCTTTGGTCGTGCTATAGGAAAGCAAACTGCTCAGCACATTTCATTGATTCTGTGATAAATAGCAAAATGATTTTACAATTGCCTGACTGTGTTATTAAATCCCACTGGTGCTGTATATAAATTCAAAACATTCTCAACCCTGCAAAACATAAACTGTATGTTACTGTTCACTAGATATACAATACCCCGGACTGATAATATGGTTCAAGCTGAACTTTAAGCCAGAGAGGCAGACGCATTCGAGACGATTAGATTCACAATTCCACCTTAAACTGTCACTCATTCCGCCTTAATGTCACCATTTTTCCTCTGATATGTTCCTGAATCTACACCGATGACACATCCGTACACATTTACACGAGACATAATTGGACACTGACACATTAACTTAGTGATCACTGACCACCAGAATATTCCTCCATCACCACAAATCCTTTTTTCTGTCCTCCGTTCCAGGGGACTCAGGGATTTGGAGATTTGCCTACAGGACTGGGCACGAACTCCAAACCCACTGAGAGAAAGGTCTCTCTCTCTCTCTCTCTCTCTCTCTCTCTCTCTCGCTGTCTGTCTGTCTCTTTGGTGTCCTCTGGCTGTGGCCACAGTAGTGATTGGCTTCATCGACATGATGACGCAGATTACTGGAATCTCTAGTGGAGGAGATAAATATTTAATAGCCGCTGCTGCGTGGCCTTGTTATGGATGCCACTGTTTTGCCGTTAAGTGCCACGAACCTGTTATTTGTCATTACATGTATGTCTTTCTTCGCTCTCTCTCTCTCTCTCTCTCTCTCTCTCTTTTTGTTCCATCTTCCCTGGCCGAGACAAATTCTCTTGAGGATTTCAAGTCCTCGTCATGTTTTCTACTTCAAGCTCCTCCAGCTACAGTTCCTACAATCCTGGGTGTAACTATCGATCCTTATTTCCCCCTTTTTTTATTTCTGCGTATGCATATCACATTATCTGGTTTGCTGATTAATGCAATGTAATCAATCACTTGTTTTCTTCTCTTATTATCCTTTTCTTCTCTGCACACTCTCTTTGATGGTGTCTTTCTCACTTTCTCTGTGATAAATGCCTCCTGTGGCTTTGCCTTTTTTTCCCCTCCATCCTTAGTTCCATTATTCTCCTTCCTTCTCCACTCCTATCTTCATCTCTGGATCTCTTACTATAATGGACTTTTTCCTCTGACACCGCAGCGTCTGCTCCTGCCGGAGAGCCTACTGCAGACATGCTCTGTGCAAAAGACTGGAAATTGATTTTTGGCACAGACCCGAGCGCGATCGTCTATTAAGCAGGAACAGGATCCTTCATTAACAGGAAACCTGAGGAAGTTAATGTCAAGCGAGCCTGGGGGGAGCGAGGATAAACTGACAAATCTGCTGGCCGCGATCACAGAATATTATGTTTGCGGTGCCTTATGTGCAAGTTTAGGGGGTACATGTGTCAAGAAGGAGGGGCAGAACAAGGTTACATTAGTTTCATTGCATGAGAGAGCAGTATGGAAAATGGAGAGATTGAAAATGTGTGAGACAGAGGTAGAGGAAGAGAGAGAGATTTTATGTGTGTGTGTGTGTGTGTGTGTGTGTGTGTGTGTGTGTGTGTGTGTGTGTGTGTGTGTGTGTGTGCAGTATGTAGGTGTTTGCATGCATACCACCCTGCTAATTTGATTTTCGAATTAAAGGCAAAAGCAGCCAAGGGAAATAGAGAATGAAAGGAGAAGAGGGAACAAGAGAGTGAGTAAAGGGAGAGAGAGAGAGAAATATTTATAATTGGCACTAGTCCCTCATCTGATAACATTAAGCCTGATTCCACAACAACAAACATAATGGCTTTTGCAGACGGTTCCAGCCATCATCTCAATTACGATGCAATATTTTCTCCTCCCTCGTCTCGCTCTCTCCCTCCCTCATGCTTCCAACCCCGTTCAACCGATTGGTATTTTTTCCCTTATCATTATTATGTGTGGTACAAACCATGAAGCAGTTGTCAGCAGCAACCGAGGCATGGAGTAGGAAGCTAGCATGCATTTCTGTACGTTACACACCGACACACACACACCAGCAACATAAAGGAGCTGAAAGACTATGTGTGCATTTTGATGAGGAAAATTTAAGTCCCCCCTCATCCTCGCTTATTCAGCAACATTATGGGCAAATTGCATCAAATACTGTACATATTGATGCTTACGCGTTCTCTGCCTCCTGCAGGTTCGCCAGGATAAATCTGCAAAGCTAAGGCTCAGAGGCTTAGACTGCTGTTAAATACGACCCTGCTTAAGCATTCTCCGCTTTGATATACGCATATTGGAATACAGTTCGCCAATTAGAACTCTTTAGACCGCTCCGTTTGGTTGGGGGTGGAGGTGGTGATGGATGGTGGAAAAAGTGGTGGTGGTGGTGGTGGAGGGGGGGTGGGGGGCATCAACTGCAGCTGGTGTCATGGTGGACGTTCACTCAGGCTGATCAGAGGTTAGTGAGGGGGGGAGAGATAGGAGTGTGTGTGTGGGGCGGGGGGGAGGGAGCTTTTATTTTGCCATCCATCACTCGGCTGCGTTTGCCGTTCAATAAGGCCCATTAGACACTTTGTGCTCTCGGCGGAGCCCTGCTGCTCAGGCCCGGAGAGCCGAACACTGTGGCATTTTCAGTTTCAGCAAATCGACACAGACCAAACGCAGCAACACCCTGCTAGAACCTCGAATTAACATCGCTGCATAAAATCAATCACCCTGATCGCCTGCACGTCTTCCAAGTGAGTATACTGTATTGTGATCAGGAGGGTTATGACATGGTACACACGAGCGTGATAAATATGTACGGGATTGGTTAAAGAGGCCCCATGTATTCACGAGTGTTCAAGTAATGTGAAAATAATGTCACTGGAATGGATCATCAGTGCACAAGCATGACGCTGACGAGGGGGGTTTTAAGATGCATAGCCCCCAAGGCTCAGCGGGGGGAAAAAAGGGGGTCTCACGGCCATCTCTCACAGCAGTTAATATTACAGCTGGGGATGCTGGAGGGGTGTGCCAGTGATGGAACGGGAGAGACTCATCCATTCGCAGCTTATGACAGACTATGGGACCTCAAGGCCTCATCCGTTTTGAATGGCATTTGAAAACAAACTGTGGCTCATTTCAGCAGCACTATTATTTGTCACCGTTAGTGGTGAAGGTTGGTAGAGCTCAGAATAGTAAACGCATAGCAACTGGTTTCCAAAATCTGTGGGATCCAGATCTGGAGATCGTTTATGTTAACAGCACAAGCTAACAGTAATGTGTTTTTGATGAGAAAACAATGATGTATAACAGTATGTGGGTTAGTTTTCAGGCAAACGCACAGAGCCACTTCGATTTCATGCTCTTTGCCAACTGTTCACACATTATGCACCATAATTGTCTTGGCTTATATCCAATCACCACAGGTGGCATGGAGAACATAATTCTATATGAAACAATAGGGCAGAGCGACTCAAAACCAGTGCACTGATTGAGCATCACTGGATCAGGCAGCTGATTCAAACCTTAGAGTTCTTGCCGCTGCATGTGGATTGCACGTGTGTGACCCTTTAAACCTGACTGATGTCCTCACTGTCGTGTCAGATGTCAACAGGATGTAAAATCCGCCCGCTACACTGCATGCAAACCAATTCCAAAAAGGTTAATTAAATCAGCGAGCCTAATTTATTCTAATTAACTGGCTGTTCGGTGCAGCCTGCAAGTCCTCTTCAGTGTGCTTCATCAGCGGTGGAAAAAGATGGAAAAATGGGGAGTGGAGAAATGGATGGTAGACACAAAGCTTTGAGTGCCAGACAAACATGAAACGAAGGTCTTCTCAGGTGTAAATGCATGTGTAGACGGTCCTGGTCCTTTTTTTTTTCACCCGTTACATGTCGTGCATATGAGTGTATTTACTTTGTGCCAAAGCTTGCTTTTTTTTGACAGGCACATCAAAAGGCACAATGTACTGGAAACCAACATGCCACAGCAGCCCCCATGAAATTGACCCTACCGGGGATGTCTCGTTCACTTCTCCTCCTCTCTCTGTCCCTCTCTTTTCCTTTTGCTTGTTTTTTTCATGCTCTGTGGATCACCATAAGCCTCTGCAGTGTAGAGCCGGCGTGAACATTCCGCTTGACCTCCGAAGCCTTTCATCTTCGCTTGTACTCCAAACACACCGTGCCCTTCCTCTACTCGCTTCCACAGTGTGCTGTTCAGGATCAGATCTAGAGGAAGCACGCTTGTCAACAGGGCAGCATGAAGGGATGCTAACAAATCGCATTCTGTACACACACACGCGTCTGACGTCTGTTGTCACCATGGTGGTGTGAGACAGAGAGACCGTGTTCATTCAGACATAGCTTGAACATGAGAATTTGTCTCTAGACTTGCACCATGCAAGCAAACGACCTTATTTCAGTGTAGCACTACTCCAGCAGGCCATCCAGTTGACTAGCAATCATGACAACACCACCACCAAACCCTGTGCGGGATGCCTGTCTAAACACACTGATGTAAACATGTAGCGTATGATCTGCTCAAATCTGACCATAAAAGCCTAATAAACCATCAAGACAATTCGAGAGGAGCTTCTCGTTTATTTCGTCACTCCACATTGAGCTGCCAGATGAGTCCTTCTGTCCTTCAAGCTGACCTTGTTAACATATCAAACAAGAATGCAGCTTGACCTTGTGTGGAGTTAATTAACTTTGCACGCTCTGAAATGGCCTTCGGAGAAGAAGATGATCAGCAGCAAATTGTAAAAAAAAAAAAAAAAAAAGAAGAAGCTTTTGTATAAACCAGAATGCATGCTTTTTATTTATTTATTTTTTTTGTAGCCACAACTGTTATGGCTTTTAAAGCTTTTATAACTGATATAATCTATTCTAATCTTTCGACGTAAACAAACTGACAAATGTAATGTACGATAAGTATTGTTTCAAATCATTATACATACTGGTTAGTAACTTTTATTTAATGTTAGATAAAAAAAAAGATTTTGTATGAATCATAACATGGATTGAAAATATAAACAAACAAACAAAAGAAACATGAGAACATATCTCATATGAGAATATGAGATAGACAGCGGTTGGGAATAATAGTGGCTTTATGTGTTGTGTATCACCAGACTTAGACCATGGCACCGAATAGACTTTTTTTCTGAGCGTGGCCATCAGTCTTTGTAATGGCTTATCTGTTTTTAGTCCTCGCGACGCGTTCGGCACACAGCACAGAAGTCTATTTAATGCGTTTCTATCAGGGCACTATTTCAACATACAGTGCCTACATCGGAGGGAGATATGGAATGCGAGAGAGAGAGACAGAGAGAGAGATTGGAACAGAGTAGAAGGGACAACTTAGTAAAGAAAATTGATCTAACAGTAATTTTCCATGCTACTTTATTCCATGTCTGTGTCTGCCTGCCTCACACAAAATTCTCTACACCCAGATCAAATATATTAGCATGTGTGTGTTTGTTCTTCTCCCCAGGGAGGTGCAGAGCTGCCTGCTGAATCAGGCTGGGTGTATTCGCGTTCACACCGGCCGGTAATGGGGTTAAACAGCACCGCTGACCTGCATCCTGTCTCACTTGTTACGGACTGCCTGGAACCCTCGGCGTGCTTTTTAACAGCGGCAAAAAGGGGAAAACAATGTAAAAGAACCAAAAGCAAAGGTGAGTGGGTTTCCTCAATGTATGTGGCTTTCTCGCTTACACTCAAAGCAGACGGGAAAAAAAAGAAGAAGAAAAAAAAAACCTGGCACACAGAGTAGTGACGGGGGCCAATTTAATACGGACATCACTATTAATAAATGGCAGCCATTATGCTACCAAATGGACTGGGTCTGTGTTATTTACTCTGAGAGGAAGACAGCGTGATATTCGGTGCTGATAAAGCTGCAGTGGAACAAAGATTAGAAGCACAGCGACTTCTTTATCGCTTAATGAGAAAAGATGGGTGACTCTCTCGCACTCTTTCTCTCTCCCTGACTTTCTAATTTTTCTTTCTCTACCATCCCGTTCTCTCTCTCTCCCTCTCTTTCTCACACACACACACACACACACACACACACACACACACACACACACACACACACACACACACACACCATCCCTCCTCCTCCAACCCACCAGGGTTGCCATGACAATGGTGCGTTGCCTGGGCAACGGTGGGAGCTGATAGGTTGGTGTAAGAAGAGATAGAGCTATCTGAGACTCCTTGGCTGTACAGGTAGGGGGACAGAGGGAAAGAAAGTAAGGGAGCGAGTGAAGAAGAAATGTCACCGAATAAGACAAGTAGAGGCCAGACAGAGTTAGAGGCTCGCGGAAGAGCCAGAAGAAGGCGATAGCGTGATTAAAGTAGAGCAGGAGCTCCGTCCACTGTGGAAAATGGGGAAAAGGCCAGCGAAGCACACAACACAAATCCTCTGACCTAAACACAGAGTGAGCCATTGTCATTAAACAGAACACATGACTTTACTTCCTGTATTTGTAGGACAGGAGCAGGAACTAAGGTGCATGAATCAGAGCGATATAAAGAGGACGTGTGTGTGTGTGTGTGTGTGTGTGTGTGTGTGTGTGTGTGTGTGTGTGTGTGTGTGTGTGTGTGTGTGTGTGTGTGTGTGTGTGTGTGTGCTTCAGCTTAGAGTGTTCTCTGTGCGTCTGAGTATTATTCAGTGTCTTTGCCAGGCTTCGCTAGTCGCTTATACACACAAACACACACAAACACACACACACACACTTCCTTACACTTTCCTTCCCCATCGCTTGCTGTGTGACTGTTGTGTAATCTAATCATGGCTCCACTTCTTCCTGCGCTGCAGAGATAGCACAGACACGCTCTGCTTGAAGCAGAACGAGTGGAGAGAGAAACAAGAGCTAAGCTAGAGGGGATGAAACAGGAGAGAGATGAGAAAAGAATGAGAGGGCAGAGGGATGATAGGATGGGATGACTGATGGATGAAAGTAGAGGGGAAAGAAAACACAGAAGAAGGAGAAAGATGAGAAAAAACGACGAGAGAGGTTTGATGAAGGTTTAACGGAACCGCGGGATGGAATCAGAGATAGAACAGGAGATAGATGAGAAAAGGACATGAGCCAAAAGCAATGAAATGGATGACAAGAGAGAGATATAAAGCAGAAGAAAGATAATATGAGAAAAGGAGCATGGTGGGGCTGAATGCAACACAGCGAAGAGATGAAAATGAAAATAAGGAGGCAGGGATGTTCAGTGGTGCTCTGTCTCTTCTGCCCTCAATGCTGTGTCATGTGTAAAGCTCACTTTGGGTCCTGGAACTCGACCTTGGCCACTGTGGTGGTCCTCCAGGGGCCGAGCACTAATGTGCCCGGTGTGGATCAGCGGGTCCCACATCACATCACTTAAACAGCAGCCTTACTGACCTCAGCACAGTCTACTCCCACTGCGTCCTGCCTAATGCACCTCCATCTCCCTGACTGAAGCGCAGTGAGAGACAGCATCCCTTAACACACCACTCAACACTCCTCCATCTTACTGAGCTGAGCACACACAGGGTGAGGAATTGATGCTCGATGGGGAATGGCAAAGAGTCTGTCGTTTTCAGGATGATTAACATAAAGGTTAGTTCACTTTTTTAATGGCCTCAGGATAGATTAGTGACTCCACAGAGGTTGCAGGCAAAAGGAGAAATAAATAACATGATTTATCTTTTAGGCTTTGACCATTTGAAGAACAACAGAAAATGATTGTATATACATTTTTATAAGAATAGAAACATGTAGCAAGATCAAGCCTACCTCTCAGTTTCTTTCACTCTTTCTTTAACCCTACCATGTCCTTCTCTCTGAGCAGTCGGAGAGAAGAACTAATTTGTTGCTTATATGATCAATGGTGCCACCAAGCAGAAGGAGATGATGAATAGTACAAAACGAGTGAGAGCCTAGGGCCGGCCATGAGCGCTTTGCTCCATGCTTGCTTCTGAATGGAAACCATTTACTTGTGCCTTAGAGGGGTCATATAAAATCACGTTACCAAACTAAAATGGCCCCTGCCCCAAGTTTCTGCCTCTACTACCCTGTGAAGCACAACCAGCTCTCCTGGAAAGTGCTAATAAAGTGGGGGAAGTCATTAGATGTAGAAATTAGATGTGAGGGAAATAGAGGAGTCTTTCCCATCACCCTCTTTAAAGCCAAAGAATTCGCACAACATTTTAGATCGGTGGCTAATTTAAACTCCCTCTTCATTCACTCTGCTCCATGGTACACAAGCGGCTTCCATATTCACAGGGCTGCTGGAACTAACTATTCTGCTCTATTTCCTTCTAGATTTGTAGGACTGGCAGAACTAACTATTCTGCTCCAACCTCTTCCCCAATCTCATTTGTCTATTTAGCCAAAAAGCAACACGAATGGCGACTCCCCCAGTGGGGCCACTGCAAAACACAAGAACGCTCCCCTTCTCCAGAAAGCAATTTGCGGCTGGTGCGATTAAGGGTATCCAATCACACGGGGCACACTCAGCTAAGACGGACGAGATGGGGAAGGTGGAGGCATTTGGAGGAAAGCTAATTCGGCACATAACAAGAATGAGCACATGTGTATATATGAGAACAAAATGTCCTCGGTTTATTCATTATACAACTGTAAGGCTGATGTTACTTCCATTTAAATGAAAAAATCAAAGCCCCTGAGAATAAAGATACCTACAGCGACAATAAGCTTAGAATGAAGTCCATAAGATCTCCAGACTCTCTGTCTGTAGTCAATAGTTATCAAACGTATTCCATAAATGCACATAAGCCTGTATCTTTGCTGATGACTTTGTTAATGTAAATTGACAGATAATTCAACTCTATTATATTTGCAAGACATCCTGGACCCTCATTACAATATTAGGAAAGCAGCTTGCTATTGATAGACCTTGTTGATATTGGGAGTCACAGAGAGGTGGCCTACTAGGTCAGTGCTTCCGTGTAGATGAGATTGGACTCTTCTCCTAAACAGCAGCCTTGCTTGTCGAACTTGCTGACCTCCGTGGGTATCACACTTTACAGATAATGAATCAAGGGATCATGGTCACTACTGTCCAGCACAATGACTCAGCACTCCGCCTCACATTGGCCTTGCCTGCACTGCTTCACCTTTGTTCAGCACAGTCATCTCTTTGGAAGGTGTGCACATGGGGTTAGTTGGGGCAAAGTGGGGCTGCAGTGATGTTTCCATTTTCCCCCCCTGTCAATACATTGCTGACTTCTATTCGTCCTCGTCTCTCAGGTCTGTCAGACATGGCAGAGGAAAGAGATAAGATGATTCCTTGTTCGCTGCCAAAATGTGATAATTCGCTCTAAAGCAGCTGCAGATGTGTTGACCGAGGGATTCAGCAGAAACCACAAGCGGCCAGCACACTACACAGGCAACCTGGAGGATCAGTGCACCCACTAACTCCAATTACAGAGGAACAGATTCAATTTGCTGGGAGAGGCAGAGGACGAGCCTTTATGGCGTTGCTAGCCAGGGGCAAAGTCAGACTGAACATAAAAAATAACAATACAATAGAGAATGTGTGGTATTGTTGTTTACAGCAAGAGTTTCTTTTTCTTTTCTTTCTCTTTTTTGTTATTGTTATTGTTATTTTTTTCTCCTTCTGCAACGGTCTGTGCAACCGTTTACTCAGTTAAAAGACCTATTAAATATTAAAGATCTGTTGTCTTCTTTGAGAGCTTTTATAGCCTCCACTGGCAATAAACATTTTATAATAAATCAATTTTGGGTGGCAATTGTACATATTTGTATAATCTGTTGAGGACAATTATGCAAACAGGTCAATAAACCATCTTTGGACTGTCTTGAAGTGCCTCAACGGATTCTCATCAACATGTCAAGAAATAACCACAACCGTGATAAAGGGTTAACGTAGATGAAATGATGTCAGGTTCCATATTTCAGTATGTGATATATGTAACCAGTAGAGTGTGTATAGAGGAAGTGTAGAAGGTAGTGATGCTGCCTGGCAGCTCCAGGGTCTTGGGGTTGATTCTACTGTGTTTTTTCTACTGTGATTTGTGTTTGGGGTTTGATGTACTCTGGGAACTGCTGTTACCTCCCACTTTTAAAAAGCACCCTGGCATTTTACTGTTTAACTTTGTGTCTGTATCATTGTGTTTGGTGCCGTCTGATTAACCGGTGATGAATGGAGGACTGAATGAGGACATGACAGAAGACAGGTAGTCTCCAGTCTATGGATTGTCTCCTGAGCACCAACAGCCATTAACTGTTGAGATATTGAGAATAAGGTACACTGGTTCATGGCAGTCACTTGACAGGTGGTAGACAGACCATAGCCGGATTGTTTAATATTTAAAGAGTATCTAATAGCTGTGCATTGTGTCAGACATAATTTACATTGTTGATTGAGATGTCAGTGCTCTCAACCTTTCTGTTGTTGTTGTTGTTGTTTTTTTAAACATAACATTTTACCATTTCTCCAATCAGAGGGTATTTACACTCTTTCAAGTATTGCCCCAGGTGGCACAGTGGTGCAGCTGTGCCACTTCATGGTGTCAACAGTTCAAGCCTAATCTCAGGTCTGTATGGAGTTCTCCCAGTGTTAGTTTGGGTTTCCTTTGGGTTTTCCAGTTCCATACTGACTTACAAATTATGATATGTTAATATGTGGATGCCTTATGAGCGACAGCCAAAGATTTTCCCATATTATCAACCAATGTTGCCAGGAAACGTTCCAGAAATACAGCTGTCTTAAACAGGGTAAACTGGTTGCCTTATGAAATTTGTGCTAGTTGGACAAGAAGAAAAAAAAAATTATTGCATTATTAATATTTCTCCAAGATTGCCTTAATTATGGTTATTGGGGAAAAATGAAAGCATACTGTAGGTAGAATTAAATACAGTGGTACTTTGGCATACAAATGCCTTGCCTTGTGAAATTTCACCTTATGAACAAAAATTTTGCAAGAAATTTACCTCGACATACGAAGCATTATTGGAATAAGAGTGACTGAGTCAGTCGTGCGGACTTCCGGTTGAATGTACATCCGGTTGGGCGTACATCCAGTAGCCAATCAAAACTTGTTTGCGATGGTGAAAAGCCAAGCGAAGCAAGGTTACATATTTTCAAGAATGTTTTTTTTTTTTTGCATTTTGTGCAAGATTTAGTAAAGACATAGCATCATGGGTCCTATGAATGTTAGCAAGCCTCTATCAAGAGGAAAAGGGAGCCACTTTCAGGTTAATTTTTAAAGCTGCCGCAGCCTAGAGAAAACATAAGTCAGGTTTAATGTATTTTTATTTTATAGTTGACTCCATTTACATGTGTTTTCTTTGTTTATGTTTTTTTTAATATGCAAAAATATAATTATAATGTTGGAAATTGGTAATATTTTGGGCGGCTGAAACAGATTATCTGCATTCACATTATTTCCTATGAGAAAATGTTTTTCACAATAAGAAATGTCAATTTAAAAACTCCAGAATAGATTAAATTAATATGCCGAGGTACCACTGTACTACAAAATATTAGTTTTCATTAGTAGTCTATCATGCCTGTTTCAGTCTTTACTTCTATATTACTATAAAATTAGCTGTACATTTGGTTGCATATTTTCACAGTTGCACAGATTCTGACTGAACCTCCTTCCACTTTGGGAATCTGAGGCTTATACAGATGTGTAAGCGATATAAGACTGTCTTTGTATAATGATCAGACAAACTGGCTTGTAAAGTATTTTAAAAAAAACGCACATATTTTTCTGATCTCACCTGACCTCAGAGTTATCAGCTTATAATAGACCCAGTAAAGCTTGAAGGTGCCACTGCAGCAGTATGGATAAGAGAACCTTCTGTGTTGTATGGATTACAAGCTGGTGCTAGCCGTGTGGGCTCTGGCCTTAGCTCCTGTTTGGCAGGCAAGATATGCTGACCCTGCCATTCTGCTAAGTGCCCTCATCCAGCATCTCAATGAGCTTCTGACAGGATCTGCCTCCCCCACACAGCAGGATGCTGCTGGACTTTTGATCCTTCAGGAATAGTTAGAGCTAGCAGGCTAGTTCGGCACACTTTTAACAACAGAGGCTTTTGAATGTCAACAGCACCCCTGCTGCCATGCACTTTTACATTCTGTAGCATGTTTTGGTGCCGTTATGGTAATTACTGGTGCAGAAGAAGGAGGCAGGGCAAAAAAAAAAAAAAAAACAGTAATAGAGTACCAGTTTAAAGCAGGAGACTTGGAATGCTGATCAAATCTCTACTTTGGGTACAAAACTGTCTGATATGCTGCGTCGCTTCTAATTTGTTGTTTTGTTGTTCTTTGTTTGTGATTCATTAATTTGTTTTCATGCTCTACATTTAGTATTCATGCTTCATTTAGGCTTTTCTGTTTTTCATATTTATTTCATATGCCTTCTTATTTGCATTAATACTTCATGATTAGTATGCCTCCCTTCTCACCCCCCCTCACCCCCCCCCCTCACCCCCTGCTGAGTGTTATGAACAAGCTAACTACTCTAGCTTTTTAAGTAGTTAATTTTACAATATAAAAAAAAAATCACATCTTCGAACATGTGGCTTTTTATACATCTTCCATAAACAAACACACACACACACACATACACTATACACTCTTACTCAATGACATGTAAAACAAGTCCCTGCAGGGGGAAAGATGTAGTGCACCTCGCACTGAATTACATGCCTCTGACTCATGCAGTCAAACACACACACACACACACATGCACACACACCCCGTCTCTACTCCATGCCTGAGCTCCTATGTCCATAATCCTCTTACAGCCTGTGTGTCACACTGACACACATTCCTCCAGTCACACACCCTACTCGCGAGCATGCACGCTCTCACCTCTACATCCAGCACCTATCAATTAATCAGTGCTAATTTAATATCAGACCATCTCCTCCACTATCACGCCGAGCATCATGCCACCGACTTCCAGTCCACTATTTCCTCAAATGCTTGCCCAAGGACACTGTTTAAAGGCTATAATCTCATTAAAAGCATACATAGCAATTAAAAATCCCAAACAGGACAAGGAGATGGAGAAGAGCAAGTGTGAAGGTAACGCAGAAGGATGTCATGAGCAAGACATGGAATTAATTGGCACCTTATTGGGTCATATGTCACAGGTGACAAGGTGAGCCATGTAAAATTTTCTACAGAGCTGGTAGACGTGTCATGAGGAGGGCGCTGACATATTTCTGAGACAACATATCTCTGGATGGAACGACAACAACCGCTCATGTTCAAGTAAAAAAAAAAATCCTCTCCTGGAAAGATTACATGAGTTAAAATAAAATGTGTCTAAAATTGGTTTGTAGTGAAAGCAAAACAGAATTTAGACTTATTTAATGCAAGGTCAACTGTTTATGAAAAAAAAAAAAAAAAAAATTCACCCCTCTCCAACTCTAATGGGCCTGCCGACAACTTAAGTGGCAATATTTTTGCTCCTGCTCTTTTTCTGTCGACGGATAATTATGTAATTCCTAAACACTTTTACAATTTACTATTCACAAACATGACATCCTTACAATTTATTTTCTGAAATACAATGGAAAAGGAAATTAGGCTAAAAGGTTTTTCTTTCAAGCTGTAATGGAGTAGAATTTCAAGATGTCAGAACTGGTAGAGGAGTGAACTTCTCAACACGAATCATTTAAAAACTCTTTAAATACAGAAATAATTTCCACCACTGGTTATAATCTTAAACATTATCAAAGACAAAGAACACATTCTCTCATATCAATGTAAATTTAAGCTAATTCAACTCTATTGTTGGAATGCTATAATATTAGTATTGTGTAAATATGCACAACATGCAAGAAAAATATATTACCATTCATTCATTTTGTAAATTTATTCATACTGCACCTGGTTGGATATGATTTATGAATGGGAAGAGACATATAAAAGTTTTGTCCTGCTTCATACAGTACAGTAGAATATACTTATTCTGTAGTTCCTTCTCTAGTGAAACTGTTAGTTCTAGAGAAGTACTATGAGCTGGAATTGACACCTTCAACCTTTGGCTTTACAGAATTTTATAAAAATGTGTTGTGATATACAGTAATATACAGCTGCTTTCAACAACAAAATCTGTGATAGCTTTTGTGTCTGTCAAATATAGTCCTCCTCACATTCCGATCTCTCGGTGTCTTTGTGAGAAGTCCAGCACTATAGAAGAGAAAATATGGAGCAGTTTTGCAGGGAGGTTTAACACACAGCAAATAGACTAACGGAGGAAAATCAAGCAGTGACTGATGTTTGCATGGGCAGCTGAAGTAAGTAAGACAGATGAAATAGGGACAGATGGAAAAGCTGGTGGAGAAAAAAAAGAAAAGAACATATGAAATAATAAACAGAACGGAATGTTTTATATGGAGTGACAGGAGGAGCGATGTGGAAAGAGGGACATAGGTATAGTCTTGAAAAAAAAAAACAGATGAAAAAAGTGCTGTGTGAAATAAACTCTGATTTGGGACCTCAGGGAGGCTCATGTGTGCTGAGAGAAATACTGTCATCTGTTCTTGTCTATGTCCACAATGACAGATAGACGAGCCAGAGGGAACATGACCAGCTTAACCTTTCCAGTAGTTTTATTGACTGTGTGCGTATTTCTTGATATTTTTGTTTTTGTGGCATTTTCTATGTCTTTCACACACAATTTCATAAGGTTGTCTATTAACCTAGATTATAGAGGTGACTCCAGTGAAGGTGACTGCAGACTGACAGGCTGAAGCTTAGTTAAAGATTAAAGATTCAATTAATTTTAAATGTTACATTTTTTCTTTAAATGTGATGCTAAAGATTTGCAGGAACTCAAATTTTCTGCTTGATCAGTGCCAGTGTGTGTGTGTCATACAAGATGATGTCAACACTCGTGCAGCTCTAGTGCTAGAAGAGTGCGTAGGAACGGCAGAGTGGCACTTCCACAGCGTTCTTGTGTTTGAGTCAGGAATTTTGTTTGGTTTGTGTATTTGGTACATAGTGCCAATTCTCATTGCTGCCCACAGCTGGCTGCAAAAACAGGTAAGATTATGGTTTGGGTGCGTGTCGCTTTTACATCTCCTGTTTTATTCGGAATAATTACAAATGCAACACTGATCAACAGAGCATGAGATGAAATCTTGTATAATCAGTGAAGATATCCTCACATCATGCAGTGGGTCATAAGTTTGGCTGATAACACACAGCAAGATAAGATTATTATCATAACGCTTCGTCAAATTGTTGTGTTCATTAATATGTAAGATTTTATTTTACAAAACGCAATAAGGATTTTTAATGTTCCTAAGTATAAGTTTTATAAAAGTATTAAAATATGTGTTAATTACATACAGTAACAATACAGCTTGTCTAGCCTTTTACGGTATTAGATGTTTTATCTTTATTGTAGTGCAGCCACTCTGCTAATTCTCATCTCTATTCCAATTAAAAATATGGATGAGCTAGGCCAGCTTACAATTACAATTAAACAATTAAAATAACTGGAGAAAATGTGAAGTAAGTAGGCAATGGATATGAGAATATTTAGTGTGTGTGTGTGTGTGTGTGTGTGTGTGCGTGTGCAGCCACCTCTCCTATCTGCATGCAAAACTCACAGGCACAGAGAATGTATCCAACATAAACTTAAAAGCCAACAACACTCCTGTGATTCTTTTACTGTATATCAAAGAAAACATAGAGCTTTGGTTTGGAATTGTTTGAGAGAGGAGGCTTTAAAGTTGTTTGTTTGAGGCTGTAAAGTTGTTGCTTTAATGTTTGTATTTTAAAAACTGAGAACAGCATGGCGGTTTTCCCAAAGTGGTTCAAATTCAGTGCCATCTTGGAAAGGATGACTTATTTTTGAACTAATTGATTTTTGCCAAAGTAGTAGAGCTTGTCAACATGTCCAATCAGACCAAAAATGAGCAAGCTAGGAGTCAAGTGAGTAACGTGGTTTGGCACAGGAGCAAAACTGAGGGCAATACAGCCATCTAGTCTCAAATCAGAAAACAAAGGGTTAAAAAAAAACGTTAGTCAGATTTCTTAGAAAAGTAATAGCAAGCCATTCTCAGTGAGCACCGCTACTAATAAATAAGTAAAGAAACTATAGAGAGCAGATAGGTCAGCTGTGTCGCCTTAACTTAGCTATGTCAACTTAATGCCACCTTGACCAAATATAGCCTTGCTCAGTTGTTTTGCTTTGTTATCAATTTAACAATGCACAAAACACAGTTTTTTTGTTTTTTTGCTGTCAGTGGTAAAATCATAGAAGCTACAGATAACAGTAAGAGACTAATTATGAAAATGTGCTGACCGGGGCTTTAATCTCAAAACTGCACAGGAATCGAAGGTTTTATATCAAACTACAAAACAAATCCCCCCAGTGCTGAAATAACACCTGCAGTGCTTTATATATAGACACAGATGAACACAGCATGGGCTAATTCAATTCCAGATGATTTCCCTGAAATAGCCTATAACAAATGTGCTCTAGCATGATATCACTACATTAGCATGCGCTTAGCCTATTGATCATGTAAATGATTTGGTGTAAATGTTTTTGTTTGTTTGTGCATTTTAAAAATACGCATTATGGTAAAACTTGTATTATATATATATATATATATATATATATATATATATATATATATATATATATATATATATATATATACATATATACTCAGCAAAAAAAGAAACGTCCCTTTTTCAGGACTGTGTTTTTCAACAATAATGTTGTAAAAATCCAAATAACTTTACAGATCTTCAGTGTAAAGGGTTTAAACAATGTTTTCCATGCAAGTTCAATTATCCATAATCAATTAATTAACATGCACCTGTGGAATGGTCATTAAGACCTTAACAGCTTACAGAAAGTAGGCTTGAAGGTCACAGTTCTAAAAACGCAGGACACTAAAGAGACTTGTCTACTGACTGTGAAAAACACCCAAAGAAAGATGCCCAGGGTCCCTGCTCATCTGCGTGAACGTGCATTAGGCATGCTGCAGGGAGGCATGAGGACTGCTGATGTGGCTAGGGCAATAAATCGCCATGTCCGCACTGTGAGACGCCTAAGACAGCACTACAGGGAAACAGGAAGGACAGCTGATCATCCTCGCAGTGGAAGACCACGTGTAACAACACCTGCACAATCCCATTGAGCACATCTGGGACCTGTTGGATCGCAGGGTGAGGGCTAGGGCCATTCCACCCAAAAATGTCCAGGAACTTGCAGGTGCCATGGTGGAAGAGTGGGGTAACATCTCACAGCAAGAACTGACAAATCTGGTCCAGTCCATGAGGAGGAGATGCACTCCAGTACTTCAAGCAGCTGGTGGCCGCCAGATACTGACTGGTACTGACTGATTTTGAGCCTCCCTTCATTCAGGGACACATTGTGAAACATTTTTAGTTTATGCCTTATGGTGTTGACTCTTTTAGTGTTCATACAAATATTTACACATTAAGTTTACTGAAAGTAAAAACAGTTGAAAGTCAGAGGACGTTTCTTTTTTTGCTGAGTGTGTATATATATATATAAACAATTTAACAAAGAAATTAGGTTACTTGTTATTATATGTACATATTAATGTTCTGTTCATCTTCAACCCAGACGGCATGAAGCACATGTGTGGGTGTCTTGTGCAGCTCCAGAGGTCTGTCACTTTCCAGAGTTCTCACATTGTGAAAGCCACAAAGAAAACAAGAGCTAGGAGAGAGAGGACACCTATTGTCTTTTCGCCTTCTCTTCTACACAATATGTGCCTAAATAGCTCACCACAGGAAGCCAAATTTATTCAATGGTTTTGATGATAAATGAGGAATTTTAAGAAGACAGGAAAGAAATTTGGAACATCTTGTGTTTTGTATGTGTGGGTGTACAGTATATACAGTATGTGTGTCACCTCACTGTGGGTCATTTGGTTTGAAAATGTATTTTGGGTCAAACAAACTTTCATTCATTCATTCATTCATTTTCTATACCGCTTTATCCTGTATTTAGGGTGGGGTTTTATTTGTTTCAGCGTCAGTCTCTGCGCTCAAACTGTGTTGAGCTCAAATTGTCTTGTATTGTGAAAGTCAAAAAATAAATACATGATAAATGTTATGTAACATAGAATAATGCACATTTATTTTTAGTGACACGATATCTCTTTCAGTGCAATGGCCAATCCCAGTAACTCTGGATGCTTTATGCGTTATGTCTCTCACTTTCCAAACACTAGTCACCCACAACCACCAGAGAACTCCTTTAACTTTCCCACATAGTGATGTGTGATAGAAATCAGATGTATATTTAAAATTGCATATTGACAATCATGAGCTTTGATTAATGTTGTTGAATAAGTTGTATCACACTGAATTTGAATACACAGGGGTCTTAAAATGTCCTAAATAATTTAGGGTCTTTTCATGTCTAAATAAATTCATACATACATACATACTGTACAGTACATACGTACATACATACATACATACACACATAAATAAATTGTAAATACATAAATAAATAAGCGCATCAGTGCGTTTATGTTCATATTTAAAGTGAAAATATAAACATAAAATAGTTAACACCAGAATATGGAGAGTTTACAACAACACAAAAATAAATAAATAAAAACTTATCTGTAATATAAGGAGAGCAGTTCCAATTTGTTTTAAAAAGGTGTTTCTAGGAATCATTATTTTCACATTTAATTTCATATTTTAAAAAGTGTTGGGAAATCATATCTCCATTACTTATTTGTGCTACTTAATATGAATTTAATTATTTACCCTTGTCTCATTTTCCCCCAGGAGATTAGCAGTTTCTGAAATACTCTAACCAATCCATCTGGCACCAACAACCATGCCACATTAGAGTGAAAAAAAATCACTATTTATCCTCTTTCTCATTTTTATCCCTTTTCTGACCTGTATGTACAGTACAGGCTTTTAAACACCACACAGGTGCAGCATGATTAGATGATTATGTACGTAGTATAATTGCACAAATGAGGTGTACAAGTGTTCCTATTAAAGTGGCCAGTGAGTGTATACAAGTAATCAAGTAATATTGCAACTACATGTATAACAATAATGTGGTTCATTGTCAGTAGGCCTTGAAAAAAATATAAATCAAAAGAGTCCTGATTTTAGCAATGTTATTGTAACACATCAATCCAAGGCATATATTGGCACTGGGCCTTGGGGACCTTCAGTGGTGTCCTCACATTCCAGACAGGGGGATTTTGGCTGAAGGTGGAAGGAAGGAGAGATAGTGAAGTAGATGAGACAACGGCAGACATGACGTCAGGTTTTTTATTTTTTTGTATTTATGGCCTCTCAGTGCTACAAATCATGCAAAACTCGTTCACCCTATTTTGGAGAGGTTCAGTGATGAACCCACAGTCACACTCTGTCAGTGTCATACTTCTCTTCTAATGCGAAGAGACAAGCTGTTTTGCTGATACACACCAGGTCATTTTCAACACTGTCAGTGCAGGTCTGCATATGAGCTATATGTGGCTCATGCATGATAGCTAGAAGGCCTGTTTGGTGACACAGACTCACTTCATGCTCTCTGTTTTGGACTGACAGCTATAACTCACCCCTTTCCGTTCCCATGGATACAGGCCTTATTATGTAATACAAATATTTCTGGAAACCCAGACATTGACACCAACTCTAAGATGTCTGTCGCATCATTGGTGTTTGTTTTATGACACTTTTATTCCCTAAAGGCACCACCTGACCTTTAAGACTGGTATGTGCACTAAGGTCACGTTCGTCCTGGAAATACAGAAAATGATGAATAAGAGGATCTTTGTGGCTGACCCTTTGTGAGTTATATTTCATAGATTTCATAACACTTGCTCATGAGCAGTTTCTATATAAATATTTAGCTAAACTGTCCTGGACAGTGAGTGGCTCATTGACTGTCTTACATTCTGTAATCAGCAACTAAACATGGTCAAAGGACCCAGCTGTGTTAAGAAAGATTGTAGTAGGAAACTAAATTGCGGTCCTTCACATTTGTTAATTATTTTCTTTCATATCTGTCAATTATTCTGATAGATGGTGCACTAAAAATAAACTAGAAAGGAAGGACAAGGCTGATAAAGTGAAACATAAGCACTGGATTGTTGTGGAGTATTTCTTATGAAAGCAATGACGAAGAAGGTTAGAAAGAGTGAAGAGTGCAACTGAAAATAAAGTGAATGATCTTTTGCTTTTGGTGTAAGTTAGCATCCTGGAGCAACAAAATGGTAGCATTTTAAAATACTGCATAGCAACGTACTATGCCAAATAAATATTCGAGTTAACATCCATAAGGATCTGCTGGCATCGGATGCTGAAAATTCAGGGAAAGACTAGGCTTGTGATAGCAAAACTACTGGCAGCATTGTTCCGTGTGTTCCAGCCAAATTAGGGGTGACTCATTACTCATTCACCATTAAACAGAGACCAAGCTAGACAGGATTATATCTTATATATAAAGATATAGGAGAAATCTTCAAGAAAGACTAAACACTACATTATGTAGAGCTACAGGCAAGAAAAACTCTCGAAAGATGGACTGTTAACTATCATAACTGAAGAAGACTCAAGTTGTTGTTTGTACTGAATCTGTTCTCAGTTGAATTTTAAACATATGAACAAAGTCTAGTTATATGTTCCTTACTAAATGAACGATTCATTCTTTTTGAACGAGTCTTTAAGGTGACTCTAGTCGAGTAGTCGAGTAGTCTCGGCGAGTGATTCGTTCGGTTTCTACTGGGCGAGCATGAGCAAAGCATCTCAAAACCTCCATAGGTTATGTACAGGAAACAGAAATGATTAGTTACCCTTAAGTCTTTGTTCGTTCTTTTGTCAGGTTGTCAAACTGAATTAAGTGATTCTTCTAAATGAGTCTTCTACTCCGAGTCGTTCGTTCTTTTGTCACGTGACTCCCATAGACGCTATGCGGTGCAATAGATTCAAAAGAACGAACAACTCGGACTAGAAGATATGAGAGGTGAGCTGCTCATTCTGTTTATCATAATATGTCCTTAGCTGCATTGTAATATTTATATTATTGGAACTATAGTCAAAATTTATGTATGTAGACATGTTCGGGGTCTGTTTATTGAAAATTTTACATTTTATTTTATTTCTGATCAAAAAAACAAAATGAACTAAATGACTCAAGAAAAGATTCAATCATTTTGATGAATGAGATTCAAAGAACCGAGTCACTAAAATGATTCAAATTTTCAATCATTCCACACACACTCTCACACACACACACACACACACACACACACTTTAAATATGGTAAGTTTTTTTTATGTTATCTTTTTTTAATAAATTAAATATGAAAAATATATAGGCAGCACGGTGGTGTAGTGGTTAGCACTGTCGCCTTGCACCTCCAGGGTCCTGGTTCAATTCCAGGCCAGGCTCGATTCCCGTCTCTGTATGCATGGAGTTTGCACGTTGTCCCCGTGCTTGGTGGGTTTCCTCCTGGTACGCCGGTTTCCTTCCACAGTCCAATGACCTGCAGATTAGGCTAATTGGTGTTCCCAAATTGAGGGTAGTGTGTGTATGTGTGTGTGCCGATGGATTGGCACCTTGTCCAGGGTGTATCTCGTGCCCTAAGTCTCCTGGGATAGGCTCCAGGCCCCCCGCAACCCTGAATACAGGATAAAGCAGTGTAGACAATGAGTGAAAGTAAGTGAAAAATATATTTACTACCATAGTGTGCTAAATTTCAAACACTGTAATTAACAAAAACAATTTCCAATTAATTACGTAATAAACTGAAATTAATTAATGAAAAGTAATAACAGCAATTGCGGATAAAAAGCATTTAGCACACATCATTTTAAAATTCAGTTACTCCAAAAAAGTTAAAAAGGAAAAAAACTCAGTTTAAACATCTCTTTCTGATTGCTTCAACACTGACATTTTGACAGCTGCTATCTGATTAAAAACAGAATGGCTTGGGAATATTTCTAAAGATTAGTCTGTTTGTCTACAGCTATATAACTGTACAATAACTTGATCAAAACAACTTGACATTCACTATGTAAGGAAATTGTCTTTACTGTAACCACCAAGGTTTTCCTTAGCCAACATGACCTTTTAGTATAATAAATAATTTCTGTAACTTTCTGATGAAATATACGTAACCACGGAGACTTCGTGAAGGTTTTCCCAGATGGCTGTCCATATTCTGTGTCTCCTACTCCAAACACAGGGATTTCAGATAAGCATTGATCCTTGAGACAGCAAATATTTATTTATAATGAATGCTTCCAAGCCATTTCACAATATCGTATGTAAGGGTGTATTTGTAATCACAAGAGGCTTGTAATCAGTGGCGATTGTTACTGGCCACTTGACTGCAGTGAGAACAGTGCTCTGCATCCAAACACTGCTGTGACCTTGGTAGAAGTTCATAATGAGGTTATGAGCAAAACATTTACTATATACTTTATAGAAGTTAATATAGTATGTTAATATACTACAAAACTGTTGTCAGGGTTTCAAAGTCTGCCCTTATCACTCTGGTACTGTAGTATGGGGCAGGTGACGTTTTTCATCACATTCTGTTACCTCAGATCTGTTGTGTAACTATGGACATGAACCCTAAACTTTCTGAACCTTTCTCACAATTAAAAATATACCTAATACAGAAAACAGCATACTACAGTATGTTATGTCACCCTGGAATAATGTCAGTTACATGAAAATTATATATTGCCTAGGCATGAAAGGGTCTTACACTTTGATGTTTTATTCGACCACCTTCAGATGTAATTACAGTATAGTGTGCAATACGGTGATTTATGATAAATATAAAATATATAAATATTAAAATATATAATAGATCGCTTATGCTCCCAGAACCACTCTTTCACCCTTTTGAGACCTGGAGTATTCCCATGTCATCAGGGAGGAGAAATCTTCCACAGATGTGATGACCTCATCATTCAGTACATACAGATCATCAGCCGACTTAATTTTATTGCCACTTAACTTCTAGACCTGACCATCTGATCAGAAAACTGCCTCCAGAGGCTCGCACAATAGCCACTACAGGTACTGTATGCATGATGGGGTCACTGCTTCATGTGGTTCCCTTCTTACCCTGACACAGATTCATCAGACCACAGGACCACTATTTTCATTGCTCCAAATTCCAATCTTTATGCTTTCTAGCAAATTGAAGCCTGTTTCTGATGAGTCTAACTAACAAGTGGTTTTCTTATGGACACACAGCTGTTTAGTCTCATTCCTGAGAGTTATCATCACACTGTGCATGTGGAAGTGCTCTTACTTTCACTGAGTTGTAGCTCATTTGTCAAAGCTACTGATCAGAGGGTCAGCAGTTTAAGCCCCAGCTCCACCAAGTTGCTGCTGTTGGGCCCTTGAGCTCTCTGCTTCAGAGCCGCTAACTACTACAAGCTGGTGCAGGCAAAGAAGGAATTTCACTGTGCAGTTATGCATATGTGACAAATAAAAGCTTAACTTAACTTAATTAAAATACGTATCTGTGATTTCTAGCGTTGATTGTTTTTACGCAATTGCAACAAGCATGGCGGCAAGTGGGTGTAGTGGTTAGCACAGTCGCCTTGCATCTCCAGGTCCAGGCTCTATTCCGGGCCTCTGTGTGCATGGAGTTTGCATGTTCTCCCCGTGCTTGGTGGGTTTCCTTCCACAGTCAAAGACCTGCAAATTGGTGTTCACAAATTGCCCGTTGTGTGCGAGCGCGTCAATGTGTGTGTGCCCTATGTTGCCATCCAGCGTGTAGCCCACCTTGTGTCCTAAGTCTCATGTAATAGGCTCCAGGCCCTCTGCCACCCTGAATACAGGATAAAGCGGTATAGACGATGAGTGAGGTAGTGTACCAAGCGTTTAAGTGATCTCTATGCTTGATTTTGTTCTTCTACTGAAGAATCATCACTATTCTAGGTATAAACTTTCTTAACCAAATTCCAAAACTCTTTTTAAAAATCTTTTTAGTTGTTTTCTTTGCTTGATACAGACCAATATTTAAAATCTTCTAAAACAACCATTTTTTTCTCACCAGGCAGTGTACATCAGCAATTTTTAAGAATGTACGTTTTCTCTTAAAAGGATGAAAGAGCAAAAACTCCTAAGATCTCAGCTAGCATCTAGCTGTGAATGTCATTAGCTTGGTTGTGCCTTTCAAGCTGCAGAAATTAGCAAGGTCCCCAACATCGGTTATTTTATGCAAGTTCAGGGAAACAAATGCGTTTAATTCTATGTAGTGCTAAAAGGTAACGACTTCCGTGTGGCATTCTGGCTGGTCTACGCATTTCACCATATGTCCACTGTCATGTTATTGGAATTTAGTGATGTTACCACTAATTGTGAACACTACTTTCCTGTAGTATTTTCCCCATAGCTTCATCAGTGCTACAAATAGAGAGAGACAGAAATTCTGTATTCACATATTACTTTGGATTTGCATCAGTGATTTAGAAATCTTTCTAAAACCTGCGACAGACATACACTTTAATTAAAAGTACCCTGGCACACACACACACACACACACACACACACACACACTACACTCTGCATACTCATTCTAAATAAATTTTTGCACGGCCATAAACCCTGTGCACTGGGATTATCCCTTCGCATCCAACCCTGATCTATTTCTTCATTCACTTACTCCATCTCCTTCTGTGTTCCCAATTTCTTATTACCTGTCCTTTCTCTCTTCCTTTCAGCTCTCCTTTCTTGCCCTGTCTCTGACTCTCTCCTCTCCTCCTATCTTCTCCGTGCAAATCCTCTCCAGCGGCTGCATGATATGACATGATAACCCTTATATTTCCCCGACACTTTGTCGGTCACGGTGTCCTCTCATTGAGACGGGTAAGTGTGTGTGTGTGCAAGTGTTTGTTTGTGAGATACTTGGCGATAAGATTGATAGCTAGGACACATGGTTTGGCAGACCATTCGGACCCAAGGAGAGGGAGAGGTGCCTCAAACCACTCACCCAGTTTTCCCTGAGCTGCCTCTTCAGCACTTTTTGTCCCAACACCCACATCCTCCACGAACATCTGCAGGTGCGCAACTTTAGTATTGTCCATGTGTCCACATTTCAGCTGTGTGTGTGCATGCGTGCGTGTGTGCGTGTGTGTGTGTGCGTAAATGCAAGCATGCATATGTGTGTAAAAGTAGGCATTTTAAAATGCATCATGGGAACAAACTGCAATACCAGGGCTTTTGTTGGAGGGACCCTTGGGGCAGTAGACTCACATGAGTCAGCAGTCAGTCAGATTTACAGCACATTGATTAAATTAACATTCGTTCCGAGACCTGAATATCAACCCATCTGGCTGGTCCAACACTCCCACCCACCACACACACACACACACACACACACACACACACACACACACACACACACACACACACACACACACACACACACACACACACACACACACACACACACACACACACACGTTTTCTCTTTCTCCATTTCAGCTGCCATCGCACTAAGAGCTGCCAAGCCGTCTGCACTGCACCCACCCCATCCTAAGGATTGCCAAATTCCCCTAGATAGATAGATAGATAGATAGATAGATAGATAGATAGATAGATAGATAGATATGTACCCACACAGCTGTACTTCATTTCTGATTATATATAAACATTCAAAATTAATTTAAAAACATAGAAAACTTGATTAGATGGCAACCATAGACTGTTAATACTTCAAGCATTATACTGTAAATACCAGCAAATGACTAAACAACATGAAGTGGTTGGTAGTAAATAATGCTTAATGCTGCTGTTTTCTCACTACTGTATATGAACAGTTTGTAAAATGAAATATCTAAACAGTGTCAATTAGATTTTTTTTAAGAAACAAGAAGTAATATAAGCTGTTATAAATTGTTTTTGACATAAAATATTATGTCAAAAATTGTTTCGGTTAGATTGTTGTGAATTTTTAATGATATGGAAAAATCACCACAGCTCCATGGTCTTGTCCTAATGGATAAATCAGCCTTTAGTTGAGCCACATAAATATGCAATTTATTATCAATAATAGTGTTGGTTGAGGTTTTAAAAAATTATAATAAAAAAAAGGTTAAAAGTTTGTCCCAAATACAGAACAATCTATATTGTGAAATGTAAAAGTTTTATTTGTATAGCGCTTTTAACAATGGTCATTGTCGCGAAGCAGCTTTACAGAATCCAAAAACAATTAAGGAATGTAATGGTATGTAATATATGAAATATGAAATATATGAATATATGAAAATGTGTATGAAACAAAATGATCAGATTGTCCCTGATGAGCAAGCCGGGGAAAACTCCCGTCTTCATAGTAAAGTGAAACCGTCCCCAGTCATGACACGCATCCCAAACAGACCACATGGGGCATCTATGCGACGAGATCTCCAACCAGAATCGGGGCACCAGGACAGTTCCAGGGGGCAGAGGGGGGGTGTAGCAACAGAAAGAGGGAGAGAGAGAGAAAGCAAAGAGAAGATAAGAGAGTAGAGGAGAGAGAAGAGAGTCCCACAGTCACATAATATAGAAGGTAAATGTAAATGTATTGCAGAGTGCAAGCAGGGACTCCGGCAGAACTTACTAGGACAGCATAACTAAAAGGGAGAGTCAGAAGGAAACACAGGCATGAGGATTCCCTGGGAAGTAAAGCGACCAGTTACTCCACCATCAACAAACCTGAGTGATCAATGAGAGTCAGACAAAAAAAAAAACCTAAGATAAAATCAAGATAGGTTTTAGCCCAAACGTAAATACTGAGCCTGTGTCTGAGTCCTGAACATTAATGGGAAGGCTATTCCATAACTTACGGGGTAACAAAAAGCTCTGCCGTAGTTTTGTCATCACTGACAAACAGCCAGCATCTTTTGATCAAAGTAGGCGCGACGAATCAACTCAGGTACTGCGACGTAAGACCATTCTAGTGTTCTAGTAGAGGTTCTAGATGAGATTCTAGCGTGGCCTCTTGCTGTTGCATTCTGGACTAACTGGAGCTTGTTTATGCACCTAGTCGAACACCCAGACAGTTAGGAGTTACAATAGTCCAACATGTAGGTGACAAAAGCATGAAATAATTTTTCGGCATTGTTTAGTAACAGTATAGTTATTTAGAATGCTATCCTGGCTATCGTTTTACTGTTGTACTGTTCATGATAAAACAGAAAGACCATCCAGAGTTGGAAGTTTACTTCTAGCTGCATGTGGTCCAAAGTTCTTTGGAGATTGTGTTTAATATGATTTCTTTGAATTCAATGTATATTACTTTTGTATTTCAGCAGACTAAGACTAATTCCTGGACTTTTGAGTTTAATCTGAACTGGTTTTTAACTCCTGCCTCATAAAGTTACAATAAAATATAACACACAAAAATATTCACGAAGACACCTCAACATAATAATGAATCCATTCAGATCCTACTGTTATGATCACAATGTTATGTCCATAAGATTCTTTGAGTTGGAAACTGAAGCAGAGCTGAGAACTACATTGTGCATCCTTAGTGTGGCACCCATTTAAAAAAAAAAAACAAAGCAAAACCTCCATCCATGTTCAACCTGAGGGCAATTTGGGAGAACAAGAACATTACAGTTAGTGACATAAAGAATTTACCATCAATCATCATGAGGTTGTAGGTTCAAAATACCACTTGGGGGGGGGGGGGGGGGGGGGGTGGGTGCATGTTCCCTCTCTCATATTAATCATAGCAACACTAGTCAATCATGGGTGTGTCTGACTCGCTCTCCTAACCAAATAGTTAAAAACATGTATTTCTAGTTCCGTTTTGATAAATTTTTTAACAAACAATGAAAAGTTATTTAATGTGAACCACACTATTCAAGCTGGCTGAATATTAAAAATGTTATTTAGCTGATCATTTAACAACTAGCTTCAAGAAAAAGCAAAAATCTATTGCATCATTAATATTTTAATGTTGCACCTTGATAATTTGGGTTTCTCAACTTTTCTTTTTTACAATGTACTAAATAAAACTAAAAGGGCCTTAAGAAGAAACATGACAAAACTGAATCTGTTTTGTAGATTGTAGTCATAGCCAAGAGAATCAAATATCGACTCATCATGGCATAAAAGCCAGAATCTGTGAGAAGAAAAATGAAGCCTAATCCAGACTTGCCTGACCTGCATCTTTTTTATGATGTGCACCAGGCCAGTTGGATATTTTCTGCCCAATTAGTTGGTCCAGGGAAGCTGGATCAATTAGGCAGAGACACAACATAGCGCTTTTTCCATGTTGTCAGCTTCTCTCTCTCTCTCTCTCTCTCTCTTTCTCTCTCTCTCCTTCATCTTGTTCATTTTTCTTCTCTCTCACACTAAACCTCTCCTCCTATCTCGTGTGAAAAAAATAAACATGCGCCAGATTCAACACTGTTCCTAAAGCTGTTTAATTAATTTATTAATGACATCCTTTCCCTGTTATATGCCACAACTGTCCGTTTTTAAAATAGACTTTATTAGTACCTAAGAACAGGAATAAGATGCATAAGATGAGAATATTACTGCAAAGAAGAAGCTGTGTTTGGTAAGTGGTTTAAATCAGGCTGGCCTAAACAATCACTGGAGGAAATGATGAGAGACTGAATTATTATTCTGACTGAAAGCACATTTAAGTGACCAATCAAATGAATTCAAGATTGCATTATATAACAGAGCTCTCTGAAAAGTAGTCCTAGGCCCACGTATGAACAATTCAATAATTAGGAAGGTTAATGGATGCTATTCAGGTGTCAAAGTACTCAAAAAGAAACAAAGGTGCTTTATTTAGAGTTGTTGAAATGGCACATTGGTGTTAAGGGAGGAAATCTGTGCCTCAAGAAGCAAATCAAAAAAGGGTGAGACGTGAGATGTGAAGTCACCCTATTAAAAATACAGGTGAAGCGGACTGAAAAAAGTGGAAAAGAGAATATAAGGAGAAGAATTGTACACTCACCCATTTTTGGAACTCGGCTGGAGTAGCTGAAAGGTTTTGCCAAGTGTTACAAATCAAATCCACACAGACTTCAACTAATCCAGTATGGATTTGGGATCAGAGCTATAGACGCTTTGACCACCAAAGGGCCGTTAGCCATGCTATAGAGATAAGATATCAAAAAGAAGGCAAGGAAAATATCCTAAAAAGAGAAGGGACCATCATCCTTATTTAAATCTTTCAAATAAGCTTAATGCTCTATTTTTCTTTGCTTGTCATCGAAAAAAACAATCCTGTTCCCGGTTTCAAACTCAAAACTTGATTTTGAACACCCCCTCACACACACACTGAACTATGATTAAATAACATTTAAGCTGTTGTTTCATTCACAGCAGAGACATCATTCAGTGTGTCCCCCATGCTGGACTTTTAAATGGATTACACTGTCATTGCTGATTCTTGTGATTCTCCTGATTCAGACTGTTTTAATGCTGGATTTGCAAGTTTCTGCAAACTGAGCGACTGTGCTTCTGCTGCATTCATGCTTAATGCTGTAAACTGTCCAGTATATCGCAGTGGCAAATAAATAAATAAATAAATAAAGAGCGTTGGCGCAACACACATGTCAGAGCATGAAGCACTGCAGCAGTGCAGCTCCCCTTGATGATGCCTATTGATTTTGATGTCTGTCACTGATGAGCCACTCGGTATGAGTCTTCACGGCCATGCAAGATGCTGCTCAATGACCCCTAATGCTCACATAACAGTCTGGGGAAATGGATTTCAGATAAACATTATGGCTGTCAATAAAGAGGCTCATCTATGCATTTTGTTTCGTTTCTTAGTTTTCTCGGAATGGTGGTTTGTGTCGCCTGCTTTGGGCCAGACATGAACACTGACTGGTGGAGGTGTTTGTTTGTTAAAGGTTTATTTTTGCCTTGATGTCCAACTCTGTTTGCCCTGGGAAGAGGGGCTCAGCTGTGGAGGACCAGGCATGAGTGGTGTGAATTTTGACACATGGGGAGACAGCTGCCAAAGGGACATATGTCGAGCACATTCTGAAGAGTGCTCTGATGACATGCAAAGGCTCAGCTAAGCCCAGAGTATGTACTGTCATATCCCAGGGCCACCAGGCCAAAGCATGTGCTCCCCAAATGACCCCAGTCACCACTGCTGCCACTGTTGTCACATTAGAACCACACACATGACCATGACAATGTCATGGCCCTGTCTGGTCGAGCCACAGGCTACCACCCAAACAGGCCTGCAGACTTCTGTCATTTCATAACTAGCAGGCAAAAAAAAAAAAAAACCCTTCTGTATTGACTTTTCCCTCTCATTCATATCTATCTTTTCAAACACTCATCCTTTCTGCTAAGCATCAGCTCCCATACCAGCCTTAAATCTACTGTACTAATCAGGACTCTGCACATAGGCTTGCATTACTGCTGGCATTCTGGAACAGATCTATTGGGCATTCTGTGCACCTGAACAAATCCCTCATATAATCTATCGCACCAGACATTTTCAGGGGGAATTTCTTTATAGTGGAAGAGTCTCGTTCATCATGTTGCAGCTGATAAGCAAAGTGGGTGTTACCAGGCCAGCACTCGCCAGAGCCAAGCAAGGCAGGACCCGAATCTCCATCGATCCCCTTGGCTCCACATATTTATTTCTTTTCCATCCAACAAAGAAGCCTTCTCTACATCTCCTGCAACCAGACACTTTTCCCTTAAGCAAGCCATGCCTAGAATAGATATACATATGCAAATGTTTTTGCTTAGTATGCACATGCAATAACGATGCAGTGACTATCAGTCAAAGCTTCAGACAGGGCAAAAGTGGTTGAAATGTTTCATTATAGGTGGAGATTGGAGGGCTTAACCAACATCAGTCATGTTTTCATGGCAAGTAAAATGCCATGACCAGCACAACCGCTCTGTCAATCATGATAGCATTCTCATCCACGCATCTATTAGTACACTTCGATGCACACGATTTGCTCCATGACACTAGTCTCAATTTCTCATCTTTTCCATTCTTGACTTGATTCCCATCCATTCTTCTTTCAACAATCCCATCCTACCCTCCGTTTGTAATTCATCCCAGACCAGATGCACTGTAATTTGGTTACTGCCATAACAACGTCCAGGACTGCGTCAGCTCTGCCCAATGTCAACAGTCCAATGTGCCCATCGTCTGGTTATTGCCTGCTCGGCCCTCCTTCCTGACCCAGGGTGTAATACAATTAAAAGGCCCAGATTATGGCGAATAAAGAGTCTGATTCAATTAGAAGAGAGTTGATGGAGGCCAATGCTCTCCAGAAAGCCTGTACTCTACCTCTTGTCACTTCTTTAGAGATCGAGGTCAGTGAGGGTGAGAAACAAAGACAGAGGTGCAAAAAAAAAAAATCCATTACGAGTAATATGTTTTAATTATTTAATGAAAGATGTAGCTTGAGAATTAGCCTTTGTGAATCTTTCATCCATAATTAGTTTAAAAATCTACAGAACAGAGAGCAAAGCTCCAAAGGTCAAGGGTAATCATGGTCACTCTGCAAAGTAGTAAAGGGCAGCTTATCGATGTGCTTCAGACATACATTAATCCAAGCAGCTCAAGAGTTTCCTCTGATCGGTCCATTATGGTGGAGTGTCTCTGATATACCTCTTGAATTTGGACACCTGAATGTATAGAGATTTCAGTTACTCTGGCAGCACAGCCCAGGAAATGTATTGTTCACTCCCTTGGCTGCCATTTTCTGCATCTCAGATGTGAAGGAGGGATGAAATAAGATGCTGGTTGATGGAAAAAAAGAGAAGAAAATCCATTTACTTGAAGTGGCCTGAAGGCATAATGCCACAGATGTTCAATGGCTGTCTCAAAAAAAAAACCCTCTGGTTGAGAGAGCCAATGATAACGGAAGTGAGTGTTGACCTCAGCATAGTCCACTTTATGTGTGCGCACACACACGCACACACACACACACACACATACACATTTAGAGAACTTCCCATCGTTTGGTTGCTATATCCCATCAGTTATTTTAGTCACCCAGGAAGAAGGTACTTTCCCACCCCCTCCCTCTAAACCATTTTACCTCTCCAGGGTGGTACTACAGTAATGGCATTTTCACAGTGTGGCCTTGCACTACAGTAGCATGACCTGAGGGGAAGCAGAGCACCCTGATCCCTTTATGGAACAGAGGGAAGGAAGCTAGTGTGGAAGCCATGCCAATTCAGCTGCCTCACTATTATCAGCCCCTGCTGTTGAGGTGGAAAAGCTTTTCTCATCTCTGTGCACCCGGGGGAATGACTTCTATGGCTGGACTTGAAAATTCAACTGACATTTGTTTCCTCACCAGCCGTATACGATGATCTCTCTCTCTCTCTCTCTCTCTCTCTCTCTCTCTCAGTGTCTCTCGCTTTCATTTTCCTCCCTTACCAAGCCACCACATCACAATCAAGCCACCAGGAGCCTCCGCTGAATCAGAGCTTTCTGGCTTTGCCACCTCACTCACCCCTCCCTTTCTCTTTCATTCTCTCTCTCTCTCTCTCTGGAGAATAAGGCTAGGAGGTGGAGAAGCTTATGCTGGCAGGCTGACCAAATAAGATAAGGGAGTCAAAGCACATGCTCATCAACAGTCAGAGCCTATCAAATATTCATGGGCCTTGACAGAACCTACTGTAAAATGGCCAATTTGCCTGGTTGTGGCTGGTGCACTAAAATTGGAGGATGGGTTCCTGCCTCCTGAATGTCCACAGGAGAGGGAGGAGGGAGAAAAAAGTAGGCAGCCTCAGGACCAGACTAGTATTATCCTCCAATTTTCCTGTAGGTGACTGTGTTCTATGTGACTGGTATGGACAGTGACCATGTGTGTGTGTGTGTGTGTGTGTGTGTGTGTGTGTGTGTGTGTGTGTGTGTGTGTGTGTGTGTGGAGTGGAAGAGGTACTGTGGAGCTCTTTGTCCAAGCATTGAGGGGACAAGGTGATTGTGATGAGAGAGAGAGAGAGAGAGAGAGAGAGAGAGAGAGAGCGTGACAGAGGGTACAGGAGAAGGATTAGGACAAGGAATGGTCAGTGACAGAAGGCTTTACCAGCATACTGATTTTCCAGGCAGGACTTAAAGCCAAAGCCCTGTGACACACAAAAGTACAGGGTTCGTGATAAAACCCTATCAAGACTGCCATGCTCGATTACAAGAAAAACATATATATGAAGCTTTCTGAGATCATTTAGAGCATGGTTAAAATATATATTTTGCTTCTGAACCAAGCTCAATCATACATAAATTGAGGGTAATGGTATCCTAGTGAGTCCTTAATTGTGCTTAGCTTACAAATATTTCAATAGTGCTGTCACGGAGATTGAGAATTGTCTGAATAAGTGCACCAGTGCAGGGTCAATTGTATGCTTAAAAATAAGGACGAACTAAATTATGAATGAACCACCACCATTTATAATTTAGTCGAGAGTAAACTAAAACAAAATGTGTCTTTCTAAAAGGCTCCATTCCACTAGGAGCGCAGACGAGTTTTCAAACACTGTGACCCAAGCAGACAGCATTTAAAACAAAGAATGGCCAAGACGGTGATGAAAATGGTGTGCGATAGAGATTTCAATACATGCAGACAAGGAGAAAAGAAAAGACAGGGGACAGGAATGTAAACTGTTCATTTCCTCATCATTTAAAAGATATCTTCTGCTTTGAAGTATTCGAATACATAGCAGTTGAAGTAAGTCTGGAGCTGAGGAGCTCCCTGCTGTGACCGCAGTCGTCCCAGAAGCTGTCCCTGTCCATTAGCACAAGTGCATGTCACAGCCATATCAGAGCAACGCTAATCACACTGGACTGTCTTTTATTGTTGCAATATGTACTGCATATCCAAATGTTAGACTCTGTCAACTCTGTGCTTGGCGAGAGGAGAGGTGGGGCTGCAGGAGAGAGGATTTAAGTTAATACATTAACAGGACGAAGCAATCCAACAAAGTGTTCATAAAATGAGTGCCCATAAAATACCCTCCTGTCAGGCTAGAGCAACTTGTCACACCCGCTACCAAAAACTCTGGCTGTACTGACTGGGGCAACGAGGGCAAAGTGTGGTCAGCATACACACACACACTGAAGTTGTGTGCGCGTGTTTGTGTGTGTGGCGGGGAGGCTGGTAAAATTAGGTCAATCTGATGGAGAGAATAATTGGCAATACCAGAGGAGACATCACACTGTCACACAAGTGGCGGCTCTGCAGGAGATCAGCAGAGGGGGAACTCCAGAGACTAAATCACACACACACACACACACACACACATACACATACACATGAACAGACAGAGAGGTGCTGAATTGTCCCCTGGGTCATACAACACGCACATACAGAAAGAGAGAGAGAGAGAGATAGAGAGATACAGAGTGAGATGAGAATGGAAAAAGGGGGCAGAATAATGACACCGCAGGGGAGCAATGAGCTAGCTGGAAAAAGTGTAAAGAGGTAGAATAGGTCAACAAAACGAAGGAAATTGATATAGACAGAGAAAAGACCGGAGTCAGACGTACGTGGCTAAAGAATCCAGATAACTGCTCAGCACTGGGAAAAAGAGGGAGTGTGAATGAAACATAAAAGAATGGACATGGAAACAAGGGGGATAGTTTATAATCGTTAGCCTTAATAAAAGGACCTAAAAAAAACGGAGAACTGAGAACACATGGGGCTCACGAACGGGGATGTCTGAAAGATTTATATGACGTGCTACAGCTTCATTCCCATTAAAGGGAAAAACACACCAAATCAACAGAGATAAATGATTTATGAAGGTGGCCTTGTGAGTGTATGTGTGCGTGTGCGTGCGTGTGTGTGTGTGTGTGTGTGTGTGTGTGTGTGTGTGTGTGTGTGTGTGTGTGTGCACATGTGTGTCAGTCAGTCTATAAATGATGCGTGTATTAACTTCATGCAGTACATGTCAGGGACGGCACTGATTTTAAGTGTAAACAGCGATTTAATTAAGCAGTCGTAACATTCATCTGCGTAATGGACTTAGAATCTCTCGTTTAATGTAAAGATGAATGAAATACTGGACAGTTCAGGTGTATACTGGGTATACTGAGTGTCTCCTTGTGTAAAGGTATAAAATATCATAAAAGAGAATGAAAGTAAATATTCTATAACTCATATTGTGCATTATCTGGATACAGAAACGGACACATCACTCCTTGAATAAACCTCTTTGTTTCAACGTGATGCTGCTGAACTATTACCCTGTTGCGTGTGTTTGCGTGGGCTTTTGTGTGCCCATCACACCTACATCCTCTTTATAGCAGCCTGGCCGGCATTAATTAAGGTATTGAGAGAGTGTCATTAACATGGTAATAACTCAACGGGGTAAATGACTGTGCGGCAAATGGCTGCGCCTCATTACCCTCATATTTCATTGCTTAACAAACATGTAATTGAGTGCATATGTATTTGCCTATTGATGGGCCCATTTGCAGTTTCCCAGAAAGCTGTTCTCCGCTCTCAGGCTGATAGAGTGGGAACAAAATGACAGTGGACAAACACCAGCAGGCTACTCATCAAGCTGCAAATCACACTTTGTGCAGAACGTCCTTTCAAACCAAATCCATCGTTATCTACTTCTTACCCCTACACTGAATTATAAGCATGCTACCGCAAGTTTGAAGTGAGCAAACATACAATTATGCAATATTATCTGCCAAGGTTTCATTGGTCTTTTCCCCCCTCCATTCTAATTGTCTGCAAAGTGAGCTGTGAATCGAGCGGCAGAGCTGCCAAATGGCCCTATGGCCCTGGCAGATATTGCCCATTTAAAAGCACATTTCTGTGCATGCAGGGACCAGGCCTAGTGCATTTGGACCTAGCACAGCACCTTCACTGTTTATTTGGCCGCTATTATCTTTTATTTGCAGGCTGATGCCTTCTCTTGGCAAGACAGCCACAGCCAGTAATTTAGTGCTGCATGGTCTGTAAGGGAACGAAACAAGCCCCCAAGTCAGGATAGAGTCATCATATATAGACACATGTAATCCATGCTGAATTAAATCATTAACATAAAAGTAAGTTATGCATAATTAGCTGTGTAGGATGCTCTCCATTACACACTTTGTCAATCTATTTAATAACTCATAGGATAACAGTGTATGGTTGTTTCATGCTGATATACAGTGCTGTTAAAAACTCTTATGCACATGCAAATTAATGCTGTAGAGCAAGTATGCCTTCAAAACAAGAAAAGAAACTGTAAAGCCCAGTAAACAGTAATTAATGAAAAAGAAAAAGTCTGTCTTTTTTGTGACAATGCTTTGAAGACCCTTTAGTCTCAGGTACAATTTGTTCAGTTTTTGAAGGAAATTATCTAATAAGTTTAATGAGCATCGTTAATGGTTCCTTACATAATATAATGCTTTATTTTCTGCCATACAAATACTTTTCTGTAACTTTAAACTTTGTGCTGTAATCATAATCAGAAATGTCCTAAAGTCCTAAAAAATTTTTTTTTTACAAAATCCATAGGAAAGTTCACACTAAAAATACAGGGTGAGTAAGACTTTTGCACAGTACAATGGTAGCTTCGCATACGAATGCCCCACGCTAACAATTTTCATCTTAAGAACTGAAATTTAGCAGGAAATGTACCTCAAAGCAAGCATTCTTGGCACAAGCAAACAAACCGAGCCGAATCAGACACAGGCTAAGTTGCACATACTGTACGCCCAGGAGCCGTCAGTGGAAAGGAGATTTTTTTTCTGCACGGATGTTAGCAAGGATGATAGCAAGAAGAAAATGGAGCCACTTCCAGTTTTGTGTCTAAAGCAGCCGTTGCCAAGAGGAATGAGGTTTATTGTTTATTTATTTAATATTTTACTTAATTTTTTGGTTTTGATTGTTTTATATACAAAAATGGGATTATAGTGTTGGAAATTGGTAATATTGGTAATATTTTTGGATGGCTGAAACAGAAATTGTTTTCTATGGGAAAATACATTTTGCTATATTTTTGCCTTAAAATAAAATATGGGGGATGCAGCAACTGAGAGAGAGTTTTATATGGAACCGTTGGGTCTGACCAAGACCATGTGCCATAAATGCGCAACCATAGTGACTGCCTTTCCAGGATCATGCTGGTTTAAATTAGGATACTGGTATATCTATATTTAAGAAGAAATGTACCAATTACATGTTGTAGAAAATATTGTTGGCCAATATAAAACCACGCAAAAAGACGTTCCCCCAGCTATCTTTAGCTGAGGCCAATTATGAACTTGTGGGATGTAGCTATGATTGAAGAACTGTAGTATTACTGTTTATATTAAACAAATACAAATATGAATATTACTGTATTAAACAGATACAGATAGTGGTATTGCCTCTCCAGGAACAATCATCTTATCGCGATGGAGAGGTTTGCGTGCCTTCATGAACCTGGGAGCGGTGTTGTTTGGAGCCATGTGCTCCTGGTAGGGTCTCCCAAGGCAAAGTGGTTTCAGGCAAGAGCCCAGACTAAGTATGGTTTTAAAAACCCCATGAAAAATATAGGAGGGAGTAAAGTGACCCTGCCCAGAGGAAGCCCAAGGCCCATGTCTGGAGCCAGGCCTGTACAGAGGGCCCATCGACGAGTGCCTGGTAGCCGGGATTGCCACGGGGCCCGGCCGGGCACAGCATGAAAGAGCAACGAGGAACCCTGTCTTCCCCCATGTCGTTGACCCACCACCTGTGAGAGAAACCGATTGAGTTGGGTACACTGTTATTTGGGTAGCAGTGAAGGCCGAGGGCCTCGACAGACCAGACCTAGAGCGCAGAAGCTGGCTCTGGGTGGGAAGTATCTGGAGCTTGTGTGCAGGAGGTGAAGCGTTATCAGTTAGATCTGATGGGGCTTACCTCGAAGTATAGCCTCAGCTCTGGATCCATACTCCTGGATAGGGGTTGGACTTTGTTCTTGTCTGGAGTTGACCAGGGCGTGAGAAGCCAGGCAAGTGTGGGGTCGCCAGCTAAGTGCCACGACGTTGGAGTTTACTCCAGTGGACGAGAGGGTTGCCGCTCTGCACTTGAGGACCATGGAGGGACTCTCACTGTGGTCTGTGCTTATGCTCTAAACAGCAGTTCAGAGTATTTCTCTTTCTTGGAGACTCTGAATGGAATACTGCTTCGGCTCCAGTAGGGGATTCCATAGTCTTGCTAGGAGACTTCAACGCACATGTGGGCAATGATGGAGATACTTGGAGGGGCATGACTGGGAGGAACAGCATCCCTGGTCTAAACCCAAGCAGTGTTTTGCTATTGGATTTCTATGCTAGTCATGGATTGTCCATAAAAAATACCATGTTCGAACATAGGGATTCTCATAAGTGTACTTGGTACCAGAGCACCTTAGGCCGAAAATCATTGATTGATTTCGTGGACATATCATCTGACCTGAGGCCATATGTCTTGGACACACGGGTAAAGATAGGGGTGGATCACCATCTGGTGGTGAGTTGGGTCAGGTGGCAGGGGAGGCCACTGAACAGACCTGGTAAGCCCAAACGGGTAGTATGGGTGAATTGGGAACATCTAGGGGAGGCCCCTGTCCAAGAGGTTTCAACTCCTACATCCAGCGGAGCTTTTCCAGCATCCCTGTAGGAGCTGGGGACATTGAATTAGAGTGGTCAATGTTCAAAGCTTCTATTGCTGAAGCTGCAGCTGTGAGCTGTGGTCTTAAGGTTCTGGGTGCCTCAAGAAGTGGTAACCCTCGAACAGCGTGGTGGACACCTATGGTTAGGGAAGCTGTCCGACTGAAAAAGTAGTCCTTCAGGGATATCCCGGGTGACTCTAAAAGCAGTTGCAAGGTACCAGCGGGTTCAAAGGACAGCAGCCGCAGTGGTACTGTAGCAAAGGCAAAGCAGTGGGTGTGGGAGGACTTGGGAGAATCCATGGAGAAGGACTTTCAGGTGGCACCAAGGCGCTTCTGGAAAACTATCCAGCACCTCAGGATGGGGAAACAGGAGAACCACCCAAGCTGTGTACAGCAAGGATGGGACACTGCTGACCACGACTGAGGAGGAAGTCAGGCGGTGGAAAGAGAACTTTGAGGAACTCCTGAACCCGACTAATTCACCCTCTGTTGCAGAGTCAGAGCTGGAGGATGACGGGGTCGGCGTTGATCTCCCTGGTCAAGGTCACTGAGGTAGTCAAACAACTGCACAGTGGCAAAGCTCCTGGAATTGATGAGATCCGTCCAGAAATGCTGAAAGCTCTGGGTGTTGAAGGACTGTCTTGGTTGACACGGCACTCTTCAACATTGCGTGGAAGTCCGGTACAGGGCCCAAGGAGTGGCAGACTGGTGTGATGGTTCCCCTTTTCAAAAACGATATAATTGGGTCGCTCGTGATTTTCTGTGAGAGGTACAGTTCTGCGGGAGTATGGGGTGAGGGGGTCACTTCTCAGGGCCATCCAATCCTTTTATGCCCAAAGTGAGAGCTGTGTTCGGATTCTTGGCAGTACTGTAAGTCAGACTTGTTTCCAGCGGGTCTTAGCCTCCGCCAGGGCTGTGCCCTGTCACAAATCCTGTTTGTGATTTTCATGGTTAGGATATCAAGGTGTAGCCGTGGAGGAGAGGGTATCCGGTTTGGTGGGCTAAGGATTGCATCACTGTTTTTGCAGATTATGTGGTGCTGATGTCATCATCAGTCTGTGACCTGCAGTGCTTGCTGGATCATTTTGCAGCTGACTGTGAAACGGCAGGTATGAGTATCAGCACCTCGAAATCTGTGGCCACTGGTGAAACCAATGGATTGTCAACTCCAGGTAGGGAGCGAGTTGTTACCCCAATTGATGGAGTTTAAGTATCTCAGGGTCTTGTTTACGAGTGACGGAATATTGGAACGTGAGTTTGGCTGGAGAATCGGAGCAGCGGGGGCAGTATTGCAGTCGCTTTACTGGACTGTTATGATGAAAAGAGAGTTGAGCCAAAAGGCAATGCTCTCAATCTACCATTCGATCTTCATTCCAACCCTCGTCTATGGTCAGGAGTGTTGGGTCATGACCGAAAGGACAAGATCACAAATACAAGCGGACGAAATTTTCTCAGAAGGGTAGCTGGCTTTTTTTTTGCTTAGGTGGTTCGGGCATCTAGTAAGGATGTCAGCAGGACGCCTCCCTAGGGAGGTGTTCTTGGCACGTCCAGCTGGAAGGAGACCACGGGACAGACCAAGGAGAGATTATATATCCACACTGGACTGGGAACACCTCGGGATTACCCAGTCAGAGTTAGTTGAGGTGGCTTGGGAAAGGGAAGTTTGGGGTTCCCTGCTGGAACTGCTACCCTCGCAACCCACCCTTGGATAAGCGGTTGAAGATGGATGGCTATAGTGGTATTACACACACTAATAGAAATACATAAATAGAATACAGACACAGGAAAAGAAAGCCAAAAATAGATGGAGTCTGAGATGGAGTGAGAAAGACATCCAAAAACTCTGGTTTATTCTCAACAGACTAAAGCCAGTGCATTTTGAATGCACAAATGTCCATCAAAAGCAGTCACTTGACATGTTATTACACCTTAATATAAGATGTTACAATAAAGAGACAGTTGGAAAGAAAGCCCAAAATAAAAAACAAAAACCAAGCAGATAATGAAGTGAGATCCTTTGCGAAAGCATGAGCTAGACAGGCTGAGCACATGTAATATTCAGGTCAGGCAGAGATTGTGGTGATAAGTAAAACCTGCAGAGGTCGTAATAGTGAGTGAAAAGTGAAACAGTACATGCTTGTAGCAGTAGAAGAGGCAGCAGCAGCAGAAAGAGCGAGCCCTCGGAGACCTGGCGCTGCTGAGCAGAGCTGCTTGTTGCCTAGCGGCCCCAGCCAGTTGCCTGGGAGACATGTATCTGAGGTGTGTGTGTGTGTGTGTGTGTGTGTGTGTGTGTGTGTGTGTGTGTGTGTGTGTGTTTGTGTGGGGGAGAGAGGTAGTGGTGCTGCTGATAATGCCGCTCCAATGACTGCCAAAAGCTTGAATTAGAGCAAAATCGTAGCCAAGAGCCAGTCACTGAGAAAGGTCATGAAGAAAACGTCCCAAATCAGACGAAAAAGGACGAACTGACCTCTGCGCTTGCTCCCCAGGTTCGACAGAGGACAATTGCTTTTAATGGCATGATTTTGGTCAGCCATGTGTGTTTAACCCTTCTGAATGAGGTAGACACATGGAAGAATGGCACAAAATGTCAACTGTTAATAGAGGGGAGGAAATAGTCCTGGTCGCTGTGAAAAGGTCAAACAAAAATATTAAATATCCTGGAACAAGAAAGGGGCTGGTTTAGAGCTGATTCAGAGCTCTGTATAATTACTCCCTATGAGCATCTTCAGAGAAACGAGGAGGTGACATTTATTATGCAGTAATTGAATAAGAGATTTAATTGAAGCACCTAACAGTTATCGGTATTATAATATTAGGAATAAGGTTTCGAATCATAAAACCTGATTCATGTGCTCTTAAATATTTTTCTACAGTTTTAACTGGGATTCATTTATAATGATGGTATTACTTTGCAGAATCTGTACCAGGAATACTGACAGGTTAGGATGAGCTATGTAGAAACCATGGATAGTCTCTTGATGGACAGCATATAGAGTTTAAAGGCATCCTTATTAAATATTAATCCTAAGGTATGCATTATGACTGATGGGTTGTGGTGAAACGGGCCATAGTTGATCCATGATCTGTATGGATCTCTCCCCATAGGTTGGTCCTTCCGTGCAGATTACCTGCAAAAACTAACCAGCATAGTGAGACATATGGTTTTACTGCAGTTTTATGGTGCTATCTTTGCACATCATTTCTAAGTGAAAAGCTCTGTTTTTTTGTACACATACAAATAAAATTAGACTCTCTCTCTCTCTCTCTCTCTCTCTCACATGCATACTCACTCTGTGCTCACCAGGGTTTCCAGATCACACACAAAAAAATGCCAAGGCAGTGCTGAAAACTCACCCACTCTTATTAAAAAAAAAATTATATCAGTACTATATTTCATAATGTACAACTGTTTATTTGAGTTTTGTTTCACTAAAATGAGCAGGTATATTTATTACTTGCCCAAGACATATTTTTCAGCCAAAATAAATAGGATTCTGGTTACTGGAAGACCACACCTGGCAACTCTGGCATCTGGCAACACTGCTGGCTCAGTAGAGTAGAGTAGAGTGTGACAAGGTAAACTCTGATTGACTGTTTCTTTTTTTTAATAATGTCAATATATTCCTACTTTCAATAATAATGAAAAAAGAAATCGCACAAAAACATTAATAATAATAATAATAATAATAATAATAATAATAATAATAATAATAATGGCCCATGTTGCGATTTAATTTTGTAAATGATCATACAACATTTAATTACAACCCAGTAATGGGATTGGGAGAGAGTCCTTCCATGAGTGTTGATGATAGAACATAACAACACTGGAATGTCTACCTATACAGTATACAGTATACTGTATGTGTAGAATGCAGCTGCATGTCTCGTCTTCAACCTTCACATGTTCTCTCACTCCACTTCTCCGCTCCCTGCACTGCTTTCCTGTAGCTGTCCCCATCCAGTTCAGAATCCTGATGCTTGCCTACTGTATAAAGCTAAAAACAGCCCAGCACCCACTTACTTCTCAGCTCTAATCACACCTCACAGCACACCACATTCACTCTAGCATAACATCTCTCAGAGATCAAGGAAGACATGCATACTGTTTTCTGTTCTTGCACCTAGGTGGTGGAATGAACTTCCTCTAGATATCCGTACAGCTGAATCTCTGGCAATCTTTCAACAACAATGTAAGACATATCTGTTTCTTCAGTACTTGGGTTAATCTCAACCTTGGGTTATATGAGTATTTGGGTTATATCACTGATGTAATAAATAGTTATAAACATAGTTATAACATTATTATAAACCTCCATCCATTTTCTTCCGCTTATCCGAGGTCGGGTCGCAGGTGCAGCAGCTTCAGCAGGGATGCCCAGACTTCCCTCTCCCTGGCCACTTCTTCCAGCTCTTCCGGGGGGATCTTGGCGTTCCCAGGCCAACCAAGAGACATAGTCCCTCCAGCGTGTCCTGGGTCTTCCCCGGGGTCTCTTTCCGGTGGGGCGTGTCCGGAACACCTCACAAGGGAGGCGTCCAGGGGGCATCCTAAATAGATGCCCAAGCCACCTCATCTGGCTTCTCTCGATGCGGAGGAGCAGCGACTCTACTCTGAGCCCCTCCCGGATGACCGAGCTTCTCACCCTATCTCTAAGGGAGAGCCCGGACACCCTGCGGACGAAACTCATTTCGGCCGCTTGTATTTGCGATCTTGTTCGTTCGGTCACTACCCACAGCTCATGACCATAGGTGAGGGTAGGAACGTAGATCGACCGGTAAATTGGGAGCTTTGCCTTTTGGCTCAGCTCCTTCTTCACCACGACAGACCGATACAGAGCCCGCATCACTGCAGATGCAGCCCCGATCCGCCTGTCGATCTCCCGTTCCATTTTACCCTCACTCGTGAACAAGACCCCGAGATACTTAAACTCCTCCACTTGGGGCAGGATCTCACTCCCAAGCCTGAGAGGGCACTCCACCCTTTTCCGGCTGAGGACCATGGCCTCAGATTTGACATCACACTCGACTGCGAACTGTGAGAGCTGTAGGTCGCAGGATGATGAGGCCAACAGAACAACGTCATCTGCAAAAAGTAGTGACCCAATCCTGAGCCCACCAAACTTTATCCCCTCAACGCCCTGGCTGCGCCTAGAAATCCTGTCCATAAAAATTATGAACAGGATCGGTGACAAAGGGCAGCCCTGTCTGAGTCCTACTCTCACCGGAAACAGGTCCAACTTACTACCAGCAATGCGGACCAACACCGGTTGTACAGGGACCGGACAGCCCTTAACAGGGAATCCGATATCCCATACACCCGGAGTACCCCCCACAGGACTCCCAGAGGGACACGGTCGAATGCCTTCTCCAAGTCCACAAAGCACATGTAGTCTGGTTGGGCAAACTCCCATGCCCCCTCCAGGACCCTGATGAGGGTGTAGAGCTGGTCCACTGTTCCGCGACCTGGACGAAAACCACACTGCTCCTCCTGAATCTGAGGTTCGACTATCCGACGGACCCTCCTTTCCAGGAACCCTGAATAGACTTTCCCGGGGAGGCTGAGGAGTGTGATCCCTCTGTAGTTGGAACACACTCTCCGGTCCCCCTTCTTGAAGAGGGGGACCACCACCCCGGTTTGCCAGTCCAGAGGCACTGTCCCCGATGTCCATGAAATGTTGCAGAGACGTGTCAACCATGACAGCCCTACAACATCCAGAGCCTTGAGGAACTCCGGGCGGATCTCATCCACCCCCGGGGCCCCGCCACCACGGAGCCTTTTGATCACCTCAGCGACCTCGGTCCCAGAGATGGAAGAGTCCACCTCTATGTCCCCAGACTCTGCTTCCTCATCGGAAGGCATGTTGGTGGAATTAAGGAGGTCTTCGAAGTACTCCCCCCACCGACCCACAACGTCCCGAGTCGAGGTCAGCAGCGCACCATCCCCACTATACACTGTGTTGACCGTGTACTGCTTTCCCCTCCTGAGACGCCGGATGGTGGACCAGAATCTCTTCGAAGCCATCTGGAAGTCATTCTCCATGTCCTCCCCAAACTCCTCCCACGCCCGGGTTTTTGCCTCAGCAACCACCGAAGCTGCATTCCGCTTGGCCTGCCAGTACCTATCAGCTGCCTCCGGAGTGCCACCAGCCAAAAAGGCCCGGTAAGACTCCTTCTTCAGCTTGATGGCATCCTTCACCGCCGGTGTCCACCAATGGGTTCTTGGGTTGCCACCACGACAGGCACCAACCACCTTACGGCCACAGCTCCGGTCGGCCGCCTCGACAATGGAGGCACGGAACATAGTCCATTCGGACTCAATGTCCCTCAACTCCCCCAGGACGTGGTTGAAGCTTTGCCAGAGGTGGGAGTTGAAGCTCGTCCTGACAGGGGACTCTGCCAGACGTTCCCAGCAGACCCTCACAATACGTTTGGGTCTACCAGGCCTGACCGGCATCCTACCCTGCCAACGAAGCCAACTCACCACCAGGTGGTGATCGGTTGACAGCTCCGCCCCTCTCTTCACCCGAGTGTCCAAGACATGTGGCCGCAAGCCCGACGACACGACCACAAATTCGATCATCGAACTGCGGCCTAGGGTGTCCTGGTGCCAGGTGCACATATGGACACCCTTATGCCTGAACATGATGTTCGTTATGGACAATCCGTGACGAGCACAGAAGTCCAATAACAAAACACCGCTCTGGAGGGAAAATGTTTTCCAAGGTTTTTACTCATCATAAGAGGTCTTTTGAACCACTCTTTGTCTGTTCCCTCACCTAGGACCAGATTGCCATGGGTGACCCAGCCAGGGGCATGAAGCCCCTGACAACATAGCTCCCAGGATCATTGGGACACGCAAACCCCTCCACCACGATAAGGTGGTGGTTCAAGGAGGGGTATTATAAACATATATAAGTTTTTAACATTATGTCATCTTTAACAACAGTTTCTTTCCTTAGTACCTGCTAATAAGTAATTTCAAATTGGTTCTGACCTGTCCATGTTGTTTTTTTTATTGCTAACACATGCTACTAGGCTAACTAGTTTCTAACACAAGAATGAATCGTAAACTCCTGATCAAGGGATTTTGGGATTATTTGGGATTTAACGCTGGAAGTTTATGGAGTTGATATTCTAAAGCAGAAAAAGTGGTAACAAAGTAATTCTCATAAGTTTCTCAGGATTGTCCATCACTTCCAAGGTTTATTCTCCTCAACTTTTCATTAAATAGTACCAGTTAACCCTTGGTAATTACACTAACTGTTAATCTGCAGCTAAATAACTTTAAATAAGCAATCAAATCATAATCTGTTGATAATAAATGTTTTTGCGGCTGTATAAAAGCAATATCACACTCGAGATTGTGCCATTGTGCTGCACCATCATGCCTATGACCACATCACAGCTGTGCTGATATTCATCACAACAGCACTTTGCATTAAATATTCATTCAGTGCTTTAATAATCAAATGCAAATGCATATCTTTTGTCTCCCTTTTCCAGTTGAGGCGAGAAAATGATTCGATCGTTATCCAATCCAAAATGTAAATTTGTCATTCAGTGCATCCCTTCTAATCTCATAATCTCATCATTCTGTTAATGTTAATCCCAAATTATAATTTTTGTTAAATTTTTGAATCTACAAGAGGAATGTAAAAAAAAATGTGAAGAGGAAGATTTTGAAAATGCTAAAGAAATGTGTGATATATGGTATGGTCATAAATCTTTACATTCAGTTTAGAGGAGAGGTAGAAATTAGATAAGAGCCTCACAGGTGTAGAAACTGATTCATGCTTTCTTCTTCAATCAATATTACATTTATAACAAAATCTGAGGCCACCATTAAGTGTCGATTACAGAAAGGTGATTATCGTTGATGCCGTTTACGATTTCTTTGCCGCGACAGGGGTGTTCCAGCCATGACTCTAACAGTAATGTTTGTTCCTTTTCCTTATAGCTGATTGTAAGCCTGATTAAAGTCATTATTTTAGTTGTAAACCACCACACCTGAGTGTTCTCTGTATTGATTGCCTGCTGAGTGAAAGTTTGCTTTAACACCCACAGGGCTGTAGAAACTAGAGTCACTACCATCAACAAACACTCACACACTCACCTACACCCACGCTCTTGTCTCGCTTCTACTCATATTCTCTTATTTTAAATAGCACAGCAACCAAAACCCCAAAGCTGCCCATCTCCAGTTGTTCACCAGGGCTCCTTAAAAAGATAACACTCTTTTGTATGGTTCAGTGCTGTAGAACGCTCTGTGATCAAACCAGGCTCCAAGTTTTCACAGGCAATTAGCAGGAGACTGTTTGATGGCCTGTTCTCGTCAATTAGCAGAATGTGCTTTAGCAGGACTGCAAAAGGCTTTTGTGTCTGAATGTGGGGTTTGGGTGCTCTCGCTTGCCTCCTTTTCCAAAACTGTAGTAGATGTGCGAAAAGGACGAGAGGAGCCGTGCTGAGGATAACCCAGTGGGAGGGACAGCAAACAAGCTGCCAGTGTCACCAGGGGTCCACAGAAAAGCTTGCCCTAATATTAGCCCATGAGTCACATCTCTGCAACCTGCTTCACCACCACACTTAAATTGGTCTTCTTCTTCTTTTTTTTTTTCCTGAGGCAGGACTGTGATCAGGAAAGCCACTGGGGTTGAGTGAGCACACCTTTTCAAGGGCCCTGTGATTCTCTTCCACCATGATTCACTATCACTCACTTACACTATCCCTCATGAGGATTGGCATAAATCCGGCACAGATTTAAGATCTGATGGTTTCAGTGATGCACCATTTCTCAGAGAACACTTTATGTGCATGGTTCATAAATTAATATGAACGGTCTTGATCTTAACTCTATTTCCCAACGTTTATATTAACAAGGCTCCTAATTAGCTAGTCATGACAGGAGCTCTATCTTACTCCTTTAAGCGTTAAACAAACTTCAGTACTGCCATGGGTAGTGCCATTTCCCCCCACTCGAGGAAGAAAAAAAAGGCTTCAGATCTAAAAAAAAAAAAAATCCATTGGCACATGAGACACACCATCAGCAGTAAATTGGGCTCCATGAAGATCAGTGAACAAATTTCAACAGCTCAGTGCCGAGCCCTTTCCAAGCGTGACATTTTTAAGATGGTACCAATGAGTCGCCTGCCAGACTAAAGACTACTGCCAGCAGATGGGTGATGTCAGTGGCAATGACCGTAAAGTATTCAAAGAGAAATCATGGCTCTCTGTTGGCTCCAATACTCCGGCACCCTCACGTGTCCTCAGCGTTGTCCAGAGGGAGACGAAACAGGGGCTGCATCAGAAACAGTCACAGCGAGCCGGACCCAGTGTGGCGCCACCAGTCTGCCAGGCTAACAAGGTCCCCCAGGTCGTAAAACACATGGGGTGTGGAAATGATGGTGTGAGTGTGTGGGGTGGGGGAGGGGGGTGTTCACAGGAGCCTTTAAAAACACCTCTAACTGTAAATCTGATTTATATTAAGAGCAAGAAGGAACAATAGTGTACAATGCTGGAACACCCTGTCTTCTTCCTCTGATGATTAGGGTTTCATTTTGACTAGAGAATCAATGAAAATCAATAGAGAATGTTTCTTGGGTGAGCACTAACGGCAAGGGTGCACTATTTCATTTCTAAATACAAAGGTTCTGGTGATTTTGCATATTATTGCTATATAATGAAAAAAGTGACAGGTTAGTTAAGCCTTTATTTGTCACATATACATTACAACACTGTGAAATTCCTTCTTCGCATATCCCAGCGTAACTGGGATCAGAGTGCAGGGTCAGCCATGATACAGCGCCCCTGGAGCAGTTAGGGTTAAGGGCCTTGCTCAAGGGCCCAACAGCGGCAACCTGGTGGAGCTGGGGATCGAACCGTCGATCTTCCGATCAGTAAAAAGGCCAGTATAAAGGCATTATAAATTGGTAATAAAGTCCATATTTCTAATTAAAATTTATTGAAACAAGTGTATTGAAACATGCACTTTATTACATAGGAAAATGAAAGCATTTTTAAATGTTAATTTAGGCAAAGGTGGCATCACCCAGTTTCCTTAATCGGATTCCTTCTGTGGGAAATTACTGAGAACCTCCTGAATCCGTGCCTCCAAGTCCTCCAGTGAAAAAGGCTTTGTCCTGTACACCTTCTCCCTTGTCTAACCCCACAGGAAAAGAAAAATCACATGGAGTGAAATCACTTGGAGGTCATTCATGAGGTCTGTGTTGACTCAGCCAGTGTCCTAGAAAATACTTGTCTAATCACCCACGCACGGTAAGTGCAAAATAGGGTGGTGCATCATGGGGTGGTGCTCCAGTGATACTGCAAGTGCTGTAGCTATTAAATATTGCCTAGTTCATTTTCACTCACCCTGTAGAAACATGTCTTGAAGATGTTCACATTATCATGTTTAAACCTTGACAACCGGCGACTGATGGACCAATTCTGATGAGATCTGGTGACTATAAAGGTCATAGCATTTGATTTACATCTTTTTCATCCTAATTAAAACGATGCATCCATTATCTACAGTATACGGCTTATCCTGTGTAAAGGGCTGGAGCCTATGCCAGGAAACTTAGCACACAAACACCCATCATTCACTACAAGACCACATGTCTTTGAAGGACACCAAAGTACCTGAAATAACCCTACTGTAACAAAGCATGGGGAGAACATGCAAATCCACGCACACAGAGCAGAGACAACATTTGAACCTCGAACCCTGGAGGTGCAAGGGTCTTACCAACTTACTGTGCTACCCCTCTTTAAATCGTTCAGTGCTTACTTTTGCAATGTGAATGTGGCATATCAATGTTTCTTTATAGGATAAAGTTGATCAGTAAGAACAAGTTTGCACTGATTTGTTGTGAGTTTTGTTTTTAAGTGGGCATACACCACAAGAGCCAGTAAAATGCATCTTTATAGCCAAGCCAATACATTTTCCTTGAATTTGTCACCTGGCTCTTTATAAATCATTTATAAATAACAGTGATGGGATTAATATTGAAAGCTTGGCTTGTATTAGTTTTATTTGGTCAATGTTGTGCTCAAACCTACTGTAATCGTGTTATTTTTATTCATATAGATGTATACTGCATGTGGATATGATTAAAGAAAAAAAAACAGTAGATTTCCTCAGTGTAAATAATGCTTAGCAGGGGTTATAAGGGTTAATAGAAATATATAACTAACACTGGAGACTCAAATCTGTTTGTGGTAACAAGAACATATTTTAAATGAATTGAGGAGAAAAAGAAGCCTAAAGGTAGTGTTTTACACATGAAACAATGGCTTTAAATTTTACATGGGCTCACCTTGTCACCCGAGCAGACCTATGGAGGGTATGAGCAAATGTCAACTGCTCATAAAAGGACTGGAAAATGGCCATTGCAATAAAAATGGCAATGAATAGAGACCCCATTTGCTGGTCACTGTCTGGAAAAGGTCAAGAGCCATTTAAAAAGCCTGGAAACACACAGGAACCTAGCGCATGCAATAAATATTAGTGACCAGAGCTGATCTGATATGGCCGGATGGGCAAATGTCATTACAGTTGTCAAGTGCAGTAGGGCCTGCTAGTATAATATGGTATTTATATATAAAACCCTCAGGGTTGCCATAGAATAGATATTGAGTTAAATGTTTTCTTCAAGGATACTCATAGAGCTCAGAACTCTCCTTTGTTAGACAGAAAACTTTTCATTGTTTTTTTTTTTTTTTTTGCATGTGCTGGCATCATAACACAGCTATAAAGCTCTAAAGCATAGCAGGCCAAAAGGATAAAGTAAAATGAATTCAGGAATTATCCTTATTGGTACTATAAACTGTTCTTCAGATAAGAAAGAAGCCAGTCTTCACTGCTCTAGTCCATCTACAGTAATTCCAAACCAGACCGTGACGCTCACCTTTCAGATGCCATGCTCCTTCGTTAGACGAATCAAAAAGTTCTGCTTCATTAGAAACTGAAGGTTACTTGTTGGTAATGAGAGCCCCAATTAGGAGAAACAGAGCGGCAGCCTCAGTGGAATTGCCACTTACACAAACAGTAAATCACCTTGTTGAAACCTTGCCAGTTGTTCTGCGGTGGGAGACAACAGAGAAAGCAGCAGCGAGAGACGAGCTAGCACAATATGTTTTCAAGTTGCGTATCAATGTGGAACTGATTCTGCATTCCGACAAGGTTAAGTTCTTACATAATTATTTTAATAATACCAGCGCTTTTAAAAAATGCCGTCTATTTGAGGTGATCCACTGTAAATGTTGCATACACAAAGCAATAACCAATCATCAACATTTAAAAAAAAATCTGTCACAGGTTTTCAAAGACTTTCAATTTTTTCTCAGTTTAGTCAAATATAAGAGTCGAATATGATCAAAAATAAGAGCCAAGTCAACTTCTGTCTATTTCAGAGGGACAAAGAGGTAGAAGAGATTTAAGGAGACGCAGCATGAAATGAAGTGAACTGGCCTGTGACAGAGAGGATGTGGGATAAATTCACTTTTTCATTTTCTTCTTTATCTTTCTTTCTGGTAGTGTAACCTGACCTCAAGTCCACAAATCACGCTTAAGTGATCATCAACTTTCTGACGTGTTTTGATATCAAATTTACCAAAAAGCCAAGTTTTTTTTAACATTTTGTTAATAGGTTGTTATTAGGCACTTATCATTGACTGGTCAATTATATAGTTGTAAAGTATATGTACCAGTCACACTCACATCCATTCATCATACTAGGTACATTAAATCTGCATTCCGGTTATACCAAAATTTCTGTTGACTGCACTGTCTTATCAGCACTTTCCATTCAAGGCTATTGTCTCCCTAGTCACTGCTGAGCAGGTATGAATGTGTTACATCAGTTCATTTGTAACTGTGGTGCGAGCAAAAAATGGACGTCCCAGTTGTGATTTGCATGAAAGAAGAGCAGCGTGCAGCGATTTTTTTTTTTTTTTTTTTGTGGTCTGAGGGTGTACCTGGTGCTCACGGAAGAGCATAAAGAAATGTTTGGATATCTGCAAACTAAATTTGGACCGACACTTTAAGGAAAGTGAAAGTTTCTTAAAGAGAATCGCTACTAGAATTGTTATTGGGAATCCTCACAGTGGATTCATCATACGAGTAAACGACAGAGTATGGAACAAAAACATCCTCAATCCCCAACCTAGAAAAAGCTCAAAAGTCAACCATCAGCTGGAAAATCATTGATTCCAGTTTTCTGGGAGTCTCAAGGGCCAGGATTGAAACCTTATCAGGAAAAAGTTCTTGTAAAGATCTTGCATGACAATGCATGTCCACACAGGTCTCCCCACACTGTCAACACTTTGTTTTGAGATGTTAAGACATCCTCCCCATAGTCCTGATCCTTCTCCATCAGACTTTCACCTGTTTGGTCCCCTGAATCAGCACTAGGAGGATGAAGATTCACTTCCTCAGCCTAAAACTTTTTAATGAGGGAAAAAGCTTTTCGACAGATGGACAAAGTGTATTGAAAAGCAAGGGGATTATGTCAAAAAAATGATGTATTTGTCTTTTCTAAAAGTTCATTAAAATAACGGTGCAGCTAATTTTTACTTACTTTTATATAACACTCTCATTATCTGTGCATATAACGCTGCTATGCCTTCTCCTCTGTTTAGCTTTAATATTAACCTCAGGAAATCTTTCAGCCTAAAAATGGTTTCTGTTCATTGGGAGGTAATCATGGTGCCAACAAAGTATGCACTTACAGTACTACACATTACACTGCATGATGGCAACATGTAATAACTAAATAATTTTTTTTTGTTTTCTATCAACACTTTGCTTTTTTTTTAAGTTAGAACATTTAAAACATAAAGTGATGTAAAAAGTCAATGTGAAAACGACTGTAAAATATCATCGCAGACCATCCAGTCTTATTTATCTGCAGCTGCCACCAAACTCAGATCCGCTGTGACTAATGACCCGCCCAAGTATAACTTAATAGTTACATTTTCAGTGATTAGACGTTTATAAATTACAACCAGAACCAGTCTCTAGAAATCTCGTAAATATCGGCCTATAGAAGCCTCATAAATTACCAGATAACTGAGTATCAGATATCCACCCGGCATTCTGCACAGCATGGCGAGCAATCTGTTATGGAAGTGGAGCAAAAACACTACACATATGTTTATAGTAACCTAATCTCATGGCACATCAGTTTGATTGACCATAATTTATAGATTAGATGGCCCTCTTTTGACAGTAAAAAGGTTGAGTGGATGTGGATATATGGAGATCAGCTGAATTGAAACCTCGCTGGGACTATCAAACCACAGTCCTTGACTTTCACGTTATAATGATATGTCAGAAATGGTACTTGTGCACCATAAGACTTCATATGCGCTATACTGTACTGAATTATTGAACTGTAAAAGTAAGTGATATGATTACACTCAAAAAATAATGTACTTTTGATCTCCATAAATCTATTAGGACCTTCGATGCTTTATTTTGGATCCGATCATAATGTTGAGAGACTCGTGGCCAGATGATTGGATCCCGCATCTGGCTGTCCAATTAATTCCTGCTATATTGATATATAGAGAGGGGGGGAATGAGTGGAGGAGTGATGAATAGAGTGAATAGAGCCTGGATCAGATGACATCAGGGTCGGCGCTTCAGGCAGTATCATCTCTCGTCCTTAAGCACACACACACACACACACACACACACACACACACACACACACACCAGATACTGTACCTCGCAGCATGAAATTAAAACATCATTATTTTCCATTCCTGGGTGAGAGAGAGAGCTGCCCTCTCTGATTACACCTCCTCACTCCTTGGTGTGTATCCTAGTTCTTGCTCTTTATGTAGAAACTTTTTTACTTTTCACACTACACACTACGCACACATAGATGCATATTTACAGTAGGTGGGCTAGTCTACACTGGTACTGCTCCCGCTCCCTTTCTCCTCTTTTTTATACTTGCTCATTCCCCTTTCCACCTCCTCACATCTGTCTTTGTCAAAAATCAAATCTTCTTTTCATCATCTTGGAATCACAAAATCTTTTCAAATTACTCTTTCTTTTTACAGTCAAGACAGCTCAAAAAAAATTGCGAGGAGACAGAAAATACTGATCTTTTTTTACGACAAAAATCTTGATGGTTTCATTTTGACAGCATAAATTATCATTTTAAAAAATTAACTCGTGCTTTACTACAATTTGTAAAGACCATGCAGATTGTATAAGCCCATTTTACATAATTGTTACATAATATATGTAAGTACATGTCTGTTAGTTTGCAGTCCATGTCATAATGTCCATATTGTGTTGCGCATAATAGAACTGCAGTGACTATAGTGAACTCCACTGCAGTGAAATGTATTGTTGAATAACTGAATTATTACATACAGTACCTTATTAATATACTTGTATACTTAGCATAAGTATGCAGATTATGAAACAAATGGTCTTTACATATTCATTACTGGCATGGAAGAAAAACATCAGCATAAATATAACGAAAGCAAACACTGTCTATGTTGATATACAGTGCAAAATGCATAACTGAATAACAAGATAAAATCGCAGTCTGTTATTAAATTATTGCCTCTACTTCTGCTTTTCTATTGGCCTACAACACTGAGGTTCAACAAATAATATTTCTGATTTTATGCCCCATTATGTTTCCCTTTGATGAATCAGCACTTCTGCCAGGTGATTTTAATTTGGTCTGACCCCTGCTTCCGGATGATAAACCCAGAGAATTCAGGTGTCTCCCATACTGCTGGAGCAAAGCATCAAAGATTGTAAAAGCTATGGCTAAACTGTCCATCTTAGCAGCATTGCTTTTTAAATTTGACTCCCCTCCACCTACAACCCATCAGTAACAAATGAACCTAAAAGCCAATAGGAGTAAGAGAGAAGTAACAGCTTCCAGAAGAGCTCAGAAAGAAGACTGTTGGTCATCCAGGCCAGCAGCACTGCACTATAAGAAAACCTTCCCTTCTCACCAGTCTTTCTGTCAGCAAGTGTCCAAACCACCCCATAAAACCGCTCAGCTGTGGAGAAATAAACTAACATAGGATGCAGCAAAAACAAGGTGTCAAGGGAAATGGTTTCATCAAGTTCAGCTCGTAAAACATAGATTTACAGACACGTCACAAGGGGGTAGGGTTTGTTCGCCCTGGCAACACTCGCCTTCCTAATGTGTGGATCCTCTGCACTGACCACTGCATCTGTTTACACCATCGCGGGAGCTGTAATCAAGGACAAGGTCGTAACTCATGTGGCCAGGTGAAGAGAAAATGGGGGTGAATCTAGTAAAACAGATTTCAAATGGTAGCTCAAGAGCAGAGAATATAAAGAGAGTGATGTGTGAGTCTCATAAAACGCCCAGATAGATTTGTTAAACCTTTTTGCTTGGGTATTACCCCATCCCCCCAAATCTATCCCTTTCTTCTCCACACTTGGTTTGGCCTCCTGTCTCCACTGCTCTGTTACTTCAGGATACTTAAGCTAGTGCCCATGAGCAGAATTCTATCAGCACCCCACTGCCATTGTCCGGATCACACTTCAATAAGACAGAAACAGTTGTGCCAGATGGTGCCTGCATCTTTTACATGACATGTCACTTTCTATCTAACTGAAGACTGCTTGAACCCAACCCTCCATAAATGCATCCTCCAGCCCTGACCATGGTGCCTTATCAATCATGTTTTTACTTAACAACAAGGTCAACAAGAGCAACTACAATAACCATCCTCTTGGTAAGATTCTCTGGAAAGTGGCGCCTGGCAAACACTATGGTATATGCTGTATTACAAATTGTATAAATGCTAATACTATAAAGCATAGGGCTAGGCAATTCAGATCAACAATTGACAGTATTATCAAAATGCATTGATAAAACCACTGATATGTTGAAGTGGATAACAGTACGTATCTCGTTACAGTGGCTTCTAAAAAGGGGTGGGATATATTAAGCAGGAATTGAACAGCCAGTTGATATGTTGGAAGCCAGAGGAAAGGTCAAGTCTAAGAGACTTGGTGACTTTAAGAGGCAAAATGTGATGGGTAGACAATGCCAAAATTGCATTTCCAAACTAGTCAGTCCAAGCAACCTTCCAAAAGTGGTGGAAGGAAGGACAACTGGTGACCTGACAGCAGAGACATGAGCATCCTCCAAGGCTTACTGATTGGATTGTCAATGCTGGTCTTTTCCACGTAAAATGTATTATGCCCACATTCACTCAGCAGTCCCCAGCTGCGAGAAAGCAGTAGCTTTTACTTCTGAGATGTGCCATGCAAATGAGGGATGCATTTGCATACCTGACTAAACAAATACAAATTAAATGAGACAATCAGCATGCATGCAGAGTAAGAAATTATATCTAAAACCACCTCTCTGTAGTGTCTTTTAAATAGTGCATTGCTGCATTTTAAGGATTGGTGTGCTTTTTTATTTTTGAAGGAGTGCTCAGGTTCGGGCTGATGCAACACAGGGTTCACTGCTTGGAGTCGGAGAATAATTTACCTATGGTGGTGTGATGGTCTGCATTGATTTTGATGTTAAAATGTCAGTGCTGAAGTCATAGATGATGACCTCTTCATCATTATATGATGAAGGAAGTTGGCATGGAATCCTGCCACTCTCTCCAGCAGCAATTGGGCACAGCTATAGTACAGCCAGATGTTGCTAATATACTGTAGAAAGAAACTCTGATCTAAAAATAGAGATCTCGTGGACAGCTCCTTCTGTTTGATTGCCCCAATTCTTTAATTAGAACTAGTCGGGTCTGTCCACTTTTTGCAAATCTGCTTTAACAGAACAGTGAACTCCATTCTATGAAAGATTGCACAACTTGTATTTGAAGAAACGATGGAAGAAAAAAAAATTGGATTTGCTCCAAAAGTATCAGACTTCAAATACCACAGATACTTTCAGATGTGCCATTCAGAAGTGTTAGATATTGGAGACTGAGGTGTATGGTCAAAGCAGATTCCAGAGCATGACTAGGATCAATATCTTTCCTTTACAATTTCACATTCCACAATAGGAGACAGGACATAAGAGGGATTTGAGAAAGAAATGAAGAGTCATGTGCCAGACAGCCATGAAAGATGCATCTGCTGAAGTGCCTCACTCCCCTTCTTCACCCTTTTTTTTTGTTTTGTTTTTTTGTTCCCAGACGAAGATGTGTTCCCTCCTGTCTCCCTGCTCTGCATCCCTTTGATGCTCTTCAGCAGAGCTGAGAAACAAAGCAGTCATTAAGAAGAGAAACCTGTCTACTGCAACTTTGAAGGCCCATCAGAATACACAAATTGAGTGAAGCTCTTGTTAATGGTCCTGAGGTTGTTTTTCGCGTGGAGTATGCCGTATCTCCGTTGCCACACTCTATCTCACTGATTACAATTTAGAGCCGAACTGCGCACAGTATGCTGCCGAGCGAGCGATGTCCTATTGTGCATCCTGTTGAGGGAACAATTGAGAAGCTCATTAAATATACTACATCTATTGTCATTGGCAATTTACTTGAAATGTGTAGAATCTGACTTTTTGTTTTGGGGTTTTTTTTTAGTAACAGATAACTCATTATGTTTGTCAGCTTGAAGCTATATGCATGCCTCAACCTTTTCTGAATTTCTGCATTCTGAGTATTTAAATGATATGAAATAAGCAAACATGTCTGGAGAGCTACTTCACTTTCAGCTGGCTGCAATATTCAGTTCACTTTTCTTTTTTTTTTCTTTTTTTTTTACTTTTCAGTGGCTTTAAAACCGACTCAGACTGCCAATGATGGCAGATGGGAGCACTGAACTGCAAATTCTTGCCGCCATCCCATCTTCCCTGGTCTTCTGTTGTGTCTTCTGGAGCAAACGCGCCTTCCAAAGCCCACACAAACAAGCATCCTGAACTCAGCCAGTCTGTCCCGTTCTGTGTTGCAAACTCTTACTCGGGGGTGTTTCGGATTGTTGTAGGTCCGGACACGGGCCAGATGTTCAAACATCGCCCTGTGGTTATATCAGCAGCGAGAGGACGCTGTACGCTCCCCGCCCTATCTGACAAGGCAATCTTTTCCACATAGGCTGCTGACCCCCTTTCGCACACCATCTGTCTGTAGCTCCTCCTGCATGTGCTATCACACACTAAAGGCTGTTTCCCTCTCCAAATATGTACTCAGCGATCAGGGGCATTACGAGTTCAATTCAGTAGAGGATGTTTGCACAGTTGAACACTGATGGAACGCTACTACAGAGACCTCTTTTTTTTTTTTTTTTTTATCATCTTCAGAGTTACCAGATTTTTGGAAATTTTCCAGTACACATTACATTTTCTCTGGCGAGGATGTTGTGAGTAATCCCCATTGTATTGTTGCACAAAGGCATGTATTCCCATGTGGGGAATAACAAGTTTCTTTCTCATATCCAGTTGAAAGCTTTTGCTGTAGTATCAGAACAGGAGGGCTTGTGTGATGACCTCAGCGGTAATTCAGACAGGTGTGGTAAGGCTGCGAGACATTTACATGACAAGTGTGTAAACAGAATGTTTAAGCACCAACCATCTAGTGCCAAACAAGCAGCCAAGAACAACAGCAGCACAGTACATTATATTTAATGAACACCATAAACTATAATAAATCTCTGGCATTTTATCGCACACACTCCCAAAAACAAGACCGAGTTGACAAGTTGAATTATACTTTCCATTATTAATACTATCACTATAATATTTTCCCCTCTTTCCATACAATTCTTTTTCAGACTTTCTTGCACATACAGTATTGTACTTGCCAGTGACAGAGGTTTACTACCACACACCACTGCAAGACACTTCAAAGTGCCTGTGGCTGTTTACTGCATTGTTAGCACGGTGCATACGATTGTGTAGATCTCGAGCTCGCAGCAGCATGGTCGACGACACCCCTTCTTCCTTTCCGCATATGCCTTATTAATGAAACGGGTGGAGAAGACGTGCGGAGACATCATTCCACTGACAATACGATGCGTTTGTTTGCCTGATGAAGCGATTGGGATGCACTTTCATGTAATATGTAGTGTAACTTGTGTTAACATTCGACACAAACACCACACTTTTCGTCCTCGGTGACTGTGAAGCGTACTGCATATATCAAGACGAGCAGGGAGTCAGAGTCACTTTTGTCAACAAGCTCCCAAATTGAAGGTGTAAATGTGGCAGCAGATGTAACACTGACAACACCCCCTTACTTCCCAAAAAATGAGAAGGAAATTCAGCCTGGGGCAACAACCAACCTTTTGAGGAACCGTTCTAAATTTGTCAAAGAATATCTGAGTTTACAAACTCTAATCTTTCCCCTGTCTGCATAGCACACATCAACCAATCATGTTTATTTATAGACTAGCCACTTCTTTGCTTCCTGGTCTACCATAAAGTCTTCTGAAAAACGTGCACAGTGGCAACACACTGGTGTATTCTTACATATTTTTTTTTGTTTTTTAATCTTCTTCTTCTTCTTCTTCTCCTTATTATGATTATTATTATGATTATTATGATTATTATGATTATTATTATTGTTGTTGTTGTTGCAAATTGATGGTGAGAAATGTTACAGGAGTAGGATGGTGCACAATTTTTTTTCAGCACATACAGACTACGGTGTGTTCCAAAGTCTATGTGTTTGCATGCACATTGAGCTCGCTCACTCACTCAGAGTCTGCACGGACACAAAGATCTTGCTTAAGAGCTGATGTAAAGAGAACTGGCTTTGTGTTTGCACAACATGTGGTGGTTGTGTTTTCATTCCTCCTCTCTAATTAGCTTGGTCTTGTGACACTATAAGAAGTTCTGTGCATTACAGGGTGCGTGTGTCTGTGTGTGGGTGGGGGGGGGGGGGCGGCGTTTCATAAAGGAGGTCCAAAGAATACTAAGGAGCAGGAGTGAGGTGTTGACCATGTGGAATGCTTATGCATAGTAACTGTGTGTTTTCTAAAAAGCTGTACATTTTTAATATTAAAATTAAATAGTAAATTGTTTAACCAATATAGTGTGTACTATTTACACTTAGACACTGTATACATGTTATCCTTAGACACTGTATGCTATTAATACGAAGATACTACATTCTTCATACTAAGACAATCTCATAAGACTCATACGGTAAATATTTTTCATAATATTGTGCAAAAGACTCTATATACTATAAGACTCTATATATATGCTTACTCTATATACTAAGATGCTATGCTCTTTATGCTACAAATCTGTATACTCTTTAGCTTATATAGTCTAAGATAGTATGTACTCTAAGCTAAGACACTACAGACTCTTTATACAGAGATACTGCATACATATTTTGTTAAGACACTGCGTAAACTTCATATAAAGCTATTATACTTGTACAGTACACTCACTGAGCATTTTAAGAGGAACTCTGAAATAGCTTGAATTAATCACGGCATGGATTGCAAATATATTGGAAACATTTATTTGATATTCTGGTCCATGTTGACATGATTGCATCACGCAATTCCTGCACGTGACTCTGCTGTTCTGCCACATCAGACTGCTGTTGTTCTGGATTAAAATCGGGTGACTGGGAAGGCTAATGAAGAACACTGAACTCGTTGGCATGTTTATGAACCCAGTTTGAGCAGACTTTTACTTATAGTGCATGATCATGCTGGAAGTAGCAATTAGATGATTAGATCAGATCATATCAGATAAAATCAGATCAGATTAGATTAGATTAGATGGCAAATTGCGCCCATAAAGGTATCCACATGGTCAGCAACAATACTCCAAAAGGCTTTGTCATTTAAGCAATGATTGATTGGTATTAATGGCCAAACGTGTGCTAAAAAAACACACACACACCAAAAAACAACCTCCACCATCCTGGAATGGTGGCACGAGGCAGGTTGGGAACTTGGATTCATGCTGTTGGTGCCAATTTTTGACCCAACCATCTGTGTGCTTCAGCAGAAATCAAGATTATGTTAGCTTTAACTGTTCAGTTTTGATGAACTTGTGCCAACTGCAACCACCGTTTTCTGTTTTTGAATGACGGAAGTAGAAGCTGCCGTGCCCTTCTGCTCCTGCAGCCCTTCCCTCTCAAGGTTCAAGGTGTTGTTCATTCAGAGAGGTTTTTCTGCTCAACATAATTGTACAGGGTGAGGTTTTCAACAAATTCATTAACCACGGTTTTAATAGTAATTTGATGAACTAACATTACAGTATCTATTTAAAACGCAAAAATGTAGTCAGTGACTGCTTGAGTTTGAAACCCAGGGACATCACCATATGCTGAGTTTACTCCCTTGATCTGCTTTGCCAGGCCTTTTGTGCAGCTGCCTTCAGTTACTGTTGGTTTGTGTATCTGCCTTCAGTTTCCTCTTCAGGATGTGACAAAAGTATTTTTTTGGGCTGAGGATAAGAAATATAAAGAATGAGTCAGAGTGAGTGAGTGCTTTCCTTCTCCATATTATGCTTTTCCAATCATTCGGATATAAGATAATCCTAAATTAAAAATGGGCAAGCTTTTTTTAAAGGTTTTGTTTTTTTTTGTATCTTGAGGAAAACTGTCTATATTCACATTTATGAACACCTCGTTTGATTGCAGACTTCGACAAGGATACACCTACCTCCTTCAGATAGTTCTCAAACTGGCTAGATGTTGTTCTTCACTATGGAAAGTTTATTATCATCCACTTTACCTGCCTTCTGTGCCCTTTTGTTGTTATTAAACTTAGGCATTCTGTCTTTTCTTTTTTTTATGTACCAAATTGTTGATTGAAGTTTCCGCTGTCTTTGATTGCCTGATGATGCCTCCTTCATTAGCACAGGCAACTGTTTGGACTGCATATTGAGGGTTCCCTGCCAATAGCACATTTAACAATTTGAATCAATAAAAGTTGTTTTATACCAGAATTGTGGCATTTACTCAATCATACTCAAATACTTATGGTACAGACTCATGTTCTAATGGCTGCTTAACGACGTGATGATGCACCAGGTCACAAAGAAAAGGTCATCCTAAAATGGTTTCATGAGCTTCACAATAAATATTTTATGGCAGTCTTTCCTGTTGTGGTATGTGTATTTAAGACCAGAACTGGTTTAAATATAATTCACCTTTTAGTATAATATTTATTATAGATACAGTGGATGGATGGATAGATAGATAGATAGATAGATAGATAGATAGATAGATAGATAGATAGATAGATAGATAGATAGATAGATAGATAGATAGATGGTTAGATGGTTAGATGATGAAATTACATTACAAACAGGTTTAAGCTCATATGAGCAGGACACATGCTACAGTGCATATGGGACACCTGCCAAGGTACACAACTCAATAATAAGAATATCATGCCAGATGATAAGCAGAAGGAAGCATTGCTTGCTTAAGAGAAGATAAATGACTAAATTAATCAAGCTGTCTAGACCTGTTACACCAGTGAAATCATCACAAATAATTACGTACATAGTTTTTGAGTAACTGAAGATTATTGAGCATATTATCTAAACGATTATACAGATGGTTGCAGTCATTAATATGAAAATCTGGAGAATGCCTTGAAATCTCACAAGTCATTACACGTCTCACGAAATACACTTCTGATCTAGGGTTATTGTCAATTGGAGTGTTATAGAAAATCCCTAGGAGTTATAAATCATATAGTGATGAAAAACCTAGTTCCTCATAACTTCCAGTCTCGTTCCTGCCTTTCTGTCATATCCAAAGTACGCCTCGGTATGTGCAACCACAGCTATAGCTCACCAATGAGATGAAGAAATCCAGACAGTCTGAATTTCTCGCTGAAGGCTTCTAGCGTTGGTGTTCTTCCAGCAAATATATGTGCCATCATACTGAGCTGTGCCAAGGTGAGCAGGCTTTTTCTCAACATGTACTTCTGACTTGTTAAGGGAGGGAAAACGCACACACAAAAGAGTAACAAACGTGAACCATGTGACTTTTTTTTTTCTTGTTGTGCAAAAGCACCAGAGGTCTATTTGCAATCTGGTGGGAGGCAGATTGGAATGCTGTGATGGCTTTTTGGTTTACTCCCCCACCCTTTTCCCCCTTAGCCTGGCACCTACACACACCTCATCCACGTCTCTGATTCAACCCTTGGGGGTCTGTGCTGAGAGCAGGAACACTGTATAAAGCACATACACTTCTCTTACTTAAACCTCAACCCCCAACCTAGTACGTCTGGTGAAAAAAAAAAAACGCACATGAGCTTGAGTGGGATTCTGGGCACACTCCCACACACACACACCCACACATACCACAAGAAAACATCCAATACACACATGTCCACAATCCTGCTCATCCTCAGTTTCTCACACATCCACACAGCAGGGTGGGCATGTGAAGAATGCCAGGGTCTGCACAGACGTGCAGGCCTTCAGCATTATACACGTGAACACTCTCTCCCTTCAGCACATAAAGCTGGTGAGGGGGCGTCGGAGCACGGAGGTTGTGCATTCTTCATGTCATTTTTTTTAACTGAGATGCAGCAGCTGAAGGGCAACATTCGCAATGTTCTTGCTGCACCTTTGCATGTACAAGAGGTTTCTTTCAAATCAGAGTGTCTACAGGCCACATGAGTTTAAAGCTTTCTGTGTACAGGCAAAGGTTTATGAAATTACTATTAAAAAAACATTTATTAAAAATACAATTAAATAATAAAATTAAAAATTTAAAAATCTAATAAAGATTATGAATGTTTAAGCAGGATCATTTATTAAATTGTATTTTCTACCAGTGTTAGTGTAACATTGGTGATTCTAATATGAGGGTGTTGTGCTGCATTAGTATTCCGTAGCCAACAGGGTAGTTGGCATGGATGATCTCTGCTAGTTTATACCAGCTTCCTTGTCTGGCACCAGGCCTGGTGCTAGGGTATTCTTGGGTGATAAAGGGGGAGGCATGGGCATGGATAAGATGGGGGGCTGGCAGGGGAATAGGTAAGCACACATTTTCTACTTTACTTGACAAAGGGGGCACAATGCCTATTAAGGATAGAAGGATAGTGTAGTATTTGTTACAGATGTGTGTGGGGGGGGGGGGGGTGCAATAAAAGGCAATAACTAATGAGAGTAAAATAACATAATTTTGGATTTTTATTTTTTGTGGCATCTTGTAAATTCTTTCAGCCCAGACAATTTTATTGAAATTAAAAATATATATACTTTCAGCTAATTCATCTATTATACACAGATGATATCATAATACCATCAGTGGGTATGGAAAAATAGAAAGGGCTACATATTAGATAAATGTTACATCCATATTGATGGTGGTAAGACCCATGCACATGAAAACCTGTAAGTATTAAGCTCTCAAGTATATAAAGTATATATCATGGCATTAAACCTGTAAGAGATCAATAATTGTACTTACAGAGTCAAATTTACAAGGTATTAGTTTGAAAATGCTTTATTAGTCAGATAAACAATTAAGTCCCAGCATAACAAAATTATTATTTTTGTCAGATTAATGAGTTTGTTTAGTTATTTGAACACAACCATTTCAACTACAGCTGTAATTCTTTAGCTAATTTGATTGACACATTTTCAGAGCAAAGAATTATAAAACCTATAAAACACAGTTTGTTAGTCAGAGTTGAGTTGGCAGCGTCTTGGTTGAAATTAGGACAAGAACATGTTCTAGTATGCACAAAAATGAGCTTCAGCCTAAAGAAGCCCTTGTTTTGTGCCAGATTTTCCACTTGTACAACATAGGAACATGTAAACACGAATGATGAAAGCTTGTAATTCAGGCAACAAATTTTTATTTACCTTTCAATTTCTGGCATCCTATAATCCTAGAGTTTATTCTTCTGAAAAGGCTTTTATGTCTTTTGATTGCATGCAGCCACTCAACAACACTGGCAGACCAAGTACCCCCTTCATGGCATCGGTATTCCCTAATGTCAGTGGCCTTTTCCAGCAGGATAACACACTCTGCCACACATTAAAAACTCTTCACGATTGGTTTAATGAACATAAAAGAGTTAAGTTGTTGACTTTGCCTCCAATTTCCCCAAATCTCAATTCGATCGAGCATCTGTGAGATGTCCAGGAGTCTGGACTTAAATAATTTACTGCTAACATATTGCTGCCAGATACTACAGCATACGGGCTTGTGGAGTCCATGCCAAAGCTGTTTTGGCTCTTTACAGAGACCTACACAATATTAATTTTGGCCTCTGTACATCACCACTTTGAATTTGAAATGAAACACTCAAGACTTTCAGCTTTTATTCAAGGGGTTTGACAAAAGTGTGAAATTTCTATACACATTGTGGGAGCCATTATTATTGAAACAAACTAACATAATTACAAACATGAGGATTGCCTGTAATAGTTCGATGAAAATCCTTTGCACTCAACAACTGCCATAAGTCTGCAACCCATGGACTTGACCAAATGCTGAGTTTCCACCATCGAGATGCTTTGCCAGGCCTTTACTTTGGCTGCTGCTTGTTTGTGGGTCTTTCTGTCTTTAGTCTTGTTTTCGGTAAATGTGACCTTTTTGACCTCATGTTGAGTTAGTATGAAAAGCTACAAAATGCAACTGTAACACTCAGAACCACCTCCAGGCCTTTTTTTTTCAGCTTGATTAGGCATGGAGTAATAAGGGAATAGGCCACACCTACAAATGCAACGTCTTGACAGATGCTTGTTCCATTATTTATGAGCCACAAAAAAAGTGTACAAAGGCCAAATGCCAAATAAAGTGTCTTTGTTAAAAAAAAATAATGAGGCTGTATGTATATATGTGTATGGAGATTTCGTGTTAAAGCTTCTGTCACCACTCACACACATATACACGAGCTACTTGCATGGCTTTCAGCCCAGTGGTGTGTCAGCTTCTCACTGGGCCAAGGACAAACTCAGGCCCTGGCAGTGCCAACACCAGTAAGCCCTTCAGCAACTTCTTTTTCTCGACTGTACCATAGGAAAGAATTTTCTAGCGAGATATCTAAAATTCAGAGTCATAAGCTCAGACGTTTCTGGAAAGCACAAATCCGCCAATGCTCAGCCCAGGATTAGCCCCCTTGCGCTCAATTTAATGAAGAAGGGTACAGTAAGTCCATTCCGCCAGCTTCCGGCAGTTCAGCACTAGACATGATCATGAAGTGTAGCGAGGACAGACAGACAGGATGAGAGAGAAGCAAGCGGCAGTCTGCAAAAAGGGTCTCTTTAATTTGGTCTCTGTCATGGAAGCAGTTCAAGTGGAACGCTCATCTGTCTGTCACTAGAATACTACTCCATGTGACCAGCTGATGGATCACAGTGCAGTGCAGCATTAGGAAGGCCAGTAAATTGGCCCTGGGGACTTTACTCAGTCTCATTCCCTGGCTAAAGTTGTGTCAGTTCTGGAAGGCTGAGGAACAGCCCTGTACACAAGAGGCCATTTATGAGATACACTCATCCAAGGCGGCATTTGTCAGCAAAGTGGTTTACATGTGTTTAGTGGAGTCTGGAGGCCAAGCAGCCTCTTGAGGGATATAGCTGATAGATTTTATTTGAAACGCAGCTCCATATAATTTGGAAAACGGCCAGAATTAGCTGCAAGGAAGTAGAGGCCTTGATGGAGAGTGCACAAATGATGAAAGATTTGGTCATGGGTTTTGATCGCCCTGCATGAATGAAGAAAGTGGTTATTCGTTGGAGGGTTTACGACATATCATCAGGACAAAGCATTCAATCTCCCATAGACCTTTTGTCAAGAAGCACTACAGTAGGCAATTTAAATTACTATTAAATGATTATTTAAATAAATAAAGTTGAAAGTCAGTGTTGAATAATAGGAGTCCAATGAGCTCAATCAGTTTAATACATTTAAAGTCTGCTGAAAGGAAAATTGGAACGGAGTAGCACTTGGACCGCCAGCTTCTGCAAGAGCCAAGAGAGTCTGTGGGCTGTAAAATTTGGACTGACTGGCACACTTACGGCACTATGCTAAGAAGTGAATTTGAGATGATTTGCCACAAATGTCCAAGCGGCAAGAGCTGGACAGAGCCTCACTGTCAAGCAACAAATTGAGATAAAACGCATGAGGAAATTGCTTGCGAATTTCACTTTGAGAATTGCAAAGTTAAGCAGGAAACTCTGGGAAAAAAAACAACTCTGATACTTGGAAGACAAATGAACATAACCCGGAGACAGTTAGAGTAGGATAAATGGACACCGATACCAGGCTCAATCTGCAGTGGAAAGCTCCCTTCTACCTGTATCTGCTCTGAGGGAGAGAGTGAGAGAGAGAGAGAGAGAGACAGAGAGATGCGTCACACAGGACGTACGTGTGCAATCAAGCTCAAAGCATTGAGCCGCAATCACAGGCGACAACGCCTTACCCTGAGACCAACCATTCATTACAGTTATCCTGAGGCAGGCTACTGCATTTGCCATGGCCCAGCTTTGGACAGCAGGGAATCTGGAGACGTTCACCTGAGAAGAAAGGACAATATTGTCCTCACTGCTGAGTTTTGTATCTTATAGCTCTCTTAACAGGTAGAGCTCTGAAATGGCAGACTGACTCTCTGTCTCTCATGAGATTAAGCCGCTAAGGTCTGCCAGGCCTCCCGTCTCAAAGAGCCGGAGAATAACTGTAATCCATGTGATACGGGGCAGAAATAGCAGTCATAGTGTTTATCACCTCGAGTAGTCCCTGCACATGAACGCTTGGCGATGCAGAAAGGCTGAATAATGTGCAGAAGGAGCAAAGTAGCAAAAGGTGAGAAAACTGTGACAAACAGGATGAGAAATGCTGAGTGACAGCCACCAAACGTCCTAGAAATCATGAACCTGGGCTTTAGCTGAACCAATACACAGTGAACACGATTGTGCAAGCGGTCCCTTAAGGCACGAATGTGAACATGCAAATCCCGCAGATGATGTCAGAATGAAACTAAAATGAATGCTTTTTATAATGCGCCCACGTTGCAGTTTGTTTTCTTGAGAGTTTTGTAACTGAGAGGTTGATGCCAAATTCTGGTCAACTCTGGATAAAGCTGGATCCCATTTGTACTGACATTATTTGCAGACTTGAAAACTTCGCCAAAAGCAATACGTAGTCAGATAAATTGAGCCCAGCACTGAGGAGACAGGTAGAGAGGTGACAGGTGACCGTCAGTGAGGTAAAGGGTAAGTGAAAGGCCACCAGACAGAAGAAAGAGACAGTGTAAGAGAGGGAGAAGGAAAGAAGCCCAGGTGTTCAAATCTCTCCTGAAGGACACATTGGTTATAGCGAGGATGTGAAATGGGAAGGATTTCCTGCTGCACAGGCTGTAACAGTCAGCCTCAGGGAGGGATTATGGTTATATTTCACCTGCCCAAACATTTGCATTAAATTAAATGACGAAAGTGTGGATGGCAACGGCTGACAAACTCCGCATATTTAACCTATAGGTTTTTAAGGCTAAATTACTTGACGACTCACCAGAGTTACCCAATTATAAATCAGTGAAATACATGTACGCCTGTAATGGAAAAAAATATATATAACAGAGCTGTGGTGTTATTCAAATCTGTTCAGACAGTACATTATGCAGCACATCTGCTGTGTGAAACATGACAGATATTGAGTGAAAAACATGGAATGAAATCTATTCTAGTATAGTTACCAGGTAGAAATAAGCAAAAACGCATAGCAAAATTTGGTTATACAGTATGTGCATGAAATTGGATACTGTGTATACAGTAAACTTACCCTTAATCCTAAGGCATGTGAAGTCTGAGTCATGAGTTTATACAGGCTGAATGTCAGCCTAGTGTGATTATTTTACATGATGCTGCACTTCCCACAGTTATGTGATCACTGTGTGGATAAGTCTAGGTAATTGGTCTTGTGTTATAATTTTGGAGGACGTTTTGTTACAGTATGCTTATGCCTTCACTTGTGAGCCTCTTGGTTTAACACATTACTAACAGGAGACCACAAAGCCACCTGAAATGAAAGGAGTTCCTCTTATAGCCATATGCTTTTCCCATTACACAGTAACCCTACACCCTTTGATCTTGAGCACAGATTATATTCCAAGAGCCATAAACTTTTGCCCCCGACCTCCAAAGAAATACCCCAACATTTCTCTCTTCCATCTTTGATCTATATAATCATGCATCAATTGACTTAGATACAGTTACTATTTATGCATGGTGTATATGAAGTCTATCACAGTCACTTTGATGAAGTCAGGTATGATGAGAACCTCTTACCAGATTGGAATTTTCTCTTGCTTCCGTTGCATTTGATTCATTTTTATAGACCTCCAGACAATAACCACTCTGTACACTCCCACACACTCTACCTTATGCTGCCCTGATCTGCCTTTCAGAGCTCATGGCATTCTAACATCCATGCTCTCCTCTGCACTTTTCTCAATTGCATTTTAATAAGCTGTGTGTGTGTGTGTGTGTGTGTGTGTGTGTGTGTGTGTGTGTGTGTGTGTGTGTGTGTGTGTGTGTGTGTGTGTGTGCGTGTGTGTGCGTGTGTGTTTACATTCCAGGCCATAGACTGTGCCCCCAGCCCTCAACACTAAGCTGGCATCAACAGTGCTGTAATAGAAAAGCGCAGTCCATTCCACCCATCATTACTGTATAATTATGTTCATTTTGCACTATGAGGGGAAAAAAATAAACAAAGATGTGCAGCAAATGGATTATATGCTTTCACCCAGGATTCAGAAGCAAACAAGAGGGAAAGAAGTCTGTAATTTTTCTCTTCTTCTTTTGCTCTCACATGCTGCTCCTGTTCCAATGCTGGTAAATGAGAAAATCCATCCATCTGACAGGAGCCTGTCAAATTCCATGGCTCGGAGGCCGAAAGATCCCTCTGTCTGATTCTGAAGGGTTGTTATGTATGAAAGCGCCGGCTGATTCCTCAGCCCCGGTGCCAACATCCTGATAAGCAGGATGACATCTGCAGCACATTATTCCACCGCTGTTCTTTGTGCAAGCTCGAGATTGAGGTGGCAGAGGGGAAGGGTGGGGTTATGAGGTATGGGGATGTGTTGGGAGGGAAGCAATTACCTCCATTCAAGGCAAAGTCTTTTGGGTCTTTACGTTCTCCGTCTCCCTGGTTCACAAGCTACGTGTTCAATAGCGTAATCCACTGCTCAATACCTCACAGCCCTCCCACAAAACTCTTTCTCTCTAGCTGCCACCTCTTAGCATACACACAACACATCCTCATAATGCTACAGAAATTGAGTTCCCTCTGAGTGTCACTCATTATTCATGCTGGAGGAGAAGAAAGCTCTTCTGAGCATGAGGGACTCAGGGGAAGAAACAGCAGAGCTTATGGTTTCATATGATGAAATTTATGGGACCTTCAAACCTTTCTGTCCTAGTCTTACCCTGGATGTTCCATCTTCTCTCTCACACCTCCTCTCCTCAATGCTGCCTAGGAGTCGTCCCACTGAGGGGTTAGTGCCATGGCTGGGGGCGTTAATAGTGGAGTTTAGATCCATAATGGGTCTGATGATGTCAGCTGGAGAAGCATCACAGATCTCTCAAGGGATCAGTGGGGGAGGACAGACAGGAGAGGAGACTTTGAACTGGGTGAGAAAGGAGAGAAGACAGTGCCCATAGCAACGTATGCTTTAGCAGTATAGTAATACAAGTATACACTTCTGGGAGATGGACAGAGAGAAAGAGAAAGATTTTGTTGGGGACCAAACATGACTGATGTCCACGTTGGCTGGTGCCCATAAGGAAAATATTTTTTTTTTGTTGTGCTTATTGTAGTTTTTTTTTTTTTTTACTTTATTTTATTTAGATAATAAGAATAAAAAGAATAAAGACAAAGGTAAAAAAGTTATGGGTCCATTTGTGTATAGGCATTGCATTAATTGGCTGCTTTAATAATATTACTGGAAGATCCTTACTAGGAAATGTGCATGTCCCTGTGTGTTTGCCAGTTATTGTAAAAGAATATCATTTCTATTTGAGAACAGGAGTTTTATATGCATATAAATGCCATCCGAGACATTTCTCCCACAGCAATCCTTATCTATGTTTCCAAGCCTGTAGATTTTATGGGTGGCTGGTTTTCTCTAGTTAAGTGTCAATTATAATGCTTTCCTGACACTGCGCATTAATTTCCAGCACATTCGTTTACGGAAATCAAGTAGCTGGCAATGGTTTTATCCCTTTAGCCCTTAATCCTTATTTACTCCAGCTGTTTTCATTTTTTATTTTTTTGCCTACAAAAGCATTAACTTTCACTCATTTGAATAGCACACGAATTCACACACTTACTTTGAGCTTTTTGAGGCTGCATTTCACGCTCTCGAGGTCTTAAGAATGGAGAATGAAAAGGCGATTGTGATGAGACGGGAGAGCGGATTGCGGAGCTGGTTTGATTTGATTTTCTGAGATGATACGAGAGCCAGGAAGTGCAGAGGGAGTACTGAATCAATAGGCGTGTAGTAATTAGGCCCCATTAAAAAAAAGAACTTCAGAGGGAGGAAGGTTATAAAATGTTAATGAGCCTTCAACCACGGCTCTCTCCAGCTGTGTGTATGGATGTACAGCATGGATGTGTGCCTAGTATCCAGTCAACATCCAACCATTGGTAGAAAACATCCAAATAACAAGCATACACAAACACTGTTCAATGCTGCCTGGCATCCACTTCTACTAATTAGCAGTACCTTTCAGTAGATCTTAATATAGATTCGTTCTCTGTCTTTTGCAGGTGCTATGTGTTCTGTGTGTGTGTGTGTGTGTGTGTGTGTGTGTGTGTGTGTGTGTGTGTGGTTCCTTGTACAGTGACACACTGTTCCTGTGACGGGGCCTGTATGGTAATTTATTGGCAGTGATAGCTTCCCGCAGACAGTCTGCCTCCTTCAGGGGGAAGGTAGGGGCACTAATGGAGGTGGGCTCAGGCCGGATCAATACCAGCATGGCAAGCTGCCCAACCCCACAGCTGCTACCAGGAGAAAAGGCTCTGGTAATGGAATGAGGAGGAGGTGGAGGAGGAGGAGGTGGACAGTCAGCACTGGTCCTCACATCTGCACACACATATGCTAGCTGCTGTCCTACTGGGCAAGCTTTAAAAGACCAAAAGTAGGAACGGAGGTCAAAACGGGTTGCAGTCAAAATAGCCACCAGTGGCACAATTTCTGCTTCTAACCATATGGCCCTCTGTAATAGTCCTCTCTGTCCTTTCCTTCATTGTCTGCCAAACTGCACTACAATGATCTCATATTGGCAGTTTGACAAGATACAGAAGTGACACCATGATCTTTCATTCATACCTACCTAAGACCTGTCACTTGTGGTTAAAGATCATTTTGGATGGGGGGAAGGTGCAATACAAATTCCTTTGTGAAGGAGGCATAGAGATATGGTAATTGGTGGTGCAGAATGACTAGTGGTTTCTACTTCGCCCCAGTGCAGAAACTCTGCCAGTCCCTCTTGCTAGATGAATGGATTTCTCACACCTCCAACAATTGAATTCTTTGGACAGCATTTTCCTCCATTCCTGAGTTGGTAATGCAATATAGCATCTCCTGCTGGCCCACTGCAAGGAAGAGAGAATCACATGCCACCAAGCTTGGGCTCATTTCAGGGGTGACGGATGGCGCTTACATTATTGTGCTTTTAGCATGAGGCATACCAACATTATCCTTACTGACAGCAGCATAAGCATTGCAGAATGGCGTGGACATATTTCTCCATTGCCGATATCTTCTCTATCCATTATACAGTGCAGGCGTATAATCCATCTCCTACCTTGAACACTAGTCTTTCCTAATGTACTGGGATCATTATGTTACATTAATGATTTATGCATTCTATTTATCACTTGTCTCTAAGTGTAAATAGGCATGCAGTGGCTGGTTGGGTATTTAAAAGGAGATTAATGAAAATGTCAAGCAACAGAATTATAACTGAATCCTCAGTCAGCTCTTTTGTCAAATGTGGTGTCTGTATGTGAGTTTGCCTTGGAATTTATTTGCGCTCACCTCCTGCTTTATTATATTCACACTGAATACACCTCCTTATTTCTTGCTCCTCAAGATTACATGAAAACCACTCTGGACCAGGTTTCCCAAGTATGGCATCAGCCAGACAGTCTCTGTCACTGGACCTTGAAAAATGAGGGACCGCATTAAAGCGCCAGTCACATTCTGTCTGCTAGTGCTGGACCCAGGCCGGAATCTGAGAGCCTGCCCACTTTTAATTAACACCTGACTGCACTGACACATCCCTCAGCATTGTTTAGCACACAGTAAGACAGGCTGTTTGGTGAATAGAAGCTTAGTCATCATCGTCAGAAGCATTGGCTCACATCGCTCCCTGGCAGGAGTGGATACAGTAATCTGATTACACTCTCCTGTTCCACATGCCATATCTCATTCTGTATTGAAGCTCCACCTATCTGCACAATCTACTCATTAATGGCTGCTTCATGAAGGCTATTCGCGTCCCCCGCCCCCCTCAGCAAACGACCGAGATTTTATTTTACAGGTGGTACAACAGCGTGGTCACCAAATCTTGGATGTGAGGGTGGGGGGAAGGAGGAGGAAATGGCAGACCTGATTAACATCCATGCCTTGGGCTCGCACTGAGTGTTGAGCAGGCACAGGCTTTTTATCACCCTGTAGGGGGGCAGGTTGACCTTGATTTTCTCTCTGGAGTGGCAGGAGAGAAAAGAGTCAAGATGGACGCCAGAGCAGTCAACCACACATACACCTGACCCACATTTAGCTAGTCGCTGGTAGAGAAGAGTGCTGTCAGAGGCCAAACTATATCCTGGAGTTTATTCTTAAACTCCCCCCCCCCAACCCCCCATGATGCTCTAATGGGTCAGGGGCTGTTGTTAATGGTCATAGTTGGTACCATGCTTGCTGTACCGTCCTCTGTCTGCCTGGCTACACATTAGCAGCCAAGCACAAGGGCCGGATCAATTATTCACGAGAAGTTCATCCCCTCTTCCTCCACCATTTCTCCCTCCCTCTGTGGGTCTACTGGATGGAGGGAGAATAGAGAAAAGATGGGAGGGTGTGTATGGCAGCTCGAGACACCCACAGCTCAGCAGGAGAGAAGGCCCCAACTACAGGACCTGCAGGCAGAAATCACACTCGTCCATGAATCTCTCACTTCTTCCATGGTACAGCTTATAAGTAGTGTATCTTTTTTTTCTTTCCTGGCACATGTTTTATGAAAGAGCTGTTTTTAGCATCCACCTGTGTATGTAAGTCACTAGGACAGGCATAGAGAACCAAGAGGAATGGTCCAACTTCCTTTCTTTTTCAACTTCAGTTTGTCTTTTTTTCTCTTTGATGTGTTGCATGTCTGTCTCCCGTGGTTCTTGTCTTGACACCATGCATTTTATATTTTGTGCGAAATGCCCCCCAAAGTGATCTGTTTAGTCTGGTTGCCACTCTGCAAGGGATCCACAACATTTACCCACCAATGTGCCAGTCTGACCAAGAAATGTGTAGGGGGTTCATTTGTTGCTTGAAATGCACATAATTAAAGCCCTTATGAATTAATTTTCTTCCTTCTTATTTTTCATTTTTATTCATTCCTTGCCTTTTGATGTTTCCACAAGTCCACCTTCTTTCATTTTAAAGATATCTTCAAGACCCAAGACAATCAAGCAACACAGCAAGTAATCCAGACCAGAATTTCTGTCACCTCAATTCAACAGAAAACATCACCAACACACTGATTGACAAAACCATGACTGGAAGGAACATTAGTGGAAGAATATATTAATCTTCGAGCCTGCCAGCACAGCATTATACCTAATTATGTAAAATAAAGAGGATTTTCATTTCATTTTAATCTGTCTATACAAAATGAGAACAAAAGTCATTTTGTTCCCTTTTTGGATTTTCTGTGTTAACTAAAGAATAATTACAAAGACAATCTAGTCAATCGAAAATCTTTTTTTATATTAATTTCTCTTTCTTCCTATTACCATCTCAGGGAGTTTTTCCTTGCCACTGTCGCCCGCGGCTTGCTCACCAGGGACTATCTGACCATTTTGATTCATGCACATACACATTCCATACAAACTCAAATAATTCTTTTGATTGTGTAAAGCTGTTTTGAGACAATGTCAATTGTTAAAAGCGCTATACAAATCAAATTGAATTTAATTGAATTTGTAAATTTCCCTCCATGACAGTATGTAAGGACAGTTTGTTAATATTGTTAATGCGATATCTATATAAATAAAAGGAAGTTTTTGTCTGTATGTTGTTCAGAACTCACTCTTTCAGTGATATCTTTACATTTCATAAAGTACATTGGAGGACCAGAAACTAGTCTCAGAAACAATATTCTGTCTGTATATCTTTATGTCTGTCCAGAGGATTTTGTCACAGAATCATGCAAACCATGCCAATTCAATTCAATTCAATTCAATTCAATTCAATTTTATTTTTTATTTGTCATTGTCTCAAAGCAGCTTCACACAATGAAAAGAAAATTTATGGAAGTGTGTATGAGTGAGGAAAAAATGTGTTTAGAGAATAGTGAGATTGTGAGATTGTCCCTGATGAGCAAGCCGTTGGCGACGGTGGCAAGGAAAAACTCCCCGAGAGGGCAATAGAAAGCAACATTGAGAGGAGCCAGACCCAACAGGGAACCCATCCTCATTTGGGTGAAAACAGATAGCAGAAGTTACTGTATATAATAGTATAACAAAAGTTGTCCAAGTTATCATGGAGTCCAGTTCAGCACAGGGAGGAGTCAGCAGGTGCAGAGGACAGAGGGGGTCTGGATCACTAGAAGCTCAGAAGCAGCATGTGTAGATCCAAACCATCATGATCCAGTCCTTCATATTAGCCTGAAGTTAAACCTGCACGCCAAATTAAGTCAAAATGTTGAGTAGAATCTAGAATCAGTTTTGTGCCAGATTACCTCAAAGCACTCATCGCTTTTTGGGACAAATATAGCGCTTTTGCCCTCAAAGTGGGCGTGACTATAAGCGTCGCTCAACAGAGCTAGTAGTTTACCGTAGTTCCGAGTTTACGGAAGACACAGAAACGACCGTAATGCCCTTATAAAGCATCCAAATCCTCACCAAACGCAAACAAATGTGCGACACAGCATGGATTACTCCATGGAAACTAAATCTTCAAAGATAAATGGAGACATGATTGTATGTTTATACTGTACTTCTTGATAGAAGTTTAAAACCAGTTTGTCTCATACAGTACTGTCTGTTCCAAAACTGTGGTGCTAATTAAAGCAGTAATGTGGAACACCACTATGAGATAAAACACGGGTTGTGAAAACTCTTTACCCTTCAACAATGGTTACTAACGCTCGTGAATCGATTGACTGTAAACTGTGTTTACCAAAGCGCCTCTAATGCAGCACAAACTCCTATTAGGACATTAATGAAGCTGTTAAATAGTCATGCTTTACAGTTTGTTTTTCTAAACATCCCACATTGTGCCCTCAACTATCTATGCACTTCACATATCACATGTCACTATGACAGTTAATGAGCACATGACACGCAAAAAGAGCTTTTACCAAATTTTGGAATTAAACTTTAAATATACTTCAAAATAATTGTATTGTAGTACACTTTCCAAAAATATATTATTGGAAAATATACTTTAAGTGAAAGGCTGGTCTAATTTCCAAAGTATACTTATTTAAACTTGTTTTTCAATATATTTTTGGTATATTTTTTAAAAATATGCTCGAAATAATCATTGTACAAATGTACAGAAAGTATACATTATAAAACAATTTTAATACACGGTAGTCTAGGTATATTATCAGTTAAATTTAAATGTACTTATTAATTATGCGTATATCTCGTGCGCGCACTTTTAGACTCGTTTTTGCACGCTAAATCTCTCTCTCCCACGCACGCGCGATCTCATCTCACAACTCGTTTTTGTGCGCTGAAAATCACTTTTGCCGTTCAAGAAAATTTGTTTGCACTCTCTCACTCTTGCAACTGCAGCAGCGTTAGAACTCCAGCCAACCGGAGACTAGAATCTGCGCCACACCAGCCAATCAGAGACCAGAGGCGGGCAGATTCGGACTGTCCATTCTCTGATTGGCTCCCCAGTCCTCCGTTTCTAGTTTGAATTAACGACTGAAGCTGCATCATCGCGTGCGTTTGTTCGTATCGTTATTATTTTATTTTCATCGGCATAAGGTAAATTTTACGGTTTTTGTTAGGTAATTTGTAATTAAGTACATACTTTAAGCTATAGAATGTATTGTCTAATGTGTTGTTGCTAAATCTTATGTACTTTGCTTGTGGTATAATGGCTCCGTAGCTCTCGGCCTGTTTTCAGTCTCTGTGTAACAGAATCAACTTAAACTAATACTGTACCTGTAGATTCTAATACTAATGTCTGTCTGTGTTCACACACCAGTTTATATTTTAGTCTGTGTGTTTGTGAGACAACCTGACTTTTGTTGAGCACAAATAAACTATAGTAGTGCTTTTTCGTAACCTTGTGCAAATTAAATCTGTTGAACTCATTAATAAAATCTGCCTCATAATTACTGATGTAATGCTTTTCAAAAACATGTTATAGTGTAGAAAATGCATTTAGCATTTATAAATTATCCTAAACACTTAATGTACTGGTAACACATTTGCAATACAGTATTATAGAAGGTTGTGTGTACTGTATGATATAATAAAGTATATTTGTATTAACCACAAAGTGTACTTTTTTAGTATTTGTAATTGTCCAGAAGTATAACAGCATGCTACTGCTGCAATAAGAATATACTCGTAGTATATTAATTATGTATTTGTAATACAGTAAAAATAGCTGTAATATCCTTATAATACATTAAATATATGCTTACATTTTATTAATTACTGTCAGGTATGTACGTTAGTACACACACAGCCATATACCTTAAGTGTACTAAAGTATACTTAAAGTTGTTCCACTTTAGCACACAAAAGTATACTTAATACACTTAAAATTGTGCTTTTGTACAATTTAATTACAACTTAAATACACTTAGTTGTTCCAAAATAGCAAACTTCAAGTATACTAGTCATTAGTCTGGCTGCAAGTACATTTAAGTATCCTTTGGCACGCTAGGATTTAATATACTTAGCATACTTTTTTTTTTTACTAGGGTGGACATATAAGAGTAATGTCTAAGAGTGGAAGATAGCAATGGACGTAACCAGGAGTGTGAAACTTGTTTGACAAAGTAGTGAACACAGGATATAGACATATGTAGCTAGAGGTGAAGCACATGCCATTTAGCCTCAAAGCAATTCTCAGGCATGTCGAAATGAGTGAAGGAGAAGCTAGTCACACCTTGTAAGTGGCATCTGGAAACTACTCAATCTCACATTGGGATCAAATGTAGAAGTTTGATTCGTTGAAGGAGATTTTCATAGTGAGGAACTATCTGAGTGGCAGCAGTATGCTCTAATGCTCATCTGTTAGTTTGCAGTCATGCCACTGCAGATGTCTCATTTGCAGAAATGAAATTGAGCTGTGACATAGTCTTGCAAAGAACTGAGATGGATGTCAAATTGATGCAGGCCATGCGGAGTGCATATTAAGTGATATGACCAAGTTAAGCAATTTGACAGCTTGCTGACATCATTTAAACCTGATTTTGAGACGACATTTAGGTTCTACGATGGTCAGAGTTGAGCAGGAGTGCATGCCAGAATCTGCTTGTTGAGAGGTGGTATTACTCTGGGTGTGTGCTGGCTAACCTAATGAGATTAGGATTACTGAGGAAAATGTTCATTATCCTAATACAATTTGCGACATTTTCTGGGTTTGAAAAACAAGGCTGGCCTTCCGGTGCCATCAGTAGTTTGAGTAGACCAGCTTTGCGAGAGTCACTTGAGTGGAACTTGGTTATATAACATCAGTAATGTGGGAGCTGAAAGCGAAGTGGGAGCACGCTGCAATCTTAGGCTGCTTTCATACTAGGCGCAATTCCTTCATGACATGTTTGTGTATGTTTGCTCCCCATTTTTCTACCCTGCTGGCCAGCTCTTACTTCAGCAATATTTCTTCGTACCTGAGTACACTTGCTTTATTTTTTACACACTCCAATACAGCAGGTGGCAGTATGCACCTAGCTGGTTTATTAGCCATCAATAAACAAAGCAAAGGTGTGTATAAAGAAGTCAGCCTTTGCTCTATGCCTAATATTATTTATATTTAAGAAAAGAACCCATGCATATTGTCCTACTTTGGTTCAGATGGTGAGATTGGCGTACAGTAGATATGGTTGGCTTTCAAAACACTGTACCATGCTCGAGAAAAGCAGACTAGTAGGCAAGTAGACATGAGCATGGTATGCCAGGACACAGTACGGACGGAATTGAACTGTACTGTAGTGTGAAAGCTTTCTTAGAGGAAAATCAGTCTTCATCTAAGGACTATAAGAATTATTCTTTCTATTGTTTAAAACAATCAACCATGGTTCTTTAACCACTTCTGGAAGGTCACAAAACTGCATACTTCCAGGTTTTCCATTCTCTAGCATTTGATTTAAGTCATTGGATAATGAGCGACTTCGTAATAGGTTGATCCAGGTGTAATGGAGCATAGGAGCAGGAACAGTTCACATGCATTCTTCATTTGAACAAGATCATTCAGCTGTGTGATAGTGAGTAGTGGAGCTTGGCACAAGTTCTCTTCTCTTTCAAAAGCATGCGCTTTAGCCTCTTTCCTCACAAGACTGGCTAATAGGAGCGTGAGACCGCTGGACACAAATTCATCTCGGCTTCGAACAAAGAACGTGGCCATGACAAAACTCCATCAATTTGTGCTGTCAGTAAGTGACAGCCTGGCTATGCCCACTCTCTCTCTCTCTCTCTCTCTCTCTCTCTCCATAATCTAGACCTTTCCTCCTCTTCTTCTGAAAACCCTCCGTCAGCCCTCAGGGGAACAGCTGAGCCCCAGTTTGATGCTGTCTCCCATCTATTTCTCCGCACTCCCCAAAGCAGGCTTCAAAATACTATTAGCTCTCCTTCTGCTTCTCTCTCTCTTCTCCAGGGATATCAGGAGGTTTTCACAAGTTCCAGTTCCCAGAACCAATGTGGGAAGAGTTTACAGCATATAAAGTGTGTAAGGGGGGGAGGCACAGGATGATGGGGAGTCTGGGAAAGTCTGCACTGCAGAAAGACAGGAGGCGAGGGGGCGGATTGCAGTTTGGTAGAATTCTGCCAGTGAACAGCGAGGATAGTTGCAGGGGCTGTGGGTAGTTTGCCACATTTTTTTTTTACTCGCATCAAACAGAAAGAGTGTCTCATTACTGTGTGTGTATATAAGCGAGAGAGAGAGAGAGAGAGAGTGGGTGGATTCTTCAGAAAAGGCTAGGGCCTCCAAGGTTCACTAAAGCTAGAAAGAGGTAAGTATGAAGTGAGCCACACAAGCAGATGTGAACCCCAGCGTAATTAGGCTGCATGGAGTCTTCGAGTACGACTCAAAATTTTTGGCTGCACGCTCCGAAGCTCAGCAGTGTCAAACCACATTTATGTCTTAGTGTCTCAATTGATTTTGACGGCATCCCTTGGTTTCTGTGGAGAGGATGGCAGATTGAAAACAGCACCACGGAAATTCTGCTGAGGTCTCGCAAAATCGTCAGACACGTCACATACATTAAACAGAACCATTTCCCCGACTACACTTCTCCAACAAATTGATCTCAATTCTCATAAGATCAACACACTCCACCCCCCTCTGCCAACTAATCTAAGCTATGACAGCAAAAAGTTATGATTATGAAATCTGACCACAATGTATAGCGCTAATTTCCAAAAGCAATATCCTTCTGGGACTCTCCACATGACTAGTACACAGCAGGCCTGCAGCCAGCGAAGTGAACCCTCTCCCACTCTGATGAATCTCAGCTAGAAGATGATACCATCACGGCGATAATGGGGCGATGATGGCTATAATGTATCTGGCTGAGTAACATGCTCCGACAATTTGAGATCAATACGATGGTAATACAAAGACACAGTCGGGCAATTTGAAATGCACTAGTGAGAATCTCATCTCCATAATTGTGGTGTCGAAGAAAGCAATGTGCACTGTAAAATATGGGACATTACTGGCCTCTGTTCCTGTATATCACTTTGACCAGGCTGAGCAGTTTCATAGCCCAGCAGGAACGAGGTTGTCTGCTGGCATTTTCTTTTCTTTTTTTCACTCAGCTGAGACTCCTGCAACTCTCTTTAAATTATATCGTTAACATTCATTTACATGTATGTTACTGTCTATATTTTATATCCCTAAGCAAACAATAATTGGCAGTGGCAACAAGTTGATTTCCTGTGTAATGTACATGAACTGCAAATAAAATCAAAAGGAAGTCTGCAAATTCCACAGGAAGCAGTTCATTAGCTGGCTATCCTCCTAATGTAATGACATAATTAAATAGTGAAATAGTACAATTAAATATATAAATGTGCTCCATACAGCTTCCACCGCACTATTAAACACTGAACCACTTTTTACTGATTAAAAATGTTGATGGGAGATATGCATTTCTACTGTACCAAATCATGTCTCACAAATTATACTGTAACCTTGTGTTAATTAATGTAATATGGTGTAAATATAATTTGCTTTGGTGTGGCTTGTAGTCAGCTGGGAACCGTAATTGCATTGGAAAAAGGTAATCCAATCTGGCAACCATGACTTCTACTCTTCAGGTGTGTACATGCGCTTTAGAGTGAGCCTTTATTTTTTTCATCTGATTCATCCATAGGAGCATGATGTGTAAATCTCAAGTGGAAATAAAATACCGGTAAAAGCAGTGCTGAACAGGATGGGAAAGGAAATGGAGATTTACACTGAGCAGACTGTATAATATATAATCACTGACAATTATAATGCACGTTTTTATTTCATCTTCTTTCTACTAACATAAAACCCAGGTTGTGCTATATATACACACACACAATATATAAATATATATAAACTTGTTCTCATAGGGCTGTGCTTTATTAGACAAGAAAGGATTTTGTTCCTTTAGATTCATAATGAAAACAAACTAATGTTCAATAATATAATAACAACAGGTCCTTTATATTATTGTTCCGAGTGTCTCTGAGGGTGGTTGTAAAAACAAAGTAATCCATTACATCATTAAATAATCTAAATTCGATTTAAGTCCAAACTCTGTAAGCCAAATAGCCTGCAATGCTAAGCATCTGCCAAAACTCCCTGTTCCCAGAGCGCCAGCTTGTGTGCTTTACATAAACGTTCATTACCTATCAGTGGTGGAGGGCTCCACACAGACAGAACTTTAACAAAACTTTCTTCCCTGCTGCCTGTTTTTTAAGCTTCGGAAACACTTAACAGTGATTAATCACCGATTTTCCCAGTGTGCCAGGAAGAGACAGACATTTGTTTAATAATGTTTCAAGTGCAGGAAGTGGCTAGAACAGGTCATGCTTATGATTTACAATGCTGAAGTCACTTGGAAGTTATTCATCCTTTCTTTCTCCACGGTCACAGCAAGTTGCAGGACACATTTCAGACAGAAGGTTGTCGAACGTGGGGACATGCAACAAGACAGACGAAACCAATGAGATCATTTGTTCATTTGTTCGTCCTCAAGTAAGTGCGTTATCCTGGTCAGGGTCATGACGGAGTTGGAGCTTATCCCAGAATCGACCCTCGATGTGATGCTGGTCTATTGCACAAATACATTCACACCTAGGAGCAATTTAGTGTAGCCAATGCACCTACATGTATGTTGTCGTGTGGTGGAAGGAAACCACCCAGAGGAATTCTATAGACGGGGAGAAAATGCACAGAAACTCTAGACAATCAACTGAACTCTACTGAACCGAGACTTCGAGGGAAAAAGCTGGACCCCATTCTGGTATCAATAATCTCGAAAAACAAAGAGAAAAAGAAACAATGAGCTAAAGTCTTGGCCAGTGCTTGCTGTCGTAGTATTGCACACACACACACACACACACACACACACACGAAGCACAAGCAAACAAACAAATGCATATATTCTCATACTGCTGCTGACAGAAAGGGCAGAATTTGCAAGTTGTGGCATTTAAAAACTAATAGCCAAGTAGAAACGTTAGATCATTAAACCCACGTCGCGTACTCCACTTTGTCTGCAGTCATGAGAGGTGTGGAAATAGCTGAAGTCTCTCAAAGATCAAGACTTAATGTGATTTTCTTGCCTACAGAAATACAAAGAGGGTACCAGGTGTTTAGGAAGAAAGCATACAAGAAATACTGTGCCAATACACAACAGTTAAAAAAAAAAAAACTAATCAGATCTAAAGAGCTGAGTTTTACAACCTGCCATTCAACCTAGAATAAAGAGATCCCAGAGAGACAGGAGGAAAAATGTGCAAATTGTGCAGTATGCGTACAGAATGGGTATCAAGACCGACAACTTAGATATACAGGCATATTACAAAGACGTTGTAGTACCTTGTTTCCTGATTTTCAGTGTAATGGGAAAGACAGAGATTCACTGACATCACTTTACAGTATCTATGTTCACATGAGCAAATGAAGAATAACCACTTATTTTTCCATGTATGTCTGCATCAGAGAATAATTTTAGCAGCAGCACCAATGGGACAATATGGCATCTAACTGGTGTAAGATTAACATGAACGTAATTGATGGAAACGTGGTGCGGTGCAGTCCTAATTACACCCCGCACTGCACCACATTCACTCTGATCCTCCATCACTGCATGGCTGGTGCTACCATCTCTCAGAGATCGAGGAAGACATGCATCTAGACTGTTTTTCGTTATGGCACCTAGGTGGTGGAAGGAACTATGTACGCATAGTGAGTCTCTGTCAGAGTCTTATTTGGGTTAATCACCAAAAAAAAACTTCCCAACAGTGCTTGACTGATGATACTTAGCTAGCAACCTAGTAACCCAGTCTAAGGATCTATCCAAAGACGGAAACTTCAAAGCACTTTTGTAAGTTGCTCTGGATAAGATGCGACTTACAAAAGTGCTTACATTTACATTAAATGCCTAAATTTAAATGTACATACATTTAAAATAAAATTAAATATTAAAAATATACATCTATACCAGTTTGACTTAAATACCAGTAATTAGCTTTCTTCCAGTTGGAAGGTGAAACGTCTTCTGTCCAAATAGATGTCAATCACTTGCTCGGTGACCAATGTGCAGAAGGTAAAATGTAAATGTCATTGTAAATCATAAATCGATTTTGGCTGTACTTTAATTGTACTTCTTAAAATTACTTTAATTTGCAGAATTGTTATAGTTTACATTTGTAGGTTTACATTAACTTTAAGCTAAGACCAGTTTGACACCAAAGGACAATGCGACGTATAGCAATAAATCCAAATAACTTTCTTAAACGAATCCTTCCCGAACCGCTTAAGAACGGTTTAGCTAATGAAGTAAGACTGCTTCGCTAATTAGCCAATGTATAAAACCTTGTTCGTAGCATGCAAATCAATCAAAAGTGTGTAGATAATTTATACAGGATACATTGCTGTAGGAAATACAGTAGAGCCCGGTCTGGACAGAGAACAGACACAAATGACAACAGTAGCAGTTGTACAGTAGCATGCGTCCGAGAGAGAAACTACAAAAAACACTTGTCACTCACATAGTATTAAGGAGGAAATGGGTCCACCATGCAAACATGTTTCGCCTGCCATGCGGAAGGCCCAGGTTCGATTCCCAGCCAGTGCCCAAAACCCCAGCCACTGGATGCAGTGCCGGTCCCAAACCCGGATAAAATGGGAGGGTTGCGTCAGGAAGGGCATTCTGCGTAAAACCTGTGCCAAGTTGTAGTGCGGACTGGATATTCCGCTGTGGCGTCCCCTTGTCGGGAGCAGCCGAAAGACCAAAAAAAAACAAATCTCACAACACAACAGAAAATGCTTAACCATGACCAGCGGCAAACGATTAGTTAATTTAATTCATTTATTTAACGCTAAGTAACCATGCTTTATAATAAATGTGTCTAAATTTGGATGGTCTTTTCCTCCGATAGAAATAAAAACGATACAAATAGCAGGCATTACAAAAGAATACATTGTGCAAGTTCCTTAAAAGTTGTGAACAGAAGTACACAGGCAGTTCCAGCACCTTTTCATAGATATTTTTAGTTATCATCTTTAATTGCTGTGCTGTATGGAAATTAGTAGGCGAGCTCTACAGAAAACTTATCTGTGCAGGATATTTTAGGGGTCCAGCACGTGGCAGTCTCTCTCTCTCTCTCTCTCTCTCTCTCTGGAGATAAAGCAGTTATTCTTCAGTTTCCCCTTAAGCCTGCCCAGAGCAGGAAGTCACAGGATCCATCAGGCAAACTTTAATTACTGTTGCTGTGCCACCCAGTTCCCATTAGAATACCGGCAAAATAATTACCACTTCCATCACAGTCACCACCAGTCCTTCCAGCTCATCACATTAAAGACATACCTGCCACTCCACTAGCCTAATAAGCCAACCAATCGCCAGCCTAGCTAAGGAGTTGATGGGTAGGGGGAAGGGGAGCAGTACCAGAGTTCTCCTGGTACTCCTAGGACACAAAGCTCATGAAATTCGTTTTTTTTCACACTATCTTTTGTGATCACAATTGTGTATATGTAGCCTCGGTCTATTTTATTCTTAATGTCTGAACATTCCCATTGTTTTCTAAGTGGCTGCAATCATATAGGGGCTCTTCTCCCAAGCAGCAACTAGTATTTAATAACCCCATGATGGATGGCAGACATTAGCATGGATTCTTGCCTTTCCCCTTAGCATGGACACAAGGCACGAGAATGGAAACGGAGACACAATCAGAGATATTCTATTTCTCAGATGCTATACCGCCTCCATCCTTACCAGTGTGTACCATATAGAGCTCATCTCCACCATTCAGCATCTCAGCTGTAGCAGCTCAGAACGCATCTCCAGAGAGTTCATCTTTACTATAAGCAACAGTCGACCACTTGTTCCTGCCATAATCCAGCTTTGGCTGAGTCCATTTTACTCTTATTGTTTCTCAGCCACCTCAGCCCCAATGCCTGTCAAGTTTATTGCGTCTCATCGATTAAATCCTGCAGATTACGGAGAGACACAATTCCACGCTGCACTTGAGAAGGATTACGGGGAGAGCAGCATGCGGTTGGGGGATTCTGACGGTTACTTGGATACAGTGGGATTTGCTAATCCCTTTAAATCAGCTCTGTTAATCCCGCACCCATTCACTACCAAATACCACCTCCCAAACACACACATGTACACACTGCCACCACCACCACCAGCCGGAGCACCCCTGTACCCTCCCACCCTGCACCACGTCTCTACACATACACACACACACACACACACACATTTAATTTATTATCATTGAGAGAACCGTCCATTGACTAGTTATTAACAGAGTTATGTTTCATAAATGTTATGCCTACATCTACATCTAAATCTCAGTCAGACCTTCAATCAAAAAAAAGATTTTTATTTTAATAAAAGCTTCTATTGAAAAAAAGAAATGCCAAATGTCCCTATGTTTGGCTCCCACCAACATGCACCACACACACACACACACACACACACACACACACATCACTTCCCAGTGGTTGTCTAAGTGCAGCATTATTCGCTTCCCTAATTACCTCGTTTTGGCGTCTTCCATTAGCGATACTGTGGGGAACCGCTGTGGAACCTCACAGGCAAATGTTGACAGCAAGGAAGCAGATCAGAATGCACTTGGGCCCATCAATGCATGCGCGCTGTGAAACCAGCAAAGAATAAAAAAAATTTAAATAAAAAAAAAACACTACACAGAGGAAAGCACAAAGTGGAAGTGTCAGATTCATTTTGCTGTTTTATATGCAACAGCACTGTAGCAGTTCTCTCTGGTTCTCAACTGATGCATTTCTTATATCTCTATTAGATCTAAATCAGCTGGAGTGCCGTATGCCATTATATTCAATCAAATAGCATTACATTGCATCTCAAGTTTAGGACATTTGTACTCAGGCAAGATAACAGAAACACCATACAACGTCGCATGGAATCGAGAGGGAAAAAACTATATGGACACTGGGCCAAAACCGAGCTCAATTATAATTCTACAGAATTTTTTATTATTCAATTGTCACAAAACAACTTTACAGAATCAAAAAACATGGAAATGAGTTTGAAAATTATAAGGAAATATTGTATCTCACCTATCATCTATGCCACTTTATCCTATGCACAGCGTCGCAAAGAGCCTGGAGCTTATCACACAAGGTGGGGTCCATCGCAATCCATCACACTCACACACTATAGGCAATTTGAGAATGCCAATTAGCCTAATCTGCATGTTTTTGGACCCACCAGGCATAGGGAGAACATGCAAACTCAACACACACACACACACACACACACACACAGACCCAAGGCAACTGTGCTAACCACTAAGCCACAGTGCCACATATGGAAATAGTTATACATCATAATTATCAGATTGTGCAAGTCTGGTTAGCAAACTGAAGGCAACAGTGGCAAGGAAAATCCCCTAAGATGGCAAAAGGAAGAAACTTTTAAGGGGAACCAGACTCAACAGGGAACCCATCCTCATTTGGACGAATTTGTATAACAGTGATCGATCTGTAGTCATACTGTGTTAAGGAACTTGAAGTTCAGTATAACAGGAAGATCAGGTACTGTTTGTAGGAATTTCAGTCCTGTACTATTAAGCAGCTGCAGTCGCATGTCATCAGAGAGCAGCTGTCTGCATCAGCAGAGTCCAAGACCATCTTCATGGTTCCAGGCAGACCACACGAGACCTTCATGTGACAAGATCTCCAACCAGATTATATGTGTGTGGATGTGGCACATAATCTAAGCCTTATAATAAACTGATACAACTGTCACTTAACAAAGAAAAACATTTTTATGATGATGTTTTTTGAGTGCACTCTGAATAGAGGAATGTACTTTTTTTGTCTTAATAAATGCAATAGTGAGAGAACTACAATAGAGGGTGAGAGAGAGAATTAGAGAAGCTTGTGAAAGCTGTTGTGACATAAGTGATAACAGGTGCTCCATAACATCTAATGAAACTATCAATGGGTACAAAGTTGTTAATTAAATTAATGTTGTTCATTAATAAAAGGAAAAATGGAAAATTGCTGGCAAATTGCTTCAGGATGATTTCTTTTAATCTAACAGCACAACTCATTACGTTTTATTTCTTAATTAATATGGACCAGTGATAGGAACTGCTTGCAGTATTTGTCTTTTTCGTCTAAATGTCTCTTCTTATTACACAAATTGCCGACTTTTCACACACTTTGCGGAATTTGCACACTCATTGTGGACTGTGTACAGTATTTATTTTTCATGTTAATCTGTTTTTTAGTATATCTATTCTCTTGTTGTATTATATGTTTTTTCCCCCCCAAAGAAACATTTCTTTTTAAAATTTTCACTTATCCGATTCTATATCCATACAGTAAAACCTCGGACTACGAGTAACGCGGTTTACGAGTGTTCCGCAAGACGAGCAAAGATTTTTAATCAATTTTGACTTGAAAAACGAGCATTGCCTTGGTTTACGAGCACGGAGTATCATGTATCACGCATGCGCTTCTTGATTTGATGCCGAACGTCACGTGATCACAACTGAGCCAACGGTTTTTCTCTCTTTTGCGCTGCGGGTAATCGTCTGACCTGCTGGGTCTTAGTGCTCGTCTCTTACTGGTATAATCAACATCCGTGCGTGTGTGTGTTTGATTTTCTTTATCTTGCGCTGCGGACTGTGTGTTATGTGTGTGTGCGCGCGTAATTTGACACCGCGCCGGTTCACACACACTCTCTCTCTCTCTCACCTTTAATGTGTGTGTGTGTGTGTGTGTGTGTGTGTGTGTGTGTGTGTGTGTGTGTGTGTGAGAAGCAGAGAGGGGTGCTTCACTCACACACAACCAGCATGGTGTCAAATTACGCGCGCGCACACATAGCACGTATTCATTGTGGAACGAATAATTAGAATTTTCATTACTTCTTATGGGAAATTTTGCTTTGGTTTACAAGTGTTTTGGAATACAAGCCCGGTTCCTGAACGGATTGTGCTCGTAATACTAGGTTCCACTGTATTTGTTTTTGTGGCATTCATTGTGGACAGCAAAGGAAGTATTTCATTGTACTGGGGAAACGTTACTGTGCATATGACAAATAAACTTGAAACGTCATTACCTGAGTATTATCTATTACAGAGTAAATGTGAGTTCTGATGCCATCCATCCTCATACCCTTATTAACCATCCTGTGTGCGAATATCCATAGTGTGAGTGTGGAGTCACACACATGCAGTGTGTGAAAGAAGAGCAGAAATGGACCACCAGTATGTGACAGCGGAGATGATGAATCCTGCTTAGTGCATCTGCCATCTTTCCCTGACCCTATGATGGCTGTTTGAATATGCTCGAAGACACCTGATGGAAAGGTGGGTGGATCCTACATGATCAATCCTCGTGTGTGCCAAAGCAGATGCATATATGTGTGTGTTTGTGTATTTGTGTGTGTTTGTGTATTTGTGTGTGTGTGTGTGCGTGTGTGCGTGTGCGTGTGTGTAAGGATGGTAATATTTACAGCCCTTGGTGTAGAGGAGGGGAAGCACGTTCCTCATCAGCTGAGCTGAATGTAATGCTCCCTGAGATGGATAGCCTTATCTTCATTCTCCACCCAAAAGGAAAGGTCACCATGGAGCAGTAAGCCTCATTTATGAGCCAATATATAAAAAGAAATTCACTGCTGACTTTACAGGGCTAGTGAAAGTGGTACACAAACTAGCTTGCCATCTACATACAGCATATTGTGATTAATGAACAGACAGAATTAAGTCAAGTATACAGTGTACAAACTCAATAGGGTCTGGGTCTGATTTGAGATGGAAACCCTGTCCACGGGTACGTCTGCTCACAGCCTAAAGAAAGCGTATACCAAACGGAGCACTGGTTCATTCTCAGAGAAACAGCAGTTTGCTTAAGGTGTTAACAAAAGCTCTGATTGACACTGAGACAAGGTGGCCTGCGCCGTTTACCTGGTAATGGGATCTCGTGGCCCAGCAGGCCAGCTGAATAGAGTAACTCCTTGCTCATTATGTTACTGATAAACTGTGTACATGGATACGGATCATTAGTCCAGGAGGGCTGCATTGCTTGCCGAGGCCAGGGAGAGAAACTGTCAGGATCTCCACACTGCCTCCCTTCAAATGCAACCATAGACAATCTTAATTGTCTCAGAGCGTAGAGAAAAGGTCCTGATCTGCGATCAGTGTTTTTTTTTTTTGTTTTTGGATCCCGTAGAGTACAGTAATGAATAATGCTAAGTAAATGTTTATCTTAAGAAAAGTTGTTTGATGTTGATGAATATAGACCCATGGTGTGCTATACATCTGTGTTAAACACTGACTCTTAATGAGAAAAATAATCCAACAGATGGCACATGCACAAGCTCAGAAGTGTGGCTTATTATTAAGAGATGTTTGGACGGTTAGCGATTCCCCAGAGACGCACAAACCAAAAACTCACTGTATTTAGGGTGCAGGATAGGAATCTTGTAAAGAGTCTGGTACAATGCAAGTCTGACGATAATGTGGGGCCTTGAATAGCTCTTTATGACTTCATAGACCCTGTGGACATGCTCATATTCTACTGCAACATCATACCAATCCCTGTCAACTGTTCTTCTTTTTGCATTTCTTTGCTCCTTAAGGAGATTTTAGACCTCTGTTCAATGAGGCGATCAATAATCTTGCTGTAACACACACAAACAAGTGGCTCCAGCTTTAACGGACTGCCGTTGGTCTTTTGAATCATGAATACGCGGCTTTATTCCCTTTACTGCAGGCAGTCCGACTGTTAAAAACTAATCTGAACTAGTTCAGACATCATGCTCCTGGCAGTAATATACAAATGTTTCACAAGACCTTGATTTCCTGGATCAGATGTGATGGATTGGGGTATGAATTTAACCCCTAGAACACTAGAACAGGGCTATTTTCAAGCAGAATGCACATTAATATTAATTAGTTTTCAATGTATTATGAAACGTGCAATTCCAAGAAACAGTTATGCTGTTTCATTAGTCTATTATAATTTATGTAGGGATGAACACAGTTTTTAAAGTAGCCCTTCTTTAAAAATGTAAAACAGATAAATAATTAATAAACAATGTGCCTGTTCAGTATTGCAGAATTTGTGATTTCAGCTTTAGCTGTTAGAACCCATAAGAAATTTTACTGTGATATCGGCACCATGGTTGGCCAATGGTACCTGTACCCTGGTATATAGTACCTTGGGAGTTTTGACTTATTTGTTGAAATAGTACATGTACCACAATACATGATACAGGGTTCTACCATGGTACATACTTTGGTACAACAATACATGTACTATATGTATTGGTTGCATGGTTCTACAAGGTACCCCGGTATGGTACTGTGGAACATGTACCAGGATTCTCTCATAAATACACTGCCAAAAACAGTAACAAACTAATATTCTTTTGCTTTGATTATGGCGGTGGCATTGTTTCAATAAGCTTATGCATTGTCACATTATTTCAAGCCAGAGTCACATTTATTTCTCTAAGATCTTGTATTGATGATGGGAGAGTTGGACCGATGCCTTCAACAGCAAATCCAAAGATTTTCAATGTGGTTATGATCAGGACTCTGTGGTGGTCAACCGATGTGTGAAAATGACGTTTCATGCTTCCTTAACCACTCTTTGAGCCTGATCTTGGAATATGCCTTGTGACATCAGGGAAGAAAAAATAAGTTGATGGGAAAACCTGGGAATGAATAGATTCAGGTCATCAACCTCATTTTTATGAGCATATAACATTGCTCAACCTAGACCTGACCAACTGAAGCAACCCCAGATAAAACTGTCCCCATAGGCTTGTACAATAGGCAACAGGCGCAATGGGTGCATCACTTCATCCACCTCTCTTCTTACTCTGATGCTCCCACCACTCTGGAACAGGGTCAATTTGGACTCATCAGACCAAATTACCTTTTTTCCAATGAGCCACAGTCCACTCTTTATGCTCCCTAGCAAACTGAAGCCTTTTTGAGTAGCCTTACACATAAGTGGCTTTCTTAAGGCTGCATAGCAGGTGAGTCTCCATCCGTTGTAATTCCCAGTAATTATCCAATGGCTCTTACCTATTTACTTAGTTAAATCCAGGTGGTGACTTTGTAGGCTGTGCAGTGTATGTTATACATGTTTATGTACAGTACCATAAGGGTAATATGATGCATTGCCATTTTACATGTTATGGTACCCTCCATAAAGTTACTGCACAATACTTTAGTGCAGGGGTACTCAAATATAAATTTGAAAGGTCCACTTACCAAATTTCTATTCAGTCCGAGGTCCGGAAAAATTACAGTCTAATTTCAAATAACTACAAAAAAAAGTAAAACCCAAAATTTTCGAACAATACCCAAAAATGACATGGTAGTCCTTTTAGTGTGAAAGGTGACATCATCTTTGTGCCACCAGTTGTTTGAACTTGGGCATAAAAGATGTGAGGACCAGCTGGAGACACTGATGTAAATGTTCATTGGTGAGGGAGCTGCGATATGTGTTTTTCACCCCATGCTCATAGTTGAAACGACAGATTCATAGCAGTACGTTGAGGAAAACATTGTGAGAATTTGAAGGGCCATTTTCTGCAGGACAGAAACACCTGCTGCAGTAACCATCTTTGTCCAGAAGGTGAGAAGGTGACCACGTTTAATTGTTAGATTAAGCACATTGGTTTTCTGCTTCCCACAGGGAGCACGAATGTATATTTTTCTTTCCACTCGATCTTAAATTTGCTGTTTTCAAAATCAGCTTATATCAATGGCCAGCTTTGAGCACACCATTAGGATATTAAGGACATATTATAATAAACAGAATGAGCAGCTCACCTCTTATGTCTTCCACGAGTCGTTCGTTCTTTTGAATCTACTGCACCGCATAGCGCCTATGGGAGTCACGTGACAAAGGACCGAACAACTCGGAACTTGACGATTCGTTGAGAACCGATCAATACATAACCTACGGAGGTTCTGCGATGATTTGCGCATGCGCGCCCAGTAGAAAATGAACAAATCACTCTCGGAGACGACTCGTTCATCTGAGTCACGTTAAAGATTCGTTCAAAAAGAACGAATCGTTCATGAACGAACCATCGCTAGAAGACTCAAAGATATATCGCGCGGAAACACAGTCGCGCACTTCATTGATAACTCATTTGCATTATGATTAAATTAGCATGTTTGTTTTGGCGTCGGTCCAGATTTAACCTTATTTGGGTCCGGATGCGGACCGGAGTCCGTCTATTGAGTACCCCGGATATAGTGAATACCATGGTACTGATCAGCTGGCATAATCTGCACCTGTTTCTCACTGGTTCATGCTTTAAATTAGATTATTTTTTTATGATTTACAGGTCATTGTATTGCTTAACACACAAAAGCAGTCATCTGAAACAGCTTGACTGTGGACAAAAAAGTCCTTGAGGATGCCTGAAGAACTATTCCTAAAGACTAGGGGTCAGTGGTAGCTTAGTGGTTAAACCCCACAACCACCAAGTTGCCACTGTTGGGCCCTTGAGCAAGGCCCTTAACCATCAACTGCTCAGATGTATAATGAGATAAAAATAAAAAAAGTAAGTTGCTCTGGATGACGGCGTCTGCCAAATGCCTGAATGTAAATGTAATACTATGGGAAAAAAAAGTCTGTCTCTTTGACAGCAGTATATGAAGAAATGAGAGGTGACACAAGACTTTTGTAGAATCCTGTACCATAATACTACCATGGTATCCACTGAAGGTCCAAAGTACCTACCCTGATACTCTGTAAAATCCAATGGTGCCAACCATGGCAATGTCTGAGGAACCACAGTAATACTCTGGCATATTATGGTATGTAGTATAATTTAGTGTAGTAAATATCCCCTTTCAAGTTTGTCTTGTATTTTTTTCCCATTTGTTCACGGCTAATATCTCTTAAAGTGATTTAATGATCCAGAATGACTCAAGCAGAAATTATATAAATGTTATAGGAAACAATAACATAAACCTAAAATAAACACTTTCATAATCCAACTAAAAACAAAAAGGCCTTGATGCTGAGCTACAGGAATGGTATGCTGTTATATAACTACAATACAGCCAGGGTTTTTTTTTTTTTTTTTTTGCTTGTTTTTCTTTTAGAGCAAAGGTAAGAAAAGTTGTGGAGAATGAATTTTCCTGTGGTTCTCCAAGCAACAAAAAACATTGCAAGTACGTATGTAAGGAATAAGCAAACATATCGAACACTGGAGCAGTGACTTAATAATTTTATTCTTGTAAAGAACAAACATAAAATGAAAAATGAATCATTTCCAATCCCTGCACTTGAGGATTTCCTATAAGAGGTTTGTAGAGTCTGAAATACACTGAATGAATTATAGTTGTCATCTGTTGGGTGTGATATTGCACTTTCAGCAGCTGAAGCTGAACTGAGAACATCTGCTTGACAGGTCACATGTCAGCAATGACTAAGCGTTTGACAAAATAATCAGATACAAATGACTCTGTTTGGCTTCACTACCTAGGCTGAAGATGTTTTTTTTATTATTTCTTTCTTAATACATTTCCAGGGGGAGTACAGAGGCATCCGTGATCAAGGCCAAACAAAGAAGAACACAGCAGTACAGATTATTATGTGAATTCATATATTAATAATAATAATAATAATAATAATAATAATAATAATAAATACTGTGATCATGATCATGCACAAGGTGACTACGGCTGTGATCATGCATAAGGAGTACATTTTAAAGGAAATGTATAAGAACTAAAAGAACTACCTAGACCTAAAGAACTGAAACCGAGTACTCACTGTTTCTTGGTATAAATCTAAATACTATCAGTTATAAAGCTGTTGTGTGTCTTGTTCCTGAGCATCGTAAAATAAAGAAGAACAATTGTCTTTAATCAGATTAAAGTTTATTATAGCAACCAAATGTTCCTGCTATAATTAAAAGTTTGACTAAAGAAGAAGAAAAAGAACAAGAACGAGAAGGAGAAGAAAGCTTGTTGTAATTGATGTCCTTACAGTACGGTGATATTTTTTTTTCTTTGCATAACGCAGAGTTTGTTTGGAAGCTGAGGTCAGTGCACAGGGTTACAGAGGAAAGAGACTTCCCCACGCAGGGGCACCTTGGTTTTTTGCTGGGGCTTCAACCTCCGATCTTGTGAAGCTCGTGACAGATGTTTAAGGTTGGAGCTCAGATGTGCGAATGTAAAGCTTTGTGACCTAAAACACAGCTTTTTTTTACATCAGAAATTTTTTTGTGGAAGTGACAGGTAGCTCTGCAGCTCTGAGCTGAAATTTCCCCTACTGCTAAAGAGATGAACCTAAATGGCCTCCCAGCACACAAACACACGTCTCTACAGAGAACTACTGCTTTTCAGCCTGTCTTTTCATAAGCCCGTGCCAGCCATGATGAAGCGCTCCTAAAAAAGGTCTAATTGCTGCAAATTACCAATGCCACAAAGTGCTCTTCATTTAAACCTACAGCAGAGAGAGGGAAGACCAGAGTGACTACATCAGACACACAGGCTCCAGAACCGGCTATAAAGCTCGATGCCACTGCTAGCACAAGCAGAGAAGGGGATTAAAGCTGAACAATCGTTGCTAGTCGGCTATTTGCATAACTTCTTTTATATCTTTCTCTTTCACCCATGTTCTTTCTTTCACTTCTCCAACTAAGACTGCACACGTTCTTGGACAACAATGTCGTTGTCTTCAGGAGCAAGAGGTAAAATTGCATTAGAAAGGAGGCTAAATGCGACGATTACCCCCATAAATAATTCACACTGGATTATCAAAATGCATTTCAATTCACCACCGACTTGGAGAATAAATAAAGGTCAGGTAATCACATATTAGAGTGCAATCGCACAGATCCAGCGTGATGTCTGGAGAGCGGCAGAGAGCAGCTGCAGGAACCCCCCCCCCCCACCCCATCTCTCTCTCTCTCACACACACACACAAAACCCGTTCCTCACGCTCCCAGTCACTCATTATAATCCTGTCACCTCATCATCTCTCATCAGGCACCGAACTACTGCAAACACTGTGTGTGGAAATCAGGCAGGCCACTTTATTATCTGCACAATATTAGTGCCACAGCTCATGCATGCACGCACACACACATACATAGTGTCTATCGCACGCATGAGCATGCACACAGAAATGTCATCAATCACCTCTCCGTCACACGTCAATCATGTGAGATATTCCCTGATGTTCATTTGAATGGATTTTGAACAAATTAACTAACTAGAAAGCAGATCAGGAATCTTGATGGTATCCGAGGTGCAGACGTTGTGGCGGAGGTGTGTGTCTGTGTGTGTGTGTGTGTGTGTGTGTGTGTGTGTGTGTGGTGGGGGTGAATATCTAAATGAACAAACGTTATGCTAACAGGGAGCTGACTGCTGATCGACAAGACGTGTACTGAGTGATCAGGGCGCATGGCAGCCCGCCCCAGAGAGACAGCTGTGATTATTATTTTTTTTCTTTTAGATTTCACCTCCTTATCTTCATCTCTCTCGTTCTTTTTCCCGGGAATCTGTTTATCCAGGCATGGTGGCTTTGAATCCCTGAGTCTTTGTAGTTCTGAGGCTTGCGGTGTACGGTGGCACCTGCTAATGTCAATGCTAATGACACCAGCCCCGTTCCCCTCCCTGTTGACACATTTAAAAAGAAAAACACAAAAAGCATAAGATTTGATTATTTTTTGTTTTTTTTATGAGTAAGATTCCAAAATTTATTTATAACTGCATTCAGTACATCGAGGGGAAAAACAAAGAGTAAAGTATCGGAAGAGCTGCAAAAGTCTATGGCTAGTGTGAAGAGTTACAGTATTTCTAATAACGCCACAAAATTAGCATAGGCACAGTGAGATGTTAGCACCTCAGGAGGCAAACGAAAAGCCCCCATTCCTGAGCAAGGCAACAAAGAGCGACACAGCGAAATGTAGAAATAAGCCTGAATTTTGATTCTTTTCCGGCGGCGACTCAGGCGACCCGGTGCAATGCAGCCCTGCTGGGCTTTTGGCTCAGTGGCCCATGGCGATGCTAAGCACTTTTGTGGCGCAGTAAGAAATGGAGGCACATCGGTGTCAAACGAAAAAAGGCGAAGCAGGTCAGGCGATATCCCTCTGCATGAAAAAAAAAGGATCCTCCACTGCAAATTTTCCATTCGAAGTTCTCAAGATCTTTTTTTTTCTTTTTTTTGCGTTAGAAAAAGGTATGACTGAGAGTTAGGTCCTTACAGGTCTTCCTGCCTCTCGATCACACCTCAGGTTTTTCTCAGAAAAAAATGAAAACACGATCCTTGACGCCTCTCCTTCTTGCCGGTTTGCTATCTGCTGCTCCGATTTAGCAGCTGACGCTAACTGGCTCTTATTTAGCAATTAGTGCCGGCTTTCACAATGAGACTAACCGCAGGTCTCTCGCCCTAAAAATATAAACACATCAAAAGCGATTCAATTAACTTGCCCACAAAACACAAATGGGAGATCATCACATTACGCAAATTAGAACGCTATGAAGGAGCATAACAACATGCTGGAACATGTTAATTAGAAACTTTCAGGCATTACAGATCTGCAGGGAGATGGGATTGACCCGAAATAAACAGTCGACGGAGCATTACACACTGTGATTAGATAGCAGCTCTTATGTGAACAGCAATAACTCCACTCTGAGATTACAACACATTTTCCCATTTATGAGTGAGAGCCAGATTATTAATGGCAGTTAGCGACGGGTAATGGCTTTTGGCTGAGATAGCTCGATTTCAAACAGGTTTGCCCAATAAAAATGAATACTCTGTAAGCATGTCAAGCACTTCTGGAAAAGTTCCATATTAATAATTTAATGAAAAAAAGTCGAACCGCTTAACCACTTGTTTGTTTTCTCACCTTTGACTTGTCTAGTGGTAATAAAATCAAATGTGCTTCTCCAAAAAAATCTTTTTATCAAGCAAGTAAATGAGTGCATAGAAATATTAATTTTACATCCTCATAAATAATGCAGCAGCAGTGTTCCTGAAAGATTGCACAAATGTCTAAGTGTCAATGCAGATGAAATGAAATGGAACACTGATGAGCAAAGCCAGTGCTTTGTCTGCTTCATTTGCGCCGGTACAGATGAGTTGAACCGTGCCGAAGGGTCTTCGCTGGACGACGCATTTCATCGATGGGAACAGCGTGTGGTCGATGCTGAGAGCAGTGATCCAGCTGTGTTCGAAGTGCATCTCCACCAACTCGTATAACATGCAGATAGCAGGTGGCAGGTGGGTCAAGGAGGGGATCAAACTGGGGAACACTCTCAGAGTCTCAGAACTAGATGCTCATGAACTGACCTTTTCGTTATAGTGAATAAGAGCAGAAGTTAGTGCTGCTATTACAGATAAAAGACTAATAGCAGGTGGGAAGCCATGCTACTGCCTGAGAGACAGACAGACATATGGATGGAAGGACAGACAGAAAAAGACAGATTGACAGACAAATAAATAGATGTGACTGACACACAGACCTGTGGATGAGCAGTGGACAGAAAAGTGGATGGATGGATGGATGGATGGATGGATGGATGGATCTGGAGAATCTCTTTAAAATTCCTCTACGGACATATTTAACTGTAATTTGTTCTCAACCTAGAGATGAAAATCACTCCAAAATAATATCTGAAATACCACTTTTCATTTACTGTCTTTCTTGAAGCTTGAAGCCACAGTGTGTTTGTATGTAGTGTATACATATAGACAGGAAGAGGATGCTCAAATTAGACTTGACTCGACCATGAGTTGACAGCGGTTTTGTCTGTGATCAGTGAGTGAGTTCACTGCACTAGAGAGAACTTACCTATGGGCTGACAGGGTGATGTTATTGAGGGACTGCTCCTTTGATCCGAGCTGCTATCAAAAGCCTCTCCACCATTTCCTGGGGTCGATACCTGACAGCTCACAACACTACGTGCAGTTGCCATGGCTCCCCTGCTGACTGTCCAATGCCTGAGCTCCTGACCCCGACCCCTTCAGAGCAGGTCCCAAAGGTGGACTCTGGAGTAAAGCTGCCTGTCAAACAAAGCCAAGTGCTTGCATACCCACCACTTCAGAACACAAAAAAGAACCTGCATTATATATTCAGTGAAGGCTTTTTGCAGAACTTGTAAGGAAGTTGGTTATGAAAGTGTGTTCTGCAGGCACCAATTCTTTGAAGAACCAAACCTTTGATGTACTGCTGATGTGCTTTAATGGTTAATGGTGATTGACTGGCTTGCAAGTGGGGGTTCTTAGCAGGTACTAAAAATAATCATCACCTCAGAATATGGGACACATTAACAGTTTAACCTTTATGGCAATGGCCCAGGAGAAACGTTCAGATTCTCAACCATACAGTCTTGCTTTCTCTAGTTTCCCATCTGTTTTTATTATCCTTTCTTCCCCATTCTTACTTAATTCGATTTAAATGGATACCTTCCTTGCCCCATGTGTGTGCTTCTCTTTTTTTCTTTGTTGTTTATTCTTTCACTTGGCAGAGAAAGCACCAGCACAGCACTAACGCTGACCCCGCTGAGAATGCACTTTTAGGCCATCTTTCTCTCTCTCCCTTTCTCTCTCCAACACAACTCCATCTATCCCAAATCCACACTGCCTTTTGCTATCTGGGCTGAGGGCTGCAGGCTGTGACCTCTTTGATCAGCCCTGGGGGGAAAAACGAAAAAAATGGCTGGACCCCCAAACCCCTCAGGGCTGAGAATCAGTCAGTGTATCTGTAATGCTCAGATGAACTCCTTCTATGTATGATTTGTGGCCCTTTCCATCAGTAAATATAGGCCTTATCGACCCGAGCACAAACCAAGTGCTGGACTATTTGCTCAAAGGCCGATCGTGCCCCCGACATCCACCCACCCAACAAGTTTGTGTTTTCTGATAAAAGACAAGGGAGCTGGACATATGGCAATATGTGACCTCCCATCCCGCCATTTTTTCCACTGCCCTTGGACCCTGAGAACAAAATGGACCAAAACATAGCTCTTAAACTGCGAGCAGGAATTAAAGAGCAGACTGATTAGACATGGGGTTCTTGGGTTTAAGAGGAACAGGAATGATAAATAGTGTTGAAGATGAAGCTTAGCCTAGCACCATGCCCCATGTCCTGCAGTGAGGCTTAAAATGAACCTATGATCATTCCTAAAACCTCTTAGAGCAAGCCCTAGAGAAGCTCAATACACAGCATATATGTTCCTGCTCCTACAAGCATACATCAGCACCAAGTGAAAACTCCAGCTGCATGGCCAAACTCCATGACCCTTTCTAATGAAAGATAAAGCTGTCGGAGAAACATGCCATGCCTTCCCTGGGCGGTGGAGACTACTCAATAAAAGATTGTGTTTTATTATTATTTGTGTATCTTGTATGACTTATATGCTTTTACATAAGTTCTTGTATATATCCACTGCCAATTATTTATTCATTATATGTGTATATACATCCTTTCTGTACTTAAATATATATGTAATATTTCATCATTAACCTAAGGTGAAGTTATTATTATTTTTGCTATTATTAAGGTCTTAAGTTATTATAATAAGTTTCAGTTATCTTTACGGTTTTTTAATTTTTTTTTAGGTGAACCCTGGTCTTTTTTCTTGTTCCCACATGCATCACCTCTTTTACAATTTCCTGTCATTGGGGGAACATTTAACATGGAATTACACACACACACACACACACACACCCAAGCAGCAGTGACAAACAAGTCCTCAAAAAACTAATTTAATCACTGGCGCAAAGCTCCTTTCCCAGCGTGGGCACTGCGTCCAATTATGAATTCATTTATTTCTGATTTATTTTATGTCAAACATGCGCAGCACCTCAGAATCTAATGGTGTACATTTGTGTCAGGTGGTCAGGTTCGTGCTGGGTGATTGAGCGGACGCAAGGTGTGTCAGGATAGCGCTAGTCTCTGGGCTATGATAAGAGTTTTGAGTAGCAGGGTAAACTAGAACTGCGAGCTAATCCTGGACAAATCGGCAAGTAAACGGCCTAGAACTGGAAGCGAGAGAGAGAGAGGGAGAGGGAGAGAGGGAGAGTTAGAAAAAAATGCTTTGCTGCAATGTGATTTCAAGGCTGAAAATGGGGCGTATAACCAAGTCTAATAAGCGCTTGGTTAATGTTTTGTATAATCTTCCCAAATTAATATGTTAGACACAATTGCCTCGTAATTAATTCCTGTGAGTATACCCAATGAGGAGATTTATTCAGAACTGTCAATCACACCATAAAATCCATCCCACCAAAGGGATTACACACCAGACCGGCATAATTCCAATTATATGGTAATGTGGAATTACACGGTTCTATTGACCATATATACTATGTATGCATAAACAGCTATTACCTGAGCTGTAAAAGGCGCTGCTGACAAGAGCTGATCATCAAAAGGAAGGTCATTCTAATGGATGAACAGTCTGGCCATAGCCTTTCCTTTTTATGGCTTCATAAAGAATGTGTCTCAGTGGGGCTATCAGAGCTGGGTCTGTCCTTCTCTATTACATCACACTATCTCTTAGGCACCCTGCTCTTCTTCTTCAGCTATATGCCTGGTGTGTGTGAATATATGCGTTTACATCTGAAGAGGAAGGATGGGGTTGCAGTCCTGTGTCCTGGGAGTCAGGAGTCAAGGTTAGCGGAGGAGAGAGGCAGCCGGCTCAGAGGGAGTCAGCCTTTGATCACAGGGGAGATTTAAGCTGAAGTGACAGTTCAGCTTTGCTCTGGACCCGATTCAAACCAGCGTGCCACCTCCAGGATCCAATGTTGGTCGTGTGTGTGTGTGTGTGTGTCTATACATTGCAAGAGAGAGCAGCTGACATATAATATATAATTGTAACTGTGAGTATTGTAATAGGTCAAAGAATAAAAGTAGAAAGGAATGTAATCTCAAGGTATAGAAATGTAGCAAAGCTTTATACCTGCAATATTTTATTTCTAATTTCCGTGAGCCTATACCCATAATAGTCTTATATTGTAAACCTGATGTGGTCTCCTAAACCTATACGTAGTACCTAAACGTTTGACATGTCGTGCATTCTCAGATGCTTTCCTCCTCATTATGATTGCAAAGTATGGCGATTTACCTTTCCATAGCATTCCTGTCAACTCACACTATTCTGGACATTCTCAGCTGACCTCTTTTATCAACAAGGTGTTTTTCACCTGCGGAAGCGCCACACTCTCAGGAGAAAAGCTATTTCAGAATTACTCAAACCAATCTGTCTAGCAGCAACAAGTCCTGAGATTTATTATGTATTAATTGAAGCTTTTGACTCTTATCTATATGATTTTATACACTGCTAAATAATTGGCTAATGGGATAATTGCATGAATAAGCAGCACACCTATCTACCCTTAATTGGGAACTTCAGTGGGATTTGTATATTTTTGTATTCCTTTTGTACATTTTTATGTTTATAAATGTCACTTTAACTTTATCTATGACTATAATAGGCTAGTAGACCCTATTACTGTGCGAGGGCCCACATATGGTATCTTCACTGACCTTGAGTGACCTGTAAAGGGATATAGTTCTTTGCCCGTCCAGGGTAATCATTTTTACAAAATGTGTACATATAAAAAATATATTAACACAGATAAAGTTAAAGGCACATTTATTTAAACATAAAAAGACAAAATGCTAATAAATAAATAAATAAATAAATCCACAGACATTGCCAAATGTATCTCAAACTATATATATATATTTTATAATAAGTCGATACAAAAACATTTTTGATTTTCAAATGCCAGTATTCCACAACGAAATTAAAAGTTACGGAAAACAATTGTATGCCAGGGGGAAAAAAAGCTACATGTCATTTAGACAAAAGTGAAAATGAAAGCTGTTGGGTTTTGTATGCAAACAAGAAGCAGGTGCAGCAGTCAAAGTCTGTGGTCCTGCAGGATGCTGAGTAAAACTTATTAGCTACTTTCTTTATAAAATTGCACAAATTGTACCTGAGACTAAAGAGTCGTCAACATGTTGTCACACTAGATACTGACTTTGTTTCATTAATTAATGTTTACTAGGTTGTTGTTGTTGTTTTTTTTAAGGCTTGCTCTACAGCGGTCTTGCATATGCCTAAGACTTTTGCACAGTGCTGTAAATGCATAGAACATATTGTGTACATGAACGAACGTCATGCCGGTAAAACACAAGCCCACAAGCATGTGTGTCATCTAATGAACATCCATGTGTTTTTCAAACCAAATTGCTGAGGTTTATGATTCACACCAGCACTGAAGGAGAAACAATGCAGGATTAATTAATGACAAATTAATGCTCGCTGCTTCCTGGGCCACTAGCCATCCATTTTAATTCTATGTAAATATCAGCATTAACTGCTGTTATTATTACTCTACTGCCAAAGGGGATGTGCTTCTCGCTGTTTATATGATAGTGTTACTTCGGGCTTGTGTGCTTACCTTATATTAAAATCTGTTCGCACAATTAGTGGGAGAATATCCTTAACCTCATATACCTCCCATAGCAGGGGGATATATTGCTTCGCCTCCATTATTAATAATATCTCTGGTGGAAGGGGGCTGGGGTGTAATATCAGTGTTATGTGAGAAAGGCTGTAGGCTTTGGGGGATGTGCATTATGTTGCTCTGAAGCATGTGTATGGAAAGCGGGTATCAAGCTTCATATCTGGAAGTGCAGCGCTAACCTCATTGGTAATGCCAGCCCCCCGTGAAGAGGAAGGGAAAAAAAGTGTTTTGAAATCCAATGCTGTTACAACCACTTTGAAGTGCCAAAGAACCCCATACACACACACACACACACACACACACACACACACACACACACACATACACACACATACACACACGTGCCAAAATAGGGAATTTCCCCCACATCGCCTCTGAATGGTAGGGGCACTAGTGAGACGTGGGTGGATTTGGGGGGTCTTATGAGATGTCACCAGCAGTGCCTTCAGCCCTCTTTTTTAAATATTTACTGTCCGCTCAGTCATGTGGCAATAAAATGAGGAGAGTACTGCCGAGGCAATTTCTGTCACCTACTCTTTGGTAGGTGTAGGATTCATTTTGCTGGATAGGAAGAAGATAGGAATAACAGACATCGGTGACCATGTGCGGACGTTTGGACGGTCCCCACAAGGGGGAAAAAAAACTTCTTTGAAGGGCTGCAGCTTTTAAAACTGAGAACTAAAGGAACCGAAAGATTTCCTTTTGGGTCCTGATGTTAAGGCTGGCGTTTTAGAGATTGGGAGCGACAGCAGAAAAAGAGAAATGTTGGAAACACTTCCAACAGCATAACTAGAAAATCCACTACAATGTGAACTAAATTCATTCAGAAGGCATACAGAGTGTAGCAGAGTGGGGAAAAAGCACAGCAATAATAATAAAAATGAAAGCAATACACTGGCGTGATCCCAGACTTCCAGAGAAAGACAACAAATGTGGAAGGAAAAGAGGAAAAAGGAGTAAAAGTATGAGCGTGGGGCATATTACAGAGAAAAGAAAGGAGTGCAATAACGACAGAGTACATTTCGCGACGAGCTCTAGATGTGTCAAATGGATGGATGTGATGCTGCGGCAGTTCGGCCCGTTCACCTCTCCCCCATAATGCCTTGAGCACAGAGTAAACCGAGACAGCGTTAGCGCCTGGGCTGTAGACCAGCCTCTCTGAGAATACTAATAAGATTACCACCTTGCTGAAAAACCTATTCCATACTCCAAACAGGCTTACACCGCTTCTCCCGCCTGCTTCCAACACGCTCGCACGACTCCTAGCATGTACTACTGTCTCAACGAGAAATGTCTGCAACCTGTGAACAGCGGTGACATCCAGTTCATTTGTTCAGAAGCCATGGGGGGAGAGAGAAGCAACAGTTCCGGGATTACTCAAAAGAAACACTCCGCTCACACACTCTCCGACCCCGTAGATGAGATGGCAAGTGTGATAAAGAACGGAGACTGGCTGCAATAAGTCTGCAACATGCCCTGAGCAGTTCGCCATCAAGTTACGGTGTGGCCTTGGCATGCCACATTTAATTGCCATCAAATTTTGTGCCGAGCCACACTATCTCCGTCGTAGCTGCTCTAACTCACAGACAGAGGCACAGATGAAAGAGCGCAGAGAAATGTATTCTCTTTATCATACAGAATATCAATCCTCGTGCTAAATTAATCATTCAGGTCTTTTATGAGCTCCAGATCCAAAAAAAAAAAACCTCTTCACACAGGAGTCTTTTCACACTTCAGTGGTGGCCAAAGAAAAAGGATGGCGATGATAAAGCTTTAAGATGCGACTGCGGGGCTTTTCTGTTTCTACTTCTCACTGCTTCTCCCACTACCCCCCCACCCACATACACAGTCATAGAGGAATAGGAAGAGGAGAAAGTTGCTCGTTGTGTCTGTGAGAGAGGCGCTCTAATTCAAGTGGACGTTTTCATCTCCATAGTGGCGCGGCAGTCCAACCTAATTGGGACAATTCCCACTTGTGATATAATTTCATTCCTACCTCTCTGTGACTCCTATGATCTCATACTCCGATCCCCCTCTCCGTTCTTCCTCTGAATCTTTCCCCCACCCCCTCATTCTGCCACATAGCTCAATCCAGTGCCAATGATCGCCGGACCAAAATAAAAGTCCTAGTCCTGACACTTAAAACATTTACAACAATCACATACCTGGATGCGTTATAACGTTAACTGTACACATTCGGCACTGACAGAGCTGTATTTGTAAATGAAGGGGAACGGAACTGTTCCTCATCACCTCTAAAAATAATTTCCATTCTATCACCCTTTTTGCACTCTCTCTCAACACTCAACATATGTGTGATAGATTTGCCATGTGCGACTTCACGCTCTTCCCCGCGTGCTGTTTGAGAGCTCTTGAAATCGCATTGGATGTCCTGAGTGTGAGGTAAGGCCAGGGAAGGGAGGGTCATGATGCAACCCTTTGAGAAAGATGTTGAATGGATGTTCGGGAAATGAGCCCTTTGAGTGAACAGGGAATACAACATGGAGGAAGGTGATTGGAAGAAGCGGCCCTAGGATGCCTGGCTTTCCCCCTGTGTGTGGCAGTGGAAGGGAGAAGCTGCACAAACCGGGTGCTGTAAGAGTGTGTGTTCAGTGCGCCCCCCCCTCCAAAGACACACACACACACACACACACACACACACACACACACACACCATGTCCCAGCAGAGACGGGGGAGGAGACAGAGAGCTGTGTGTTTACACAAACAGATCAGTTACCATGGCTAACCATGCGCAGCCAGATTCACATGATGTCACCTGGGCCACATGAGGGGGGAATAAACAATACGAGCTCATGCAGCTAATTAAACAGCACAATGCAGGCTTATCTGCCACACACCCACTGAGTTGATACTTCAGTGATGCTTCACTTCCACCCTTTGTGTGATTTCTGTTCTTCATGTTTGAACTAATCTTATTGACATGTGTAACATACTCACTGGGACAAGATATATATAAATACTGTGTGCATAGTTATAGTGTATAGGTGTAGAAGAATAAATCAATCAAAAGTATATAATTGCACTTGGTTTTTATGATAAAATAATCATGAAAAAAATTCTACTAAGTTTTGGCTGGATCGTCAATATTGACAGAATGCGCAGATTTAAATAATTGCATTTTAAGCACTGGGTCACAGATGTGCATGCAGCTGAAGTAAGAATCTAACACCCGAAGGCATACGACAGCATGGTTGCTCTCTCCCTCTCTCTCTGTATAACCACGGCCCAGTATGTGAGTTGTAGGTTCCTGCCAGGTCAGAGAGCGTACAGTGGGCACCAGCTGTTTCATACACAGGGAGATGGAGGGTTAGCAGTGTGTGAGCAACTCAAAATAAGACGTAAGGGCTTCTAGAGTCCAGCTGTGACACAATTGCACCTGCCCTGCACACACTTACACACCTGCCCTCTTTTCGACCGCTCACTCACTTCCAACATGCCTCTAACACCTGACCCCCCCTCTGGGCGCATAAATCTGCCATGCTGGAAATCGCCTGCCCGTCGGCTAGAGGTGTCCATCTGCGAACAGCTCATATCTTCTAATACAGAGAGAGGCTAATACATGCTATAGGAACAATACCCCCCCCTCCCATTCCGTCCACCTCCAGCCCCCTCTCCGGCTAATTCGCACTGGCAGGAAGACCTGTAAAAATCAATAGGGAAAATGTCCTGAAACAGCCAATCTAGCAACCATCTGCCCCCGGACCCAACTGAGACAAAGACCCATGTCCCTTGGGAAAATGCAGGGAGAGAGAGGAAGCACAACACACGTACAAACTCAATTACTCTCCACTGCTAAAACACTCTATCCTACAGCAAAGGCAGGCTGTATGTTTCCTCCAGAAGCCACTTTGTCATAATGAGAGCCTTATTAAAAGACAGTTACGTTCACATATTGTCAAGTGTCCTTTCGTGAACTCTGATTAATATATATTGCAGCCTAAACAAAAAGGTAAATGCAAACGCGGGTGATAATTTATCATTCTAAGAGCAGTGTGCAGCTAGGGTTAATACAGCCACAGCAAGAACCGAGCGTAACTGAAAGCTTGAATGGTTCTGCGTACGAATCCCGCGATATGATTTTACTATACGTTATTGTGGACGAGCAATTAGAAAAACTGTAATTACAGTTATTGAATATAACATTCCCTTTGCCGATTGAAGCTGTAGGCTAATTAAAATGACTTAAGTTTTATTTTTTTTCCCTCACTCATAGACAATATTAATAGCTTTGCCCTATGATGTTAATTGATATTAAGCAGGAGTGTTTCGGGGTACTAAAGCACTGATCAGTGTCATCAAACACCGACTGCAGGCATGATTCAAGACAGCGGTTTCACTCTTCACAAAAAAACAAAACAAAAAAAAAAGATTTCCTTGTCCCCGGGGTGGAATGATCTACCCTTGTACTTGTTTCATGTATCTTTTACATGGTGAGAATAGATTGTACTTTTTAATTGATTTGAGGCACAAAATTAGACCTTGAGGACGACTACTGTATTTACCTTTTCTAGACTGTACCTGTAGTTAACTTTATTAATTAACATTTCATATAGTAAAATATTACTCTTACCTTTTTGACATATTTAACGTCCCTTTAAAACATACACTGGAGGATATCCCTACAGTACCTGGATTTTTAAACTTAAACAGAATGGTCAGGTGGAAAAAAAAAAAAGAGTGCTTGGCCTAGTTTTTCTCTGTTCATTGCAAGCGAGAAATGTGACAAACCCAACAACACTCCACTGGCTTGTATTGTGATGCATCCACATTCAACCCAGATAACAATAATTGGTTTTAAAACCAACCAAACTTCCTCCAACACGTGCCATGTTTAACACTAAGCTCCATACACATCTTACTTTTAGAGAGACTTGCAGGGTTTTGGTTTTAGTTTAGAAAGTCCATTGGTTTATATGTGCTCTTGAGTGTTAAATGTACTGTATGTGTAATATTCAACAGAAGATTCCAAAGTATGATTAACTAAGCTCCTTACACGTATAATTTGTTTTGAAGTCTAAAACCTTGTCTTTTACGAATGAATGTGACCGTTGTGCTGTCTAACAGCCATTTGTAGAGTTTTGGTTTAAAAAGGACATTAGTTCTATGTCTTATGCAAATAATAATAATTAAAAAAATTATAATAATACAAAAGACAAAATCTTGATTGTGTGTTTTTTTTAAAAAAGCTTTATACAAAATCAATAAACTTCGGTATCGATTGTCAGCTTTACTGCGGCCTACGGGTGTCGTCGGTTTTAGAATTGTCCATTACAAACCAACAACCAGATCAATGTTCTAAATCAATATGACCAATGACGTAACATGAGCTAATGATGCTGTAGAAGAATGAGACTATTAAATGAACAGTTGAAATAAAACAGCCTTTATATCTGTTTCTTTATGTGCTTTTACAACCTGTAGCATATTTCTCTAGTACATGTAAGTCAGTGTTACACTACGCTCTCCGTAAAAGGGTACTAAGCTGTACCGTTCCATGTCACTGGGGTGAAGAGTACTTTTTTTTAAGTATTATTCAAAAAACTAAATAAAGTACAATAGTAAGTTGTGCTTCTATTCTTTTAAAGCATCATATGATGAAGTATGTGTAGTATGCACAATATGAACAAAATGTATGCATAGCATGCACCATATGATTGAAAAAGTATGTGTAGTATGCACCATACAATTAAAAAGTATGCATGGCATGCCCCATATGATTAAAAAGTATGTGCAGTGTGTTTATAAAGTATGTGTAGTACGCACCATATGCTTAAAAAATACTGTGTAGTATGCACCATATAATTTAAAAAGTATGCATGTTAAAGTATGATTAAAAAGTATGTGTAGTATGCACCATATGACTAAAAAAGTATGTGTAGTATGCACTATATAACTAAAAAAGTATGTGTAGCATGAATCATATGATTTAAAAAGGTATATGTAGTATGCACTATATGATTAAAAAGCATGCATAGTATGCCGCATATGATTATAAAGTATTTGTAGATTGCATCATATAATAAAAAAATGTGTATGCACCATACGATTAAAAACGTATGTGTAGTATGCCCCGTGTGATTAGGAATGTAGATTAGATAAGATTCAGCTCCATTGTCATTGTGCAAAGTACATGTACAAAGCCAATGAAATGCAATTAGCATCTTACCAGAAGTGCATAAGTGGACCTATTTACAATAAATATGGTCCATATGTACCAGGGTGAGAATGACTTATGTACAGAAGGTGCAATAGGTAATAAGGATATGGTATATATTAGAATAAACAGCATAGCTGTGCAAACATTGTGCAGTGGAGAAGACATGTGGAAAAGAACCTGCTCAGCAAAATATACATATGTACATATATGAAAATGTGCATGGTACAGTATATGCAAAATAAATATCGGGGAATATCCAGTAATGCAATGATAAATTATGGCATAGTGTATGAAGCAATGCAATATAAAAAGTTGCAGTGGAGTAGTGTGTTGGTTAACATTCCATGATCAGCTATTTTTTAGTCTGCTTGTGTGGGCTTTGAGGCACCTGTAGCACCTGCCTGATGGGAGAAAAGTGAACAGTCCATGATTGAGGTGAGAGGTATCTTTGATAGTACCTCTCGCCCTTTGCAGACAGCGTTTCTTGTAAACGTCCTCTATAGTGGGTAGTTGAATACAAATGATTCTTTGGGCGGTTTTCACAACCCTCTGAAGTGTTTTACGGTCCGAAGCAGTGCAGTTGCCGTACCACACTGATATGCAGTTCGTGAGGATGCTCTCAATGGTACAGCAGTAAATGTTTCCTGGAGCACAGGTCAGACATTGTAAATCTCCTCAGGAAATACAGGTGGTGTTCTGCCTTTCTAATCAGGAGAGAAGAGTTCAGAGAACAGGTGAGGACCTCAGGGATGTGGATGCCAAGTATATGTAATATGCACGATTAAGAAAGTATTTGCAGTATGCACAATGTGACATTAAAAAAATTATGTGTAGTATGCAACATATGAAAGTATGTTTAGTGTGCATTATATGATTTCAAAGTTTGTGTAGTATCCACACTGTGACAAAAGAAATGTTTAGTATACATAACATATGATTAAAAAGTATACATAGTATGCACCATGTGATTAAGAAAGTATGTTTAGTGTGCATTATATAATTTGAAAGTTTGTGTAGTATACACAATGTAAAAAAAAACAATGTGTAGTATGCAACATATGATTAAAATGCATTTGTAGTATGCACCATGTGATTGAAAAGTATACACCATATGGTTAGAAAGTGTGTGTATTGTGCACAATGTGATAAAAAGTATGTGTAGTATGCAACATATAATTAAATAGTATGTGTAGTATGCACCATATGCTTAAGAAAGTATGTTTACTATGCGCCAGATGACTAAGAAAGTATGTTTAGTATGCACCAGATGATTAAAAAGTATATATAGTATGCCCCATATGTCTTAAGAAAGTATATTTAGTATGCATTATACGATTTGAAAGTTTGTGTAGTATGCACAAAGTAATAAAAAAAACAATTCGTTATGTCCGAATGTGTAGTATGCAACATATGACTAAAATGTATTTGTAGTATGCAAGAAAATATTTAAGAAAATGTATTTAGTATGCACCAGACGATTAAGAAAGTATGTTTAGTATGCACCAGACGATTAAGAAAGTATGTTTAGTATGCACCAGATGATTAGAAAGTTTCTGCAGTATGCACCCCGTAATAAAAGTATATGTACTGTATTATTTAACATATGCTTAAAAGGTATGCATACTATGCGCCATATAATTGAAAAAAAAAATGCTAAGTATGAGACAGATGATAAATTACATGTATTATGGACCATATCATAAAAAGTATGTGTAGTATGATCCATATCATTAAAAAGTATATGTAATGTACAACAATATGGCAAATTATATATATATATATATATATATATATATATATATATTATGCAGCATATGTTAAATATAGTAACTCGGGTAGTGTGTGTGGTTTGGGATGTAGCCTATGCATTTTTTTTTTGTATTATTTCCGGTTAGGAAGTGGTCCTAAGCCTCTCTTTAAGCTGCCTCTGCAATGTTCCAGATGCTACCGCTTTTTTTATTATTCCGTTGTCAAATTCGGGAGAGTGTAACAAAAATGAAAAAGGGGAATATTGCAAAGAAATGTAACATCATCCACAGTTATCAGATGTTTTCAATTACCGTATCGGAGGGAAGTAACTCTCCAGTCTCACTCTCAGCTCAGTGGCCGTTGTGTCCGAGACGAGCGCGCCGAGGCCTTTATATACCCCTCTAAAAATAGCTCACCTTTCACTGCCATGTACGGTCCGATTGACAGCCGCGTCTAGCCAATCATGCTCTGGTATTCAAATATAGTCCCGCCTATTTGTTCGTTTAAGCGCCGCCTCTATTGGGCGCCGTCGAGATCGTCAGCCCCATTTACTTTATATGGTCACGCACGGAATTGATTGACAGCAGACGCCACGCCCCCTCGCGAGTTGCTCGGCTTCCTAATACTCGCCAGAGACGCGGCTAAAGCCCGATCAACTTGGCTGCTGCTGCTGCTGCTGAAGCGCGGGCGAGTCAGCGGAAAGCCTACCTGGATTGTACAGAGCACAGGCGGCGATGCGGGATTAGATGGCCCGGGCAAGCAGCGGAGAATTCGAGAATTTTGCGGGATTGCAATTTAACTGACACGACATTTTTTAAAGAAAAAATTATTTTCCCCCCTTCTTCATACTGTTCTGCTTTGCATTATTTATCATCATCATCATCATCAGATCTGCGCGCCTTCCTTAGGAGCGCGCGCGCATACGCGCCGGTCACGGATCTGAAGAGTTGTTGTTGACGTTGTTGTTGTTTTCAACTGTTTTTTTTTTTTTTGAAAAGCGGCTGCTATTTTCGGTTATCACGGGATCAACTTGTTTTTTTTTTATTTTTTATTTTTAAACATGGACGTGCTGGCGAATTACAGTATATTTCAGGAACTCCAGCTCGTCCACGACACGGGCTACTTCTCCGCGATGCCGTCGCTGGAGGAGAACTGGCAGCAGGTGAGAGAGTGCGCGCGCGTGTGCGTTACTATGGCGCCGTGGTTACGGGGCTACGTACGTCTCGAGTGCGCGAGGCTGTACACACACCGAACGGTAAATACGCTCAGCTTGTGATGGCGTACTTTTCCCGACACGTTACTCAGCACTTCAGCCCAGAGGTTGGTAAAATAACACACTCGTAAGTAAGGGAGAGAGAGAGAGAGAGAGATATTCTAAATGAGAAACGTGACCTGAACTCAACTCGGCTAATCAGGTGGTGGAGCGCGAGCACCACGCGCGCGGGTTTCGGTGTTTCCAAAACACAGCTCGCGCCTCTCCGTCTTTGGTAATCACCACTTTTTTCACGCTTTCCTTAAGTAAAAAGCGTTGCTGTGTGATTTAGAGATTTGCTCTGATCGTTTGAGGAGTAACTAACAAGAGACTAGTGCTTAAATAAATAAATAAATAAATAAATAATGCATGCACATCTGTCAGACTGCTGTGTTTTTCCAGCTTGCTACAAATGCATACTCAAATGCACGCCGATCAGCATGCAAAAACACCTCAGTGAATCATGCATAATGTAGAAAAGTATCCAAAGAAGAATGTTGCGTTTTTACCGGTGAGTCACCTCCTCATCATGCAATTTCTCTCTCGAGTGTACGAGGCGGTCCAGCACACACACACACCATAGAGCGCACATGGTGAAGTGAAAGTCTTTAAACCAGCCTGTTTTTGTGGTGATGTTTCTATGTGCTGTGCACTCCTTGCACGCGCATCCTCATTTTAAAATGCAGGAATGATCAGGATCTTCCCTTAAAGTCATGCTTAACCCAAGATTCACAATTTTTAATCATTCATAATCATATCATGAGGGGTAGAATTCATAACCTAGCACAATATGCTTTAAAAATAAAAAAGAACATCTAGGATTTCCATTTAAATCTGCGTGTACAAACACACATGAACTCAGACACCAGCAAGGGTGAATCTTTACGACAGTGATTCGTACACATCCTGGTCCCCTTCATCTGTCCATCCAAGGCCTGCATCACCTCACATGTTTGATATATCAAACAATAAATGGAGTATTCAGTAAAGGTGATTTCCATGTGAGTGTGTGTTTTGAGGTCAGTTAATGGCACATGGGGTTAAAGTTTTTTGCCTACTGCTTTACATTAGTTTGTACATCAGAGCATCACTGACTTTAGTGTGTTGTCATGAAAAAAACATTCAGGTGTGATATTTTAACAGAAATATGGTTAAAAATGGCCCAGTACACCTGATGATTTACACTACCCGAGTTGAGGAAAAGGAAAAGAGAAACAAGACATGCAGGCATGTTTACACAGCAGTCAATCATATAAAGCGTTTAATAGCCTAGTGACGTCTCCAAAGGAAACGTTCAGCTATAACCTGTCTCTCTTGACATGTTCTTTTTTGACACTCCGGGCACATGCTGTTGGGTGAACATGTGATCTGGCTTAGTAGGAAAAGGGAAGCAGTATTTTGGCAGCGGGACAATAAAGCGTCACGTAATAGTGAGATAGTGAGGGGGAAGAAAAGGCCTTGCTGGGTTGACAGGTGCGTAAAAGAGGTGGCTGAATGGCAGCACTGTAAAAACTATCTGATGCTTTTACTGGCAGTGATGGGTTGATAGTGTGGCTTCAGATCTTCGAATGAGGGAAAATGTCCTTTAGCTCAGAAAAAAACTCTCGTTCCAGGGCAAGCAGTGCATGAATCAGGCCCTAACAGGCACGATATGGGTGAATTAAATCTCGGTTGTATGGATGCGAAAAAGGCCGGACAGCATGAAAGGGAGGGCAAGTGGGGACGAAGCACTGAACTCCTATGATGAAGTCCTCACTGGGCCTGACATGCATCACATCCATTCCCCTAACGGGACCGGTGGCTGCTGGCACCAACCCCCCCCCCAACTCCTCGAACAAAGACGCCATCTTTCACTGTCATGAGAAGACAGGAAAGCAAAAGCAAGAGGCATTGAAAGACAGAACTAAGCAGCTCGGTGTAATTACAGCATGCTGGCTTCTGCTTTTTTTGCAATGAAGGTTGGGATTATTGCAGCAGTGACCCACAACGAAGGTTAATTCAAAGAGCGGCTGTTTGCTCAACAAGGGGGCCCCTGTTGTCTCTTGCTCCCCTCCCTTAGTAGCACCACCCAGAGGGGTCCTTTGAGCTCCACACTAGAGGCAGTCAGAGCAGGTGGAGAAGTCTGGGGAATCACTCTGTGGAGGTAAACAACACCATTAGACGCAAGCATGGCAGTCTGGCCAATTAGCAAGGATCACCTGAGAGACTGATTGTGGGTGTGTGCATGTGTGTATGAAAAGGAGGGGGGTGTTTGTTAGTTTCTGTCCATCTGTCTCATATGAGCCAGGAAGTCAGTATTGGTTTGTCTTCTTTAGATGACCATTGCATGTTTTCCTCATTTGCTGTCTTAAAAATCGGTCAGTCTGCATTATGCTGTTTGAGAGCTGCCTCATTTTTCTTTCAATGGTTCTGTTTAGAAATTGTACTTTTTTTTTGGTGTTTTAAAGTCCTAGATCTTCCAAAAAAACATTGATAGCCACATGCTGCAATCTCCATAAGTCCTGTTTGTCCTAAAAAAATCCCAAGCAATAAGATGGTGATAGACGTGAAACCTGGTGGCTCCACTGGTTTGACCGCCTGTTCCATTAACACCTTTCATAGGTGTGCCACAAAGGGGCTTGATTTGGCTAACAGGGTTACAACGTGTCCAGATATAAACCTTGACTAGAGGCAAATCCTGAAGAATTTTTTTTTTATTGATGCAGCAAGGAACCACATTACTGCACATTTGTTTGAACTGGAGCATCTTGTAGCAGGGTCTTGTAACCCCAAGAAACAGGCCACAGACCGCACAGGGCAAACACAGCACATGCCTTCATCTAGGGAGTTCTGTCGGGCCCATAGAAGCCAAGTTTGACAAGATAATGAATCACCCTGCATGCATATTCCGCTCTGCAGTTTTTCACATTTCACAGCCCAGTAGCTCTCAGAACGGCGGCAGTGGAGTGGGGGGGAGCGAGCATAAGAGCATTCGATACCATTAAAAATACATTCAAATGGAGTTTGTCTGTGCTTCTGTGTTTCTGATGCTGTCATAAACCCCTCCACTCATGCTTCTTCTACTCTAGGGATCTCCCTTTATGCTATCCCTTGTAGGCTTGTGCCCAGGCAGTGGCCTGCTTTATATTCCTACTGTGCATTGAGTAGGAGGTCTCCTTGGTCATGTTAAGATTGATCTAGCTGGAGGTGGCACTCATATTTTTGTCTGTAACAAGAAAAAAACATTTTGCATAACTTATTTGGGTTCACCTGGTTTGTCAGTGTCCATTGAGGCTACAGAGAATGTCCAAGTCCAAGCTAAGCTGCAATCAGCTCCTTCTGGTTCCTTCTGTAAAACTCTAGGATTAAAGCCAAAAGGTCCGCATGCTGGTGAGCTAGAGCTTGTCAAATACTCCACCATTGTGCAAAGACTGTAGACACCTGGACAGCTTTCATACTTAAGATGCTGCCCTGCTTCCTGGTTTCCAGGGATGGGAATCACCAGAGTCCAGCTCATACAATATTATCATGATACCCAGGTGCCAAGGCGGTTTGTATTGCAATTCTTTCCGCATCACGATTTTATTCAGATTCGATATTATTATAAAAAAAAATGTTTTGGATTTGTTGCGCTGCCTGCCAATGTGTAAACAATTTACCACCTTAAATGCAAACATGTTTTGCAATTATTATAAAAAGAATTATAATTATACAAGTTAAAACGCATGATGTCATTTTCAGCAAGTGTGACAACAGACAAAAGAATTGCGATACGATCCCCCCCCCCCCATCCCCCCATCTCTAATGGTTTCCTTTGACTTGTGCATGAATTTCTATTTCTGTATTCTTGTCAGCATTATATTTTATGGAATAAAACCAGTTTTACCAGTCGCTGTTTTGAAGTAATAACAGTGCTCTTCATGCGTTGACACTCAGGCATGTGGGGAAACGTGAGACTGGGATCACGTTTCAGCTGTCAGAAAACCATTTGGCCCAGTTAGTGCAGGTACACAGGCCTGACTGCACTCTCACATCCATTCAGCTCTGACTTCAATGCCTCGAAAACACATGGGTCATAGAATATGGGTCATGGGATCATGAAGAGGGCAGTAATGTCTTGTCTTTTTTAAAAATGTATTACGGTATTTTAGTCATAGCCAGAAATGAATGTGAAGACTCCTTTTGGTATTAGCCGTTTGGTTTGAATGGGCTATCATGAATCAGCATGAGCCAGACAGTGTTGAGTCACCCACTGGGATTTAACAGTATGATGTTATAAGCTATGCCATTGTACCAAGCATTTCCTGAATTCAGCTCTCTGCCACATAGCAGTAAGAACAAAAATCAACACAGCCTGGTTGGTGCTGTGGTTCCGATGGAAATCCATGCTCTTTTTTTTTTCTTTGCTTCATCCCATGTGTCTGAGAACTCAGCTGCTCACTATAGTAGAGTATACAGTACGATCCCAGCTGAAACAAATCTCTCTCTCTCTCTCTCTCTCTCTCTCTCTCTAAGCCAACCTGACTCGATCAGTCCAACTCTATATACAGCTGACTGTAATTAGACTCTGGCATGAGGCAACACTCTTTCATGAACACCAGGTCTTCTTTGAAGTAGAGTAACTCCACTTGCATGCCGGTGTTGTTTTTCGAACAAGCATGTTGCTTGCATACTCTACTTTTTGCACAAGCTTGCAATTTTGCGAGAACATGAAAACTTGCAAAAGAAGCTTAGTAAACAAGTCAACGTCAGATGGAATTAACCCTGAAAATCCATTTAGTCAAAGGTAAGCGGAGTAGATTGTACTTGAATTGTACTTGATCATAATTCCTGAAGTTTGCACTATCGCTCGAGGAGTGTGAAATTACCTCTACGATCTGCTTTTGAAGAGACTCCGAGACCTCACCCACACACACAGATTGAAAGCTGTTTACCAAACATCAGTTACCATGAAATTTGCCAATTACGGTATAATTTATTCTCTCTGCTAGATGTAGATCAAAGTAGGTGTCAAATTGGCAATCCGTAGGTTGTCTCGCAATGAGGATTTCTAAATGAGAAACTGAGACAGTAATTAGAATTTCGAATGCAGAATGGACAAAAACAACTATTAAGATAGGTGTGTGTGAGAGAGAGAGAGAGCTGAGTTAATGTTTAAGTAAAATATATCGAATCGTGTTATGGATTCAGTCACCGTAAATATCTAATATAAATGATAATAGAGGATTCGTGAAGTTTCTTAATCTCTTAATAGCTGACAAAAGCAGTGTTCACTGGTTTGTCTGAGGGTAAAATACTTCCATATTAAGGCCATAAGAGCTACAAAAACTATGGGCTGTCTCACAAGACAGGTTAAATCACTGTCTGCAATGCAATCAGCCATACCATTAAAACGCGGAGTAGGTCCTACTTGTGCTTCCAGAGCAGCTCTGACCAATCAAGGCATGGACTCCACAAGTTCTCTGGAGGTGTGCTGTGATATCTGCCACCATGACGTTAGCAACAGATCCTTTAACTTCTCTTAGTTGTGAGGTGAGGCGTCCATGGATCAGATTTGTTTTGGCATTAGTGAATATTGTCCTTGAAGGGATGACCAGTTCTGGTTCCTGCTGTAAGTGCTTTCCGTCATGGACACCGGACAGCATGGGCATTCCGTCTGGTCTGGAGAACTCTGCCCCAAACACAGCAAGCTGTGATGCATTGTCTGTTCTGAAACTTGTTTTTTTTTTTTTTTTTACAGCCAGCATCATTTTTTTTTTTCGTAGCATTTGTCCTACTGTGGGAACAGACGAAATTAGTTAGCCTTCACTTCCCATGTGCATTAATGAGCTATGGGCACTGTCACTGGTTCACCAGTTGTCCTTCCTTGGACCACTTTTGGTAGGTACTCACCACTGCATATTAGGAACACCACACAAGAGCTGATGTCTTCGATATATTCTGACCTACTCATCTAGCCAGCGTCATTCAACTCCTTACACTTGCTCATTTTTCCTGCTTGTTGCACTTCACCTTGAATGAATCGTGTTATGGCTGATCAGTGTATATTAAAGGACCACTGCTAAAGAGGCAGCGCCTAGACAGCTTTGAGATAGTATGTACAGTAGGTTTGCTCTTGGCTGGGGCATTTGACCTACATTTAAAGGCAAAGGTAGGCATCTTTATTTATTTGTTTGACAGCTGTGATAATCCATAGGCTCACAGGAGATGTTCGAGGTCTTTACCTTTTTACAATTTGCTCTAGCATTTCCATAAGCTATAGCTTTTAAATACGCTTTTTCAAAGGCTAGATATCCTCCATGGAAGCAGTTCACCCGGCTGCACGAGGCCTTGGTGTCCCAGACACTTCTTTTTTGCTTTTCTTATGAACACAAAGACGAGGGTCCTTCAGTGAGCGCTAATGACATCTGCCTTCATCCTCCTGACTCCAACCTCCTTCTGCCATGAAGCAGCACTGACCACCTAATTATCCCCTTGCCCATCAGAGGACTGATGGATTCGGCCTTGTTGTCAAAAGATCAAGAGATTTTCAGGGTCTGCATCTGAAACAGGAGCGTTGGTTGAGAGGTAAGGTGGGGGCGGGTGTCTGCTTCTTCCACTGCTTTTCAAGTGTCTGTTAACCCACGGAGAGGAGGAGAAATGAGGGAATGAAGGCGAGAAAGGAGAAAAAGACAGAGTACGGAAGGCATCTTTATGCATGAGGCCCGGCGTCCCCTCTGCCTGATGGAGAGGCAGCTTAGCCACTCAAGTGTTTGATTAACAGCTAGTGAGGAACCAGCTATTGTTCTCTAAGTACACATAGTGTTTAAAACATGCTAAAAAACAAACGCGTGCTCACTGACTGACAGCTCGACGGTCTCAGTTTAAAAGACGACAAACCGATTCCAACTTTTCGTCGAACTCATCCAGCCTACCATGTTTAGCATAGACCGGGAGTGAGTCGGTGATGAATAATAGATAATGATATTTTTGGTATTCCTAACCAGCTATAAGTAGCACGGCAGAATGTCAAAACAGTTGAAGAAAGAGGAAGTGAAGAAAGAGAGGGAGAGGAGTCACGCGAAGAAGTGAAGGGCATCTCAGCATGGAGCAGAGCGCTTATGTTTATTCAACTGCTGCTATGCTCGGGAGGGGTAGAAGGAGCCTCCCACACTCTCTTCGTTTCAGACTCCGCTCGACCTGCTGGAAATTCCCTCCTCACATCCCGCTCGTTTAAAGCCATCCTCCAGGCATGAATGTGCCGAGAGAGAGAGAGAGAGAGCTTGGGATTACTTTCACTTTTCCTTCTTGCTCATTTTGCACAGATGCATATGACCTGAGAATGGAGGCGTGACTTATCAACCAGGTGGAAAATTACAATAGGAAACAAAGAACTTCTTCTTGCTTTCTGCGCATTAAAAAACCAGAACTCACATTTAAACAATAGCTCCTTCTACTTGCTAAATCAAGATATTCCTCAGAGAGAGGAGAAACACAAAACATGGTTAACTGAATGTGACCTTGAAAAGAGATGGCCTGGAGGCCCGTGTGTGTGTGTGCGTGTTTGTACACGCATGTGCGCAACATGGCATGGCAGCAGATGTGTTTGTTTTGGTAGCAGAGAGGTATAGCGAGAAGGCATTAGACACCACAATGACTTTACGTTCAAACACAAACGCTCGGGGACAACAGGTACTTTCCATCAAGGCGAAAATTACCTACAGGGATCCATCTGTATGCTGAAATAGATGCTGAAAATGAAAGAAAAACCAAGTACCAGCCACGTGAATATGAAACTTGGACGCTTGAATTTAACATGACGAAGGGTATTAGTTGGTTCGAAATCAAGTAGAATTTTTTTTGAAGTGGAACGTTTACTGGTTCACAACTTGAAAGAGCTGCAGCAAGATGATTTGCTTGTCCTGGTCTGAGAGTGTGTATGTGTGTGCACGCGCGCATGCTGGATATTTGCATATGTTTGGTGTCTCTGTGTCCAGTGACTACATGACCTGGCTGTCATCCAGAGTCCCATTGTGTTGCGCCTGGCCTGCTCAATTCCACCGATTTCTCTGTCTCGCTTATTCCAAGCTGCTGCTGCTGCAGGCAAGGTTGGCATGCATTACCCCATGCAGAGCTTCCTGCCTAACTCTAACATGTCTGCCCACTAAAGAGGTGGAGAGAAAATAAAAAGGGCAGATGCCCCCTTGGCACCCAGTCCTGCCCCTCTCTAGTGGAGCTGAGTGATGGAGGCACAATACTCTGTGCTCTCATGAGCAATAATGCCTCCATGGTGATTACAAAAGCAGCGTGCCACAGAGAGACGACTTTGAGCACAGTTTCGGCACGGGACTTCCCCTTTCTGTGTACACAAAGCAGCAGACCTGACGGCGATGCTCACATCAAATTTCACGTGTGGTTTTGCTGTTCAGGTTTGTGGCTCTGAAAGAACTATATCACTTATAATGCCGTCTAGTACTCAGGAAACCAAACCTATGCAGGGGTTCTTCTGTTATAACCCTCTAAACCTCTGGTATCTTCGCCATTACTATGGCTACAGCTCCAGGTGATGACCACACAAGGCTCTGGCCAGGTATCATAACCCAATAAAGCCTTGGCTGTGGGTTTACCGTTTCCCTCGGACTGCCTGCATGCTGCTCTGCTGTGAGACCCACCTGTTCCCCTCTGCTCGCACGATCCAGTTTTTCAGTGAAAAAGACAAACGAGGGGCTCGGTATCCTCCACCGTGACCTCACATTCAAATTAAAGAGCAGCAACATGCCAGCAGATTTGACATTAACATCCCCCAGACAGGCTATAAAAATATGCAGCGCGAAAAGAAAAGAAGGGCACTTAAGCAGAACCATAAAATTTGATGAAAAGCCCTTTCTCTCCGGTCGAACAATCCAACGTTCTTTCCATGCCTAAAAAGATCACCAAAGATATTTAGACATTTGCAATATTTAAAAGGAGACAAATGTTTGGGTTGCGGAACTGAGGGGCGCACGAGGAACTCCCCAACCTTTTATAAATCTCCTACGATGACGGCATTGAAGGGCTTTTGGAGTCAGGGGGGCACGCACACTCTACTCAGCCATTAGGGCTTGTGCATGGCACAGTTAAGTGGGTCACATGCAGAGTGTTGTCGACCTTGGGAATTTGTCCTTCTTGCCGAGACGTTCATCCTCTCTTGTTTTTCACAGCAACGCCAAGACCTATTTTTCAACAGGGGGGGGGGACAAAGCACCCCATTCAAATCGTCGTCACATTTACATGCATGCAGGTTGATAGAAGCTGGTTTGGGATTCATTTGCAAGATCGTTCACGGCACGTCAATGAGATTCTTTTCGCACACTCTGCTTCAGTCACCTGGCTAGGAGATGTATGATGATGTTCACACCATCTGGTGGAATCGCTTTAGAAACAGGACGGAGAGGTAATTATGATCTGGAAGCTACAGCCGGCGCATTGGTGGCGGGGCATGGAGTGCAAAGTCTGTCTCCTCTAAAAGGGAGCCTGCACCAGTGCGTAGCTATGTGGGTCGCCAGCTATTTTAATCCGCAATGTTGCCGGGAATACCTGAGGGATCGGCCAGGCTCTGTCAGAATGGGGGCTGATGGGGTGTGCGTGTGTGCATGTGTGTGAGAGGAGAAATTGCTTGTGCAGTCGAGAAAGGGTGTGTGTAAGTGTAAGAGAGAGACTGCTAAACGTTGATGGACCAGTATCGAGCACTTTTCCGTCTGTCAGATTCAAGTAGCAGGGATTGTGTGCTTTTAGGCAAATAGTGCTTCTCTGAGCAAGCCCTATACTGTAGTATCTAACTGGCCCTGTCCCATTCCCTTACAGAAGACTGACTAACTCACTCATATACACACACATCCGATGCGAATTCTCTCTCTCTCTCTCTCTCTCTCTCTCTCTCTCTCTCTCTCTCTCTCTCTGGCTTTTCACAGACAGGTCAACAACTTAATTCTTTGCAGAGAGTGCTAGTGACTCATCTTCACTCGAATTCAGTATTCAGAATGAGATCACAGAATAACTCCTAGTGCTAAGTTATTGCCCTGGACTTCCACAGGACTCCATCTGCACTGTAGATTCCTGTAAATAAAATAAGAAATTCTGATGATGAAGTGATCTTTCTGACTGGTTCGAGCTTTGTCTATTCTTCCTAGCAACCATGCGTCATCACATGCGACCTTTGCGACCTTGTAGTAGATCGATGAAAGCGTTCTAGGAGCGAATAAAGAGTTTAATGAGGGAGCGCGGCGAACGTTCCCCTCGACCCACCCGCCGAGCAGACAGGTGTGCTGGCAGCAGGGGCACCTGCCGAACCAGCCTGCCCTGACGTGGAGTACGATGGCTTCAAAAAGCTCAGCTCCCAGTCTGGTGTTATTTATACACTAAACAGGTTGGGGCACCTCGGGTAAGCACGCTGACGCCAGAGGGGCAAAAAAACCTGAGCTCCACATGGTCAGCCACAGAGACACCGCTGACTCCCCCGGCCTACCTTCACAGTTCACTCTTGGCAAAGGGCTCTCTTTTTTGTGGCTCCCATTGTAGTCAGGAATTAATGGACTGCAAAGGCATTCATCAAGTCCCAGTTAGGTTTCCTTTTTATGTCTCTGTAGCAGTTGTGTCAGACGCTGGTAATTGGGTTCAAAGTGCCATCACTGTAAAAGGCTGCGTGGGAGTGAGTCAGAAGGGGGCGGGGCCCTGGCCGTCTCAGGTGACCTCACTCTCGGCCTAACTACTCTGGGGTGGGTGTGAGGCGGGAAGGATGAGGTCATGCTTTGAGTCTGGAGGAGGGATTTGTATAGACAGCTTTGTGTACACGAGTGTGAGCGCTTGCATGAGTAATACACACTAAGGGGGAAAAAATACTTCTTTTAAGATTTCTTTCCTTTTTAGTATGATACAAGTTGAGAATTTGCTTAGAAAGCCATGCTCTTTTTGTGTGTGTATACAGTATGTGTGGACGTTGCGGAGACCGAGAGACACAATGGGTTCATTCACACTTTTGGCAGTGTATAAAAAAGGTGGCTTCACATTTACGCATTTGTGTAATCCCTGCTTGCAGGTTGTGGTTTTATAGAGGAGATTTTGTGTGTCGTTTCATGATAGCCGTTCTCCCCCCCCACCCGCACTCACTCGGTTTCAGTGCCGACTGGCTGAGTGGCAGGCATTTTGTCTGGTGTTTAAGAGATGAGATATGAGAAGAGGAAAGGACACTGCATCGAGATTGAGACATCACAACAAAGCTGTGGCTCTCAGTTCGGTATTGCAAGCACGTAACAGCAGTAGGATCAGATCAGAGGAGGTATTTCTAAAGCAGTTATCTCCTTTGAGATGGCCCTGATACATGTGTTTTGTTTCTCCGAATCGGTTTGAAGACGGAGTTACAGCTGCTAGTTCACGTTTACTCTCTCGTACTGGCGTCTGACATTCGATCTGCCTTATGCATGCGATTTGGCGTAACGTAACAGTTGAAATAGCCGTTAGGATCTAGGTTTATACCATAATTTTCAGTATTTATGATAAACAACGGCCTAGTCGCTCCTGATATTTCATCAAAACACCTTGATTGTTTTTTTTATTTTTTTATTATTATCTCAAAGTGCCCACGTTTACCCGTTCTTTGACCTAACCACTGGGGGACAATAAGAGCACAGGAAAGAGCAAAGGAGTTTGTTGTCCCATAAAATATGAGCTGAGCTCACTTGGTGTAATTACCATTCTGCAAGATAATTATAAAGAGGACAGAGTCAGGGATGAAAAAGTCATTTACGTGCTCCTTAGCGAGCGACGGCAATTAACTGGGTTGCTTAACCTGGTGCTGAAAAATTGGGTTGGGCCAGGATCTCGTGCAGTTATCACACAAAACAGAACCCGCCGGGCCTCTCCTATCTCTCAGAGGTGAGCTCCTAAAAAGGGGGTCCGTGCAAGTTGTTTAATTTTTTCTTTAAGCGGCTTTGCAAAATCAACATTCCTCGTTTTGTTTTGGAGCCTTTCTTGCGTGAAAAATCCCTATAGCACGAAAGCTTTTCAACGCTGCTGTTATAAGATTGGCTGAGGCCCTGAATATGGGAATGACAAAGGGTGGGGGGTGGACGGGGTTGAGGAGGGGGCGCTCAGATACTTGTTATCTTAACTGCCTTCGTCCATCACTTCTGGCTAATCTGGACTCATAAATTGGATTGGTTATAGTCATCTACGCCCTTCTTCAAACCCTTCTCTCATCTTAAAGGTCCCATATTTTACTCTTTTTTTTAAAAACAGGTCTCAGAGCTCCCCTAAAGTGTGTGTGTGTGTGTGTTTGTGTGTGTGTGTTAATGTTCCAGAAGAAATACCCTTTAGATAATTCACTTTGTTAACCGTTATTTCACTTCCCAGCTAAATGCACCATTTCAGAGTCTGTGAATGAGCTATTGCCAAGCCAGAGGACAGCAGAGCTGAGCCGGGGAGGAAATCTTCTTATATGATGTCATAATAGGCATTTGGAACAAGGGGAAAGTCAGGGAATGGGTGTTTTTTGTTTCATCTATGTGAGAATAGATCTATCAGCGAGAATGAAAGGAAAGGTGTAGACCAGTGGTGAGTGGTGGTGAGACCAGCAATGCTCTACGGCTTAGAGACAGTGGCACTGAAGAAAAGACAGGAGGCAGAGCTAGAGGTAGCAGAGCTGAAGATGTTGAGGTTCTCTTTGGGAGTGACAAGGATGGATAGGATCAACCCATGTTAGAAGTTTTGGAGATAAAGTCAGAGAGGCCAGATTGAGGTGGTTTGGACATGTTCAGAGGAGAGAGTGTGAACATATCGGTAGAAGGATGCTGAGGTTGGAACTGCCAGGCAGGAGGTCTAGAGGAAGACCAAAGAGGAGATTTATGGATGCAGTGAGAGAGGACATGAAGTTAGTTGGTGTGAGAGAAGAGGATGCAGAGGATAGGGTTAGATGGAGGCAGATGATTCGCTGTGGCGACCCCTGAAAGGGAACAGCCGAAAGACAAAGAAGAAGAAGAAGTATGTGAATGTCTAAAAACATCTCAAAAATGTTATTTTTGCGTAATAGCTCCCTCATGCTTTCAATGGTTCACAGCGGTGCACCTCTGGAATGTGCCAGACAAGTTTTTCTGTGTGTTCGTTCTTATCTGTATGAAAGTAATCAGGGCATGAGGCGAAAGCTAGAGCATAGCCTGTATTCATAGCTCCAAGTCAAGTTACAGACACGCTCTTTGGAGATAACACAGGCCCCTGCGTCATACCTGTACAACATCCAAAAATCCTCAGCCTACACAAAGTCACCGAGTCTTTGAGTTCGATAAAACAGGAAACAAACTCAGATAGATGGAATGTGTTTCCTCTCTGTTAGGGCCTCCTTGTCACTGCGGTCACACACACTCTCTCAGTTGGTCACATCCTGTAAGACCATCCAGAATTTACACAGCGTGACTCCGATGAGCAGCAGGATAGGATCACTTGTAAGGCTTCATGCCTCAATAAAATAGTCTTAAGGAAATGCATTTGCAAAAGAAAAAAAAAAAAAAAGGACTGCGTTGGTGTTAATTAAAGTATGCATAAATTCAGTTCATTTGGCACAGAAGGAGATGTCTCCCCATAGTCGTCGTTCCCCTTGCCGCTAGTTTATTGTCAGAGGCTTTGCCCCCAAGGATGTGTGACACACAGTCTATTGTGTTTGCCTTTAGCAAGGAAAAGGAAGCAGGAATTCCTGACTGACTGGCCCCACAGTGGTTGGGGTAACAGGGATTTCTTCCATAGCTTAATGGGACTAAAGGCAAGAAGATAAAAAGGGCAGGCAGGGCGAAATGACGTGTCGGGTATCTGAACCTGCGTTGCTGTGACATAACTCTGAGCAAGGAAGTGCTGCCCACCGATCCTTATGCTTGAGTAATTTTAGCCTCTCTCCATGTGGCTTCCCATGGCAGAAGGTCGAAAGTGCAGAGGTATCTGTTGGACAGATGCCCAGAAAAGGTAAAAAGTGTTTACAAACGGATATAGCAGATTTCCTTCAGTAATGCTTAAATTTCCAAAAAGACGCGTTTCGACGTCTTGTTTGAAGCGTCGCAACTAATTCAGCTAACCGCGGCAGCTGCTATAATACAGTTTCTGTTTCTGAAACCCCCTTCTTCAAAGAACTTAGGCTGATAGTCAGATGACGTGCCTGTGCCCGTGTCGATGTAACATGAGCTCGCCGCACAATCCCCAAAGGACTATGCATCTTATGAGACAAAAAGCCCTAGTCAGCCCCCGCCTTCAGTTCTTTGTTGCCCATCTCCTTTTGTCTCGCCACACTCTCTCCTCTTGTTCTCTTTTGTCTTCTAGCGTTGTATCCCCCCCCCACGCCTGATCTCTTTGCAGTGAGTAATGAAGATTAGCCTACACAATGAGAACCCCCCCCCCCCCCCACCATGCTTGCACACTTACTCACACACAACACAAAGCTACAAACACACCACTATCCCTTACTTAGTCTCTCGAATCTTATAACAAGCTGTTAACCCCACTTAAAAGTGTCCCCTCTCAATCGGCTTGTGACGGCGAATAATCCTGCTCGAGCGATGTAATGTAAATCGCTGTATCCTGATTAGATTACCCCAGTGCCACCAGCCAGCGGCCATTAGTCGACCCATACACAGATAAACAGCAGCTCGTCCCCTAAATCCAGTTAAGGGAAGACAGGGACCCATTCTTCGGGGCTAAGTCCGCTCTGCCTGCTTAGCTTGAGTGCTGTCTTGCTGGCATTGTTGGTATGATTATCCTGCGTTCGGTGTCCAAATCTTCACGTTGCTGTACCCTCTTGCTGTGTCATCAGCTGCATTTCTTTTGGTTTGTTTGTCAGAGCTAATATTAGACCAGACACGGTACAGGGAATTAAATGTTTTGATAATCATTTGCTCCGAATCCAGCAGCGCCGTTCTTACTCACTCCTTTCATTCACAAGCCATTATACTAATTCCTCCCTGTGACTCGGTTTGCCCCGAAGAATGCAATCTGGTCGTAAGCAATAACCAGTTCATGTTTGAATGGTTTCTAGGAAACGACTGAACGTTCAACCTAGTCTTTATTTATTTATTTTTGTCTGAATGAGATGTATTTATCAGTTAAACTGTTTCGCTGTTAATCCACTGTAGAGCCACAAACTGCTAAACGGTTTTCCCAAAAACAAGTTCTTCTGTTCCTCCTCCCCCTCCCTCATGTTGAGTTTGTCTGACTGAACGTTAAAGGGACCTGTGTTGGTCCGGGACCTGATCAAGGGGACGTTGTTTCTTTTATAAACATTTGCGTTAAAACAAACAAGTGCAGGGTCTTCGTGCCTTGCGCCCCTTTCGCAGGACCTCCCGACGTGCTCACTGTCTAAATCAGTGTTTGTAAAATTCAGTAAAATGGGATTTTATGGCGAAACAAGCGTATTTATTCATTAGCTGCAGCTGTGGAACGTCAAGCTTACAGTCCCCTTGTGTGCCTGGGTACAGATGGAGAAGTTGGCAGAAGCGGTTCTCCAGTGGCAGTGCCATTGCCCGTTTATTCCTAAGAAACCCCATCACTCCTCACTTCAATTAAGGGGTAATAAGTTATAATAATCATTAGCAGTGCCAACCCTGTCTAGACAGGGATTATGCCGGTGGTCCATTAAGGCTGGTTGGAAACATGAAATAATGAAAATCGAATTAGCAAATCTACTGACTTTTCGGCAAGTTAGCCCTTTTGACCTCAGTCTCGTATTAATCTATTAACGTACCCTGTGATCTTAATAGGCTTATCGCAGGGCACAAATGAGTTGAGAAACATATCGTCCATGCATAAGTGTGCATCGAACATGATTTGTACAACATAGGAGCAGTCAGATATTAATCAAGCGTTATTTTCTTCCCAGGTCATCTCTCAGTTCCTTTATTGAGAGCTCACAGTGTGTAGGTACATATTAGGGATCATTCCTACCACAAAGAGTGTTTGGTCTACATAACGTCTGCTAATTACTACGTATAGCCACAGTGAGAACTAATGCTGTCCTTGCAAATGTAGAAAGATGAGTCACATCGTCGTGAGTGAACGAGTCTAAGGTGTAACAAAGTCCTTCACGAAGACGAGCCGATTACTTCGGCCAGGGCTTCGGCACTTTAGGACCGGGATGAGACAAGGCGTTTTCTTCTTCTTAGGTGGCAATCTCCAGACTGCCTCAAGAAAGCTCACATCATAATAAACCTGTCTCGGTTATGTCATGAACCTGAACGGAGGCTCTAATGCTCTGCCAAGGGCTGTCAGCTCACATCAGCTCATACACACGCCTCTGTCTAATGAATATTTTCTTGTCTGATTTCAGGGTAGAATTATCTGATCAAGGGAGCTTTTTTTTTTTTTTTTTTTTTTTTTTTTACAGAAAGTTTCTTTTATTGCATCTGGAAGCTTGAAGAAATTATAATTGGAAACTGAATAAAATATGCTGGGTATTTTAGGTGTAAAATGAGTGAATAGTCAGTTCCACATGATCAGCTCTGATCCTCAGTAGATCATGGAAGCAGGAAGGGAATAGGCAAAGCCTGAACAGACAACAAGCAAACACAGTCAATTTTGATGAATAATTTGTTGGGATATCCTAACATTCACCCAGAAGACCCAAAAGAAATTCTAACCCTTTCCATCACACTTCTATGATCCTCTGGAAAAAAGAAAGAGAAAAACACTCAACAATATGTCTACAGAGGAAATAGCTTCAGGGCTTGTTGTGCTCATCTAAGGCTGAGCCTCTGTCTGAATTTCCGCTCGTCTCCCAGTAGAGCTGGCCGTTGTTCACTAGCCACAGACCCAGAAGAGGAAGAGGAAGCGAGAGATGGAGTTCAGCCACCGCAGTGCCAAAGACGACCAGTCTAGCAGCACGGCTTTGGGCACAGGAAGGAGAAAAGAGGTTATACAAAGGATGAGGACACGATTAAACAATGAATTTGTCATGAACTGGTGAATTCGTATTACACCACCAGCATGCAATTAGCTTTTTCGGAAGAGGGTAAATATTGATACAGATTAATGAGTGTGTTGAATTTTGCATAATCGTGAACCCAAAGCCCGTCTTCACCCTTTAAAGAAGAGCAGTTTAGGAAGATCACGTTAATTCTGTGCTACTACTTTCTTTCTTAGTAACTTTCATTGCATTTTCAATGCTACCTTGAGGATGTGCCGCTCCATTTCCCAAGGAATTCAGAGTCCTTGGTGAACATCTGGCACCAGCGCTGCAATCAGGTGCAAAACCCAAGGAACATCAGGAATATGACACTAATCATTAGCCTAATTGGCATTACGTTATTAAACTCGATTATGTCACGCAGACTGATATCACACACACAATCATGGTATACTTTATATAGAATTAAGTCATTCTTCACTTCTCATACATGAGATATTATATTAAATGATATGCTTGTGTACTGTTTTTATCTTATTTGAATTATATCCTGTTTTATTACTGTGTACTGTTTTATTCTTTTATTCTTTATTGGTCAGCTGGTCCGATTGCAGTTAAAGTACACTTTGCAGCAAATGTTAAGTAAAAATAAAAGTTTGTTAAACTTTTCATTGCCTGCTTTATATTTTCATACATTTCGCTATACAGCTTATCATTTGTTCCGGGATTACAGAGGCCTGGACCCTGTGCCAGGACATTTAAAGCACGAGGCAGGGTACACCCTGGACAGGGCGCCAATCTATTGCAGGGCACATACACACACATGAGGAAATCGGAGTACCGGGAGGAAACATGTAAACTCAACACACACAGACCCAGGTGGGGATCAAACCCTCAAACCTGAAGGTTCATTTTTCGTGGTGCTTCATTTTTGCCCAATACGATTTTAATATTAATTTCTGTCAGATCTTAAAAATGACTAAATGATCTAGACCTTCTAATCACACATGATAGAAATTACATAGCTATGTTTTGGAAGCCAGATAGCGTCCCATATGGGGGGAAAGGAAAAAAAAAACCAGAAAGTGTGTCAAGAACATGAGACCTGCCACATATAAGCAGCTTGGGTGTGGAGACTAATGGGTAGCATGTATTGATTTTCTGTTTTCTACTAAGCCTACACATAGAAGGTCAGGGTTACTTTGTCTCTTGGCTCAGTGAAGTGGAAAGAAAACCAAACCAGTCTTAACACAAGAAGAGGTCCAGTAGTTAATTCCCTATGGTGTGTATAGTACAGTGCAAAAGTCTTGAGCCACCTCTCATTTCAAATCAAACTAGATTATGTTGATTAAATTATAGAAATGTTTTACTGTGACAGGCTGCGAAGTAACTAAAGATACCATTTAAAAATTGATTGTTTATATAATTCAATTCAACTAAATATTATTTATATATCGCTTTTAACAATTGACATTGTCGCAAAGCAGCTATACACAATCAAAAGAATTATTTGTATGTGAACGTGTATGAATCAAAATGATAAGACTGTCCCTGATGAGCGAGCAAGCCGAGGACACCGGCGACAGTGGCAACGAAAAACTCCCTGAGATGGTAATAGGAAGAAACCTTGATTGGAAACAGACTCAACAGGGAACCCATCCTCATTTGGGTGATCAGGGATTGATCTGCATCATACTGTGTGAGACTGGAAGTTCAGCATAACAGGAGATGTGTTTAAGGTAAAATTGATATATACTAATACTCACTAATATGTAAAGCGACCAATCACTTCATGGTCAACAAATCTGAGTAATCAATGAGAGTGGGGAAGACAGCATTTAAATATACCAGTTCACCGTAATACTCTGAACGTAATATGCATGAACTAGTTTTTCTGCATCCTTTAGTGACAATATATGTCTTATCTTGGCAATATTTCTGAGGTGAAAGAATGCTATCCTGGTAATATTATCTACATGAGCTTCAAATGATTGGCTGGGATCTATAATCACACCGAGGTCTTTTACTGTTGTACATGATAGAACAGAAAGGCCATCTAAAGTTACAGTTTGATCTGAAACCTTGCTTCTAGCTACTTGTGGTCCTATGACTAGAACGTCTGTCTTATCAGGATTAAGCAGAAGGAAGTTAATTAACATCCAATCTCCTATGTCCTGCACACATTGCTCAACTTTAGTAAGCTAGTTTTTCTCATCTGTTTTTGCTGACACGTTATAACTGTGTGTCATCAGCATAACAATGAAAACTAATGCCATGCTTATGAATTACATGCCTAGAATAAGCATGTAAAGAGAAAAAAGAAGTGGGCCTAAAACTAAACCCTGTAGAACACCAAACTCCACTTTAGTATATGCAGAATGGTCACCATTTAAATCTACAAACTGATAACGTTCAGTCAAATAGGATCTGAGCCGAGAGGGCCGTTTCTTTAATTCCTACTACATTTTCTAATCTGTGAAGAAGAATACTATGATCAATCATATCATATGTGTCAAAAGCTGCACTGAGGTCGAATAACACAAGTATAGTGACGCACCCCTGATCAGAGGCCAATAGGAGGTCATTTACTACTTTAACAAATGCAGTCTCTGTGCTGTGATGAGGCCTAAATCCTGTCCATTCCTATGTAGATATCAACATAGTTGTTGTGCTACTATCTTTTCCAGAATCTTAGAGGTAAAGGAGAGGTTTGATATCAGCTTGATATCAGTCTGAAAAGCTAACAAGGGTCAAGGGCAGATTTCTTAATTAGAAATAAATTAAAATTAATAACTGCTAATTTAAAGGATTTGGGAACATATCCACTGCTGAGTGAAAAGTTAATTATTTTCAACAGGGGTTCTGTTATTGCTGGTACTATCTGCTTGAGAAAATGTGTCAGTATAGGATCTTATACACACGTTTACCTTAACCTCATCAGCAACCTCATTTCCCCTCTTGTCTGTTCCAATCACTCAACATTCAGCATCAGCTGTATAATAATCATCTGCACCTGTTTCTCTCTGGTTCAAGCCTCAAATTAGAGGCTTTTTTATGCTTGAATGATTCATAGATCACTGTGTGGCTTAACAAACAAAACACATTCTTTGTAAATTACTCAGCCACAGGGACTGGACTTAAAATCTGATTCGGAAAGGTCCTTCACGAAGCCTGGAGAACTATTCTGCAAAATATGAAGACATGAGTTGTTTTACACAGTACTGTAAATGCAGGTATGTGAAAAATTCTTAGGGTCTGTTACAACGTCAAGGTCACATTCATTGGAATTGTAAGCCCTTGGATTTTCAGTTTTCCAGTTTGTGTTAGCTGCCTGCCTCAAGAGCTGTAGGAGTAGCTTTTGCAGTTAGACACAAGGGATTTAACTATCGCCTGGTATCCTGGCAACTACAACAATAATGATACGCATATGTAAATGCAGGACTTGTGTGGCACACAGTTGGCCTCTTTTTTTCTTTTTTTTCTTTCCCCTCTGAGAAATCAAGTGCACAGTTTCCAGCAGAGGAGAGATTCCCAAAGAAACCTGGCGCCGGGAAAACGGCACCAACAGGGCAGAGAGAGCCCCGAGGACTGTCTGCAGTCGGGCATCGCTCACATCGTGTCCGGCCTGCTAAGTGTAATCTGTCCGTTGTGAGAAACAGGCTTTTATTTCTCTTTTCTTTACTCTCACAGGATAAGGTCTGGTCCTGATCGCCTAGCTGTCCAGGTCAGATTTATTCTCTGTCCTGCATGAATATATTCGCACATGCTAGAAGATCATGCAGGATATTTGTTTTTTTGTTTTTGTTTTTTTTTACAACAGAGCCTCTTCTCGTTGCTCTTCGGAATATCGATTCAGAACATCCGAGCAAAATGCTTGATTTTTTTCCGACAACACAGCTTGCATTTTCGACAGAAAGGTAGAAAAACAAGGCTTTCGCGCCAGGCAGTTATCATCACGTCATCCAGGAAAGTGCAGTGGAACAAGATATGGTTCTTATCAATGGACTTTAACAGGATTTTATAAAATCATTGCAGCATGTCCTGTGCCTTAAAATCATTTGTCTTGTTTGCATTTTATTGGCTCTGCACTGAAATACATTCCCCATGACATTGTGTGTGTGGTGATTTTTGGTGGACAAATGTCAGAGGGCACAACCCAGTATGAATGAGACAGCATGTGTGTGTGCACGTGTTTGCGCAGCCTCTGCCTCGGTGGCCATAAGCCAAATGAAACGGGATTAAATTATCCGTCCAAATTAAAAGAGCATATCTGGGCTGTCCCAACTAACAGCTGTTAGCATTTTTCTTCCACATGGATCGCCTACATTCATTTATTTTATGACCCATGTTTATTAGGCTGAGCGCGGTGAGGACGGAGCGGAGTGGAGTGGAGTGGAGAGAGGACGGTTAGTGCCCAGGTGCTAATTGACTCGCTGCGCTATTGTGTCCGCATGTGTGTGTTCTGTGTGGAGGAGGAGGAGAGGGGACAGTATGGCTACTGTACCGAGCGGGAGGGAGGAGATGGGGGGGGGGGGTGACCCAGGTGCAGAAACGGGCAGAAAGGAGGGCCATTACACAGCAGGAGAGTCTGAGTGGACTCACTCCATCATACGCTGCTCATTAAAATTTCATAAGGGGCGAGAACGAGGAAGAGCGTCCGGACAGCAGTGTATACCCAGAGCTGAAGTAAGTTTAAACACTGAGCATTGTCAAGGCGTCAGTCACAGTTGTTCTTCCTTAGGTGCGAACTGCATGCCTTGTGTTATGGAGCTGTCAGCTCCACGAGCCGTTTATCGTTCAAAATGTTGTAGTTTAGTGTTGGTGACGGCTGCCGGAAAGGATCGGGTGATCGGTTTCGCATGTGAGCATGTCAAAAAAAAAAGTAATAAATAAATAAAATGCAATAAAGATGCTGAAATCCCCTTTGTAAGACAGCGGTTGCGAACGAGCGAGTCTTTCATTTAGAAGCCTTTCTTTGATGCAGGGTATTGCAAGCAAGATCAAAAAGAATCGCTCGGGCCACTCAGCGGCGTACCAAGCTGACGCATGTTGACTTTTCACATAAGTGCCTTTCAATTTATTTGTTCATTAACCATTTTATTGGAACACTTTTTCATGCTTTTGTTGGGTCTTTTGTTAGAAAACCGGCTGTTAGATACGCCAGTTCATTGGTTTTATGGCCACTTTTCAATAGGGCAACCAAAAGAACACACACACACACACACACACCCGTACCAAAATAAATAGGCTCACACAGTTAGTCAAACACACACAGGGACAGTAAATCACAAAATGCTCTCTGCTTCTTGGTGTAACTGTATCTTCTAAATGTCAGGATTCCTGGGGCTTAGAACCAGGGGGATGGGCAGATGATGGTGAATGGAGCGAGGTGTGTGTGTGTATGTGTTGCCTTACTCACACTCCACATTGCTACTGTCTGAACAACAGTCCAAAAGTGCCAGCCTTGGCCTTTGGGGTCCTACCACCCAGCCAAAGAGCCAAGCAAATCCATAAAATCCTATCCATGACAGCATGGGCCTGAGATTACTGTGATGTTCATCCCGTGGCGGTGATGATGGTTTAAATGTCACTGGGACAGATAGGATCTACCTCTGACAGAATGTGTGTGGCTGACTAGCTTCCTCATTCTCTCTCTCTCTCTCTCTCTCTCTCTCACTGTGTTTCTGCGACCCAAGGGGTAGTCTGTCATGGTTGTGCAGCAGAGATTCAAAACGCATGCTGCAATTGATGATAAGCATCTGTCAGTTCGCGCAATGACTTTCCCAGTGTTCCTCAGTAATTGTCATGTCGTTACAGAGGTAATGGTGCAGCAGCCACCACAGGCCCCTCAGCCCTATATATATCATCATGATACCCAGGTGCCGATTGGATTAATATCACAATTTTATAAATATCCCAATTCAGTATTAAATTCTTTCCCCAAATTGTTTGTTACAATTTTCAAACAATTGAACCTTTTAAAGGAAAAAGTTTTCAAAATTCAAAAGTTTTATACCGTAGCTTTATTCACTAGCTTCACAACAGAATTAAACATGAGTAATTAAAAGTAGCCCATTCCTTATAACATTAGTTTTCTCATTTAAAAGCAAAGTGCAGTATTTAAACAATACAAACTGACTTCAAATTAGGGCTGCAACTAACGATTATTTTGATAATCGATTAGTTGGTTGATACTTTTTCCGATTAATCAGATAAAACTGAACGATTTAATTTGATGTTTTGCTTAACTATATAAAACCATAAATCAGGGTATTATTTATGTAGAAAAGTAAACTTTAAAAAATGCAATAGCCACATAGAGTTTAATGATCTTTAATTTTGACATTTAAACCTTATTTTATGTAAATCAACATTTGTTTTTAACAATAATTGCAGATGGCAAATTGACAGTATATATATAGTTTAAAAAATACACTGACATATTCAGTTGTTAAGAATGACCTTACTTTTAAATTCTCTTAAATTAATTCAACTTAATGAGAAGAATAATAGACTTCTAGATTATTATGATATTATTTTTAATTGAAGTGTCTCTTGCTTCATCCTTTTCACGGTTTATACATTATTCCTCTCGTGTATTTTATAAAATAAAAGAATAAAAAAAATATATATATAACTATATATATATAACCATTTTATACTACACATTCTCATAATACGGCGACGTAAGGAGAGAAAAAAACTCGCCGCTACTGGATTCACTCTGTTTATTTTGCCCTTTTCCTGCATTTCCCGCTGTATAGCATGTAGGATGATGGGATATATCCGGTCCTCCGAAGTGTAAAATGAACGCGAAGAAAACGCACTAGAAGTGTTTTCCGTGTGTTCGTTGGGATTTAAACGCCAAGAAACAGCTGCATGCAACGTTTTTGTTTGTTTTTTTGACACTGTATAACCGCGCAGCCAGACAAATGCAGGTCACCAAAGCCCGTGTGAACACTCTCAACTCCTATGTGTAGAAAACCCTCAGTGCTTCATCCGCGCTCACCGGACACTACGAATGCCCGAATAAACGCCCGATAAGAGGCGTTTAATGTAAATTGCTCCAATACCTTGGAGGACTTGGGGCGCGCGCTTTTTCCTGCAGACGCTTCTGTAACCTTCATTGTGCGAGCGGCTGTGTATCTGTGTGTATCTTTGTGTATTTGTGCATCTTGTGGTCGCGCTTCTCAGTAACGTGAGCAGCCCAACTAATCGATAACAGCATTCGTTGACAACGAATTTCATTATCGATAATTATCGATTTTATCGATTAGTTGTTGCAGCCCTACTTCAAATATAAGCTGCATATCTCCGTCATTTGCCATAATTACAATTTCTAAACAAATTTAGCAAATAAATCACTCCTACCGCACGGGATATCCATGTGTGCATAGTTTCGAGTGTAGGGTTGTAGAGAATGTGTCGTTTTCTTAAATGCCTCCGATGTCTTGAGTCGAGACTGATGTAAGTGTGTGTAATAAAAAAAATTTTTTAGATTAATTTGGAGCTTTTTTAACGCGTGCAAATTTTTATAATGTAAAGCCATAAAAATATGTTTCTGCTGCACCTAAACGAATACACTCGGCACAGAAACAGTTAAGTTCGTGGCTGATCGGTCATGGCAAACAGCCAAATTTGGTCACTGGCTAATGGACCAGTGCTTCTGTATTATATATGTTATAAATCATTTAAAAATAGATTTTGGAGTCCATGCGGCAATACATGAATCGGCACACAGAAGAATTGTAATTTTTAAGAACGATTGATTTCTTTTCTATATATATATATATATATATATATATATATATAATATATATATAATATATATATATATATATATATATATAATGTGTGTATATATATATATATGTATATATATATATATATATATATATATATATATATATATGTGTGTGTGTGTGTGTGTGTGTGTATGTATATATATATATATATATATATATATATATATATATATATATGTTGATGGTCTGAGTATTTCCGAAACTGCTGATCTGCTGGGATTTTCACGTACAACCATCTCTAGGGTTTACAGAAATTGGTCAGGAAAAGAGAAAATATCCAGTGAGGGGCAGATCTCTTTGCTTTGTTGCCTTGTTGAGGTCAGAGGAGAATGGCCAGACTGGTTTGAGCTGACAGAAAGGCAACAACAACTCAAAATAACATCTTGTTACAACCGAGGTATGCCGAAGAGCATCTCTGAACACACTACACGTTGAAACTCGAAGCAGCTGAGAACAGGGAACTGAGGCTACAATTACCAAAATTGGACAACATAAGATTTCAAAAAATGTTGCCTGTTGAGTCTCGATTTCTGCTGCAATATTTAGACATTAGGGTCGGAATTTGGCATAAACATCATGGATCCGTCCTGCCTCCTGTCAGTTCAGTCTGGTGGTGGTGGTGTAAAGGTGTGGGGGAGATGTTCTTGGGACACTTTGAGCAGTTTAGTACCACAGCAGGTATAAAAGCCACAGCCTATCTGAGCATTGTTGCTGACCATGTCCAACTGGTTTCTTGAACATGACGATGAGTTGACTGTACTCACATGGCCTCCAGAGTCACCAGTTTGCAATCCAGTAGGGCGCCTTGGGGTTGTGGTGGAACGGGAGATTTCCATCATGATTCTGCCGCTGACAAATCTGCATCAACTGCGTGATGCTATCATGTCCACGGAGCAAAATCTCTAAGGCATGTTTCCAGCACCTTGTTGAATTTATGCAACAATGAATTAAGGCAGTTTCCCGAAGGCGAAAGGATGTCCTTTTTCCCTAAACGAAATAAATGGTAGAGAGACAACAGAGCAAAAGCCTTCCTTAAACATATCAAGGACAGACTCGCAATTTTACAGAAGAGCGGTTATGATCAGTGAAATGTAAGGGTGGTAATAGCTGTAGTGGATAGACCGAAGCCACGGGTTATCGTTCTGGGCGCTGCAGGGGACAGCAAAGACGCCGTATCGTAGACAGATTTCGTCAACGCGGCTCATTGAAAACGACACCATTTCCATGTAGAATCACAGCGCGAGCTGGATAGCAAATCGCCTCGTCCTCCCACTTCAGCCTCCATGGAGGAAACGCATAAAAAATGAAAATCCCAAGCGATAGACTTTTTTTTTTTTTTTATTCTAATGGCAATAAAAATCAAGGGTTAGTTTTTAGTTACTGCTCCATTTTACTCACACAAACATGTACATGATGCAAGAGTACACACACTTGGGCTTCCCATCAGCAAATTAGCTGAATAAAGAGCCTCTCTTCGCCGGGTCGTTTGAGTGGCTAATTAGTCATCAACGCATGCTGTGGAGGCTGAGAGAGAGACAGAGAGGGAGAGAGAGAGATCAGCGTTTCATCACGAGGTAGAGCTTCAAACAGCATCTGATGAAAGCCAAATCGCTTTAATTAAAACCTATTTGTATTTAGGGGGAAAAATATAGTTTCAATCCAAGGATACAGGGAGCAAAGGGAGGGGTGGGGGTGGGGGGGGGGCGTTTTGGTAGATGAATGTAGAGATGTAAAAGTATTCGTTTTAGATGTGCTGACTTTATTACAGGGAACAGAGACAGTGAGAGGAACCGGCTCCGAGATTGGCCGTAATTTTCTCTTTGTGTCTAGTTTGGACCCGAGCCGTGTTAGCTAATAGCAGTTTGGCGTTCCCCCCCTCCTTGCTTTCTCTCTCTCTCTCTCTCTCTCGCTGGCTCTTTGTGTGATAACGCCTCTTAGCACCCACATCTATTATTGATGGATTTCAGTGTTGCAGGTGCAGCAAAGAAAAGTATAACGCTCGTCTATTCACTTTAGCAGATATCAGACTCAATTAATACAAACCTACGACTCTGTCTTTGATAGGAACACTGACGAGCGAGATCTAAGCAGGAGATCCGATTTGATCTTTCCTTCATTATTCACCCTCCAGATTCCCATGATGCATTATTACTGTAGTGTGCTTGATGTAAATGATTAAGTGCACTTATCTCACCTAGTGTACACTTTAAAATATGTCTAAAAAGTATTTTTTTTTTTTTAAGAAATTGTATAATTTCACAAGGACATTATTATTGGCTTTACCGTCTGATTGTTCCTATTCATAAAGCAGGTCTATTGTAGTGTTGCTCAGATAAATATGTGCTATTACAGGGTTTTTCAACCCGCGCTTGATTTGTTTCTGGAAGCTATAACCGTACTGAGCGTTCTCTCCTTCTCTGTGTGTTGCCTGAAAATAATCTATGCCTGCAAATAAGCTCTATGAAAACTAAAACGATTCAAGATGCAAAAAAAAAAAAAAAAAAAGACTCGAGTCTTCTGCGAAAATTCTCACTCTTTAACATTAGAATAAAACGCCGCGTATTCTCAGTTGACATGGATAATTTTCACACCTGCCGCCTAAACCGAAGCACGTACACAACCATCTCGAAAAAAAGGAAGAAAAAAAAGCTTCACTTTAAATCGCTGTGAGGTTTCACGCTTTTCAGGAAGATTCGGTCGTTAAAATAGAGCGCCTGCATAAAGGATTTATGATGCAGGTCAGGATAATGAGCAATAGCGTTGGGAAGAAAAAATATGTTTCATATTTTCAGCATATTAATAGTGACATTAAAAGTCACAGCCTTTTTAACCAGCTTTGACGTTCCATTATAAGCAGAAGTGTAAAGACGTACGGGAATACGTACATGCCACTTATATCGGGTTATGTGGGGCGTGTAGTAGCCTGTATAGATCGCTCAATCGTTACTAGACTGTCAATTCAATTAGATTTTAGTGTGATTTTGGATTTGATTCAATAGCATTAAAGCTTTTTGTCTAATTTATTTCAAGCAGCTATATTTTGTACAGGTTTTGAACTATTAACCGTCTACTAACAGTATGTAATAAACAATTAAATTCTGTGTAAGTTGTGGTGTTAATCGTTTAAATGCCGTTTCTTATACAAATTGATCATCTTTTTTTTTTTTCCTCCTGCCGATCTTCTACGCCCTACTCCAGTCCAGTAGGGGGCAGTATTAATACAAAAAGTATGCAGAAAATACAAACTGTTTTATAGATTTTTTGCAAAAGCTGTGGTATGTTGTATTTGATTTGTATTGCTTTTATTGCGATTTTATAATTATTCCAATTTGATATTACGTAATTTTTTTTTTTTTATTTCATTACAATTCTAAAAAGAATCTGCAACATTTTACCACCTCAAATGCTAATATATCTTAATTAATGTATTTTAAAAAATGTGTGTGGTGGTACACGAAAAAAAATCTGTTATGTAACACTTTTTATTTATTTATTTATTTTACCCAAACCTCTAGTACATGCAGTATACATAGTGTTGTGGGGTTTAGGGAGTATAAGAGGATGTGTGAGTCTAAGATGCATTTCTTTATGTTTCTAACGTTATGATAATGGAGCTACTGCAGTTATAATCTGTACTGATGACATGAAGGAATGGGCCAGAGGGCCCTTTTTTTTTTCTTGTTCTTCTTTTTTTTTTTTTTTTCCCTCTCCTTCAACCCTGCTGCCAAAGTGCTTTTACTGCAACACACAGAACGGAACGCTCTAATATCCAAACTAGTCAATGTGACTGGAGAATAATATTGTTAGACCCTTAGAAAAGAAACTGCTGAATAGGCAGTCAGTGAGCCATAGACGCTCTCTCTCTCTCTCTCTCTCTCTCTCTCCTGTTCAGTCTCTTTCACTCTTTCTCAGCTCCAGTATTTCTCACTTTAATGAATCCTCCCTTTACGAAATAAGACTAAAGGTTTATTATCTTAAGCAGGGTGCTTGTTTCTAGTGAAATACCATGAAGAAAGCTGAGGGGAACCATAACCCGCATGGTTAAATACCTTTCCCTTGTGGTTAACAAGTAATGAAAATTCCTGGGATGTTTTATTTCTCTCCCAGAGAGACTTAGAGGCCGCAGAGAAGCCAAGCACCTGTGATCGATCACGTCGAAATACTTGTTTCTCCCCCTTGTGTGTGTGTGTGTTGACTGTCCCACAATGAAGCGCAACCCACCAGCAGACACAGGTCTTGGCAAAGCGATGCCAGTAAGCTTGTGTGCTGTGATATGATATTTCTTTAAACTATTAAGGATGAAACTCTCAAGCGCCTTAGCCCTTACCCTTAACGGGTTTTGTTACCTCTTCTTTAAGAGTAAAAAAATCCAGTCTAATGGCATCCTTTTTAAACCCGAGCTTGTTTTTGTCCCCATGTTTAATGTTGTATTGCTCGACTTTGTGCGACATTAGGATCACTTGACTTCCCCCTTTTAAAGAGTTGATTAAACATGTGATTTATCAGGAAGTACAAGGTAATTACTGTCAAGCTGAAAGGTAACTAGAGTTATCTGTGTTTGACCTTATGTCTCTCTTTTCCACAGACATGTCTGGAGCTGGAGCGGTATCTCCAGACCGAGCCCAAGCGCCTCTCCGATCTCTTTGATGAGGATTTGGACTGCCTGTTGACGCCGGGTTTCATGAAAGGTGACAGCGACGAGGACCTAATGGATCCGTTGCTTCCCAGCCTGTCAGACCAACCTAGTCCGCCGCCACTGCTCGTGTCTCTGCCCAAAACCCTCCACACTCCAGCCAGCGGGAAGAACGTCGAGGCAGGAGCAAAAGAAGCCAACGGGGGCGTCCACCCCGCACAGCTGAGCGCCGTGACCTCGCTAACGCCACCCTCATCACCCGAACTGGGACGGCACCTGGTCAAACCGACACAGACGCTCACCGCAACACCTGACGGCACGCTCACACTCAAGTTGGTCGCAAAGAAAGTAGGGCTGGCTACTGCCAAATTGGTGGCGACGCAGTCCTTGCCTTCCCCTCCGGCCCGGGGGACACAGAGCGACGGAGAAGGAGGCCTGGGATCGGCAGCACTCGGTGACATCCCGGAGAACAAGAAGAGGGTCCATCGCTGCCAGTTCAATGGCTGCAGGAAGGTTTACACGAAGAGTTCTCACTTGAAGGCACACCAGAGGACGCACACAGGTGAGATTCCATCACACCATCAAGGCTATTTAATGGCGTCTTTTTCTCTTCAAAAGCAAGCAGAATGATGAAATGCACACCGAGTCAGAAATCCTGCATTCTGCTCCACTATAGCAATCAGTGAGCTCTCTCTCTCTCTCTCTCTCTGCAAGCATGGTCAGACCCACAACTCACTTTCAAGCTAAAATAAATAAAGTTCAGCCCCACTATTCAAAAGCCATCAGCACAGTCAGTAATTGCAGGATGACTGAGAGGCTGCCTGGGCTAAAATTCGTATCTTGGCCAATTCAGCCACATCCACCTCTGCTTTGCTGCTGGTGCCCTCTCGCTGAACCCTGCGAGCGAGTTGCGCTCCACCGTGCCCTTAAGTCCTGCTGCGTTGATGGCCTCGCCGTGGCTAATCTCGCTCTTGAGGCCGGCTGTTGACTCAGCGGGTTTCTGCCAGCGATAGCAATGTTAATCACTATACTAGCTCACCGGCAGTGTTCCTGACAGGGAACAAAACCCAAATAACAATGGGAGAAAGGAAAAAATAAATAAGCCCAAAGACAGAACGCCAACATCCCGGTCATGTTCATTACACGCCGGATTCAATGATGTAATTAGTTTAATCCTCTTTCTTCGGTTATTATTTCAATTGATTACTGGGATATTACAGTCAGTGCAGGATCCAAGGAAGAACGACTCTGTAACGGAAAGGATGACTACGGCTTTGAAACAGTATGTGCAAGGTCAATGGTGTGTTTTCTGATACACAATTTTGAGGAAATGGGTTACAGCCTGAACACCGGCTCTGACATGCAGCAGAAGATGGATGACGGAGGTGTGATCTATAACTCCAGCTCTAGGAGACAGAAGTAAAAATGCCCACACTCTGTCTGTAATCGCTGAAAGTTGATCCTATGAGATCATTGTAGCTGTTGACTGAAGAAATGTAATTTATTGTGGCATTAGTACCCAGGCCACTGACGAGGATGAGGGGGAGGGGAGGCAGCAGGGGGGGGAGGGGTAGTTGATTAAAAGACATCATGTTGCTAGGAAACCCTATCACATGCAGAAGGAAGGCAAGAACAGCCTGGCTCTTGGCTACGGCCACCAGTTTAAGGCTTTAGTATGCCAGTCCAGCCAGAGCTCAGAGCTTCTCCAGCCCAGGGTCCAGCTTTAACAACCCAGTGCCAACCCCACTCCGTCTCCGTACAATTTGGGTTGCCAGGCAACTACATCCCACTCACCGAAAGCGAACAGTAATTGGCTGGTGCTGCCGAGTGTCCCTCCGTTGCATGCTGCAACCGCACAGCTCTCTCCCTCGCTCTAACTTTACACACTCGCTCGCACTTTCTCTCTCTGACCGGTTGCTAAGCGACTCCATCATGCATCTGTGCCTCCTAAGTTATAATTGGCTGGTGTTGCGGTTGCCGTGGTTGCAGGTTCAAGCCTGCCTTGATGCTGTCTGACAGAGAGAGTGGAGGAGAGGGGGAGAAGAGGTGTGTGTGTGTGGGGTGGGGGGGGGGGGTTGGTGCTGTGACAGAAGGAGGGAGATGGTGCATGTTTGTGCGTGCGTGCGCGCGTGTCTGTGTCGATGGATGCAGGGGGGTAGGGGTCTCTGGCCAATTACCCAAAGTGCAGTGTGAAACGTTTGGTGTCTCGCACCTGCGGCCCCACTACTTTGCAAATCTCAGCGTAAGGGAGGGCGCTCTCTCCTTTCTGGTTCCGTCCATCTGTGTGGACGCATTGGGAATATTACTCACCGCTGATTTTATAAACCAGGAGAGCTCAAGGACAGGCAAATCCAATAAAGCAAAAAGGCACAAGCACATGGACCGCTATGCGTCTCAGTCAACCTGACCAGAGAGAATGAGAGAGATACAGAGAGAGAGAGAGCGACACCGCAGTCTGTTCATGGTTGTAGGAAATGCTGAGCAGGTTTAGTGGAAATCATTTAAAATCATTTCTTCCATTGTAATGCTGAAAGAGGGAAGGGAAGAGGGAGGAAGTTGGATTACACAGCTTGCGTTTGTCGTTCCCTTTCCTGCGTCATCCTTTACATTATATTGCTTCATCACTTGGCTTCCACATGGCAAGGGATATTCCCAGATTATACAAACACTGTTCCTGGATATCCTTTCTACGTGCCGCAAGGAACACGATTTCAATTTCGCATTTTAGCGAGTAGAGGAAAAATAAGTCGTCTCGTCACTAATTCCTTCCTGACAGATCCTCGGTCGTGTATAGACACCACCAGTCGGCACTCTTAGGCATGAGCGCTACAACCCAGCGCAGCCGTTCTTTGACTACACTTAGCGAAGCAAAATTTTACTTCGAACGACTCTTGAGTCTAGTTTGGAAGATTGGCGGACACGAGGAAGAGCAGTAACGCCGGCAGCTGGCTCGCTGCGACTACGATATTACTCCCCATTAAGCGTCATTAGGACCCCAATTACCCCTACCACCCCTGGATCCGAATCAGCACCGCCGACACCCCTCTATTTCCTTCTGCAAAACCAGGCGGCCTAGGGCCAGAGCCCCGTCTGTTCACGCGCAAAAAACGCTAGCTCGAGGCTGGGGTAGAACCGTGACCACAGCAGACACCCCACCCATCACTTTAAGCCTGATAGATACAAAAAAAAAAAAAACTACAGCGTGTTGAACAATGGAGATCGCCTCCCCCATCTGCTTAACTTCATCTGAAATTCAGATCTCTCATCAGGGGGTGGAGAACAGTTAATGGAAGCGGTTTCATGTTTTGGAAACGTGACTCTGGATTATAAATTAATGTTGTCACAGTGAATGAGTTAATTTGCACAGTCCTATCTCTCTTCTTTTTTTTTTTCCCCTCTCCATGGATTTTTATTTTTTTTTTTACAGAGGAAAATTGCTTTTGCTTTGGCTCATTGAGTGTTCCAGGCATTTGGGCTGCAGTAAGAGATGTGAATAGCGGCACACGGAGAATGAAAAGAAGAGATGGACGATAGAAATCACTGCTTAATATCACATATAATTTTGATCTCCTGTTTAATGCAGTGGATCTGTCCTGCATAGGCGCAGGCTTGTGTGTGTGTGTGTGTGTGTGTGTGTGTGTGTGTGCTTGTTTTTGTGTGAAGGTATGCGAGAGCAAAAGATTGTGCTAATCTGGAGCGTTTCACGTGTCTGCAGGTGAGAAGCCTTACAAATGCTCCTGGGAAGGCTGCGAGTGGCGCTTTGCCCGCAGCGACGAGCTGACTAGGCACTACCGCAAGCACACCGGCGCCAAGCCCTTCAAGTGCAACCACTGCGACAGGTAAGACACACGCTATCATACGCACGCACGCGGCTTCCTGCTTGTGATTAGAAAGCTCTCTCGCAGATCCTTTTCCGCGGCGTCTGAGCAGCAGGCACAGCACCTGTCTCTCTCTGTCTATCAACCTCGCTTTCCTCACAATCCCCTCGTGCACACAAATAAAATTCCTTTCAGCTGGGAATCAGCAACACTAAACTGTCTCGCTGAGAAGTGTTGCCCTCCCTCGCTCTCTCTCTCTCTCTCTCTCTCTCTCTCCGCCTGTCTGTGTGAAACTCTCCATGAAGCACAGCAGCATTTTTCTGCGTGCTAGGGTAGATCTTTTGGCAGTTAGTTTAAGACTCCCGTTCCCTCATGAGCGGTTCATTCACAGTCCGGTCCTGTGATACTCATTACCAAATTACTGCTGCGCTCCCTCACCGTCTCTCTCTCTCTCTCTCTCTCTCTCTCTCTTTCCATCTGCCCCCTTCTGCCTCCCCACTGATGCAGCATGTTTCAACTCGAGAGAACAGAGGGAAAAATAAGGGGGCGTGTTTGAAATACGCAAGTTATATAACGGCAATAAAAGGAACTTGGCGTGGCGCAGGAGGACTCGCACAAAGAACATTCCGATGGTTTAAAAAGATGGACCAGGCCGTGCTTGACATCACAGATAGAAAAAGAAAGAAGTTTTTCAAAAACTTTTAAATAAGTCCAAACTCTTTCCATTTTTATTTATTTTTTTGAGCTATATATATGTTCTAGCTGGTGAACCAGCAGCTGAATCAGTTCAGGATTTGTGTTTTTTTTCCCCCCAGTTTCTCAGCCTTTCAGAGAATAATCGCGCGAGAGACGAGCACCTACACACAAATAGTTCATTCAGACGCACACACGCGAACACAGTACATCAAACATTGTCATTACATCCCACAGTCCTGTCAGAAATGAAAGCTCTCTTTGTCTCCGTGTGATGTGACAGTGATGGGTTTGGGGAGGACTGATTGAGCATGTGCGAGTGTGTGAGCGCGAGTGTGTGTGTGTGTGAGAGTGACAAAGGGAGTGTGTGTTTCCAAAAGGGAAGAGGAGCGCGAGCGAGATTTCCATACGCACAGGGGTAGCTTTGAGTGATAGCCTGTCAGTTGACAATAGCAGGATGCTGTCATTCGGCCCGGCCGCCCGGCACAAATTACACGGCGCGCCCGCGTGCGCACACCGAGCCTGCTCCAGGTGGAAGTACAATTATACACGGCTCCCCAGCCTGCTGCCAGCATGCCACCAGGGCCTCATCCTACTGTATGCTTTCACAAACCCGTCCATCCAGATGTACTCACCTGCCTGATCAAGAAAACCTCTTCCGGTTGCTTGGACATCTCCGACGCCGTCTGTCCCAGGATATTTAACGGCCTAGGGTTTAAAGATGACACAGCAAGCTGTTTGATTCAGGACTCGTCGAGAAAGTCAGAACAGCGTCGTGCGAGGGGGAAAAAACACAAGACCAGTCGTTGGCACATAGTAATTGGCTCTGTCCGATGCCAAGCTTTTGACAACAGCTGCTTTGGATCTGGGAATGGAAGTTAGGACAGAGTCCGCTTCCTTTTGCCTCTGTCGACCCCTGGGGAACTTTTTAAATTGGGCCCTCTACTTCGTGTCGGACTTATTATTAACCCCTGCAGAACCTCGCTAGAGAGTCGGCTAATCTGATCGGAGCGGATGACGCTCAGTAGGTCCGCGACGACGAGAAGGTGCACTCTGACTGCCGCGGCTCGCAAAGAGATGGAGCAGTACCAAAGAGAGAAATGTATCCGTCCTCTACGTATATCGGGTTCAGTTCCAGAACCACACGAGGCTATGTAACGTGTGCCTAGTTTACGTTGTCACGCTAATGACGGATGACATGAAATTAATGAGATTAATGAATCAAAGCGAAGCAGACTGGCTAACTGGGCTGTCTGACGGAACATCAAGTGGAGCAGCTAGAACGCCTTCCTACTCTAGCGCGAGCAGCCCACAACAGCAGTCGACGGTGCAGAGCGAATAAACATCTAGAAGAAGAAATAATATAACCGTTCCGGTATGGAATGTTTCCCAGGACGTTCTCGCTGATCAGGAACTCTGATTGGCAATTAGGGATGAAATGAATCGTACTAATAGCACAATCCATGCTGGCTGACGGACTTGTAAAGAACAAGCGCAGCACATTTATCGTATCGTTTAAACCACGGAAACATAACCAGATAAATAAAACGATGCGTGACATTCCCCGGATCGATCATCGCTAAGTAGGTTCAGCCGTTTGAGTTTTGTTATGGAAATAGACAGATATTGATGCACAGCTAATATCAGCTCATCCAGTCGCACCCCAGCGAGTTAAGTTAGAAGTTAATTTATCCTAAATAGAACAGCCTCTCGCGTGCGCTAATGTGTGAAAAGTGATGTGTAGGCAAACAGCTGCTTCTCTCCGTCCTCTCCCTGAGCCATTCTGTTCTGCCTCCTTGAGGGACTTCATCCCAGTGTGTGTGTGTGTGTGTAAATGTGTGTGTGTGGGTGTGTGTCAAGATGATCCCACATTACCATGACAATGGACAGTGGAGAGCAGCCATGGAAAGTTTAACAGCTAATACAGTCAGCTAACACACATACTGTTACTGTGGCTCAAACACACACACACACACACACACACACACACACACATGGCTCATCATTAATCCTGCCTAATCAAGTCCAGCCCTCCTGTTGGGTGTGGAGTGGGGCTGAGTGAGGGTGAGGAGAGGGGGGTTATGGGTGTGCCAGCTGGTATGGCGGCCAGTGTCACAGGGCCATCTGTCCAGTAGCCCTTACACACACACACACACACACACACGCGCGCGCACATGCATGCACACATCTCTGTTCAGTCAACCTTTTGATTTCTCACAGCTTAGGCATTAACGCACAATACGAGAAGAAAGCACAAGGTTCGTTATTATTCAGACGCGCTCCTGTTACAGAAACCTGCGCATCACAGACGTCTGGATCATTTCAACCAAAACTAATAATTAAAAAAATCGCTTAGTCAATCCAAAATCTCACAACGACCTGACAGCATCATATCATTTGCACATTGCCTCGATTTCTTTAAGCAACACTGGCGCAAGCAAGCGAAATCTATAAATCCATCGTAACCATCCACCTGTACGCCTTTTCCTCAGCGCTCTTCCTCTGCCTGTTCTCCAGGAGCACTAATTAATAATGCATACAGCCGAAGGCAAATTCAAATTTTAATTCTTCATTTCAATCCCACACACGTTTTGCTGCTTTTTTTTTTCTTTTCTTTATTACTAGCCGTGATTCATCACTGTGTGTATGATTGTTCAGTCTATGGTGATGGTGTATGGATGGAAAATGGCTAGAACGTCTCCACTGTTTCTTTCTCCGGAGCAGTAATCAGCTGTGAGATTAATCAAGTTATAAAAAAAAAAAAAAAAGCATATGGCTCGGGTCAAAACCAACCGCCGTGATTCGAGCTTTGTGTATGTAATGAGATTTATAGAGCTGTCTCACTACCAGTGGTTGAAATAAAAACACCAACACTCCAGCCCGTCTTCAGTTTTCTGCTACATTCCAAAAAATAAGTAAAAAGTTATTCGATTTCTTTAACAAAGAACAGCAGAGTCGCAGCGTGCATCAGTAAGCTGGCACGCTTTCGACTCGAGACGATCTGTCATTAACTTAGGGAGAAGAATCTACCGCTTAAATATTCATTTTTGTTTCCCCCCTGAAAGCCAAATGTTGTTTTCTTTCTGCTCCGAAAGACTCCATCTGCAAAGCCTGGGCTGACTGTCATATGGTCCCCCATCACTGTGAGACCCCGGCTCGATTCATCAAACGCTGGTATGCTAGGCTAGGATCTCATGATTAGCTAACATGCACGTTTTCCCTCTCTCTCTCTCTCCCTCTCTCTCTCTCTCCGTCTCTCTGCAGGTGTTTCTCCAGGTCTGACCATTTGGCTCTGCACATGAAGAGGCACATCTGAGGAAAGAAGGAGCCACGAGACGAGAGTGAAGGAGAGAAGGAGAGACAGAGAGAGAGTGGGGAGAGGGGGATAAACGTCTAAGGAGAAGAAGAGTTGTGCCCCGTCCAGAGATGAAGACTCCTGTGGAGACATCGAAAAGAACCCGAAGGAAACGGAGGCCGACGCAAAGCAAAAAAAAAAAAAAAAACGCGAGGCAACGAGACCACAAGAGCAGAGCTTGCTGGATTCTTCACTTCTTGACAGTTTTCAAAATGTATACTCATGCCATTTTCTCATTTAAAAAAAAAGAAAAAAAGGTTTCGTAGCTCAAGCCTCAAGCTTGGGAATCAGACACTGCCAAACGATAGGCGTTTTGGTTTTGTTTTTCTCCGCACTATTGCTCTTCTTTGTACAGTACATCATAAGTATGGGACGGAAGACCTGTGAACACTGCATTGCTCACGAAACACATTTCGCATTTAATCAGAAAACAACACTTCAGCTCTGAAAATGTACCTGTGCTCGCAGTTCGACAGACTAAACAAGGGGGAAAAACACACACACACACACACATACACACACAAAAAAAAAAAAAACTTCTTTCTTCTTCCGTCTGCACCAAGGACTCATAATAGAAACCGAGCCGCGGTTCACGCCATGTACAGCAAGCTGCCACTTTGGAGGACGACGTTGCCAAACATTCTGGACAGTGACCAATGGAGCTAGTGGCCAAAAGCAAGTCCCTGGAAGGAGCCCCTGCGCTGACCTCCTCTGCTCTTCGCTTCAGAGCGTGCTCCTCTCTTCACGCCTGTCACCTCGCAGGCAACCGAAACAATGCGCAGCGACACTTTCTTGCCTTTTCTTTTTTTTTTTTTTTTTTTTAAAGACAGTGTTACAAAAAACAAATGATTTTTTTTTTTTTTTTTTTTTTGTGAACTGATGTCTTAAAACGTAAGAAAAAAACAAAAAAGAACTTTTTTTGCGTACATGAGCGTGAATGTGCACATACGGGCACCGGGTTGTTTGGGGGGGGGGGGGGGGGTTTGGGGTTGAAGGGGTGACGTTGAAATGCAGCAAGTTGGTGCGAAAGGTTCAGTTCACGACTCAGCACTGACAGCGAGGAGTTTGAGGAATAACACATGGAACCCCAAAAGAATCTGGGATTCGGACTCACAACGCCAGGGGTTGGGAGGAGGGGGGTTGATCTGGGGGGGGGGCTACTGTTTTAATTTCACTCCGTTCCAATTTGATGCAGACTGTTGCGCAAACCTGGCGTCGGCGCGGACACCGCGCGTGCGATGCGCATTAACACTGGAAACGTTGGCCGACTTGATGCTGAGACTGGATCCCATTTAGCTGAGCTCGTAAACTGCGCATGGGAGACGGTGGGGGGTTTGTCTCCGGCTGCAGCTCCCGGATAAGGATTTAGGAAGCAGGCAGATCACGTGACTCTCGGACTAGAGACACCGCTGGAGCATCAGGATCCCAAAAAATTTTTAAAAAAGGAACCCAGTGGCATCGCGCCAGACGAACTTTGTCTGCCTGTTTCGTATCCATTGTCTGCACTGACTTTTTTCAACGTTCTCTGTGCTTTTTTTTCATACAGACAAAAATGAAAGAAAAAAAAAAAACAATAAAAAACATGAAAAAAAAACACAAAACTATTACGAGGAAAAAAAAACAGAAAAATTAATCTCTCTCTCACATAGACACGCGCACGCAACAAAAACACACAGAATGGGGTTTTTTTTAGCTCATGGCTCTTTTTCAGAGATAAAGCTGAAAAAAATAATCAAGGGAAAAATAATTATCATGTTAATGAATGAATTAGAAACAAAACACTGCATGGCAGCCTCTCTCAAACATACACACTTACGCACACGGATTGCTTCCCGGAATTTTTATTTCTTTTTTTTTTTTTTTTCTTCTCGTTATTTATTTATTATTTTTTTATTAGTATTGTTCTATTCCAATATCTTCAAAAGTAGGATTTTTAATCCATTGTTGTTTTGGAGTAGGATTTCTTTTCGCCTGAAGTCAAGCTTTCAAGTCAGATGACGAGAGCTCATTCACATGTTCGAGCTGCTACGCCGAACCAGGCCTAGGATGAGCTCTAGCATAACAATCAGATTCGGAATAATTGTGAATGAGGTTATAATCGCCGTTCCCGAGGTCGCGCAGGATGTTGGAGAAACGAAGGAGGAGGAGAATCAGTAGCGTCGTTTTGTTTAAAATTGAGCTGTAACGTTAAGATCATCGGGCATGACCCGATAAAAAAAAAAAAAAAAAAATACAAGGCCTGCTCCTCCTACTTCATTTTCTTCTTCACTAATACACACACTTTCACTACTATTCGAACACAATCTACTCAATCGTATGTTCTGTTTCTTCTCGATTTCTTTTTCTTTTTGTCTTTCATGCTTGCTTTATTCTCCAGGTTTTTGGTTTTCACTTGAGTTGAGATGCAGAAATCATCTATCGACACGATAGACGCTCGACCTTTCAATCAGTCCGGGGCCTTCGTCTCACTTTAGTCTAGACCACGGCATCTATACAGCGATGCAAGCAAAGCAGGACACATTCCACAAGGAGCGCTCATACGAAGTATAAACAGCATGGTATCACTTAGTCGTAGGGCGTCAAGGTTTCTTCCGTGCCCGAAAAAACAACGGGAACAAATTCAGATCATTCTGATGCAAGTCAAATGAGATACGAGCGGCTCTCGGCGCGTAGTCCTTGAAACCAGCACGATTTCCTCCAACTTTTAAGACTCGAACGGAAGTTTCCCATGTTAAGATTTGAGGATCAGAAAACATCTCACTGTTCTTTCTGTCTTTCTTTCCTTCTGTCCGATAATGAGCCTGAAAAAAAAAGAAACATTTTAATCACTTCCATATTCCAACCTGTAAATTGCCATTGTAAAGACTACAAGACTTCAACCGAAGACAATTATTTTTTTGCGTAGAAATATTATAACGTTCCAGAACCTACCAAATGATTATGAAAATAAAGGCCCGTTCCATTCAAATAGCAATCAGCATGCTCCAGACATCGCCTGCACTCTCTTTGAGTTTTGATCACACACTTTCACACCCCCCCCCTTTTCTTTTCCTCTCTCCAAACGCAACGACAGCAGTGATCAATGCACAATCAACTACAGCAGGAACATCAAATGCACACTTTGCCCAAAGATTTATGCGTCTGCAAGCAAACTGCTGAGTGTTTAAAAAAAGAGAGAGAGAGACGGTGAGATAGAGTGTGAGAGAGAGAGAACGAGGATTTTTATTGTTTTTCCCCTCATTATTATCACTTATCAGACGCTGTCCCCTAACCTCCACCCTATATCAGCTGAAACGCATCAACCCTTGTTCTTTTTTTTTTTTTTTTTCCTCCTAAGCATCAGTGTGTGGCCATTGTCATGGTCTTGGGTATGTGTGCTTGTAATATAGTCATTTAGTAACTTTTCTCGATTTTCTTTTCTCGTCCTCTTCAAGTAGCAGTGCAGTAACAGCGAGGTAGTCGCATCGGTTTTAGTACATTACTTATTATACAGTGGAGTTTACTGTTTCTTAAGGAGGTCAAAGGAGTCCGCGGGAACATGAGAAACGCCTGTTGCGATACAATCCCAAGCTCACGCAATGGAACAAACATCTGGAAGGGGTGGATAGCTTAAATTGTTATCATTTTTTTTATTTATTATTATTATCATTATTATTATTATTGCCTGTCATTTGGAAAATGACTGGTGGTTTCTTTTAGTTTACAAATTTGTACCATTTAGGGGGGGGGGATTTAACCACTATAAAATGTTGCATACAGAGTATTAAAAAATTATCTTTATTACTTCCAATTTAAGAACTATTCTAATATTTGGCTCGTAACTACTATTTATTGGAGATTTTTATTCCTGAACCAACATCCAAGATTTTTTTTTATTATTTATATATTTTTTTCATTTGGATCTCATCACCAGTCAATTAACTATAAGAACTTTTGATAACCAGTGAAACCATTGGCTATCCATATCGGAAGCCACTTTGAGAAGCCCTGATCTCAGGTACAATCCTTCCACCGAAATTACAAAAAAAAAAAAAAAACATCCTTCCGTTATATTTTGGCTTAAACAGGGTTATTGCGTAACAAAGATTACGGCGAAGCAGAGGGATCTTATGAACAGGCGAACGTTTCCGCTCGACTCTAGCGCCTCTTACAGATTGTAGGTGTTTGCAGTTCTTAGTTTAAAACATAAGCATTTCGATACGAAAACACGCGCACTTCACGTGTACTCCTAGCGTAGTCTGCTATTCCGCACCACTGTCGTCGATCATCCACATTACTCATAATGTTGTGAGATTTCAAGATGCACCTGTCGCGCAGAGCACCGAGTAGTAAAAACACACTCGGTCTGACATTTGAGTCTTTTATCCCATCACGGTTGGATCAGTCCTGGCAAGAACAGGAAGCGCTGGTACAGCGTGTCAGTGGACACGATCCGGTTTGATCCTGGACGATTTGCTTCTGCTCATGTTTTGTGACGATCTGTGCATCTTGAATTCCGTCTCTGTCTGCTGTGCTTGTCTAAACTCTGTGTCAGTATATACCGGATTCACCAGTACTTTCCTTTCCTCTTGCTATATATATATATAATATAATAAGTATATATATATAATAAGTATATTTATATATATCTACATCATACCCAAACTCATTGTGTCCCCTCTGGTTTGGACAAGCCGCAAGCTGCTCCCGCATCACATAACCCCCGGTCCGTTATCTGCCGTGTATTCGAACCACTAGATCTCTACCTTTCGCGTGTGCAAAATCAAACCGTCGCAGGCAGTCAATAACCAAGGAGCGAGCCACCCAACGACAGACCTCAGCTAACACAGTTCCTAGAACAGGTGCTTTTCTTTGCTCGGCCGCTTCCTCTGCCATGGCCGGCCACGACAGCTTAGCACAGGTTGTGTCAGAACTAAAGGGAATACAGTATATGCCGTCACTTATACACACACATACACATACATACAACAACAAAAAATCACACCACTTGTACAGCACGTTTCTCACTATAACAGTACCCCCACCATCACCACCACCGTCCCCACTCCCACACCGCCATGTTCATCATTGTAACCGTTCTCTACCCATCAACCCTCCACTTCCCGCTTCCTTCGTGCTCACTTCCTCTCCGTTTTTTGTTTTTATTTAATATTTTTCTAATCGGTTCCTTCTGATGTTTTGTTTTGTTTCCGTTCATTTTGTTTTTTTTTTTCTCCTTTTTATTTGCTGTACAAAGTGTTTAAATATTATTTGTATGATATAATGTTAGTATGGTAATGTTCTTTATTAAGGAAGAAGATGAAATTTATTTTTGTTACTGGTCTGTTTCATAATTCTTTTTTAAATTGGTATTGTAAGATATCTATGCAAGAACTGTTCAGTGGAGCGTTTTTATTTAAGAATGTAATATGTGTAATAAATGGTAGAATCTGACTGCTTCTCTGTTGTTGGCTTCTTCTTTTTTTCTTTTTCTTTTTTTTTGTGACAAATAAAGCGAATCCCTGGGACGGAGGGAGATAAAAAGGGAGAAAATTAACAAGGGAAGTCTTTTCATGTAGCTACCAAACTTTTGGCAGGGCTTTTTTCAAAGACTCGAGACTCATTACAAAATTATCTGACTTTTTTTCTTTCTTTTTTTTCGCCTCTCTCAGGAAAGAGGAACGCTCTGCAACAATGGCTCTCTATACAGCTTCTATTAATGACTTCTTTTGTGCCCAGCAGTGCATTTTACCAAAGAAGGGAAAGACTGCACACTACTGTTCACCATAAGAGCACGTGTACAAATACTGGTGCTCCCTCCCGATGCGTTCATAGCGGTTTTAACACTTAGACCCCCTCGTGAGGATCTACGACCTCCTCCCACCAACAACTTGTCTCTTAGGGACACTTTGTGCACCTCGTCCTTTAATTAGAGCTGTTACCGCTGCACCGGCCGCCATTTGTAAAAACCCATGGCCATGACTTACAGATTAGAAAGGCGTAATCAAGTAACTGATGGCTAATTAGAGACTAATTATAAGGAAGAAAAAGGGGATTTTACAGCACTCTGGTCATGTTAATGTCGTTCAGAGAGCGACATCTACGCATGGACCCCCCTCCTTATGGTTGTAATTGAAATTTGCACCATCATTGTTGAGCTCCAACAGGACTCTGAGGCCCAGTTCAATTTAAAATATTAAATCCCTCCTTCACTAGTGTCTCTTAAAGCATTTAGATTATACGTCATTCTGCGTAATTCAGTCTCTACAATTAAGGTTTAGTCACAATCCAGTTCTGGCGGGAAAAAACGACGCACTAAATGAAGACTGATGCAGGGAAGGAGGAGGTTTTTACGACATTAAGGGGGAAATGAATAAAAGCTAATGGGACGGGAAGCAGTTTTGAGTCTCATGATTTTTTTTTTTTTACCTAACCACAACATGCATTTTGCATGCCTTGATTAAAATCAGAACCGTGAGCAATAATTAATCTTAAGCAAAATTCTGTAATTGAGGGGTAGCATGTGGCAGCGAGTGCTTAATGAACTGACGCATCAACTCTTACACACATGCGAAAGGGAAAGGACGCTCGATTCTGCCTGTTGTCATTTTTCGGCGGTCTCTTGAGGGCCGTGTCAGCTACTTAATGTGCATATCGCAGCCCACCCATTCAGCAGAGCAGTCACCCCTCTCCCCTTGGCGCAGGGATGAATGGCTACGTCCAAAACCACACACGCCTATTGCTGTAATAAATAGTACCACTGCTGGCGTAGCATAATGGCCTACATTATAAAGCTCTCTTCCTTTGTTTTCTGAGAGGCCACTAGACTACGAATTTGGGTTACTGCTTCGCAAAAGCAAAAAAAATTAAGAACCTTTTGAGGTTGCTACTAGACTGAATAAGTTCAACCCTCTGAAATGAGCTATAAATATTTTTTAAGAATATGCTACACTGTTTTTGAGGCAAAAGAAGAAAGACATTTCATGATGATGTATTGGTTGGTTGTAAAGAAGTCTTAAGGACGAAGTGAGCACTTAGGCTGCGTATCACTCTCAGAAGGAAACGCTATCCACCCTCTTCTGCATACATGAGCTCACTGATGCTCACGACTGTCGCTTACAACACAAACAGTATAATATCCATTACACTCAAAGAATATGGACAATTTTGCTCTCTTGGCAAGAGATAAGGATTTGTTACTGTATCATGCTATGAAGATATTGTAGCTATTTAGTAGATAGTAATATATACTAAATTCTACATATTCTGCGCAATTTAATGCTAAAACCTGCTTAAATTATATATGTATATATATATATATACAGTATATATATAATTTAAGCAGTTTTTAGCATTAAATTGCACAGAATGTAGAGTTGCGATTCTCTGAATCAAGTGTCCTTTGAGTCTCCGAAGCCAAATAAAGGAAACCATAACTCAGCAGGAACCCTAACACTGGATGACAGATAACATTCACTCTTAAGTTGTTTTTGAAAATTAGAATGACTTTGATACAATGACGATGAGAATGTTAAATGAATGACCCTAACACAATGTTACAACATTTATTCTGAGCATGAAGGCCATTCGCACCACATCCAACCACATCCGCAAGTTTCTAACAGGGTTTAGGAGATTGGGACAGACACAACAGCTTCCCACACACAGCGCATGTATCTCATGTCATGCATTTCTTAATATGTAGAATGACACTCACTGTACATGCGTTTAAGAGCTTTAACAGCATGTTCCCTTGTGCTCCAGAATATCCAACAAATACAAATTGCACTTAATACCTACAGTAGATTCTGTGCTAATGTAATTATGTGCCTATTTACTTTAAATAAACATATATTTTTTCTTCTGAAATAATACATTAATTATCTGTGAAATTGCAATGTTGTCACACGTCCCCCGGTTTGTTTTCCATCCCGTCACGCCAGAGCATTTCTCCCTTTTTAAAAATAACAAGTCAGTCTCTGTGAGCTCATCACTGAAGAAGTGACATTACACACACTTGTTCTAAAGAACTTGTTGCTGTTTATTCCGTTGTCAGAGTGTCAAGCCATCCAACACTGATGTATGAATAAATTATGGTAAACTGTTGTTTAGGAAAAATTAAAGAATAGTTTCACAAAATATTTAAATTTTATGACATCTGAAATGCCATGTGGTGCCTAGTGTCTTGGAGTTATGGCTATGGAGTAATAGCTACTCTACTACAGGGTGGGTGAAAAGTAACTAGTAGGGATGTAACAGTATTGTAAATACGGTCGTACCGCAATAACACTTTATTTTGATAATACCGTGGTCGCATGACGGTAAAATGATGGGTTTTCTGAGAAAAGTTTGCTCAGGCGAATGGAGCGAACGGGAGGTAGCGGGAACTACAATTCCCATCAGCCCAGGCGTGGCCATCATCCTTTGCGGTCTGTTGTCGCTACAGGTCTAGTAATGCGCACATCCGATTTAAAACCCGCTTACTCCGTAATGATTAATTACTCTTTCCATCTCTTTTCCTTCGCCGCTAATAGCAGCACCCGCCATTTCCGCATTACTGGATCTGTAGCGACGACAGACCGCAAAGGATGATGGCCGCGCCTGGGCTGAAGGGAATTGTAGTTCTCGCTACCTCCCGTTCTCTCCATTCGCCTGAGCAAACTTTTCTCAGAAGACCTATAGTTTTATCGAGTCATTTCGGTTTCTCTCTGAAAAGAAACGAGAAAGGGAAAAAAAATCCTGTCTCTGTCTGAATAAGTGAGTGAATGAGGTGAGTGTTTTCAAATACTCATTCAGCACATGGGCCAGCTGCAATAAGTAGGCTGCTATTTTTATTTTTTCTGAGTTTTCCAGAATACTAAATTGAAACTTTTTTTTACATGGTTTAATAATTTTTTGTTATTAAAATTGAAAATTTTAAGTTTATGTTTCAAAGTTTACAGATAGATGGCTAATTTGTATGCCATTGATATGTTCAGTGTTCATGTATACTGTTTAATAAACACTTCTGGCACTTTTTTCGAGTCTCTTCATTAGTTTTGTTTTTCCTGTAAATGATTCAATCAATACCGTACCGTGCCATTCATACCGAGGTATTACCGTACCGTGAAGTTTTGATAATGTTACATCCCTAGTAACTAGGTATAAAAAATTGGTAATATCCATATTTCTAATACAAATTTATTGACTTTATTACATAGGAAAATGAAAGCAAATTTTTTTATTTCATTATAGGCCACGGTGGCATCAAACAGTTTCCTCAAACGCTCTGTCTTCTGAAGGACGTCATTTGTGATATTGCGAGAACCTCCTGAATCCGTGCCTCCAAGTCCTCCAGTGTGTCCTCCAGCATTTTCCAGGATGTTGGCTGGGATGACGCGGACCTCATGAATGGCCTCCATGAAGTCCAGATCTCACACAATGTGATTTTTTCCTGTGGGGCTACGCAAAGGAGGATGTGTACAGGACAAAGGCAGTACATGTACATGTATAATTTGTTTCAATAAATTTGTATTAGAATTATATACTTTATTACCATTTTTTTAATGGCTAGTTAGAGTTCACCCACCCTGTATTATCCAAAAAACAACAATCAACTCTGTCACATCCAGCATAGTTAGTTCTCTAGGTTAAAATGTTGGGTTGAATGTTGAACATTTCTTAGTAAATGACTCAAAAGACACTGGCCTCAGAGGCTACAATCACATTACCAGACTGATGATAGTCTGATTTTCTACCCTAATTAGACACAAATAAGAAAATCTTTTAGGGCATATAATTGCAGAAATCTGATGTTTTTCAGATCAGATCTGAGTCACCATTATATGTGGTCCTAGATTGGATATGTATCCAATACACAGTCATGTGACTTGAATGAGAATGGTCAGATCGGAACGCATGAGACCTTTCTCTTCACATCCGCAGGGCTTTCTTCCTTCTTCTAGACCTCAGCAAATACATCCAACTAACTGCCTGCCGTCCTCCAGAGCAAAATCCCAAGCATATCTTTTGCTAAAATTGCATTCTTTGTTTGAAATGAATGAGTGGTTGCACAAATATGGCATGTTTTAACCTAGAGAACATGAGCTGGAACAGATGCGTCAATATTAGAGTCAGAAAAAAGTCACTTACAGTCACTTAAATGTGAACTGTCATGATATGCAAATCTGATCTGACCAAAAATGTAATAATGTGGCCTGTAATGTGAACGAGTTAACTAGCGTCCATGCTGATCGCATGAATACATCAAGGACAATAAATCTAGTTTATGCTCCATCTAAACACTGGGTATGTTTCACATTATCAGTCACATTTATAATATTACTGAAAATAAACGAAAAAAAGAATAAAAGGACTTACTTTCCTATGATTTTCAGAAAAACTGATGATGCATGTGACTGGATTCAGGTAACAGAGTTGAGTGAATGTTGTGGTACATTATTCATGATCTATAATAGATGACTCATGGAAAAAGAAGTGTCAAGCCTGAGATGTTGAACGCCTCAAGACGATACGGCAAATATGATTTGTGAAGCATTTTAATGGTTGTACAGTATTTCAAGTCAAAGTGGAGTTACAGTATAGTGAACTGGGACAGGGAAGATGTTTTTTGTTAAAGAGCTGTAGAGTTTTTCATTTTTGAATTTCTTTATCTAAAACACCCTTTTGCTATCGAACGACACTCCGTCTATATTTAAATGCTACTTATTTAATATACAGTACATATATACATACTGTACAATAGGTGTGCTTTACGAAAGTGTAATATTAGTAGGAAGCAAACAAGAAATGATGCATTAAATGCACACAAATGTTTTATTGAACAGCTAACAGCTAATATACTGTTCAGAATGCAAGAGTGTACATTTCAAGGTAGGAAAAGGGTTCAGGTGGCGACGTGCGCGTGTGTCATATATTAATGTAACACGTCCTTGTGCCCTTGTATGAGTGCCAGAGACAACCGCGCCAAATTTAGTGTGTTGATTAAATGGATATTACGCCGCTGATGTGATTATTGCTTTAATTGGGCTAAACCCCTGTAAATGATGCTAACTAACAAAAGGTCATTTAATTAAGCAGGTGATAGCTGAAGATAATGTGTAATTTGCGAGACTCACTGGCTGACTGAGAAAGAATGGAACGATGTCTTCCGTTGCATGGATCTCGCCTCACAGTGCCGTTCGCTTGATTGTGTCGGGGTAAACATGCTTCGACGTTCCCAAAGGAGAGCATTCTGGGATTTGTGCAAACATGACAACAAATGAGAGGCGAATAAGGAAAGCTCTCAAGAGCCTGACTCTATTAAAGATTGCATCTAAAATAAAACGAAAAACAAGGGACGAGAGAGAGAGAGAGAGAGAGAGAGCACACCTAGGGTAGACGACAGCTTCCTATTTCTGGAGTCTCTAAAAAGAAAGTGATACTTTTAATTAACGACTAAAGATTTGGATTTTCACCCAGGTTCATTAATTCAGACTATTCTACCATGACAATGGTACGTGATTAGATGAACAACGAAGTACGAAGCTGTTATGAAAAAGATATTCCTATGACATTTCAATGTTTGGATGAAATTTCGAAAACAGATGCTGATTCATTTCCTTACGCTGTTTTATTTATATTGGTCCTAGCGAAATGTTTTAATGCCTCGTTAAAAAGCACGTTCGTTCTTAATGCTGGTAGAATGGGACGGCAGTGAGGCCTAAAGATAGGAAGAGTCATGGGAATAATATTTACTTCGCCGGAGATGATGGCTTCTGCAGGGGCCTGTTTCTAAAAGAAGTTTCCCATGGCTGATGCAAGACAGGAAATGCTCTCCAACATGATACGATGGAAACAGGAAATGAGAGGAAATATGGTAGTTTAATTAATGCATGCTCCAGACAATACTAACATCCTTGGACATGCCGAACCAGAGAAGGAGACTACTTTATTAAAAGAATCACATTAGACTTTTATTAGACATTTATTTATATGAAATTAATTACGTAAGATTTTATGATTATGTGTTAAGAGTTGAACGGCGGCACGGCGGCTTGCACCTCCAGGTTCTGGTTTCGATTCCTGCCTGTGTGCATGGAGTTTGCATGTTCTCCCCGTGCTTGGTGGGTTTCCTCCAGGTGCTCCGGTTTCCTCCCAAGACATGAAGACTACGTTAGCTGGCATTCTCAAATTGCCCATAGTGTGAGAGAATGAGTGTATGTGTATGTATGTGCCCCACGATGTAATGGTTCCCCGTCCAGGGTGTACCCCGCTTCGTGCCCTAAGTCTCATGGGATAGGCTCCAGCTTCTCTGCGATTCCATATACAGGGTAAAATGGTATAGACGATAACTGTATTTGGTATTTCAAGGGCTAAAAACGGGCATGCATTAATGCATGCTTCAATCAGTGTTACTGTAGCTCCTCCCATGTCAAGACATAAAAAAAAAATTATGATTTTTTACTGAAGCTGAAGTTTATTCAGTCTTAAAAGTCACCTTTTTATCTTGTTTGCAATCTATAAAACGGCTGAAAAATATTAATGTAGCACACAGACTAAAGTGTGAAAACAGTGTCAATATATACTGCAGCCTTCTCATGAGGAAAGAACGTCCCTTGAGGCCTTTTGTCAAGAAAAGCAGGAAGGAAACCCGAGTACAGGAGTATAGGAGGAGGTCTGCTACTAGAGAGTGTAACTCATTTGCATATATCTAAGTGCAAAGCAAAAAGATTTAAACTAACATTTACTCACATTTGAATCAAGTCATAGTGTGTAACTAATGTCTCTTTCCTGATTAAATATCAATATAGTTAGTTTTTTTATCTAAACCATTCAGATACACAAAAATCCTTTGAGTTGCAATTACAGCATCCAATTTCCTGATGCACCACTTGTAAATTGAGTCCATTATGATCTCAGTATCGAGCAAGAGGTTCTAATAAACCAAGAGGTAAGCATGGTATCTTGATAGTGCAGGCGCACTGGGGTTCGATCTGAAGAAGCAGCTTTAAACGGGATTGCCAAAGGTCGAGGCATGGCAGGGTTAGAGGTTGCAGAGGGGTCAGCTGCTCAAGGCACTTCAGGCAAATCTTCTTAGCACGCCTGGACAAGCTTAACTCGATAAGCAAGGCAATTACACTGTGGAGTTAAGAGCACTACACAATAAATACATCAAAAAACTTATCTCGCAGCGACTATAGCTCAAGTGCTCATTAAGGTTGTTCAAGTGCTCATTACTTGGTTCAAGACATTTTCCTCCTTTAAACATACAAACTTTCCTACCCAACTTTTCCACTCTGTACTACACACCATTTGTTTTTTGCTCCTTGAGGGAACACATCATATTCCGCCAGCTAAGTGCATGTCAGAGAAGGAAGGGAGGAATTTTCCCCCTCATCTGCTAATTGTATAAGCTTGTCACTTCCAATGTGTTTCGTTATCGGAAAAAAAGAAAGTGCTTTTTTTTCCCCCTTCTTGTGATTTCCAAGTCTGCGGAAGGCATGTAACGAACGTATTCACCAAATCCCACTGACCCCTCATCATGTCGTTCGACACCTCTAATCGAGTTTTGATTGTATCAGAACATTAGGACTAAATCCTCTAAGACCATTCCATTCCCAGTGATGCTGACTGGTCACTCGGGTTATTTGCGAGCAGACGATACCCGTCTTTTATAATCCTATCTGCTTGAACACTCACCTATCGTTCCGTGTCTTTATCAGACAGCAGCTGGAGTGTTCTTAAATTTTCCTGAGTAAACACATGCACATGTGAAGAGGTTCTAGGAAGCTTATCTCAAATCCCAGCCTCTTGTCTCTTTCCCGTCACTATCTCTGCATAAGTCACCCCCGCCATCAGTGCAGGGCTCAGGAGTATCTGAGGCTGTCAGTCTATATCCTCAGATCGCTGCAGCTTTATTGTTGAAGCTGTCTTTTATGCTGACTGACTCTATCATCTCCTCAATTGGGCTGAATTTGTCTGCAAATGTTCCTTTACAAAAATGTAGTGTAGTGTAGTACTCCATGATCCTATGTGACATTTAAACTGTGGTGCTGTGAAGGCTCCTTAGATATTACACATTGTTTAAATCTTTCCTTTTTTGCTCAGTAGAAAATGGCGTCAGACCAGGTCTCATAATGATAATATAAAAAAACTCCTCTGTCTAAAAATCAAGTCTAGTACACTGCCTGGACTAAAAAAAAGTTGCTTTTAGCTTTGATTATGGCACCAATACGGTGGCCAATTTATTATGAAAATATGGTTCCTCATGCTCCCAGAAATGTTCTTCCACAGCTTGTGCCATCAGGAAAGTAAAGAATGCATCGATGTGATAACCTGGTCATTCAGAACAATCAGGTCGTCAGCTGGCTTCAGTTTATGGCCAAATAATGTTGCTAGGTTTAGACCTGACCCAGATCATAACACTGCATCCAGAGACTTGTACAGTGGCCACCAGGCATGATGAGTGCATCACTTCATGTGCTTCCCTTCTTACCCTGACACTCCATCGCTCTGCAATAGGGTCCATCTGACCTTATCAGACCATACGACCTTTTTTCATTGCTCCAAAGTCCAATCTTTATGCTCACTAGCAAATTGAAGCCGTTATTCTGAGGAGTCAAAGTAACAAGTGGTTTTCTTATCGAGACAGCTGTTCAGTTCAAATATTTTGAGTCAGATTGACCCTTCCGAGAAAATTATTATTTTTTTGACCTGGGAATGTATAAAACAGTTTATGTCTTAATTTCATGGAGACCCATGATGTGTTTTAAAAAGCAAGTTTAATTCTTTGTATGAGTCAGGTCTCACATGTTATTACAGTCTTTGAAGGCCAACTTGAAAGGAAGGTTATTTCTCCCACTGCCTGAAAATAGACATTCCGGGCGAATACATTCACAAAGCAAGAAATGCTTCTTTGGTTTTACTTTGGTTTTTCATTTGCTGAATAATGAAAAACACAAGTCACGTGTCTGTGTAGAAATGCAAACCGGGGCAACACGTGTAGGTTTAATGCTTGGTTACTTTTACAGTGTAGATTACTCAGCCTTATAAGTCAAAATTCTGCAAGAAGTCCTTTTTTTTTCAGGGGTGTAACCTATATAGAAAAGGGGGAAAAGAGACCATGCAGTCTTGTCTTTCATCCTGTGTTATTCCTGTGCTTTCGGGCTGAGAGGGAAAAGGAAAAGGAAGCCCAGAGTGACACACATACGCATGCACGTTCTCTCAGCGGTGCTGACCAAAACACATTTCCTCTTTCTCAAGGTCTACATTGTTGTGATTGCAGGTGTGGACTGGGGAAGTATGGAGGGGGGGCATGAACTGTAGCTCTTTCACCTAGTGCCTGCAGAAAACACACTTTCCAGCTGTGGTGAATGGTGTGACACAGAGCACCAGCATGCCGAAGCTTCCTTTTATAGCCATAATTTTTACCCCAGATTTAAAAGGATTTTTCTTTTTCTTACTCAACTCAAACTTCAGATTCTCCACAGAAACTGGATGAAATAGAAATGTACGGGGAGTAAGATAACCAAAAAAAAGAGGATGCATTGCCTTAGGAGCTGCTGTCCTTTGCATTTCAGCAACAAACACCGTAGGAAGTCTCCCACAGCGACAGCAGCGTATCATGTGGATGAAGGGACTCAGAAGCTTCCAGCAGAGATACAGACAAACGTAGGCCCAATATGCCAGTCTGATGCCCCTGGAGTGGCCTGTGAGAGGCTTTTTGTATGTTATCACATGACTGGGGAATGAGGAAGAGCCACCATGACAGACCATCAACTCTGGCCGCCAGCACTTTTATGACAGTTGGCCTGGTTTCCACTACACAGACACACACAAGCACAAGCACTCACATTATCCAGCCGTCCTTCCTGGAGTCCACTGTGCCCTTGGCTGACTCCGCACTGAATAACTCATCCCGTTCACCGTCTCGGCAAACGAGACGATTTTACGCTGCATGGAGGCCTGTGAGCAAAACAATGGAAAGAGTAGAACTCATTGAGGTAATTTCCCAAAGCTGTAAATGGCAAGGGCAGTGGAGAAGCCAGGAGAGAACAACATTTGTTCCATTATCTAATTGCCCGTTTGTGAACAAAAATTTGCAGGACATAATTTCCTTAACACGTAATTTTTCCCTTGGTCAAAACCAAAGATTCTACTTTATTCCACTGCTGACTTCTTGTCAGATTTCTGCTGGATCTGGAGCCTATCCTGGGAATGCTGGGTGTGAGATGGGAATTCACCCTGGATGGCAGGGTCTAGAGGTAATTTAATAAAAACCAGTCCATCTATTGGCATCTTCTTGGGAGGAGGGAGGAAACTGGAAAAAAAAATATATATAGACAGTAACCCATTCTTAGGATCAAACTGGGAAACCCTGGGGCAGTGAGCCAGCAACAGCCCTTTTGCCATGCAAAAATAAAGAAATCAATAAATCCGATCTACATGGTGGCATAGCATGGCACATCCAGGGTCCGGGTTCGTTCCTGCCTTGAGTCTGAATGTAGGGAGTTTGCATGTTCACTGCATGCTTGGTGGGTTTCCTATGCTTGAGTGTACTGTATATATTTGTGTGTCCTGCAATAGATTGACACCCTTGTGTCTCCCCAGTCTCCTGTGATAGGCTCCAGGCCCCCCGTGACCATGTATACAGGATAAAGCGGTATAAAGCATGAATGAGTGAGTGAGTGAGTCGCTACAGTATATTCACATATAAACATAGTTGCTCTGTAATTAACAGTATTATTTTAACTCAGGGCACGGATGTGTTTTTTGGTTGCATATACAAAAGGAAGTAATTGGATTAGATAACTTTTATTTAAATATTTTGGGGCTTTCGTTATTATGTAAAAAAAAATGTTTTCATCTTTTAGTAGCTCTGTAGAAGCCAGCGTATTACTTTGAATAGCTGTTCAATGTGCTTGTTTCTTTATATCTTCTAAAAGATGAACAACCTCTCGTAATTTCGGCTTGAAAGCTTATCTCGCCCGTTTGCGTTCTTTCTCTTTTTTTTTGTACTTCACTGTTTTCTCTTTAAACAGAGACAATGATCCAATTAAGTCTGAGCTTACAGCTTATCTCTTGCCTGTATCCTGAAGTAGCGAATAGGCTCTAATTGCCTTTCTTAATTGCCACGTTGATACACCTGGACCTGGGGCCAGATAGCTGGGAGCTTTGTGCCTCTCCTGCAGCCGCCGTATGGAGATTAACGTCTAATGAAGTCGCAGGGCAAGTCTGTGCCTTGACTCTGCGAGCAAGGTAATCCAAATCTAGAAGGAATCACAGCTTTCTGGGGAATTAAAGCTTACTGAGCTCCAGACTCCCAGTAGAGCTTTTCTCTCTTTTCTCCTGCTTTCAGCCCCTTTGTTCTCACTAGTTCTGTGAGTAGATCCACCTTAACCCTATTATTTCGCCTCTCCATGCACTCAGAGATGACGTGTTTCATGGATTAGCCCTGAAGGGCTTCTGACATCTTTTCCACTACCAGAATGACCGACGAGTCATAGCATTGATTCATGCATTGATTGGAGTAAATTTGAGAATCACATCAAAATGAGAGATCAATAAAGATTAAGCACTAAAAAAAAGAAACCTCAATGAGAGGATCTTATTAGATGTAAATTTGACTTTGAAGACTTAAATTTTGTTGTAGCAATATCTGAAGCGGGTGTTTTCCCTTGTAACTCAATTACGCTTGATGTTGAGGAGCACAAATTGAAGGTGGTAGGACCTCTGAGATCTTTGCAGTGGATTCGCTGGAACAGATAGAGTTATCATATGCACACTCCTTGCGGAAGATACAGGGCCAGGACTTATTCTGCATTAACTCTGTCTGCGTTAAAACTGCTGTACATGTCTAAACGCACAAGGTTTATTTCTCGCCATCATTGTTCCTATTGCAACATGCAAAAGAAAATGAAAAGTCAGTGCCAGAAATAGTTTGGAAATTGGAAAGCAGCTCATTACGTATTACATTCATGTTTCTTAGGGCCAACAACCAAATTTATGTGAAAGTAAATTTTTACTTTATGTTCCTTGGTGTAGTAGCTATGTTAACACAGACAACGTTTCTCAATCCAATTAAAATCTTTCTAATTAGAGAATTCAAGTTATTTCTCAGGATTCCTCCCACAGAGTAGTCTAATTGGGATTTCCAAGTTGTCCATAGTGTGTCAATGAGTATGAGGGTGTTGGCGTGTGTGTGATGGATTGGCACCCCATCCATGGTGTATCCTGCCTACATCCCCGAGTCCTCGGCCACCCTGTGCAGGATAAGCGTCATAAAGAACGAATGAGAGTCATGAGTAAGAACTTAACTGTTTACATGAATGATGATCTGATAAGATGTGTGTATACATCCGCAAATCAGAATGCTACTTTTTTGACATCCACAAAGTGGTTTTGCCCACTATGAAGTGTTTAATCTGACAGAAGTATCACAGGAGAAGAAGTTTGAGATTAGATTAGGCGTCCCATCTTTTCCATCCTTTTGCATTATGATCAGTTACAAGACTTCAGCCTCAACTGTGAATGGTTAGATTCTTTACTATGTATGAAATACCCAGCCAGTCAGGGCTCCTTTCTCAGCCAGAGACCCAGTTGATGAAAGTAACGTTACCCCCACGTGGAGCAAACATGCACAGAAAGAATATATTTATTCCAGTTAAGAGAGAAACGACCAGATCAAGTGCTTATATTTTGTAATATTATAACTTATTCAACAGATTATCAAAGGCTTACACACCACCGCCCTCATTCAACTGAAAATTCATTCTGATTGGGCCAGATTGGGTCAGACAGTTCTAACAAGTGCTTACATGATGGTTTTTATTGTGACTGGGCTATTTTTGTGATTATTATTGGAATATTAAGGTCCATGTAGCGATAAGGCTTTCTGAATGCAGGGTAATTCTCATAAATATTATTAATTTATAACAACATGAGACCTTTTTAGGACATGTGTGAAATTAGAATTTCCTCTTTAGTCCTGAGCTTTTTTTGACAATTGACCATTTCCAGCATATTACGCCAGCTTTTCAACCACAATTTGCACCTCATGTGGAAGCCATTTAATGCAATGCTGTGCAATTTTCCTGGTTTACATCAGCTTTAGTAAATAGAACATTAATGTCAGACGTATTGTGAGTGTATTTAGCAGTCACACTGAGGCACATTTTGAGCAGCGTCTCCTCGGATACTGACATCGGGCCCACATCTGTCATCATGATAACAACTGCACAAAGCATATACAACCTGCAATAAGTGTGTGGAGCATGCCTAAGTGTCTGTAGTATTTAGAAAGTATTTCAAACAAACCCACTTTGCATTAAAAGAGGTCTGCTTTAGACTAAATGATTAAAAGATAATAGATAATATTGAATCCTGCATAACCTGATAACATGAATTTCCCAATTTACTGTTAGATGTTTCTTAGAAGCCTCTCTCTATATAGATATCTAAGTTTCCCTTGGTTCTATGTGTCACACATGAGTGCCTGTGTGTCCTCTACTTCGTCCTTGTACTGATTGTTTATGCATGGGACACGATGTGGAGCTAATGCCGAGCGATTAACACCATACCAAGTGGTGGGGCATTGACATGCACAAGGAGACAAATGTGTGTGTTCTCAGCCAAGAAGATTGGATTGAGTGAGAGCTCTAAGGCGTCCCCGCACTTCAGAGCCTTGGGCCAGTCTCCAGGACCCGTCCTCAGCAACAGTGGCGTTTTTCCCAGTCTCGCTGGTAGAGTCGAACCCCAGGTGTGGATCAAAGAGGCACTTTTAAGCCTCATTGCCATCAAACCTGAAATGGCAGCCAGATGGATAGAACAGTCTGAAATGCAGGATTAGGTCTGAGCCTAGTGGAAATTGCAAAAAACCTGTCGTCAACTATGCTATGCAGTTATTGATGAGACAGCAAACATACACTATATTGTGTAGGGCAACTGTTTCAGTGTGATTGCATCCGAAGCAGGTGTAGGAAAAAGCAAACCCTGAAGGTGACTGTCATCTGGAATCCTGATAATGACCTTGGCCAACAACATCGACAGAGCAGACTTATTGGCTGGTGCTCTTAACAGAGGCATCTCCCCGTGATTAACATGTCTCATGGCCTGGTGACACCGCATCTGAGAAGAGGGGGAGACAGGAGGGTGGTTGGCAGCAGAGGAGTGTGAAATCTGCTAATTAACGTGACCTGCCTTTGATCCAGGCAGAAAATACAAATGACATCTGAATCAGGAGGGGCAACAGGAGCAGGAGTGGGCCAGTACCCTATCATGCTGTGTTGGCGCTTGGCGTGAGGTTTGAACCCCTCCGCCAAAAACAAAGATGTCATAGGGGTTGGATTGGAAAAGATCTATGAGGAAACAAACAGTGAAACTTCTTCCCCCTCTTATTTTTCCCATCAAAATCATACCTTTTAATTTTGAATATTGTCGATACCTCCTCTTGTAACCCAACTATCCTCATATCCACCTTAAGTTCTTCTATCTACTGTACACCTGCAGTGGAAAGACGTACTGTACAAGCAAGTCCAGGTCTTGACTCAGCTGCCAATTTGCACCAGGTCTGGGATGGTTGTCCTTAAGCTCCTCCTTGCCTTACAGATGGCTCCGGAGGCCCCCGCCTGGAGATGTGTTATTTGGGGTGTGCACTGAGGCGCACTTGATTAAGGGAGGACACGTCTCATCTTCTTCAGTCTCTCTCTCTCGCTCTCTCTCTATTTCAGAGATATGGGAGCTCGTCAAACCTTCTAGCTACTTGAGCGTCACCAGTCGCTCGGTTGGGAGAGATTGTTGACTGAAAAGTGTAGAGGCAGTACGGGGAGCTTGTCAGATGCAATCATACTCTTTTTTTCCCCTGTCTCTTTCTCTTCGTACTGCTCACTGCATGCCAAGGTAATGCACCAGCCTGTTCACTCTTTTCTTGGCGCAGCATCGTCTCTCTGCTGCATATGTAGCAACACGAAAGCTATTTCCTGTGCTAAGTCTCTGGAAACCACAAGGGATTGACACACACACACACACACACACACACACACACCATGATAATGTCTGTTTACCTGCATCCATTCCATCCAACGCTGACACAGGAGAACCTGCCTGCATCCATCCCATCAATGCCAACCAGGAGAACACCTCATTGGTTATCATACAGGAGATATGATCTTGACTGTAGGATTAGCGTGTGGACTAAATTAACACATTACCAAATATCAGAGAAGATTATACCTTACCATCACCCAAAAGGAAAGCAAATCAAATGCAAACACAACATTTTCAAAGCAGCATGGCAGGAAATTGGAAGCACTCGGTAGCCTGGAGAGATAGTGTTTTATTATTGTTTATATGAAGCATCTCAGACCAGGAGCAACAAAAAAAAAAGAGAGAGAGAGAGAGAGAGAGAGAGAGGGTGGTCTGTAGGCAGGGTGTAGTAATTCAGCTCAGCCACCTCTCAGACAGCTCTTATCTATCGGCTTTTACGTAGGAGAAAAATCAGTACACACTGTCAGATCTGTGGCAGGCTGTCTGAGGCAGATTAAGGACAACGCTGCCACTAGAAACAGACTGCTACCACCTTCCTGCCGATGCCTCTCCAAGCTAAGAGTCACAGCCACAGGTGAAGGAGGATTTGTGAACAAATAGTTTTTGTTAATAGTGTTCCTAGTCAAAAACAAAGACTGTCTTGATGACCTCTAAAACCTTGGAATTTCGCTTGAGCTGTGTGTTTCTTGACATTTGAGTGCAATATTTCTGCAGCATATTGTTTTCAGGACTATGTGACTTGTATATAGGACTATATGTAACATATAAGTAAGACTATTTTAGTAGAGATAGATCAGCCATAAAATGATTAACATTATAAACACCTATGGTTCCTCTTGTGCCATCCCTCAGAGGGGCATGATCCAGAAGACCTCTGGAGTTGTGCTATGGTATCTGGTACCAGCATGTTGGCAGCGGTTGCTTTTGGTGCTGTGTGTTGTGGCATGGGGCCTCCATGGATTGGATTTGTTTGTCCAGCATATCCCATAATTGCTTGATCGGATTGGGATCAGGAGTAGTTGAAGGCTGGGTCGGCAGCCTCTGACTCTTTGCCTGCTGGACACAGTGACTTGTGGTGCATTTGGTGTTCTGGTGCCTTTCTATCATAGCCAGCATTGGCAGCAGTTTGTGCTACATTGGCTTTTCTCTGGGATTGGTCCAGACAGGCTACCCATTGGTCATGTTGACATGGCTGAACCTTGGGTGCCCATGATCCAGTCACCAGTTTACTAATTGATAATCAGTCTGGCTGATTGGTGTGTAGCTCAACATGGTGGATGTATTAAGACAGAGCTATCACTCAGAAATCACCATTCACACAGGAGCGGAGCAAACTGAAAAATGTAGATTAGGGCTGCATGATATAAGGAAAATATGCGATATGCAATATTGTTGTTGAATATTGCGTTAACAATATTTCTTGCGATATAACATTTCCCTAGAGAAATTTTAAAAAAGCATTTTTTATTATTATTATGGGCTATTTTTAAAAATCATTTATATATGTAATGATCATACTAAAATAAACAGGTAATAGATATTCATCTGATGTACTTAAATCTAATTCAGGCTAAAAAGAAACTATATGTCAAGGAAGTTGAAAATATTTAGACTTCAAAATACTATGAATGACTTAAACCCCTCAGCAGATATTCTGATTTCTGATTTTCCTCACTTGTCTCTACTCCTGCCATATTTATTTTTCATTCTCTGCTCTGAGCTGCTAGGTTCACCTTTTGGCCCGGTCTAGCCAATAGCATTATATCACCTACTTGGGAGGCGGGTATAAAGATAGTAAGGGCCCATCTGATTGGACAAATTTGGACACACAAATGCTTGGCACATTAATAAAATTTCATTTATCGCAACTCTTTGCGATACAGATATTGCGTATACCATTATCGCGATAACGAAATAATTTATATATAATATATATATATTTTATATACTGTATCGTGCAGCCCTAATGTAGATGTTTCTTTTTTTTTTTTTTTTGGAGCTAAAGACCACACACTGTCTTGACCTTTTTTTTTATCGAATGTTATTTTTTCTATTTGAAACATCATCTTACAAATGTTTCTGGTGTATAAGTCTCTCTCCATCAACTACAAGTCTGGTCTTGTATAACTAAGAAATAGCTGCCCTGGAGCGTTACCAAGATGGCCACTGAGTGGACAGACTCTCCTATAAGGGCTTTGGCAGCACTCACCTGATTCACAGTTATCATGATTTTCACTCATGTATGACTTGCCCATGCAATGTTGAATAGCAAAATGTTAAGTTTAATCATACCAACGAGGTTCAGTTCCAATTTCCAAAACTCAAAAAGTAATTGTGTGAATGTTTCAGTGAATTTGAAAGATATATTCCATCCAATAAAACTACATGCATCATTCAATCAATACCCTCCTTTTTCTCATTTTAATTACAGTTAGCTCCAGTGATTATAGCTGTATAATCACTATTATCATTACAGACCAAACAAAATCATACAAAATATCACTTAAATAGCAAAGCATCTGCTCTTAGATCCTAACCAGACTCCACATGAGTGTCTTATTAAAGCCTGCCACATTTGAAGGGTAAACCGATTAAACACATGAATAAAAGACTCACAGACCTCTTTTTCATCATGATAGCCCCAGAGCTAAATGTACAGTGTTTGGCAGAAACCCTTATCCAGAGGGTTATCATCTTACATCTGAAGGTTAAGGGTCTTGCTCAGGGGCCCAACAGTGGAAACTTGGTGGTGGTATGGTTTGAACTTGGGACTTTCCAATTAATAGTCCAATGTCTTAATCACTAAGCTACTAACCTAATCTACCCCTAGCCCCTACTTTGGAGCAAGTGTCCAATTTCAAACTAGTTATTTGTTTTCAGACAGCCGACCTACCGGCCCTGAGACAGAAAAGCATTCAGGGATTGGGGGGATTTGGGGGACAGGATTATCACAACCAACTGAAAGTTTGTGACCACCATCTTTAACCCAAAGTTGTGTAGCCAGTCTAGCAATGATGGTTTGATCCAAAGGTAGACTAACAAAGATAAGAGGACTGCTTGTAAAGCCATGTTGAAGTTCACTATTGTTGTTGTTGTTGTGCTTATGATTAGCATTTTTTTTTTTTTTGCCGCTAGCCTTGCTGCTAGCACTGCTGGGGAAGTAGAGAGGTGCACAGTGATATAATGACGTGACTCTCTAGCCCATGGAAAAACAAATGTTCTCTATAGAACCAGAACCTGCACAAGAACCTGTTTCACCTTGGTGGAAAAGGGGTAATAGACAGCACAAAACTTCATTCTTGGCCTGTTCTGATCCGAATCTTAATGTACCAATATAACAGAACATTTTGAACATTTCCACTCAACTAAACATTCATTAATTTATTCATTCATCTTCAGTAAGAAGTTTGATCTGCCAATTCCAGTACCACTTGGGAGGAGGTAATGAGGAAGAAATATTCAGCCTGGTTGGGATTCCAGTGCATTTAGTACTTTAACTAAATATTTACTAATAAATTACTACATTTACTTATACCTATAATTGACTAAATCTAAATAATATATGGTAATTTCCAAATGTCTTCTTGATTACAGAACAACTAATTCAATGCATGTTACTCTGCTAGTGTCAGGTTTGTGGTGGATGGTCATTTAGAACTGTGTTAACTTGTCAACAAATGAATCACTGAGTCTGGGCATAAACTGCCTGTGGTAATCATGACAATAGCTCCTAAAGATGGCTCTCAGTCGATCCTTTTGACCTTGCCAAAGCATTGCGGAAAATATTCTGATATCGGGTACACTCAAACACCCTGCTTCCTCATTCAAGGTGAACTGACGTTTTAAAAAAGACCCTGCTATCCATCCACAATTGAAAATCCAATGTTGAAAATCTGTTTGAACATCAATTTGGACACCTAAAAGGCAGTAGGCAGAGATTTAAGTGGCAGTATTCTACATGGCTCGAAGAATCTGTGTCCACTACCACCATGATAGTAGTAAAAGCATTCAAGGGAGGACAATCCGTCTCAGTCTATGACCACAGGCGGCTAGGGTCATTGAGATATGGATAGTCGGTACACCAACCAGAGGAGTATTAGGTGATTCACTGCATAAACCGGTGAAATGAGTTAGATCCTGTGTGAACATTGACATCAGCAGCACTCCTGTCGCATTCGTGTGGAACCATGCAAAGTGACTACCAATGTGTATGCCTACACCAACAACTGGCCCCACAGTGGCTGTGGCACATTGATTTCTCCCTCTGAACACAATGACTGTCATATTTCCTAATCAAACTGACAGTAAATGGGAGCCTGAATGTAGGATTCTGGCAGATGACGCCAGTCTCTTATTTAAAGTGGATTTTCTGTTTTTTGTTATATAGATGCACAACAGATTGTGTTTTGCTTCTCAGTTTTTTTTTTGACCCACGGCAATTGTGAAATGAAATCATAAAACAGAAACAATGTCTTGTCATGACTATGAGTTACATTTCTTAGCATTTTGACCAGTCAAGACTAAAGAAAGGGAGCGATGGTCACCCTGGCCAGTGTTTTCACTCCTTAAATGACTGGTTTATTGGCAGAATGTCTTCATTTTTCCTTTATCATACAGTAGTTGCAGAAAGTGAGATTTTAAATATACTGTACAATGATGCAGACTTTGCTTAAGAAGCTTCATTATGTCGTGCATTTTTCTTCAAGTCACTTGCTTCTCCATCAATATACTGAAATCTAGACAAACTGGATATAAACTGAATTTTTTTCATTAATTGTCTACCACCTATAGGGGGATCTTGGACCAGTCCTTTGTAGTAGGGGTCAGGGGTAGCTCAGTGGTTAAGGTGTTGGACTACTGTTGGACTCCAATGCTCGAACCCCAGCACCACAAAGTGGAACCCTTGAGCGAGGCCCTTAAGCCTTAACTGATCAGACACATCTATACATATAAAAATACTGTAATTTTGGCGTGTCTGTACATTGAAGATATTTGAAAAATAATTTGGGGGGACGTAAGATGACTAATCGAATACATCATGATGTTTTTTGAATTTTTGGCGGTCTGTTTGTTTGTGCATGCATCACATAATAAAATAATTTTAATAGGGTTTTCACAGGTGTATTTGGCCGAGCTTGAGGTAACATACAAGCTTTGTTTCAACGCAATCGGTCCACGGGAAGAGAAAATATGCTGCTTTGAAATTTAAATGGAAAACGCCCTTATATCATTTAAAAAATCCACCCAAAAAATCATTAGTTCATCTCAAAATTCAAAAGATGGCACTGTGCATTTTTTCTCACTCACTTATGAGTGTGCAGTTGAAATGTACTTAAAAAACGCAATCTTACACATTCATTCTGCTCTATTTACGGAAACACATAAAAAATTTAGTTCATTCCAAAATTCAACAGATGCAGTGGAGGAGTGAAATAAATTTTAGGTTGTCCTGGATAATCTGTCAACTGCCGCAAATGTCATCTATATACAGCCTTTTAGGGTTCTTTATAGGTTTGTGCATGCGTACACTCTCTTCATATCAGATCATATTTTTTCTCCAGAGTCTGAGATGGTGGTTGTAAAACACTGGTTTTGTTTTCATACAACCATTTTTTCATTGATTTATATGTGTACGGTATTTGGGATTATTATCGTACTGAACAGGCCTTCCAGAGGCAAATCTTAATTCCATCCCAGAGGCAACCACATGGTGAGGAAAAACAACATGTATTAGCACCAAAAGATCAGTTTATTGTAACAACATTGTGAAGCCAGAGCTTTCTGTGGCTGGGAGTCCAGGCCCGCATGATTTGCCATGCCTTCTGGGTGGGATAGCTGGGATTATTTTCTCCCCTGTCGAATAGAGTAACACTAACCGTTTTCATGCATCTGTGGGCTTGTGTGTAGAGAAGAGGACAGTTAGCTCTATCCTCTGAGTGTTTGTGATTCCATCAACATTTCTCTTGTATTTGGTTTCATTTTCACTAAAAGTCTGATAGTGGGAAACGTCTAAAAGGTCCATTGTGGTTTCATCTGACCAAACACATAGTTAAAGCTGTTCGAGTGATGTTGGAAGGAGTTCAAGAGTTGCAGTTGGTAAGTACCTCAGCTTGTCAATTAACTTAAAACAAGGAAGTGGATTGAATAAAAGTCACCTGTTGGTGAAAATCGGGATTAACCATAGGGATTAACTACAGCGTGCAGCTCTGAAACTGTGAGTGTTTCTATGTGCAGGACACAATGTTTATGCCTTTTCCTTTTTGAAGACTTTTACTAACTGCTAGGCATCTGACTTGTACCTGCATCTTTTGTATTAAAAGTTTCTTTTTTATTTACTGTATTTTTTATTATTATTATTTACCCAAAGTGGATGGATCACGGTGGTGTAGTGGTTAGCACTGTCGCCTTGCACCTCCAGGGTCCGGGTTCGATTCCCGGCCAGGCTCGATTCCCGTCTCTGTGTGCATGGAGTTTGCATGTTCTCCCCGTGCTTGGTGGGTTTCCTCCGGGTACTCCAGTTTCCTCCCACAGTCCAAAGACATGCAGGTTAGGCTAATTGGCGTTCCTAAATTGCCCGTAGTGTGTGAATGAGTGTGAGTGTGTGTACGTGTGTGCGCCCTGCGATAGATTGGCACCCTGTCCAGGGTGTACTCTGCCTCGTGCCCTAAGCCTCCCGCGACCCCGAATACAGGATGAAGCGGTATAGAAGGTGAGTGAGTGAGTGAGTTGATGGATCACAAATATATTCTACATCTTCATGCTCAAAGGAAAACTGAGAAGTGGTACTGTGGGTATATAGTGGTATATAGTGTGTGTGTTATTATGAATCAAACTAGATTACAGGTTTTAAAGCAGAAAAAAACAGTCTATCATATAGTCAACCTGACATTAAATATGGATCACAGTCAGCATATAGAAAAGTCTAGGCGAGGGGAAATTGTCAGTCCCGCTCTGAATGGTTACTCACATAAATCAAAGCTTGTTATTGCCACATAACCAGATTACCAGTTGTTTATTAATAGACACTAAAATCTTCTCTAGCATTTGCCCTCTGCTGAAGATATAATAGGTAATATTTGAGTGTAGATGAATATTTGAGCTGACTCTAATTATCTTTTACAATTATGTGCGTGCACATGCAAGTAATTATGTTTGCATGATTCTATAAAACTGACAAGGCCTGCAATAGCAAGGGACTTCTGAAAGCACTTTATACATAAAAACATAACTAACTGTTCCAGTTGCAGCAGCGTGCTCCCGGGAAAGCATCGGATAACAATTGCTGATGGGATTTGATTAGTCTGCTGCAGGGAGGTGGTGTAACTCATGGGCCGAACTACATCTGGGAATTCAGGAATAACGATGTGTGCAGTGGCATTAGAAAAAAAATAATAATAAAAATAGGTCATCTACCTACCTCTGTCAGAAATTTAAAAGGCTAACAAAAAAGAAAATGTAATTGAATACCAATGGGAATTCTACACAAGAAATTGTAAAATGTAAAAATGAATGAATTTAGAGCTTTCGATAATGTTTTTTGTTGGTTTGGAAATTACACACTAAACCTGGTTTAAGAAAACTATTAAAATGTCAAGGAAAACTCTGAGGGATCTGTTACACTTTGAGGAAGACAAGGAGTGTCCTACTGCATCTTTAATGGAATAAATGTGCATTTATCAAGTTAATACCACTTTCTAGCTACGTCCCTGTCATGTTCTCAATGCGTCTATCATGTTGGTTCCACGACACCTGCAGTGCTTTTCATCACAAAGTGATTGGGGGAGGAATTGGATCCAGTATTTTTTTTTTATGTGACATTCATGTGATGGGCTGATGACCTACTGCATGCACGGCATAAACATGATGAGCACAAAAAGAATGTAACAAGCACTTAATGCGGCCTTGTACAGCATACCAGCATGGACCTACCGTGGTCATACTGTAGCACAAGCCTGAAGAGGTTGTTGTGAGCACTCCACCATCTCAACGTCAGAACGCCATCCAATCGTTCCCATCTTCTTCTTGTCATTGCCATCTGCTAGTACGTCAATGAAGTCTCTGAGAGGTGTTAGTAATGTCGTAAACCAGTCAATGTTGTCATTACTACAACCTTATTCAATTCTTCCTGCGTCTTGCTTGGACCACGTCCTCACCAGGCTTATGTCTAAGATGGTTTTCTTGCATTCATGCAAATTAGTGAGAACGTTGTGGAAACATGGCTCAGTTTGATGTGGGTTTGAGGATGTGGGGAAAAAAATGCATGTCATTGCATTGTTCATATAGACGTTTCGCAGTGATTGGTGAACTGTTGTCCTTTTTTACCGAGAAATGAAAAGACGTTCAGTCACTTCAGTAATTCAAGGATCCCAAACCAAAAAATATGAATTATGCATGTCCATATTAGCTAATAATAGTACATTCTCAGTATCAAGACTCTCGTTTCTCTGTCTCCTATAACGTAATTAGGTAATCAGGCAGATTCAATCATCTATTAAGTGACAAAAAATTTTTAATGAACCTCCGAGTATATTTTTCTCCGTGAGGTTTTTGGAGAAACTCAGACGTCCTGTAAGTGATCCCGGCTACATCGATTCAACCTTTACTAAAGGATATATTGAATGTGGTTCTATTTTTGAAACCCAAAATGGTACAAGGTTATAAAACTCAGGGCTTAAATAATGCATAAAGAAATTGTCTGCCAAGTCTCGCCAGATTCACATTAGTTAAAGCTTCTGCTGTGCTCTGCTGATCTGCCAGTCTAGTGTTGCACTGATTTATTCATTTGAAATGTTGTGTATTTACACAAAATTGTCCCCAGCCTAGGCTATGTCTGTATTTTTCTATTTTTCACATTTTCATGGTCCAAACCAGTGCTTGGCAGAAAGACCCTTAAAAAAATGTATATAATATAAATGCATATGTGCTGTGCAGAATCAGTAAAAACTATGAAAAAATTTTGTTTAAGCTTTCAGGAAAGCTAAATAACCTGTATCCTTGTCCTGACAAACTGACATCACTGTGCATTGAATTCATGTCTATTCGATGGATAGCATTTTTTTTTATTTTGCTTTAACCCATGAGCTGAACACAGCTCGGGGATAGTGTTAAAGCAGTTTTGATCGAATTTTCTGCAGAGCTAAGTGTGCATTAGCGAAGGCAGAGAAAGGAGAAGGTAATGAATTGGATTAAGGCTTCCATCACTGGGAGGTTTTAAAAGACTGTTATTTGATGTAGCATATCATGTATCAGATCGGCAAAAGGAATACCAAGGGGTACACAGCGCTTTAAGCCTGTAACAAAATCAAAGCCTTAAGATGTGAGAAAAGGATTCGGCACTGTTTGCTTCCAATTAAAGATGAACAATGATTAACTGGATGTTGCGGGAATATCGCCGTGGATATATGCGGCCCATATGGCATTCTCTTTTTATAATATATTCATAACCCAATACCCATCGCAGCAGTAATAACAGACAAACTGCGCAGTAATGTGCCATATGCTGAACCATTAATGTCATTCAGAAGATCCCTTACGTACAAAGCCTTATGGGTAGCATTTAGAGGTGCCACGGGAAGAGCCATGCTTTTCCGATTATGAAAAAAGAATAATAAAAACACACAGACACTGTTTTGCCGTTTAAAACGTGGAGCAGATCTCAGGAGCAGATTAACAATCCGAGTGTGTTAATATATAATCAGCATGCCGGGCTTAGAAATTCAGTCCGTCTCCTCTTTGAAGGTCACTTTCCTCTCCTTTTCATTGTTGATTCTAATGTATTCCTTCATGCCCCCAAAGCAAGAGAGGGGCCTGAATATTTCCAATTATTGGCAAAGTGTCAGGCAAAGCTGCTGTAATTAAAACCCAATCAGCATGGAGGAGTGCCGGCTCACTAATAAGTCACCAGTCCACCTGCTTTAGGCAAGATTTTACTTACGCGGTCCCGTAGAGTTACAGCAAGTCGTCTGTAACGCGAGCGATACCTGACAGATTTGTATGTTCCATTAGCTCTCTGCTACTGTATGTCACTGTGCCTTTTGAAGCTGGGCTTTTATTCACGCCTCTTTTTATACGACGTGTGGAAAATAACTTATGGTTTTAGCAAAGCTCTGTGTGTGGCACAAAGAGAGAAATATTTGACAGCTTTCTCAGCAGCATGAAGAAATGATATGGTTCCTTTATTTTTCCCTTCCCCCAGACATAGTTTATATTTTACTATTCCTATCTGTCCAGGTCGAAATGTTCGTGAGGCGAATGAAACATCCGCACAAGGTCAAAGGAACCAGTGCACGTTCAGTAGATTGTACATTATACCCTAGTGCATATACACATACATATCTGGACAGTATTATGCACTGACCTCTCCGTACTCATTTCTACAGTCCTGCCTGTGTGTCTGCCAATCTCTGTATCTGCAATCAGGTTGAGACTTATTTATTATGCAAAGAAGGGGCTCTGCATTCAATTTGCCGAACATTAGACCAGATTAATTGGGCAACTTTTGGGCACGATGCAGCGACTATTCATTGTGCACATGTGCTCAGGTCTCGGGTTCTGCTGATCCATAGCCCACAGACTCCCCTCCCTCTCTATGCTGTCTGCTGTGGTTTAAAAATAACCATTGACTGCCGATTCCGAGATACTCACTAACACTGCTTTCTGGGTCAATTCTATCACAGACATAGAGCACAATTAAATTGTGCTGCTGGCATCGATACAGATTAACTGCCATGATCCAAATATCTTCAGATAGAGCCAGATGAATGCAGCAGAGCATAACCTGCTGCATCTCATCACAGAATACTAATGGTCTTGCATTTTCCACTGGCATATGAATGTTTTATTCTGGCTCGTTCCCATAACTCGCTGCTAAACACAGAGCGTACAACCTGTCTCCCTGTGAGCTCGCTTTATTTATTCTTCATATTTCACTCTGTTGTATTTACGCCAAACTTAAATCTCTATATTCAAGACGTCAAATCTTCTTTTCAAACAAAAGAACAGGTGTCGTGATGCCAGTCAGACGCACCCACTTATCTGACCCTGGGTTTTTTTTTTTTTTTACAAACCCCCCCCCCCCCCCTCCAACCCTCCAACCCTCAATCCAGTACTTCGCCTTGGGTCTGCACTGGATGTACATTCAGCCTTGGCCCCTGCAGTAGCGGTATGTGATGTGATGCGGCTGGTCTTGAGAGAGCACCTGGTTGTGTAACGTCCCGCTGCTGCTCTGCAGGGGCCATGCATTATGCAGTGATCACATTTCCATGCCACTTCCTCCTGTGCTGCGGCAAAAATAGAAACTTTCAGCATTCGCTCCACTGTTTGCGGCTGAGCCACCCTCCCTAGCTCCTTATTGCTCTTATTATAGCTATCCTTTCCCCCAAAGCGTACATACTGTAGCCTATATAATGCACACACACACATACACATATACACACACACACACACACACATTCTGCCAGCACTGCTATAACCACCATATTAGGATGAGCAGGAGAAAGCCATACAAGGAGATGGATATGTCAAAGATCCCGAGCTATCAAGCTTTTTATTGCTGGTTTATTAAAACGCCTACCTCTATGTTCTTTCTCTCTCTGTCTATCTCCGTTCCGTTACAGACGAGCAAAGAGATGAAATTTGAAAGGGCCTGGAAACACCGCACAAGTCTGATATATTTTAAAATAAGACACGTTCTCAATTCTGCCGATGTTATCCAAGACTTTATCTATTATTTCCATCATTTCCATTTTCAAAGTGATGGAAGAATATGAGATTTAGTCTAACTCTGATGGGTTATCCGCTTTATCCGAAACAAAAACGCGGAGAAGGAATAAAATTCCATGAGTGAGCAGTAAGTCTCAGACTACAGTATCCTGTTCTATTGTTGTTCTACTTGTGATGTCTATTATAAGGAACAACAGTGTATGAAAGCCGAGAAGAGCTCGGCGGAGCAGTCAGTAAGGCAGCCTTTGAGCCCACGCATCAATAAAGCTGTGGCTTTCACCCTGTCTGCGAGACTAGAGCTATCAGCAGTGCTGAAATGAAAGAGGGGAGAGTTAGACAGAGAGAGACACGGTGTCAGACAAACACACTATTTTTTTTGGGGGGGGGGGGGGGATACAAGCTACCCATGGTCTCAATGAAAGCAATAGGCATTTCTTCATTGAGAGATATGAAAACAGTTGCTTGCCCTTGTCAAATTTCATGTCAGAAAGGCAAACACACTCGATTCACGCTGTGACCCTGATATGAGAGGATCTAACGTACAGGGGTTTCGAACTTCAGGTCGGTATAATCAAGGCTTTCATGAGCAGCATCAGAAGTAATGCGAAGATGAAAAACAATATGCAGGGTCATTCAGTTCAAAAATTGCTTTTAAAATTATTATTAATTCATCACTGGCGTGTTGGAAAGATCTCTAAAATCTGATAGTTAAGCTAAGACAGTTTTGGGGAGGAATCCATATTTAATTGGGATTGTCACTTCTCCTGACACTTTCCTCATCAGGTACTGAATAGTGAAACAGCCTGAGGTAAAAAGCTCCTGTGTATTCTTAACTGTCGTCTGTACCTGATGTGATTGTTAACTCTGTGCGGCTGGAACTTGCGTCTGGAACGGTACTCCAATGGGAAAACCCCTAGACTTCACTATCATCTGCAGCCGCGATTAGCTAAATAGAAACCATGGCAGGGAGAGAAACGCTTCTTTCGCACTCTGGAGATTTACTCCCATAATGTCTGAGGCATTGTAAAGGAAAAAAATATATAATGAGATGCAAATAGGATTTAAGGCTGATCACAGGAGCTATTTGTAAATGCAAAGCGCAGACATTAATTATTTATTAATTCTATTTATAATTCTATGTTCAATCCTAAATATAAAAAAAAACGCAGATTAAAAGGGTCTGCTTTAGTTTTACAAATTTGGACCATTTTAGTCAATAATAAATTATCTGAGCATGGAGTTGACCCCATGACCTTGTACAGATATAGGAAGTATAGAAGACGAATGAATGAAATGTATGTATTTAATTGAGACCCACTGATGAATAATAATTAATCCAGTAAAATCTTTTTTTATCCACAAGCATTAAAAACCAGAGAGAAAAATGGTACAAAACATAGGTAGCAGGGTGTTATCGTTGTGGCCATGCACCTCCAGGGTCCAGGTTTGATTCCCGCCTCAGGTCCGTGGGCATGGAGTTTGCATGTTCTCCCTGTGTTGGTGGGTTTCCTCCAGGTACTCTGGTTTCCTCCCACAATCCACAAACATTTAGATTGAGCTTCACAAATTCCCTGAGTGTGTGAATAGGTGTTTGTCCTGTGATAGATTGGCATTCCGTCCAGGGTGTACCCCACCTAGTGCCCTATGTCTTCTGAGATGACCCGGTGTAAAGTGGTATAGACATGAGTAAGTTAGTGAGTGAGTGAGAAAATACACAGATCAGCTATAACAATACAAAACATTAACATTATACTCCACCTAGAGCCTGTGTTTCCCTTGTGTCCCCAGAGGGTGTGGCTCCACAGGGCCCCTGGGGCTGTCACTGGGAATTTGTCAGCAGATCCTTTGGATAGTGTGGATTGTGGCCTTCATGGATCAGACTTGTTTGTCCTTTGCATCCCATGGATGCTCGATCAGATTAGGATCTGTAGAGTTTGGCGGCTGGGGTGAATAACCTTAAACAGCCTGCTAAGTCCCTTACTGTGATGCACTGGTTGTTCTGGTACCTTAGCTTCGTGGCAAGTATTGACTTTTTTCAGTGATTTGTGCTGCATAGTGCTGCTTTTCTGTGGGATAGGACCAGATGGGATGGTTTTTGCTCCCTGTGGCCTTGGGTATGCATGATCATGTCACCAGTTTATAGTAATATCATTGTTAATGTATGGTTTAAATATTTTCTTATAACCCCCCACACACACACACACACATTTGTGTGTGTGTATATATATATATATATATATATATATATATATATATATATACACTGAAAGTCCAAAAATTTGAATAGTAGAAACCGAAAAATAGCCAAATATGGTGTGAAGACCTTGACCAGCATCCCATACAGTGATACAGATTAGTTTTTAACAGTAACAAATGAATGAGATTACTAAGCAATCCAGTATGAAAATATTGAAATCTGAAGATAAGGCTGTGCTTTGAAATAATCCATATTCATTACTACACCATTTATCACAGCTACAACAAAGAGACACCTCCAAGGTTACTCCTGACACGTCCAGGGTCTCTGATTTGATCCTGATCTCAGGTTACCGTCTGTGTGGAGTTTCTCACTATGTCCAAGTGGGTTAATTCCCGGGTTCTCTGGTTTCATTCAACCTTCCAACAGAAATTTTAATTGTGTTTGTGTGTGTGTGTGTGTGTGTGTGTGTGTGTGTGTGTGTGTGTGTGTGTGTGTGTGTGCAGGGTGCTTGCAATGGACTGATGTCACAGCCATGGTGCATAAAAGTGAGTGAAGTGAATGAAAAGATGAAAATGATGCGAAAAAGATGAAAAAAATACTGCACATGTTTTAGACCGAATGAGCTCTGTACTGAGTCATATACTGTAATGTCCTGGAATCAAGATATCACAATGCAGCGAGGTTTCTTTAGGTCATAAGGAAAAAAGTACACAAATTTGTGTGTGTGTGAGAGAGGGGGGGGAGTGGTGGTGGAGGGGTGTATGAATGACGAACCATGAATTGTGTTTCCCTTCTCAAGGTCGGCCTCAAACCCGGGCACACAGCCTGACACGCAGGAATCATTTGTACCGGAAACCTAACATAAAATATATACACTCACTCAAAAACACAGTGCAGAGGAGCGGCACTCGGTCAGTGTACTGGGGAGACACAGTATAGCTGACACCTGGCCCTTCGCTCTGACATCTTTATATTTTCAATAGCTTCATTACTCCTGCCTTCGCTACATCAATGTGCACCAGAAGGCTTTCAGCAATTGAAGCATAAATGTTATGTTTTTATGATAATAGACAAAAAGCTGGTATCGATTTTATAATATAGAGTTGCAGGTTTCCCTCCAGGTTCCCTCTACGCCAAGACACTGTCGTAAAGATAATTTCACATATTGGACAAATCTGTCACTTTCCCCTGAAGACTTCCGCCAGGCACAAATTCGTGGCTGTTCGTTAACGAGGCGGGGGTCAATTCCCCAAACAATGTGGTTGGTGTCACAATAAAAAGCAGGTTTTATGGGTTGTAGCAGTGAAGCACTATTGAACAGATAAAACACGCCAAACTGGCATCTGGAGGATTATAAAAGGAATTGCCATGGAAGAAGAAGAAAAAAAAAATCTCACACACCCACAGCCAAATCCTTTCAGTGATAGAGGTGACTGAGTGCAGAGCTGTAACGCACCCTGGGACTACGACGCCACCTTTAGGACAGGAGTGAACAGAGCAGGGCTTGTAAACCTGCAGGAACTGTCAAACATCCAACAGCTTCCAGGAGAGGGTTAATGCTGCCCCCCACAGTCGGAAGCAGGAGATCTTGTGTTTATATAACCTTTAGAAATGGAAACATTAATCACTATGAAGTTAATACCGGAGCTGTGTTATAAGGGATGTAAAAATATCTACAAATACTTTCGAATAATCTCACTTAAACCGTATTGACAAAATGTAAGTACAGCAGTGAAGGATTCAGTTTAGCCCTGAAGGAACACGCTGCACCTCGATCATCTTATGATTCATTGTCTAACAGTACTGATACAGTGTCTTGTATTAGATAGTCATCCCATATTTTTTAAGTATTATAACCTGAAACAGAAAAGGAATTATTTGCGTTTAGATGTTATGGATCTACATAATATTTAAGGGGCGGGGGGGGGGTCAATATTTTTTTTTACAAATACTGCATGATAGCATAAATATTTACCCACATTTACCGAACTGTGTGCAGTTACGTTGTCATGTAACCTCCGTATCAGGATACCTACTTCTCAAAGGCCTCACAGTATATTAAAGAGTAAGAACAGTATTAACATAAAGAAAGACCAGGATTTGGGAATAAAAAAATACAAAAAATAATACATTCATTTTCTTTCATCTTCTATACTACTTATCCCGCATAGGGTCACGGGGGGCTTGGAGCACATTCCAGGAAACTCAAGGCAGGGTCCACCCTGTACAGAGTCCCAATCCATCACAGGGCACACACACACACACACATTATGGGCATTTTGGAAATGTCATTTAACCTAATCTGCAAGTCTTTGGACTGTGAGAGGCTGTATCATGGCAAACTCTGTGGTCTCACCTTAGTTACACTGGGATATGAAAAGAAAGAATTTCACAGTGCAGTAATGTATATGTAACAAATCAAGGTTTAACTTACACCACCACCCCACTTTTTCTAGGTCCAGCTTTTGAAAAAGGTTACTTGGCCTCTGGATATAAAGGGTACTTCTAAACGCCAGTTGAGATAGAGCTGTCAGTGTGTTGATGCGTTATTGTTTTGGCCCTGACTGTGTCTGTGCATGGCTGTTACACAGCACTGTATGGGGTCCGGCTCATCAGGGACATCAACAAGTTCTCCATTGGAACTGGGTTTGTTTGTTCTCTTATAAAGCATAGTGCTGTATGTGTGTGTGTTTGTGACAGTCAGATGGATGCATTGTCAAATAGAAAACATTTGTACATTTACAACTGCATTATTTTCATGGCTCTTCCCCAGGGACAGTGGAGCTGCAAGCCAACAGCGCTACCTGCTCTACCTCCAGAAAAAACATAAAGTAATATTTTATTTATTTGCAGAGTCCAAATGAAAAATTGAGCCATTAAAAAACAAATCCATTCTTGTACTTAGTTATTTTTGTCTTAATTAATAGCGATTCCCCAGCTAATCAAAAACAAATATTTTCCATGCCTAGGCATGGACATCAATTCTTCATATGAGCACATGGGTAAAGTGGTTTTAAATCAATATACTAGATTCTATGGAAGCAAAATGTAATAAGCTAGAAACAGCATTGGAGAAACAACATTTAGACACCACACGTGTAAGTCAGTTGGCATGCTATATTCGTTGGAATTTTAAAAGGAACTATACATTTTGAATTATTTCTCACTTGCACAAGTAGCCTGAAAACAAATTTCATTTATTTCCTATAGGACTCAAGTTCATATGTAAGGCATAACAGAATCGCACTATCATCAAACCAAACATGACATAAAAGAAAATGAGGAAATAACCCTTGTTTAAAGGTTTACATACCTTAAGATCTTAATATTGTGTATGTCTCTTTTGTAAGGATTGTACATGAGGTCCTTAATTCTCTCAGGTGGTATAGCTGCCGATTCATCTTGGCAAAATGCTTTCAGTTCCTGTAAATGTTTTGGTTATCTTGCATGAACTGTATGCTTGAGATATCCCCAAAGTGGCTGATTGATATTGAGATCAGGAGACTGTGATGGCTGCTCCAGAGCCCTCACCTTTTTCTGCTGTAACCATAGGAGGGTCAACTTGGCCTTGTGCTTTGACTCATTGTCATGTTGAAACATCCACCACCATGCTTTACAGTGTGGATGGTGTACTTTTCATACCATAAACATATCATTTAGTCACATACTGTATAATATATAGTCACAGTGTGTCTATAAAGTTCAGTTTCGGTCACTCCAAATGCGGCATGGGTGCAGTAATGACTTTCTCCTGACAATTTGACCATGCAGGATATTTTTGTTCATGTACCTCCTTATTGTTCTACTTCAAACAACACTACCACTTTTTTTCCAGAGCAGCCTGTATTCCTCTCCAAGTTGTCTGCGGGTTTTTCTTTGCCTCCAAAAAATTGTTCTTGCAGTAGTGGGTGAAATCTTTCTCGGTCTACCAGACTAAGACTTAGTATCAACAGAACCTCTTATTTTCCACCTATTTATCACAGTTTAAACAGTACTGACTGGCATGTTCAATTGTTGAGATATCTTTTTTTATAACTTTTATATATCTTTTAAAAATATTTTTATATCCTGCTTTATAAATTTCAACTACCTTATTACGCAGGTCCATTGGCAGTTCTTTTGTCTTCCCCATGCAGTATTCAGCCAAGACAGTGCTTCATGAGCTGTGAAACTCACTGACTCTTTTTGCACATACACTATAATTAGTGTCTGTGCATAAATACAATTACAGTGAGTCACAGGTATGGAAACTTCCCTTTAATAGCCATTTAAACCTTTGTGTCTCAGCCTGTGTGTTTATAATGTGGCCAAACATTTAAGGATATGTACACTTTTGGGTCATTTCAGTTATCATTAGATATTACAAAGGAGTCGAACAACTTTGTGATCATTTATGACTTCACATGACCACTATCCTTAAATAGAAAAAAAAGTGTGTGTGTGTGTGTGTGTGTGTGTGTGTGTGTGTGTGTGTGTGTGTGTGTGTGTGTGTGTGTGTGTGTGTGTGTGTGTGTGTGTGAAGCTGAAGTAAGATGAGAGAGGAGGATGGAGGGGGCTACTGTGTAAGATGACTTACACACACACACACACACACACACACTAATGGAAACACTGCTCTACCAGGAAACTTGTTTAACAAGGAATTTCTCTAATGACACTTGCTTTTGCTTTACATGTGCACACATACTTGGTCACAATGTTACAATAAACAGTTCAAGTGCACATGGATGTTGACTATACAAGTAATTCAAGCACACTGAGACTAAGCATGGGAGACACCCACAATCCCACAGCGCGCGCATGAGAGAGATGAACCATTGGGTCAATTATGATCACGTGGGGCTTGGCAGCTAAAGTGCATGCATACTACTCGTATGTCAACTTGTTCGTTTATCAAGTTAAAATTTATTTTTAAATTTAGCTTATCTTGGAAAACACTCGCAGACCAAGTTACTCTCCATCTAAGGTTCCACTAAAAAATCGCTTGCCTGCCTTTACATGCATGTGAACTTGAGTAACATCCAATGCTTAAGCCATAGCATTTAATATGATGTTGGCCCACCCTTTACAGCTATAACAGCTTGAACTCTTCTGGGAAGGCTTTTCACAAGGTTTAGGAGTGTGTTTATGGGATTTTTGACCATTCTTCCAGAAGCACATTTGTGAGGTCAGACACTGATGTTAGATGAGAAGGCCTGGCTCGCAGTCTCCTCCCTAATTCATCCCAAAGGTGTTCTATCGGGTTGAGGTCAGGACGTTGTGCAAGCCAGTCAAGTTCTCCCACACCAAACTTGCTCATCCATGTCTTTATGGACCTTGTTTTGTGCACTGGTGCGCAGTCATGTTGAAACAGAAAGGATCCGTCCTCAAACTGTTTCCATAAAGTTGGGAGAATGAAATTGTCTTAGTATGCTGAAGGGCCAAGCCAAACTCCAGAAAAACAACCCCACATTCTAATCCTCCCCTTACACTTGGCACAATGCTGTCAGACAAGTAGCATTCCCCTGGCAACTGCCAAATCCAGACTCGTCCATCTGATTGCCAAACGGAGAAGCATGCTTTACACCACTGCATCCGCTGCTTTGCATAGAACTTGGTGATGTAAGGCTTGGATGCAGCTGCTTAGCCATGGAAACCCATTCCATAAAATTCTGTTTGCACTGTTTTTGAGCTAATCTGAAGGCCACATGAAGTCTGGGGCTGTGTAACTATTGACTCAGCAGATAGTTGGCAAACTCTGTGCACCATGCTTCTCAGCATCCGCTGACCCCGCTCTGTGATTTTACGAGGCCTAACACTTCCTGGATGAGTTCCCAATCACTTCCACTTTGTTATAATACCACTAATAGTTGACTGTGGAATATGTAGTAGCGAGGAAATTTCACAAGTAGACTTGTGCTGCATAGGTGGCATCCTATCTCGGTACCGTGCTGGAATTCATTCTTTAACAAGTGTTAGTAGGAGTGGTCTGCATGCCTAAGTGCTTGATTTTATACACGTGTAACGATGGAAGTGATTGGAACACCTGAATTCAATGATTTGGATGGGTGAGTGAATACTTTTGCCAATATATATATATATATATATATATATATATATATATATATATATATATATATATATATATATATATGTGTGTGTGTGTTTGTTTGTTGTTGTTCATTCGGATGTTTCCATTGAGGGGGCACCGCCAGTAACCATCCGATGCACAAAGCATCTTGGCACAGGTTTTAAGCCAGATGCCGTGTGTGTGTGTGCACACGTTCTACCCGACCAGGCTCTGGGGGCGGAGCTTCGTTTATATAGGTGGGAATTGGCAGGCTCATGTGATAAATATTAAAATGTTCTTTTTTCCGCTTACCTAATCATTAGAGACATACAAAAGACTCCTATTTAATTAATCTTGCCTAATGCTCATTTAAATATTGGAGCAAAGTTGATCATTCTCGAAAATCCTCACGGCTACAAACTTCGTTCTTCTTCGACAGGCTTCGCACAATTCCGTATACCCTCGAGCTCACTTCGGCCACCTTCGTATGCCGTTCGGTAAGTTCCGTGCGCGCTTCGGCTATGCTCGGCCGAGGCGCGCGCGCTGATCGGCTTTCCGTCTCCCAGTTCCGAGTGTGTCGTTGTTGTTGTCGGTGACGCGGCGGAGGTGTAGCCTGACGCGGTCTCTTACGTGTCGGCCCGAATAAAAGTGGAGCTCCGAGGGCTCGCGAGTGACGGAAGGAGTGTGTATCGGTAAGAGGAGACAAAGTGTCCCGGCGGGGAGGGAGCGCGCGCGGGCAGATGTCCCGGATAAGACCGAGCTCGGGTCGGGTTCGGCCCGTAGGAAACAAAGAGATCATGGCGGCGGGGTTGTTGTAGATACACGGAGGGAGGGGAGCGTGTGGTAGAGCCCGGGAGCGGGGCAACAAGGCAGTGTTACACGGCACAGGGGGGGAACATGTCGAGTCAGGAGCACAGTTTAGGGCGCAGCGGAAACGAGCAAACAATGATGCGCGCGCGCCTGTGTGTGAGGGATATGGTTGTGTCATCTCCGGGTGTGTGTGTGTGTTTCGTCAGGGTAACATCCCTAGCCACCCTGCTAGCTACCTAGCTAGTAGTTTTAGCACGCGCACTCGGTCGCTAGGCAACTAAACTAGTCGCTATAACGTGTTAAACGTGTGTTTAGTATTTAAATATGAAGTGAAGTGACTGTTTGTTCACGTTCGAATGGAGTCAAGTCGATGACTAAGCACTCATTCTGATCGGTTTATAAAGAGCAGGCTAGGTGGCTAATTTCTAAGAGTTAAAATAAGCAAGAGGATAACTGTGGTCCCATATTAGTAGTCATTTTAGTAATAATAAAAAAATGCTTTTTCGATAACACGGATACATTAGCATGATTTACATAAGCATTGCTCCATAAACATGTTTAAGTAATATTTAATTAAAAGACTAATCTGTGGACTGTCATTGTTTTTCATGATTGTCCTTGAAGTATATATTTTTCTGTAGACATAATTTTTAAGATTGTCCATGTTTACTTTATGCAGTGGGAGTGATGGTGGGGGAAAAAAGGTGTGTGTGTGTGAGAGAGAGAGAGAGAATGAACATATCCAGCAGCAGAACCACACACACAAGCACTTCTCATGTCTGACACCATTTGTACCTGTAATGTGTATCTGTTACCTAGATATTTGTATATAATGTAGCTTTCAAAGCTTAAAAAGCTCCATTTATGATCTCTACTGTACAGTTGTTACCGGACAGATATTACAGATGACACAGGATGCATGTGATATTCACAATACTCAATCAAGAGTCACGCAACAGTTGAGTTCGATTTTGCTGCAGTCACACATGTAACTACAGAATTAATGCCTGGGATTAGATCATAGCCCAGGTTGCCAAGTCATACTGACCAAATCCTGCCCATACTGCATGAGAGTTGTTCTGTTTGCTTACTCAGTAAAAACCTGCAATGAAAAAAAATAAGTCAGCCCAATTTATATTATCTGTCTAAGACACATTTTTCAAGCTCAAGATAATAATAAAGAAAGAAAAATAGAGTGATAACCTGTACAATCTCGCAAGCTTTTAAAGCTTCGTAGACTGTTGTGATTAGTAGGCCCACTGCGCGTAATAACCGCCTTATAACGTCTTATATCGTATGTGCTTATGTATTAGGTGACTGCATGTGGTTCCGACTTGGGCTGTGTTGAAGGTGATTGATAACACCTGTCTCACTTATCCACATTCACACTACATTCACAAGGATTTGGGTGAACACAGTAAGAACTTAGCAGGAGAAACTTCAGAAACCGGTAATTACATAGTATTTTCCCCTTTAATGTGGGGTTGTCATGCCTGATAAGCACATGGTCGAAGCAGAAATTTAATAAGGACAGCGTTAACCTGTAACTGGCCCGTCCTAGAGACTTTATTTACATACTATAAGCATGGCGCAGGTAGGAGAGACTGGACGGCATTAGCTGTTACTGGGATTTCACAGCATTATTGCTGCTTCATAACTCCCTCTCCAGACTTGTGCTATGACCATGGTAGGTCCGTGCTGCAATCTAGAAGGCCACATTAATTTCACGTGACGTTCTTATAGTGCTACATCAAGTTTATAGCACATTATCATTAGGTTATCATTAGCACATATGTCACATAAAAAAAATACTTGATCGAATTCCTCACACCATCACTCCCATGATGAAAAGCATTGCATGTGTCGTGGTACCACACTGTTGGACGCAATGACAGCGTAGTAAGCGTGTGATAAAACCTTTGCACGTTTTTCTATTTTGAACCCATTTGCTCTGTTTACTTGTATATTTTTACCATGCAGTGGGAACTTTATGGTTTTCATCTAAATGTGACGGTGACCTAAATGCTACTAGGTCCGACCTAGACAGACTACTGCTGTGACTTTATTTTTTTTTATTTATATAAAAATGACCAGCGCTCATTCTTCAGACATGAAGCCGACACATTAATTCAATGTCAGATTTATATAAAGGAGTACATGTCTGTCTGAGGCTTAATCCTCTATAAGGTTACTACAGGAGTGCAGATCCATCCTGCAACCTTTCATGAGATGATTTAAAAGGATTTGTGCATGAACCGATTTGTCAGGTTTTCTGGTAGACGGTCATGCTTTTGGGTCTCAACAGACTCCTGTGTGATCAGCAGTTGTGTCATATCTACTCTATATACTGAATAGAGACAGAGAGAGGAAGTGAGCAACACTTAAACGTTCCACTTTCGGTTCTTCCTTTGTGACTTCAAACATGTAATGAAAATGTGACACACCTGTGATGATTCAGGACTAAACAGTGTCATTTAATAATAACTGTCGAGCCAAAGTATCAAACTTAATCTGTAATATATAAGTCATTTTATGAGAACATTCTTGTCCCTTGCATATGGAAAAAGTTGGTTCATTGGCAGAAGCACATACTATTTATCGTTTATTGCTTTGCTACATTGGTAGCTAGTTTGTATTTGTATTTGTCTTTCATATAAGATGAAGGATTTCTTTAAAAATGCTGTCGTGTATCCATTGCCGGCTCATAAAATGTTTCGTAATTCTGATCTTTGGCAATTTATGAATGAAATGCATAACATTTATGTTTTAAAATATCTTAAAATGTACATATTTTTCACATTTGAGTTGGAGATATATTGCCATTTCAATCCTGCAGGTGGTGCACTCTAAACTATTCAGACAACACATCCATCATCATGAATTATTTGTCTGAAGAACATAATATTGAATCAAGATATTAACTGAATTGCAATGCAAATTGAATCGCCACCTAGGTATAGTGATTATATGGTATCATGCCGTCCCTGGCGATTCCAATATCTAGCATACATGATTATATGAGCTGATGGCGGTCCTAAGTGCTGTTTGGATCGGATGGGATTTCCGGGCCATTAAGTAATGTTGGTGCAGGACGACTGTAGTAATAACAATCGATTAGCACAGGATGTGCATTGTGTATGAAACACAGAGATGGGAGTGTTTTGGTTTCTTGTTTTATGGGAATGTGCACAATGTACCAATTTTATATTGATCACATAAATATTCTGTGCACGCAATTCTCCATATGCTTCATTTTAATAATGGTTTGGATCTTTATTAAAGCGCTTGTCGTAGGGTTCTTGATCACATGACTAGAATATTATGCAGGCGTTTCCCACATAATAGAAACTGAGTCATTTATCTAAAAATCTTAAGCATTGCTTTCTGATGCATCCTTTCAAATGCGGTCTAAATGAAGTGTAAACTCACATTCAAGCACAACATCAGCTTTTTGTCATCGTAGTGTATGAGGGCCCTCTTGTTTTAGGTTGCTTTTGATAAGAGACAGATTGTCCCTTATACAAAAAAATACAGTTTTCCTTGCATGCATGCAGTCCAAAGCGGCTTAAAAGTTAAAATCCTCTGTAGAATTCTTTCTCAATTTGATGCCTTCTGAATTTAATCTTTAATCACAGATTATATTTTTAGCAGTAACTTAAGTGAAGTTTCAGAAAGGGAGTTGCAGAATGTCTGTGTGTGTGGTTTGGACTTGCCATGACTGTGTAGTTTAGATTAAATCCATCACAGTGGTTTCCGATTATATGCTTCAATGAGAAGGAAGAAAAGAGTCAGGGAAAATCTGACATTTTGTAAGAATGAGTTAACACAGTCATTGTGGTCTATATATTGGCACTCTCACATTAATCATAGCGATTCTGGTCAAGTATGGGTGTTTGTGAGTTTATGCAAGCGAGAGGAGTGGATAGCGCTCTTCTCCGAGTGATTTACAGCGCCTCCCAGCGGTGCGTGAGCAGCAGTTTGAAATGATGTGGAAGTGGATGCACATGTTAGTCTTGCACTCTAACTGGTTGATAGCAGTCGCTGACAGGAGGGTAAGAATCGGAGATGACCAAATTAGGAGAGAAGACTTTTTATTTTTTTCCACCTCATTGTATATATTCACCAATCAGCCACAACATTAACATTATCACTTATATATCAATAAACTGGTGATAGGATCATGGGCACCCAATGCTCATTTATACATGCTGGGAGCAAAGTCTAGCCTGTCTAGTCCAGTTCTCACCCCCCCACTAAAGAAAGGCACCAGAACACCCAAGGCCCTTTTCCACCAAAATGTTCCAGGTGCTAGTTGATGTCTGCTGCTTGTGCCAGTTCAGTAGCGAACCTGCTGAGAACTGGCTTTGTTTTTCCACGGGCTAGTAATGCAAATCTCGTGATCGTCTCTTGTACTTTCCCAGCACTGTTAGCAACGGCAATGCTATTTAGAGGCAAAAAAGAAATACAAGCGGCAAGCACAAGAACAACTTGGCTGTGCAAGCTGTTCTCCTGGCTTTATCCTTACTAGGAAGCATTTGAGCTTCCCAGAGCATTTTGAGTTTTTTCCTGTCATATACTTTTAATTGGTTGTCATAATCCCTCCCCAAACCCCTGACATAAGCGGTTCTTCGTTCTAACCCAGCAAAGTGTTGGGGTCGCCATGTAACCAGTTTTTCCACTTTTATAACTGGTTTGAAATTGGGCACTAGCTCCAGGACTATCTCCGAAGCCACCTTGGTGGAAAAGGGTACCAGTGCACTACAACCCAGTGCACACAGGGCACAGCCCACACCACCATAAAAGGAATATATTGACAATGTCCTGACACCACAGCGCACCCCAGGGGTCTCGTGGAGTCACACACCGATGGGGCGGAGCAGCCTACGAGGTGCAAAGACACTTTGGGTTGTAATGTTTCGGCTGATGGGTGTATACATACACACATGAACTTACTTTCTATTGATTATTTCATAGAATGAAAAAGAGGAATTTCTATTTTACAAAAAAAAACGAGTTTCTAGAGACAGAACTACATTACCAGATATAATACATTCCCTAATAATAATTGCATCATCTCACCTTCCCAATGTAAATAGATCCAGTTTTTATAGTGCTGTAGTCAGTCACATTTTTGTATCATGATGTGTTTCACTTTCATGAGGCGCTTTCTATCCTTTTTTGATCGACAGAGCTCGTTACCCCTGGCTAATGGACCAGACTAAATTGCTTTATTAGTCTTAAGACCAGATGCAGTGTTGTCTGTTCCATATCTCAGATCAGAAATGAACACACCCTTCTTTGGGTCTCAATACTACCCCAGGTGCACTGACAGAGACAGGAAAATATCTCCTGTTTAGCCAGACCTACAGGTACTCACCACTAACGCAAGACAGCAGCGCAGTCGTCCTGTCTCTGCGCACAGCAGCTGCTCGAAGGTTCACCGAGGTTGAAAGCATCGATTCGCCGCTGTGCTTTTCCCCCAGCGGACCGAAGACGTTGTCAGCAGGCTTGTGCCTGGATGTAGGATGAACTGACTGCAGCTATAAATAAAGGTGGAGCTGTAGAAAGGTGGTCATTTTGGGAGTTAGTGGTGATTTATCACTGTTGTCCCTGTCTGTTTTCGAGAACACGATCATGATAAGCGGCTTTGTGTTTTTCGGGTTTGTATTAATTTACCTGACAGGAAATACACATGCACAGACATACAGTCCAGCCACTGTCTATAATGCGCTGAATTATAGAACAAAGCAGGAAAACTCCTGAGAGGACGGTCTTTGCAGATAAAATTTTTGGACGAGTTCCCAGGTGGGAATATTTTGCATAATTGTCATGTGATCGAATGGGGTACATATTTAAAAATAAATAACAACACCTCAAGCTTCGTGAGGGAAAACAGGCTGAGCAAGTTGAAAACAGGCTTAATCAGTTTCTTACAGAATGCTGAATAAATAATCTGCAGCTTGTCAGATAAATACAGCTCCAGATTTATTTCCCCTATTTGCTGCTATAACAACCTCCACTCTTCTGGAAAGGCTTTCTATTAGATCGTGGAGCATCGCTCTTCCATTTTGCTCCAGAGGTGTTCAGAGGAGGTTGAGGTGAGGGATCTGTCTGTAGGTCGCTCAAATCCTTCCCCTTCAGCTTTGGCGTTGCAAGTCAGCTCATTGTGTCATGCTGAAACACTGGAAGGTTGTAATGCTATTGCATGCACTGCCATTTTACAATTATATACAAGTTAACACGACATCACATATACGTGAGGTTGTCGTGTGTCCATATACTTTTGACCATGTGGAGTATCTGATCTGGAATAATTCGCTAATTGCTTCTATATACAAATATGCCCCTGTTACAGTTGATTGCCAGTGAAGCCTCCATTGTGGTTGATTAAAAATGAGCTGGACTGGGCATTTGGAAATGTGAGCTTCGGATAAATTATGTTGTTATAAAAATTGGTATTTGATATTACTTTACATAAAACGCACACCCTGCAGCACTGTTGTACAAAAATGATTAGGGAAACATTAATGAATACGAATCATAGTGGTGTGGAATATTACTATGAGGGGGCATTTGAGTTTCTCGCGAATGGAGCCATAAAACCGATTGACATTTACAAAAGACTTCAAGCACAGAACGGTAATGAGACTCTTAGCCGCAGTAAAACATTCGAATGGTGCAAATGCTTTGAAGAAGGCGGTACGCCCGTGAATGATGAGGTCCCCTCGAGGCCGAGGTGGCTCGGAGCCCACTGCAGTCGTTCTTGTGAACATTCCGAGAGTAGAACACTTGATTGTTGAAAATAGATGAGTAACCTGTCGGAACCGTACTCACATACCTCGACGGGAGTAATCTCCAGTTGCAGTCCTAACCTCGCTCCAAGTCATTTCCACATGTTTGGGTCATTAAAGGTGTTCCTGGGAGGCCAGCGTTTCAAATGGTAACCAAGAACTCCGATCATGGTTCCTGTGTGCTGAGAAAACTTTCTATCCAATCACCTGTGAAATGCTGGGATAAGTCCATTAGTGTAGCAGGGGATTATATATACAGTGTAGGGAGAAATAAAGGGGTTTTCATAACTCTATTCTGTTCCAGTTTGACTTGAACACAGGTTCTGGTACATGGTACCTAACGTGACGTGTTGTGTCTGCAGATAACTCAATGACCATGGAGGCGGGAGCGGAGGCCCAGCAGGGTGCAGACACGGCTGTGGCTGAGACTGAGGCGCAGCAGATCACCCAGGCCCAGATCGCCACGCTCACTCAGGTAACCACGAGCACCACAAGGCTACATACTGTACGATCATGTTCTCTCATGTTTTTCTCTCAGAAGTCAAGCTTAAGCCTAAACTGACTAAGCCAGACGTTATAACACATGCATTTATGGCAGTGTGAGTCCTGAATGCTGGTGTATTTTCATTGCTGTGTGTAGGTGACTGTGGGAGCAGGGCACGCCACCGCCACCGCCCCCACCGTCACCCTGGTGCAGCTGCCGAACGGGCAGACGGTTCAGGTGCACGGAGTGATCCAGGCAGCTCAGCCCTCGGTCATCCAGTCCCCGCAGGTGCAAGCGGTCCAGGTGAGTCTCTTCTGCTAATGATTTCAGTGTGAAGAAAAATCTAATGGGATGCAGACCATAGTGTGGGCCTACTGATCAGTAGGTCTCAGGTTCAAACCCCAGCACCCACAAAGCTGCTACAGTTGTGCCCTTGAACAAGACCCTTAACTCTGAACTGCTCGTGGGATGAATGTGAATCGTTCGGGATAAGTGCGTCTGCCAAATGACATAAAATGTTTAAAAAGCTTTTTGGCTAGAGCGAGAGAGAGGACGAGTTACATTATTAATTTTGGATGAAGTACTCTTCAATCCTAATGCTGGAACGACTCATTCGAGATGTTACACAAGTACCTTTTGTGGCGTCACTATAAATAGCGATGCCGCTGGTGGTAATTGGTGTTTATGCAAGCACACTTAATGCGACTAACGTCACAAAAATTGTATGTTTTGGTCAGATCTCTACAGTAGCAGAGAGCGAGGACTCGCAGGAGTCCGTGGACAGCGTGACGGACTCTCAGAAGCGCAGGGAGATCCTCTCCAGACGTCCTTCTTACAGGTATGTGGGAGCACAGCGGCGTTGCTGTTATCTACACATCTCGGGGTTGTGTGTTCCGAGGCTGATGTCGCGTTCGCTCTCTCCTGGCACACAGGAAGATCCTGAACGACTTGTCGTTGGACGCACCAGGAGTAGCAAGGATCGAAGAGGAGAAGTCTGAGGAGGACACCGCGCCTGCCATCACTACAGTTACCGTGCCAACCCCCATTTATCAGACCAGCAGTGGCCAGTACAGTAGGTTTCAGTCTCATTACTGACTGTACATCTGTTATTGTACACATTGACAATGTTGGACTGTTCACACTGTGTACCTTTCTGTATCTTCCAGTTGCCATCACACAGGGCGGAGCCATCCAGCTGGCCAATAACGGCACAGACGGCGTGCAAGGGTTGCAAACTCTGACCATGACGAATGCGGCGGCTGCACAGCCAGGCACCACTATCCTGCAGTACGCCCAGACAAGTGACGGGCAGCAGATTCTGGTGCCCAGCAACCAAGTCGTAGTGCAGGGTAAGCTGCTCTGACACACAAACACACACTTACAAGGTACAGGAGAATCACACTAGTCTAACGTTCAGCTGTCCTAGACCAGGCAGAATGCTTTTCCTTTTAAAGATGTTGATGTTTGATAAAATTACTGATTATACCTTCGCGCTTTTCGTCCTCCAGCCGCTTCGGGTGATGTTCAGGCGTATCAGATCCGCACGGCTGCAGCGAGTACCATCGGCCCCGGGGTGGTCATGGCCTCATCGCCTGCCCTGCCCAGCCAAGGAGGTGCCGAGGAGGCCACGCGCAAACGAGAAGTGCGCCTCATGAAGAACAGGTACAGGCTTTAGTTAATGAAATCCAGCCCTGATGTACAGTATACTTGTGTGTCCTCTAGGAGGCACTGTTACATGAAAAAATATATATATTACACAATATTATACAGCAAAAAAGGGACGTGTTCATAATTCATTGCAGGAATAATAAATAAAAGATAATACAGGCATACTTTTTTTTAAGAATTGCATGACAAGTTAAATATCAAGGGAATTCTCAGGTACACGGCAACCAGTCAGCGTTTGCTCATGAGCGCTGACCTATAAAGTTCAAAACAATTTCTACCAGAACAAGATTGAAAAAAAATATTCTGCAAGACAAAACCAGAAAAACTTTTACAATTTCTGTCTAAAGTGCACCTACAAAATCTCATGTAAAATCTTATTCTTTTGGCCAAGACCATGCTATAATGTGATATTTGTTTATTTTTATCTATTATTATTATTATATCCTTTTTTACTTTCCCACAACTCTCTAAATCACTTACATTATAACATAATATAAAATTGGTTATAATAAACCAGCTTAATATTTGATATGAATCTGCCATGAAATAGCCTGAGAAACTGATACGGCAATAAATCCTAATACAAACAAACAAACCTATAAAGTTCAGTGTCCGACACACACACATACAAAAAAGGTCACCATTTCAGGAGGGGGAAGTTATTAGTCTACATCAAGCAAAGAAAACAACTAAGGAATTAAGTTTAGAACTGTCCAACACATTAGAAAAACCTGGAAGGGTAGTACTGAACCATCAAGGTCACAAAAAATGTGTTAATTGGGGGAAAAAATCACGAATTAAGATAATTTAAACGCTTAAAGTGGCATTTTGAAAAAACAGTAGTAGAAGTCACTGTTTAAGAGTGAAAGTAAGAGCATTTCCACACAGTGTGATACAAAATCACACTAGTGGGACTAAACAGCTGTGTGGCCAAGTGAAAACCACTTGTTAGTTAGACTAATCAGAAAAACCAGTGTACATCAGGCATCATTATTATCATTATTATTATTCCCCAGCGGTGGAATAAGGAAGGAGTGCCTATTGTACAAACTTTTTTGTTTGTGACTTTTTTTGTGCCAGTCAGAGTCATAGGACTTGAGCATGATCTACAATTTTTGTTTGATTGTTGTTGGTCTTTCGGCTGCTCCCGGCAAGGGGTCGCCACAGCGGAATATCCAGTCCATACAACAACTTGGCACAGGTTTTACGCCGGATGCCCTTCCTGACGCAACCCTCCCATTTTATCCGGGCTTGGAACCGGCACTGCATCCAGTGGCTGGGGTTTTGGGCACTGGCCGGGAATCGAACCCGGGCCTTTCGCATGGCAGGCGAAACACCTACACTTTCATAATTAATCATAATGCTTATGACTAATGCATTTTGGCTTGAATTCTCAGTAAACACGAAGGACTATAATCTCCCTAAACAGGTTTTGGACGGAGAATTGTCATTAACACACACTGATTTGGGCTCTTTCTGTCTCTGCAGGGAGGCGGCCCGAGAGTGTCGCCGGAAGAAGAAGGAATACGTGAAATGTCTGGAGAACCGCGTGGCTGTGTTGGAGAACCAGAACAAAACCCTCATTGAGGAACTGAAAGCTCTCAAAGACCTGTACTGCCATAAATCCGAGTAACGTCCTCATTCTTCCACTCGTCCTAGGTGGACTTCGGTGTACATGTACAGAGACTGTGTGTGAGGTCTTCCTGGAAGGAACGCATGTTTTCTAAATACACTTTTAAAAAAGGAATTAAAAAAAAAAAACTCTTCAGGCTGCCTGGAAATTCCCACGAACACACTGGGGCATGAAACCCCATGGCCAAAATCTCAGCACCAACGGATCATGTCTTTACAAATAAATCGGGTCAAGGTGTTGTAGGACTTAAATAACTCCCCGATTTACTTTTCTCCTGCCCCCGGGTTTGTTGGAAAACACATTTATGTGTTGCTTTAGAAACAAGTATGAAATGAGGGAAGTTTTTATCAAATCTGAATAACTTAAGGTGCAAACAACTCCTTTATACTATTTAAATATCTCTAATCATCTCTGGATGTCAGTTGGAACGAGAAACATTTTTATCCTGAAGCATCAGATTTTGAGCTATATTTGTCTGACTGTTACTAATATTAAGTGTCACACTTTTTTTGTTTTTTTGCCTACCTAAACATATTTTTTACTGTAAAATATTGTTAAATTTACTTTTGCCTTATAAAATAACTGTATGAAATCAGATCAAGAGAATTTAAGGCATTTATAAATAAAAATATTTGTACAATCGATAGGAAACTAATTCTAGTCACGTACATTCGGATTTTAGTTTTTAACTGCGTTTTTGTTAAGAAAGAAGCCGCGCTTCTAGGTAATAGCGATCCACTGCACTGGATCAGGCTTCTTCAGTTGTTTTGGAAATTAAACTTGTTCTAAATCAAGTCATTTTGCTTCTGGTTCCCTGTCCCCTTCAAAACAGGAAAACACATTCCTCAATGTCACATTTTCTAGAATTTAGATGCCCTCTGAGTCAAACCATATTTGCTTCAAGCTCTGGTGCATCCGAAGGCGGATTGTCAAGAGGGCGACACGAAAAGGGCAAAGGCTGATGCGTGTAATATGTGCAGTTTGGAATAGCTAGGTTTTCAGTGTGTGCCGTAAGAGTACGGAGGATGCTAGTGTGTTTGGTTGAATTCAAGGCTATAATGGGATGTTATATATCAGTCAGGCTGCTTCTGTTCCACTCAAGCACAAAGTGTTACGGTGGGCTTAATAATTTGGGCATTTGGGTTACATAGAGAGTGAATAGATACAATTTAATATTATAAAGATTTTTAAATGTCACGGATTCTTCTGCCATTTTTTTATATACACAAATATGTTAACTTTTGCTTTTGTCTCAAGCGGTTAAACTAATGAATAGCATACTGTATTATAAGTATTATTATCTGTCATTACAGCATGTTTAAACTTGTTTTGTATATCATTTTTTTAAAACTTTGATATCACTATGGTTATTTTTGCATTACGTCACAATGGATATGGATTTGATGTCTTTGTATTTAATGCATCAACACATAAATAGAGGGTACAAATATATGTTGTTAGTCTATCATGACTGTTGCATTTTTGGCAGCTATTTCATATAAAACAAGTGCGTGAAAAATATGTAATTTCTCTCTGTTTATTTTTTTGCTTTGTTTCCTGAAATGTTCTAAAATATTAAGCAGAGGTTTGACACGATAACATTCTGGTTCCAGGGTTGAATGCTAAATAACCTAAAAAAAACAAAAAAACAAGTGCTTTATGTAGTGTGTATAATCCACTTGTCCCACATAAGAAGTAGTACCCTTAATCAGGGATTAGGGAGGGATTTGAGATACGGCCTTCGGAATGAATTAGACGTAATTATTAAAGAGACGAAATGTGTAGGATGAAATTACATTGCCAGTTGTGTTTTCTTGCTGGAAGTGCCTCTGTGAGTGGTTTTGAATGTGGGTTTTGGCAGGCAGTTGCTCTCCTCTCAGTATTGCAGCTCGTGAGACCTACTTTTAACAGTAAATTAACAGTTGTAATTAATGGTTATTAGGTCACCTGGGACATGAAGATTGTGCATATAGTAAAACGTTCCAGTGCTGTTACCGTCTATTATCACTCGTGGAATGCCTCTTGTCCCATGAAGACTTGATACTTCTTCATCTGATTGTAGTTTCATAGAATCTAGTGTACATCCGCTGAATAAATTCTATCTGTGGTTTAATTAATAACGTGAAAAAGGGGGAAAAAACATCCAGGTTGGCATGTTCCTAAAAACCGTCCTTCATCATTCATGAGGGCTTTCCCCATGTCAGATGTCTTACATCATCTCTTCCGACTGACTCTAAATAAGCATCTCCTCAAAGAAAACTTCAACATATTACCGATTACACATTTTCTTTTTCATCCGTTTATCTGGAGCATCTGCCGTAGAGTTCCCCACTTTAGTTACTACAAAAAAAAATGGAAATGTGTATTAATATAATCCTTTGATTCACCTCCTGTCAGTGCTGCTCTAATATATAATAAATCATCACCTCTGGTATTCAGTGCTGCAGTATAATCGAATATATCAAAGCTGGTTTCATCTGGCAATCTTCTGTGGTTTGTGCCCAGGAATGCCATTTACCACAAGATCAATTTTATTCGAAATTGAAATCCATCACTGAGAAAACTGACACATAGGGGTATTATCCATGTGTCATGCTTTCGGTGCTTGATTTACACACAATGATTGATTGCGTAACAAATAAGACAAGAAAACCAGTATATTTAAATTCTAAGTAAACAATGCCGTCTTATCCAAAAAGCATAACTCTGATGGTTCATGTTTTATCACTGAGGAGCGAACTTATTACAGCTTACTGCCCCAAAGCTGCCGTGGTTTGCTCTTTCTCCCCACAGTCTGCAGTAATGCTTGGCTCAAACATGGCTTTTTTTTTTTTAGTAATCTTTCACCAGCAGGCTTTCGACAATATAGATTTGAGCTCTTGCCAAAAAAAAAAAAGGGAAGGAAAAAGCATATGCAATGTGACACAGAACACCTTGAACCCAGTCTCATCCATAAAACCAATTATTTTCTGACAGGTGAACACGCTGGAGCCTGCAGACAGGGTTTCTCCGCTCTGCCAGAGAAACAGTTCAGCCCCTGTAGATAAAGATTACATAACTGAACTTACTGTAGGGTAAAGATGCCACTTCTTCTGCATTTCACTGGTGGCTTTTTTTTTTTTTTTTGTATTTCTCCACATTGATAATCACTGATATGATATTGTATATTATTTACTTTATGATTATTAATATTAGATTATTCCCAGAATTCATTTTAGGTCTTGATTGTGTTTTTCTGCTTTTATCCAAGCATGTTCTCTTCACATGTTTTCTCCCACTTATTAACTCACTCACTCATTTTCTATACCGCTTATCCTATACAGGGTCACAGAAGGCCTGGAGCCTATCCCAGGGGACTTGAGGCATTAGGCAGGCTATGCCAATCCATCACAGGGCATGCAAGCACATACGCACACACTATGCCAATGCACTATTCTGCATGGCCTGTGGGAGGAAACCCTTCAAGCATGGGGAGAACATGCAAACTCCACGCACACAGACCTGAGGCGGGAATCAAACCTGGACCCTGGAGGTGCAAGGCCACAATGGTAAACATTACACCACCATGCTACCTTTGTTTTGTACCAGTCTAAATCTTTCTGTATTTTAACTTTTGTGGAAAAAAAGGATTTTACTGTCTCAATTAAATACATTTATTTCATTAATTTATCTTCTATACCACCTATACTCTACCTGATCTCTGACAACAATGAGTTGGCCTACCTGAAGGAGATTGGGAATCTGGAGAAATGGTGCCAGAGGAACAATCTCCTCCTGAACGTCAGTAAGACAAAGGAGTTGATAGTGGACTTCAACACTAAGCAGGAGAGGAACTACCAGACCCCAGTCATCAACGAGAGCCCAGTGGAGAGAGTGGACAGCTTTCGATACCTCTGTGTTCATATCACACAGGACCTGTCATGGTCCTGTCACATCAACACCGTGGTGAAAAAAGCCCGGCAGCGTCTCTACCACCTCAGACGCTTGAGAGACTTTAGACTGCCCTCCAAGGTGCTCAGGAACTTTTACTCCTGCACCATAGAGAGCATCCTGACAGGAAACATCTCAACCTGGTTCGGGAACAGCACCATGCAGGACAGACGAGCTCTACAGAGGGTGGTGCGATCAGCAGAGCGCATCATCCACACCGAGATCCCTGACCTGCACTCGATCTACAGCAAGCGGTGCTGGACTAAGGCCAGGAAGATCATGAAGGACCTCAGTCACCCCAGTAATGGACTGTTCTCTTTGTTGCGGTCTGGGACGCGATTCCGCTCCCTGAAGGCCAACACAGAGAGACTGAGGAGGAGCTTCTTCCCCCAGGCAATACGGTCTCTTAATCGGTACACCACACAGTACTGATCCATTTTGCACATCCACACACACGGTTTTGCACTCACTGTGGACATTCTGGACATTCACTTACACTAGTGGCCACTGCACAGCTACACATTTGAGGACACTAGTTAAGTTAAATTATCACAAGACACTTTAAATATGTCACTTTCAAGCACACCCCCTGGACGTTCTGTTACCCGGATGCACAGTCACTTTAAATCCGTGACGTTTCTATTTATAATCACTTTATATTCAACCTCATTCCCACACATACAGTCCTAAATTCTATATCTCTGTATTGCACAGCTGTTCTTATTATTATTTACCATATTGTTCATATATTTTTCATATATGTCTCTTTTATTGCATATTTTGTACTGTACAGATGTTATTTTATCTAAATTCTATATTTTATTTCATTCTTTCTTAATTAAATTTACCTTCTGTTTTCATTTTCATATTTATTTTCTATTTCATCCATCGGGTCGACGCTACAGAGCACCGAACACCAGGACAGTCAGGCATAAGAACAGTTTTTTCCCCCAGGCAATCTACCTCCTTAACAGATAAACATCATTCAAACGGTCAATAAATATATGTGCAATATTGTGTACAACACCACTGTGCAATATACTGTATAATACCACAGACTTCAGATATTGATGTAACTTATTTAAAAGTATCTCACATCGTACTCCATTTGATGTCAACCATTTAAAAAAAAAAATTCTTTTTTTTTTTTTTTTTTTTTTTTTTGCGTCATGCTGTTTTTGTCTTGTCATTTGTATTTTTTGTTCTGGAAGCTCTGTCACTAAAACAAATTCCTTGTACGTGCAAGCGTACTTGGCAATAAAACTCTTTCTGATTCTGATTCTGATTTTATTTTAAGGTCACGGGCAGTTGTCTAAGCATTTCACTGCATATTGTACTGTGTATGACTGTGTATGTGACAAATTAAATTTGAATTTGAATATACTCATGGGGGCCTGAAGCCTATCCCAGGACAATTAGGGCATAAGCCAGTGTACACCCTGAACATGGTGCCAATCCACTGCAGGGCGCACATACACACCACATGCAGTTTTGGAATGGTAATTAACCTAATCTGCATGTTTTTGGACTGTGAGAGGAAACCAAAGTACCCGGAGGAAACCCACCAAGCACGGGGAGAACATGCAAAGGCAGGAATCAAACTCTCGACCTTGGAAGTGCGAGGCCACAGTGCTAAGCACTTCGCCACCGTGCTGCCTATGTTTTCTACCACTCTAACTCTTATTAAAAACCTTTCTATATTTTAACGTAAGATTTTTTTTTATTACTTCATTATCATCTTCAGTGGGTCTCAATTACATACAGTAATAGCAAAAATAATGAAATACAGATTCGACTTCATTTAGACTGTAATTATAACCATATTGTGATTTTTTTTTATGTGTGCTTAATCAAATTTGATTAATGGTCTGGCATATTTATTAGAAAGTCATGCTGCTGGCTGTTTAATAACCAGTCACACTTCTACCCTATTTTTGCATCATTAGATCTGTAAATGTAGATGTGGTCTAAAGCAGCACTAGATATCATTAATCAGCACAGACAGACCTGATGAGTGGACAGCACATGGACTAAAATAAGAATCAGTGAGGTTGATGCCAGAGAATGTTTCACACTATTACATGATACATAATGACAGCGTAATGAATTGCTACACATTTAGATGAGTAGATAGCTTCCTAAGATTGGCAGCAGATAATGAGACCATGTTCACCTCAATCGAATATAATGCTGAAATGAGGCATACGATATTAATCTTAAATAAAAGTGTTGTTGCAAGTCTTGCAAAAACATCAATGCATCCATTATCTGTACTAATTATCTCACAGAGGGCATGGGGCACCCTAGTTATGGTGCAACCCATCACTAGGTACAAGCACACATACTCACACACTGCTGGCTATTTGGAAACACTGTGAAATCAGTCTGTCTTTGGACTATAGGAAGAAACCAGTGTACCAAAAGAAAACCCACCAAGCACAGGGAGAGTATGCGAAGATTCGAACCTCCAACCCTGGAATGTCAGTAGTAGTGTAATTTCTCCAGTCCAGAAGGGACCACCTACCCGGCACATTTCAGTGTTCTTTCTACTCTACCCACTTTTTTAAGGAAAGGCTGTGGAGCTGGGGGAAAACTTAAATGTGTAGGGCAGGTGGTCAACTCAAGACCAGAGTTGAGAATCACCCATCATTATATTCGTACAATTAGTTACAGCTGTACACTGAAGATGGATCTACTAGTGCAATGGGTCTCAACTCCGGTCCTGGAAGACCCCCGTCCTACACATTTGACTGTTTCCTCCCAGCACACCAAATTTAACTAATCGCCAATTAACAGCCTTTTCTGAATTGAAGTGTGTGTTTTAGAGCAAGGACGATGTGCAGGACAGGGGGTCCTCCAGGACCAGGGCTGAGAACCAGTGAGCTAAGGAACGTGTTATTCAAGACTCAGTCAGCTCCTTGAGTCAGCTCATTTAGGGGGACTTTTAAAGAAGACTCGTCCTTGTTGTAGGGTTTTTGTCTGTTCATTCATCCTTTATACTACTTTATGCTACATACAGGGTCTCAAGGGGGAATCGAACTCTGGAGGTGCAAGACCATAGTGCTAACCACTATACCATAGTGCCACCTTGTTTGTTTTTAAATACAACTGTATTCTGTTAATACTACAATGAAATTTAATCACAGTATCCTCTTGTTAATATACATGTTTGTGTTTATAATTATAAAATGTGTTTAAGAGCAATACTACAGTATAACTGCATCTCCTTAAAAAAGTCCATATGTTTAAAAGGTACTCACTGTATGCACACGCTTTATGGCAAAATTTGTTGTCAAAAATATTTTTAAAACATGCAATATAGTGTCTTATAAGGAAAAGGTGATTACGAATTTCACATCAGTCTTACAAGAACTTTGGAAAATGAGATGGTCTCTGGTCAAACTAACAGTTGCCATGAAAAAGTAATTGCCCCCTTCCGAAATTATTTATTTACTTTTTACAAACTTGTCAGACTTGTCACACACAAATACAAGTAAATACAAAATGCAGTTTTTAAATTATTATTTAATTTATTAAGTGAAATAAGCTGTATCTATGTGAAAAAAGAATTGCCCCTTAAACTTAATGACTGGTTGTGCCACCCTTAGATGCAACAACTGCAATCAAGCTTACAGTATATGATCCCTGGAAAATGAGTCTTTCACATCTCTGTGGAGGAATTTTGTCCCACTCTTCTTTACAAAGAGTTTTCGAGCATGAACCAGATGACGGGTTCAACTAATAAGATCCCTAAATGTACTGTTTAGGGGCGACAGGGTGGGTTGTGTTTTTGAATGGCAGAGATTTCATCCAATAATAGACAGGATTCTGGTTTTGTTATGATTAGCCGGCCAATAGGAATTGATGGAATTTTAAAGTAGGCGGTTCTTGCTGGTTTCGGTGGCGGAACAGATGGCGGAGACGGGCAGCGGATTGCGATACTGGCCGGTGGCGTGGAGGAGGGGATAACCAGCGGGGGGCTAAATAAAGACTCGGGTGCGAGAAGTTTAACTTCGGGAAAAAGAGGAAAGAATACGAGTGGTATCTCGGCACAGGAACACCGGGAGTTTGTCCATTCATTCTTTTTCCGGAGCGGAAGAGCAGCCCGCGGGTGGTGTGGGGCTGAGCCCAGGCCTCGGCGCCGACACTCGGGGGAGGGATCCGGGACCGAGCCCCGACTCTGAACCAGACTTTTCCGGTTGGAACTAGCTGGCTCGGCACGAATAACTGACGTTACATATATATGGTTTGTTGATCAACGGATCCAGCGCGCGACTCAGAACTTCCCTGTCAGTTACAGGGACAGACTAGCCTGCTAGCTCGGAGGCTAACTGACCTCCCATTCAGACATGTTGAGCAGTTAGCTAGCTGAATTAGCGTCTCGGGCTAAATGAATAACAATGGGCAGATTAGCTAGCGACACTTCAGGGAGCTCTGCAGGAAACTGACATGTAGCCGCGAGTTTTTTTTTTAATGGATTTTAGGATTAGACGGTAGTTAGATAACTTTGCGTTAGCTCTGTGTGTCTGAGTGGTTTTGGTAAGTCGTTAGCTGGATTAAGTTAGCCAGCTGTGTTAATACAGAGTGCCGCGCGCGCGCTCCCGTACCCTGTCCGAATGAGAGCGCGCGCTGTCGCAGTCAGACGCCGGAGACACGCGCCGTTCCTCATGCTGTCCGGTCCACCGCACTAAACACTGACTGACTGACTGTCTGTCTGTTCCGCGAGCACCGAGCCGGGTGTACCTGGTCCCTCAGCTCCGTCTCGCGGGGTTTGTAGAGGCGCCGCTGATGTGCGGAGTGCGCGCGGTGTGAATTACACAGGACCTGGCTCTGGGGATCGGCACTGAGCGCGGTGCATCATGGGGAATACGGTGTCTTGCTGCGTGTCTCCCAGCGGAAGTCCCAAACTCCCGCGGCCCACCGAGCGCATCGAGGACTACCATATTAACGCGGACCTGAGTGAAGACACCGGGCCGTACTTGCAGCACATCAGCGACCGGGAACTGCCCGATGGTACGTACCGACTTACCCAGTTGGGTCTGGTACTGATTCACACTGACAGCTACTGATTCCAGAGGTGTCAAGTAACGAAGTACAAATACTTTGTTACCTTACTTAAGTAGAAATTTTGGGTATCTATACTTTACTGGATTCATTATTTTTCAACTCCTTACATTTTCACGCAATTATCTGTACTTTCTACTCCTTACATTTTAAAAATAGCCTCGTTACTCCTATTTTATTTCAGCTTGTCATTCAAAAAACAAACAAAAAAACATCCGGACAAATCACGCCATCCGGATGGAGCGAATTCGATTGTGGTTGGATAAGAAGTATAAACATACCATTCCGATTGGTACGCGATCCATCGCACCTGCACATGACGTCACGTCACACACTCCAGCAAGGACGTTTGAATAAAATAGCATTTTCGTTTGATAAAGTTGTGATAAGTAGACGAAGCTGTCCGTGATAGAGACTCTAGATTCGAGCGAAATGTCACAACCAAGCACCAGCGAGGAAGGTAACAGCACCAGTAGGGTAACAGGAATGATATATACAATATGTATATATATAGCACTAATGTTTATTGTAGACAACCATACAAAGGTAATTGTTACTAATCCTGCCCTGGGTACACTAATTTACTTGTATGTTGCCCTCACAGATTCCTGCAGCTAAGCTTGGATGTACATTTACATTCCAATAAAGGTTTCCGATGACATGCCTCTGAAGTTTGACTTTTTGTACGATTAAAATACTTATAGGCAACTAGTTATCATATCTTCTTCTCCATAAAACATGTTAATGCTCAGTAGTACACATGTATGGTTCTTTAATGTATTTGCATTGTACTAAAATGCATTCTTTTTCAATTGCCATATACAGTATCCCAAATCACTATGGCTGTTAATAAATACAACAAAAAAAACAACACATTTTTCTTTTTTTTTTTTATGAGGTGTTGTGCAGTATATAGGCCCGTGGCACAGCCTAAGCTTTTACCCTTAATGCTTTTTTCCCCCTCACGTTACTTTTACTTTTATACTTTAAGTAGTTTTGAAATCAGTACTTTTACACTTTTACTTGAGTAAAAAACTTGAGTTGATACTTCAACTTCTAAAGAAGTCTTTTTAAACCCTAGTATCTACACTTCTACTCAAGTAATGAATGTGAATACTTTTGACACCACTGACTGATTCACCCCGACAGGTCTGGTACTGATTCTCCCCACAAGTCTGGTACTGATTCACCCCGACAGGTCTGGTGCTGACCCACCCCACGGATCTGGTACTGATCTACCCCATGGGTCTGATACCGATCTTACCCCACAGGTCCGAGTACTGATTTACACCACATGTCCAGTAGTGATTTCCCTTGCATTCTCAGTACTGATTCCTCCCACATGCTTTATACTGACTTGCCGCACAATTGTGGTACTGATCTACCCCACAGGTCAGGAACCAATTTACCCCACATGTGTGGTATTGTAGTACCCCACTAAATACTGCTTTACCCCACAGACTGCATTACTCCATGTAAATTTCAAGGGAGTTAATGATGTTTTGCTTTTTAATCATGAAAGCACCAGTATATATATAGCACAGTCTGTTCTCATTACAGTCATCGAAGCAGTTTTACACTCAAGGCCCAGGACCTGAGCAGCAGAGCATCACTGATCATACTTGAGCTGCGTTTATGGAGTCTGGCGATTGTTCGTTTAAATGTGACACATCTAGTAAACGACTCATTTCACAAGGATATTTGCGAATACCTTTTTGAATCCCGTTGGCTGTTTGTTTATTTTTGATCTTCTCCAGCGTTTCGATTTTGTTTTCTTCACTAACTTTACCTTTTAATACTGCTGGTGCATCGTTGCGCAAAAATCTAAATCGACATGTCTATACTCTTTCGCGGCTATTTATCGGCTTGTGTTCATGCACAAGCCCTTCCTGTCATTTACACAAGAGGTCTTGTTGTAGTAGGTTGTTGCATGCATTTCACATAACACTTTTGCAAAATTAAAAAAAGTCACAAATGAATCAGGTGATGTTTTGGATTTTAGGAACACAACAGAACCAACACTGAGCTACTGGGGGACATCAGAACGTAGGCTCTCAGAAATCACCCTTAAGAAAGGGGGCTTCTTATATGAAGATGCACTTATAGTTTCCCACTGGAGCTGTTTGCAGAATTTATGACTGTTTGTTTTGCCACATTGGCCAGCACCCCAATGGGGGATGCACATTCCAGACTTAGCACTGAGTTTAAACACACACAACCATGCATGTGGCATTCATGAGTACAGTTGCTGTAGGCCATGTGTGATAAGGGCATTCCAGCTTGTTCCCTTGAGATAGCAAGAGAAGAACTGGAACGTGCAGTGAGCTGGGCAGGACACTCCAATATCTGCTATTCTTGACATTCCAGTGAAGTTGGTCACGGCTACACCCTCACCCTCCATCCCTCCCTCTGTCCTGGAGAATCGGCTGGAATAGATACGTCAGCTACGATGGCACTGGATGTGGAATGCAAGACCAGAGTTGTGCGCTCACTCGGCTACTAAGACTGACTTCGGATCACTGAGGTTATTTATATGGTCGCCTTGGTGAGCTCAAGAAAGCGTTTTACTCAGTGAAGCGTGCCCATGCCCAGCATACCTGGCAAGTTGAACCCGGGTATCTCTTCTTCTTCTATAAGCATGCCCCGCTCCAATGCTCTGGGGTTATTTTTGACACGGCCGCACAGCACTCCCAGTTTAGCACACTCAGCTGTTGGAAGATTGACCCTTTTTGAATCAAGTCGTCCGTGCCAAATACGGATTAAGCGTGAGATTGTGGTCGGGCATCTGAACCACAAACGTGTGTTCATTAGCAATACTGACATCCCGTGAACTTTGGAGTATCAAAGACTATAGTTACAAATGCAAGTGCTTTAACGTCTTGCTGCTCTGTTCACGTTTGAACAGCAGACCCGGGAAATAAAGCTCGGGTATGGATGGGGGTAGACGTGTCCATTACACGTGTGTTTGCAGTTTAACACTACAAATGAACAGAAATGCATCCCAGAGTCTTGCCAGGTTTTCATTTACTCAATCAAAAAAAGTTTGTATTTATTTAGTTATTTTTAAATATTTGGGTTACATCCCTGTGGTTTGTTAGAGCGGTGTTTAACAGCATATGATGGCCACACTCCTGCCAAACATCAGCTAAATGCAAATTATTATTATATATATTTTTTTACTTTCTTTTTTGGTAAAAGCACACAAACAAATGTGATTGGCTAAGCAAAAGCTGCAAATAATCATGTAAAAATAGCATGACTATAAATACGTCAAATCAAAATTCAAATTCAAATTTTATTTGTCACATACAACAACAACACAGTAATACACAGTACGAAGTGCAGTGAAATGCTTATACGACCGCCAGTGACCTTAAGAAATAAAATAAAAACTTGTACGTAAGGAATAAAAAGAAATACTAAAGAAAATAAATTTAACTATTAAAATAAACTGTACAAATAAGGGCATGATAAAAAATATTACAAAATATAGGAATATTTGAAAGTGGCAGTGGTTGTGCAAATATGCATAAAAAGTGACTTATTAAAGTGTCTTGTGCAATGGTCCAGATATATAAATATGTAGTGTGAGTGTGTATGAATGTGTCCATGATTGTCCAGTCAATGTTGGGAGTTTAAAAAGATGTTGTTAATCCTGTGTGGTAATAGTCCATTGCTGGGGTGGTTAAGGTCCTTCACGATCTTCCTGGCCTTGGTCCAGCACCGCTTGCTGTAGGTGGAGTGCAGGTCAGGGATCTCGGTGCGGATGATGCGCTCAGCTGATCGCACCACCCTCTGTAGAGCTCATCTGTCCTGCATGGTGCTGTTTCCAAACCAGGTCGTGATGTTACCCGTCAGGATGCTCTCTATGGTACAGGAGTAGAATTTCCTGAGCACCTTAGAGGGCAGTCTGAAGTCTCTCAAGCGTCTGAGGTGGTAGAGACGCTGTCGGGCCTGCGTGATGTGAACACCGAGGTATCTGAAGCTGTCCACTCTCTCCACTGGGCTCTTGTTGATGATGGGGGTCTGGTAGTTCCTCTCCTGCTTAGTACTGAAGTCCACTATCAGCTCCTTTGTCTTGCGGACGTTCAGGAGGAGATTGTTCCTCTGGCACCAGTTCTCCAGATTTCCAATCTCCTCTAGGTAGGCCGACTCATCATTGTTGGTGATCAGGCCCACCACGACAGTGTCGTCAGCAAACTTGATGATGGTGGTGGAGTTGGTAGTGGCCACGCAGTCATGGGTGTACAAGGAGTACAGCAGGGGGCTCAGAACACAACCCTGGGGGGCTCCAGTGCTGAGAGTGAGTGAGGCTGAGACGTGTCCGCCCATCCTTACTGCCTGTGGTCTGCCAGTCAGGAAGTTGGAGATCCACAGACACATAGATGAGCTGAGTCCCAGGTGCTCCAGCTTGGTGGTGACTGTGGAGGCAATTATGGTATTAAATGCAGAGCTGTAGTCGATGAAGAGCATTTTAACATAATTCCCCTTCCTAGTGTCCAGGTGAGTGAGTGATGTATGGAGTAGATGAGAGATTGCATCGTCTGTGGAGCGGTTCTGACGGTATGCAAACTGCAGAGAGTCCGGTGTGTCGGGTAGTGAAGAAATGATGAAGTCTCTGACCAGGCGCTCAAAGCACTTCATCACTACTGATGTGAGGGCTACAGGGCGATAATCGTTAAGAGAAGCAGGATGTGGTTTCTTCGGGACAGGAACAATGATGGACTCTTTGAAGCATGTGGGGATCACCGACTGCGATAAAGAGATGTTGAATATCTCAGTGAACACAGGTGCTAGCTGGTCTGCGCAGGCTCTGAGCTTTCATTAAGAGATCTGGTCATCTGTCAGTTTAATTAGAAAACCATCCAGTGGCTAAATATAGGCTCCTGAGGCTGGATTTTATGTGGTATTATGTGACTTTAGTCGCTTAGTTGCAGATTTGGCAACCCAGCTAATCATTATGTTTAAAAGTCGTACCTGAAAAAAACCTTGTTCATAATCGAAAATGCCTCGTGATCTTCGTCAGAGATTAAACCGTAGCATGCAAACACTAAACAAGCATGCTAAGTGAAGATATTCGCTTTTCCAGCTGTGCCTTGTGAAAGGTCAGAGGTCAGAATTGTCCCATAGTTCTGCAGAGGTTATCCCATTGATCCATGTTTAGTGAAAACTGATAAGTGTGTTTAACAAGTGTCTTTCACTAATCTCTTAATTCTTTGACATGTGTGAAAGCTATCGGTGTATGTGAGAGAGAGCGCGCACGATGAGATTGACCAAATAAGTCAATAAGTAGATTTTAATCTTCTTCAAGCTTTGTAATGTGACTGGTTATATGTCCTTTATCAGCAAGAGTTCACCTCTCACAGCAAAGCACTAAGAGGCAGTAATGATCCGCTGTTGCAGATCCATGGAGTATCTGACGTTATATACCAAAACTGGTCATGAAGATATTTTTGAAAAAACGTGAATGATATGTGTATCATGGTACCTAGGTGCTGATTCGATTCGTATTGTGATATCATGATTTTATAAATATTAGAGTCTATATTACTGTTGTTTTATATATGAGTGATAAATGCTCCCTATTCTGGCTGTAGAATTTATTTTAATTAACTTTTTGAAAAGGGAAAAAACATCCTTTTTTTTTTTTTTCTTTCTCTCTTTGCTTTTCAATACAATTTTTCCATCTGCTTTCCACAAGCTTCCTTATTCCCTCATTAAAAAATGTTTTTGGCTGAACTGAAATGTTTTGAGTCAGAAGTGAATCTCCATCTTATTGGAGCTGCTTTCAGGGACACACAGGTGAAAGTCCTATAGAGCGAGATCAGGACTATAGGGAGGACGCTTTAACCTAAAAAACGACGTGCATCGTCATGCAAGATCAGGTAACAAGCACTGTTGATCTTTGAATCTTTTTCCTGGTAATGTTCCAATACTGGTCTTTGAAAATCCCAGGAAACTGTGAGCGTTGATGAATTTTCCAGCTGCTGGTTGACTTGAAATTTTTCTCGGTTGATGATTGAGGATATTCCTGTTCCACACTCTGCCGTTTAGTCTCAGACTCGTAGTGATGAATCCTTGTCTCGTTACCAGTAATGGTTCTCTTTAAGAAGCTTTTACCTTCCTTAGAGTATCTGTTTAAATTTGTTTTGCAGATATCCACTTCAGTTCTGATAACACTTCTGTTTATGCTCCTCTGTGAGTTGTTTCGTCACCAGGTACACCCTCAGACCACGAAAAAAAAAAAAATCACTGCACGCTGCTCTTCTTTTGTGCAAGTGGGATGTCCGTTTGTGCCTGCACTGAAGTTATAAATGAACTGATGTACTGTAACATATTCACACCTGCACAGCAGTGACAAGGAAGACAGGAGCCTTGAACAGTTGAGAAAGCATTTTATCCTGGTCAGGGTTGTTGTGGATCCTGGATGGGGCTCCCAGTGGAAAAACGAATCAGTCTGACAGATTAGAAGCGAATCAGAGACACTGGAGACGTGTGAGTGATACTCACCCGCTCTGATGCTTCATGCTACGCAAGAAGCAAATCAATTTTATTTCTATAGTGCTTTTAACAATTGTTATTGTCGCAAAGCAGCTTTACACACTCAAAGGAATTATTTAAGTGTGTATGAAATGTGAATGTGTATGCATTGAAATGATGAGACTGTGCCTGATGAGCAAGCAAAAGACGATGGCGACAGTGGCAAGGAAAAACTCCCTGAGATGGTAATAAGAAGAAACCTTAAGAAGAACCAGACTCAACAGGGAACCCATCCTCATTTGGGTGAACGAATAGCAGGGATTGATCTGCATCATACTGTGCGAGAAGTTCAGTATAACAGGAGATGTGTTTAAGTTAAAATGGAGTCCAGTTTGTAAGATAGATATGAAGTTCAGAAATCAGTGGGATTTATTTTCTAACTTCCTCAGTTTGTTGTCTCGAGAATTCAGTGCCACTGGAGTAAGACCCGTAACCCTCCGTACGTCTGCTGGATGTCGTCAGCGTAGTTTAAATATTTAAGCTTCCACTGTGTGTCTCCCTCTTTTAATGGTCCCGCTGTAGTAAGTAACAGTACTGTGTATTCTCCTCCGGTTCCACAATGCGCCCGTTGTGTCGACCTCCTCCCCTCAGCAGTGCGGCAGAAGCGTCCGTTTCAAGCTGATCCGCCTCGGGCGCTGTCTCAAATCTCAGTTTATAATTTTAAGGGTCCAATTAAAGTCTTGAATATTTATCCGAATACATGTGGAGGACAGTCTAGGAGTGTTTTCACATGGTGAACGATAGGCATGTAGAAAATTACTGACCATGGCTGCCTCTGAAGACTTTCTCTTTTTCTCTGTAAAAAACGCGTCTGGTGTTCCTTTGTTTAATTGTATTTACTAAAAAAAAAAAAAAATCCTGTATTAGGGCTGCACGATATATCGAAAAAATATCGTTATCGCGATAATGGCATGCGCGATAACCATATCGCAAGGAGTTGCAATAAATACTTTATTTGCCAAGCATTTGTGTGTCCAAATTTGACCAATCAGATGGGCCCTTACTATGTTTATACCCGCTTATATCTTATATCGCGTGCGTGTGTGTGTGTGAGACAAATAGTATTTTTATTTTCTTTTTTTTGTTTAATAATATTTTTATTTTAAAAAAAAACAGGCAAGCCAAAGAGAATATTTAGTTGAAAAGATGCTCTTGTTTTAAGACACTATTGATGAGTGTATGGTTACATGTAAATAAAAAGTCATGTTTGAAAGTAATTCATATTGTGTTGGCAGGTTTATAGTAACAGCAAACCAGAAGTCAGAATATCTGCTGAGGGTTTTAAGTCATTCATAGTGTTTTGAAGTCTAAATATTTGCAACTTCCTTGACATATAGTTTCTTTTTAGTCTGAATTAGATTTAATTACATCAGACGAATATCTATTACCTGTTTATTTTAGTATCATCATTACATATAAATAAATAATTTTAAAAAATAGGCAATAATAATAATTAAAAAATGCATTTCTCTAGGGAAATGTTATATCGCAAGAAATATCGTTATCGCAATATTCAACAACAATATCGCATATTTTCCTAATATCGTGCAGCCCTATCCTGTATTAATTAAATTAAAAATCCCGTATTGCGTATTATTATACGTATCCCGTATTATTCCACTCTTGTCTAATTTCACTGAGTGTATTAAACATGTCTAGTGGATTATACCATGCTGGGGGCAAATACCTTTTCACAGCTCTGTAAATGTACTTGATGTGTGACGAAATGTTTTCCAGTGTATTGCAAATCCAAAATTCTGTCACTCTGGCAGTGTAAGTGCTTCTGAAAAATATTTTTAATTTACATTCTGGAGAAGATTTGTGTTGAATTTTATTGTTAACACACTAGAGCGAGAAATGTTTTTATTATGTTTTATTATGACATGATTTGTTTTGTCTTTTAAACATTTCCTTTCTTTCTTTTTTTTTCTTTTTTGTAGATCTTGCTTTAGAGTCCAATCCTTCAGACCACGCTCGTGCTAGCACCATCTTCCTCAGCAAGTCACAAACAGATGGTGAGTTATCAACAGCTCCCAGCAAACTGTGTCGCCCGACTCCGCTCCTGCCATTAAGAATAATACACAAAAACAGCCTTTGATTGTTATCCTAATGTGGTTTATTTTTAATTATTTACTCTCACTGCAATTAGTGCTTTACTTTCTGTGTACACGCCACATTTTACTGGCAAGAAACATTTGACTTGAGTAGAATGGGACGTTGTTTAGTGTACAGGTCAATGGAGCACTGCCTGGCTCATATTCACCACTTACAGTAAGATATAAAAGCCTCCAAGACGTTCCTCCATACATTCGATTTAAACTATGAAGGAGCAGCTCGTACCTCTACGTCTCATCCATGTTTAGATTGTTATTTCTAAACAACAGCGATGGGATGCACTAGGCATCTCCCGTACAATATTATCACGATACCCAGGTGCCGATTCGGTCAGGAATAAAATTATTCTAAGCTGGCAGCGGATAAACAAAGAGTGAATATGTAGCGGGAGCTGGTGGGTGCGGAATAAAACCTTGCGGGAGCGGGCGGGAGCTGGACTAAAAAAACAGTCCCGCACAGACCTCTACTTCAGTTGTTTGCAGATTTTTCCGTCAACTGATAATTGTTCACAGGAACAAGTGCAAGTTCGTGGAAACCGCAAATATCCTCCATAATTTTTAATGGGTTTTTTCGTTGTGATGTACACACTACCGTTCAAAAGTTTTAGATCGATTGCAAATTTCTTTGTTTTTGTTTAGTGATTTATTTTCTACATTCTACAACAATACTGTGGATTTCAAAACTATAAAATAACACAAATGGAATTAGGTAATTACGTAACAACAAGAAAACCAACAGTTAGTTGTTATTTTAAGACACAGAGGTCAGCCTTTCTGTAATAGTTCTTGCAAGAACAGTATTGTCAAGTGCATTTGCAAAATCGGTCAAGCACCATAATGAAACTGGCTCTCATGAAGGCCGTCCCAGGAGGACGAGACCAAAACCTACCTCTGCTGCAGACGAGAAGTTCATTTAGAGTTATCAGCCTGAAAAATGACCAATTAACAGCACCTCAGATTAGAGGCGTTATGAAGTCTATACAGAGCAGAAGTAGCAGAAACATCTCAATATCAACTGTTCAAAGGAGATTAATGCATTTTTTGGACGCCTTCAGCAAAACTTTACAATGTAGAAAGAAATAAAAATCAGGAACCATCATGGAGTTAGAAAGTGATCTAAAACTTTTGAACGGTAGTGCAAGTTTTTTTTTTATGCATTTCAACAATATAAAACTATTCAGAGTAATATAATTTAGTAATTTTATAACATTAAATATAATGTAACAAAAAAGTGCCCTAAGTCTCCTGGGATAAACTCCAGGCCCCCTGTAACCCTGAAAACAGGATAAAGCAGTATAGACGATGTGAGTGCGTGCGTGCTCTGTAATATCTCTGTTATACAACATATAGTGATGTGGAATTAAACACTCTTTTTGGTCTTTCAGTCCGGGACAAGAGGAAAAGCAATCATATAAACCATGTAAGTTCTCTCAATACACTACACTTCCAATTTTTTCATCCAGTATGCGTGTACTTAAGGCCTGTTTTTTTTGGGGGGTTTTTTCCCCCCCTCAGGTATCTCCAGGTCTTCTTTCCAAAAAATACAGCTCCTGCTCGACGATATTCATCGACGATAGTACAGTCAGCCAACCCAACCTGAAAAGCACAATAAAATGGTGAGTTTAATAACTCCAGCGTGTGCAGGCTTTATCACCGCTCCATGTCTTTATTGGCGATGTGGCACTTGTGTATGATTCGTGTTATGATGCGTGATAAAGCAGTGAAGGTAAATTTCTGCTTTTTTCTCCATGCTACAGTTCACAGCATCACAGTTCTCTAAGATACAAAGCTAACAGTAATGTAACAAATAACCGCAATAAGTAATGTAATATTATAGTGTTATTATATATTTATTCATTGTTTTTCTCTCTCTTCTATCCCTCTAGTGTTACTCTAGCAATATATTACCACATCAAAAACAGGTATGTTGCTTTTTTTTTTAATAATGAAATTGAAGATGTGTTGTGCATATTACAGTGTCAGTAAGACAATCTCTCTCGCTCGTCTGTGTACAGGGACTCGGACAGATCACTGGACATATTTGACGAGAAGAAGCATCCTCTGTCTGTAAGTGCGTCCTCCCGCGAGCGGCTCCAGCCGACTGGAGACTGACAGATGGTTTACTTTATTGAAAGTCAGCCCGAGCTCGCTCTTTATCTCAGTATGCTATATTTAAAGCAATAAATCAGTACACATGGCTGAGCGAGAAATAATCTGTCACACAGCCCGAGATAGAAATGATCTGACGTACAGCTGTTTTCACGCCTCATTCTCTCCAGTTCACTCGCTTATTTTGACAGGAGAAAAGTCTTTCTGTCAGCCGAGGGTTTGAATATAAAGTTTTTTTTTTAGGTTCTAGTAGCGAGATTTAATTAAGAGCTTTGCAGTTTCATGAACCCTAGTGGTGTTTTAAATAGTGATTCGTAATTGCATTTCTGTGAGCGTGAGTCAAAAATTATACGCGATCTGATTATATTAAAACTACTGTAACTGTCGGTAGTTTAACGGGCCTGTAACTGTCTTATCACCGCCTTCCTACTGCCTCCCGCAGGTGTGAACGTGTTGCATCAGTTCATTTGTAACTGTGCTGTGAGCAAATATGGATGCCCCACTTGTGATTTGCACCAAGGAAAGCAGCTGCAGTGATTTATTTTTTTATTGTGTTTTTAATATATATACAACACTGTGCAAAAGTCTTAGGCACCATATTTTGTTATATATGTTATATATTTTTGTCTGCATAGTTATGTACAAAATCATTCAGTATTTCCGTATATATAACTTAAAAATGAATAAATAAATAACATTACAGGAGAATATATGCATGACTGTAAAGAAGAAATATAGTACTAGACAGACCAGTTTTCATATAGAAACAAAAAAAATAATAATAATAATGTACGCTCCTGGGATTTGCATGAAAGTAGAAAGGAGCGAGTGTGACAAAGTTACCAGAACAACTCATTCTCTCCAGCAAGCTCAGTAAAACCTAACATATTTAACTATAACTATATATTTTTCTTTACAGCCATGCATATATTCTCCTGTAATTTAGGGGATTTATTTATTAAGTTATATATGGAAATACTGAATAATTTTGTACATAATTATGCAGACATGATAAACATGTAACAAATTGGTACAGCATATAGACTTTTGAGACTTTTGCACAGTACTGTATTTATTTATTTATTTATTTATTTATTTATTGTGGTGTGAGAGTGTACGTGGTGCCGAAACAACTTACAGAAGAGCAGAAACAGAAGCATTTAGATACCTGCAAGCAAAATTTGGCCCAATACCCTACTCTAAAGAGGCGCCAGGGGTAGCTCAGTGGTTAAGGCATTGGACTACGGTTCGGAAGATCCCAAGTTCAAACCCCACAACCACCAAGTTTCCACTGTTGGGCCCTTGAGCACCTGCTCAGATGTGTAATGAAAATGTAAAGAAGGCAATGGGGCATCGGTGACTCGGTGCTAGGTTTCTCACCTGCCATGCACAATACCCACACCCCAGCCACAGGATGCAGTACCAGTCTCAAGCCCGGATAAAATGGGAGGGTTACATCAGGTAGGGGATCCGGTGTAAAACCTGTGCCAAAGTTGTGTTGTAGTTGTGTCCTCAGTGGCGACCCCTTGATGGGAACAGCCAAAAGACCAACAACCTTCTAAGGAAGGTGAACATTTCTTAAAGAGAATCATTACTGGTTAAAGAGTAAAAGACAGACATTACTGGTGACAAAACACTGATTCATCACTACGAGCCTGAGAGTAAACAGCAGAGTATGGAACGGAAACATCCTCAATCGGCGAGCAAAATTTGATGCTTACATTTTTCTGGGATTCTCAAGAGCCAGTATTAAAAGGTTCAGCGATCAACAGTGTTCGTTACAGTGAGATGCTTGCAGTCCATCAGACTTTCACCTGTTTTGATTTTCTAAAAGCAGCCCTACATGGACTAAGATTCACTTCTGATGAAGAAGTGAAGACAGCGGTGCATTCGTGGCTCAGAGCTCAGTCGTAAACATGAGGAAATATAGAAGCTCGGGGAAATAGGTCGAAAAATAATGCATTTGTCTGTTAATAAAGTTACAAATTAAAATAAATCCTACAGCCAGACTGCGGATAATTTTTGACTCGAACTTTACAAGAACACTACAGGGTATTCATAAAATCCTTTATACTTGATTTTAAAGTTATAAAATGTTATAATGTGACATTTATTTATTTATTTTCCTTCTCTCTACCTTTTAAATCTCTTTCATTATATCTGTGACTTAATATTATATTTGTTCGTATAAATTTGTTTAGTGTTTATCTGCCATGAAATAGCCTGTGAAGCTGATATGGAAATAAACGCTGATACAAACAAATACACTTGATTTTAACATCTTGATTTGAAAATGTGATCTTTGCAGAGGGAGCAAGTTCCTGACGACTACTCGCGCACGGACCCCGAACACAAACTCATCTACCGGTTCGTCAGGACGCTGTTCAGTGCTGCTCAGCTCACCGCCGAGTGTGCCATCGTCACACTGGTAACAACACACAGTCCATGTTTCACATCCTAAAGTACCAAGTGTGTAAACAACAGAAAGAAACGCTTAGCACATAGTAGCTGAGTCAACATACTGTGAGTGCTGTTGAGAGAAACACAATAGTGTGTGATATGAAGCAGAAAACTGGCCTATCACACGAGTTGCACACATACGCAAAGTATACATTATTTGTATGTATATATATAATCACGGTTCACTGCCCTTACACATTATCGCAGGATGATACCCTGTGGTGTATTTAGCAACTTGGGAGCGAACATTAGTATAGAAGAAAAAATTTAAACAATAGATGATTGTTTTTTTTTTTTTTTTTTATAACACTTTTTGAGGAAAATCTGCTGTTATAAATGTGATGGTCTACTTGGAATTATTAATCTTAATCATGCAGTAGTGTTCGTTAAACCCAAGAATAAACCATATTAATTATACACCATGGAAGGTTTTTTTTTTCCCCTGTGGCTAAATGTTTTTTTTTAAACGAATGCCTTTGATGTCCACTAGAGGGCAGCAGGGTGCCTCGGTAAAAGAACCTTGATGCACCACGTCCTTTTCTGCAGGGTGTCTCAACTCAGGAACCACTTGGAAATTGACAAAATCAGCAGCAGCAAGCCGGACATGTAGCACAATATGTTCTCAATAATAAATACAAAATGAAGTCAATGAAAAGGCAAGCGCAGCTCAGTTAAGCCTTTGTTATATACATTACAGCACAATGAAATTCCTTCTTCGCATATCCCAGCGTAACGGGTCAGACATGATACAGCGCCCCTGGAGCAGATGGGGTTAAGGGTCTTGCTCAAGGGCCTAACAGTGGCAACCTGGTGGATCTGGGGATTGAACCTCCGATCTTCTGGTCGGTAACTCCGTGCCTTAGCCCTAGGTCCTTTGCAGCCTGTTTCAGGGGGAAAAAACATTAGTTCTCATAATTTCATTTAATCTACATCATTTAATTGACTTTAATATGAAGAAATGAGGGGAGGCACGAGACTTCTGCACAGTGCTGAATAATGAGATAAATGGATAAGAGCGTCTGCTAAAGTCATTTTGTAGATTTTCCACTCATCGGTTCCTCATAGTTCTGGTCACTCTCGTAGCACTTTGTAGAGTCTGGGAGGGGATGAGAGATGTGACTCTTGGCTCTGTGCTGCAGGTGTATTTGGAGCGGCTCCTGACCTACGCTGAGATGGACATCTGCCCGAGTAACTGGAAGAGAATCGTCCTGGGCGCCATCTTACTGGCCTCCAAAGTCTGGGACGATCAGGCTGTGTGGAACGTAGACTACTGCCAGATCCTCAAGGACATCACTGTTGAAGACATGTGAGTGTGGAGTGCTTGTAGTATACACAGATAAACAGCACACGCCTACCAGCTTCCCTTTTTTTTGTGCCCTTCACAAATCTTGTATAGATCAGATGTACCAGACATTCCTTACAATTTTCTCTAAAAATTATTGGCACCCTTAGCAGAAATTTCCCTCAGCAAATTGTTGTGTAAAATTTCTTCTCTTCAATTATTAATCACATTTGGCTTTTAATCTAAAATGATGAAGAAAAATTATTGGCATCTGTGATTTATTTATTATTGCTACAACACATGCAGTTTTTGTGCACATCCTCTTTTCATAAATATAGGATGAAAATATGAGGGATACTAGTATTAGTTTGCACACCATGTTCTCTGGTGTGTGTGTGTGTGTGTTTGTGTGCGAGGCCATGTCCCCGTTCTCCTCTCCACCACAACCCCATGCTTCGTCGGCTCTATTTTCATCCTGTCTATTGAAGTTGGCTTTGTGAGTCTCTGTGCCGGTCGGACTCGAGTGCTCTCAGCACCCCTACATAATGGCCCAGGCTCTCGCCCACTCCATTTGTTGCCCCTGGCGACCGGTAGCCCCCTCGCCCTCGCTTTTCCTCCCCATACTGCCCCGCGTATCTTTTCCCTGAAGCATCCGGGCTGCCGTCTCCACGGCGACAGGCATCGCCGCCGTCTCTCAGAAGCACAGAGATGACGAGAGAGAAAAGGGCGCATGTGATGAGGAGAAACACGACTAAATTTTACTTGATCATCTGTAGAGTTCGTTAAGGACAGTGAAGTGAGTGAGTTGTCCAGCTCAGTCTGAAAGTCAGTCAATAATGTCAATGTCAGAATGAAGTCTTGACAAAACCACCAGCCCTCAGAGCAGTGTGTGTTTTTCTCCTAAAGCATAACATTCAGTGCAAAAAAAGATGAGCTGAATCAGGAGTGGTAAATAAAACAACAGTGTTCTACTTCACAAAGGTCTGGATCTGACACTCTGACACCTGTGTATTAGGAGTGAGTGAATAATCATGACAGCAGAGAAAAACAGAAGTGATGTAAATGTTACACAGCGAATAGTAAGAGGGAATACTTTAGGCTTTACTACAACTGACATGTTGCTTCATTTCGATTTTCACCAGAGCTATAAGGATAGCAGTAACAACAGCTTCTCTCATCTCAAATCTTAAGCTACACTAGCAGTCAAAAGTTTGGACACCCCCTCTAATTCCATGGCCATTCCTGATCTTCCTTTTTTTCTACTTTGTAAAACAATGCTGAAGGCATCCAAAATATGCAAGAAACTTCTTTGAACAGTTGATATTAAGATATTTATGCTCAGTAACGCCTTCATAACGGCTCTGATCCGAGGTGCTGTTTGTAAACTGGTGATTTCTGAGGCTGGCGTGAGAGTCAGTTTCATCATAGTGTATAAAGGGTTTTACAAATGCACTTGACACAATACTGTTCTTGCAAGAACTGTTCCAGAACATCTAATCTTTGTCTTGAAATAACAACTGACTGTTAATTACTTAATGCTATACATGTTTCACAGAATTAAAACAATCCAGTATTGTTCTAGATTGTAGAAAATAAATCAATAAAGTTGAATTAGAAGTTGTCCAAACTACTACTGGAGTGAGTTTTTTTTTTTTTCCCGTCCAATTCTGTTCTTTAGTTGGAATTAAGCGACAATGTTTCATAAAGATAAGGTCACTCCGTCCAATAATGATTTCTGAAGTAAGTAGATGATGTCTTTATAAAAAGGCTTCCAGACACTTGTTACATCAACCATGTGGTGCCAGAGCAAACCTGAAGTGTTAGACGTTTCGGTGGACTGACCGAGTTGTGCATAAGTGGAGAAAGCAGTGCTTTTTTTTTTTTTTTTTTTTTTTTTTTTTTTTTAAATAAATAAATGAATAAATTCTCATTGTGTGTTCAACCCTTTCATCAGGAATGAAATGGAAAGGCACTTCCTGGAGCTTCTGCAGTTCAACATCAACGTTCCAGCCAGCGTCTACGCCAAGTATTACTTTGATCTGCGCTCGCTGGCAGACGACAACAACCTGACTTTCCCCCTGGAGCCTCTGAGCAACGAGCGTGCTCAGAAACTAGAGGTAAGCGACAAGTCAGTCCATCCGAGCCACCCGTTAGTTACACCCTCAGCTCGATAATGAAGGGAGGGACAAAACTAGGAATAACCAAGAATGTAATTTTTGCGGTACAGGCGATCTCCAGACTTTGCGAGGATAAGTACAAAGACTTCTTGAGCAGAGCGGCCATGAGGAGATCCTTCAGCGCCGACAACCTGGTGGGCATCCGCAGATCCAACGCAGTGCTCTCCTAGAGCTCTCTCAGTCAAGACCATGAGCATCTTCAAACCGTCTCCTTCCTGTCCTCCGGTAGAGAGCTCTCACCGGCGCTCGCTCTGCAACAACCAATGACCTGTCTACATAGAAACAAAAACTGACTTGTCCTTTTTTTTTTCCCTTTTCTTTTTTCTTTCTTTTTGCTTACTATGTAGGCTACTAGCTGTGAACTTTGTCAGTTTTTAATTGAAATCAATTGCAGATGGAGTATTTTAAATAAACACTAATCATGTAAAAATGTTTTCCTGTTTGACGTTTAACTGAAGATGCACAATCAGATATCTACTGCGAGATAACGCACGACTAGTCTGGTGTTTCAAACAGTTAAAGAGCTGTACTAGTGTGATGTTTGTGCCTGTGGGTTAATCAGGACTTTTGTAAAATTTAGGACTCGCGTCCTTTTTTTCAGCAAAGTAACAGGTGTTTAAAAAAACAAATCATTTATGTATTACCTGAAAGAGCAAAAGGTTGAAAAATGCATTAAACACTTTGTGGTATCCTTACAGGCACCATATCACAGTTATACAATTATACTATGGCTTTTGTACTACAGGTAAGTGGAGGATGCATCCTGAAATCTCGTGTCCATGTGATTGTTAAGCCACTGAAATGTTAAAACGAGTCTGATTGAAGACAACAATCTAGAAAGCACTTGTTCACAGATTGCTCCACAGTTTTATTCTCTACAAATAAGAGAAACCAATAAAACGACACTCCAAGTTTTCATAAATATCTAAATCTTCTTTAAAAATCTCAGCAACCAATCAACATTTTTTTTTAAAAAAAAACAAAGTATTTACACCCAAAGCCACAGTGCAGCCTGTTCCAAAAAAAAAAAATGCCTGTTTACATGATTTACACATATGGCATTAAACAAATATGTACACTCGTGTATAAACAAGAAAACAATAGATTGGATTCTCATATCATCGGTACTGGGGTTAAGCAGCAGGATGCAAAAGGATTGAGAAAATGCTGTCTGTCATTAAATTAAGAGCACTGTAGCAAAAGACTTGTACATTTCTAACACTTTTGAATGAACAAATGTTTTGTCAGATCCACACACACACACAGGTCCTGAACCATTATCTTGACACAGGAGATGCTTGCATAAGATAACTGGAAGTACGTAAACTGTAATCTGATGCGCGTCTGGTTTAAAGTTTGATGAGGTGTAAGGAATCCGGCTTAATTGAAGATTTGAACATGATACTGATCAGAAGTGACCACTAGGTGGGTGTCAAGAGTAGTGATACCAAATCCATCATAAGTTTTCTGTTCCACTTCTTTTTCAGGATTTAATTGCTTTTGTCCAAGGGACTAAATTTCATGAAGCCACACTTTTTTCCAGAATTTTTTTTCCTGTGTTACCCACGTGCAAGAGCTCAGGATCACTGTTTCCGCTGTACTTGACAACAGACCCAACATCCATCCACCATCGTTTCAGGATTCTTTACACAATTTCACTTATTTACCAGCAAAACACATTTGAAGACTGGATGTGGGATTTAAAATTAAGCAAGGTCTCGATATGGTGAAAATGTTCCACCTCTGGTTTCCATTATAAAAACACAAACGCACGCACACTCAGAGTTCATTCCCTGTAGAACACAATGCGAAAAAGAACAAATATTTACATACACAAATAAATAACATGCCCGCAAGAATTGTTAAGTAGGACAGAGTGTCTTGTAGCGCTTGTGATTTTTTTTTTTCTTCTTTTTTTTCCCCCCAGCATTACTTGGGCAAGGAGGAGTTCATTCTCCAGTTAACTCCATAATAGTTTTTCTTCCCCTTTTTCCAATTTCAGAAGTCTAAATTCCATTTGATCGTATTTGAGAACCCAAGCACTTAAGAGACAAGAAAGCAGTCCGTTAATATCCTTCATTTAAAATCCAAATGGACCCTGTTTGCTTAGACGTGTGACGGTGGAGCTGATTTGTGGTAGGATCCGGGTGGTGCTGACCCGGCTCGTGCGGTAAGTGCTGTGCTAGCTTCGCTGTACATAGAGGAAGCCGAGGCAGGCGGCTTTCTGGCCCTGCACGGGAAGCAACGCGCTGCAAACTGTCTCCAAGACTCCACTGTCTTTCCTGACCAGATCCACACGCCGGAGGTGATGCCCACTACCAAGCACACGAAATACTTAAGCATGAAGACTGCATATTCGGGGCCCAGACCGAGCTGCTGGCGCTCCGAGGGACACGTACAGGCCAGCGCCTGCTCCCAGCCAGGCCGGTAGTGCTGCTCGTAGACTAAACACGCCACCACGATGGTGGCTGGCACGGTGTAGAGCACGGTGAACAGCCCGATGCGAATCATCAGCTTTTCCAGTTTGTCCGTCTTGGTGCCACCCTGCTTGATGACGCTGCGGATGCGGAAAAGCGACACGAACCCGGCCAGCAGGAAGAGTGACCCGGAGAAGAGGTAGACCACTAAAGGTGCTAGCACGAAGCCTCGCAAACTCTCCAGACTCTGGTTGCCTACGTAGCAGATTCCAGCAACTGGGTCTCCGTCTACAGAACTGAGGGCCAAAACGGCAATCGACTTAACGCTGGGCACAAGCCACGCCGCCAGGTGAAAGTACTGCGAGTAGCCCGCGATGGCTTCGTTTCCCCACTTCATCCCTGCAGCCAAGAACCAGGTGAACGACAGCACCACCCACCAGATGGAGCTAGCCATGCCGAAAAAGTAGATGAGCAGGAAGACCAGCGTGCACAAAGCCGGGCCAGTGGTGTCGTACAGGATGTGCTGCTGGTCGCCAGAGCCACCGCACGCCACCCGTTCATGACCCGCTAGCAGGCGCACGAGGTAGCCCAGTGACACAAAGAGGTAGCAGGCAGCCAGGAAAATGATGGGTCGCTCAGGGTACTTGAAGCGCTCCATGTCGATTAGAAACGTAGCCACAGTGGTGAGGGTGGAGATGAAGCACAGGACGGACCATAAACCGATCCAGAAGGTTGTAAAAGCGCGCTCGTCCTGGGAAAAATAGGGCTGGTGGCAAGGAAGAGCGCAGTTAGGCAGCGAGCCCGTGTGCACGTGGTTGTACAACGAGTGAGTCTCTTTCTTAATAGGAACCAAAGGCTCTCGACAGCGGCACTCCTGGTCGCACTTCTGAGGGGCGCCCGATTTGGCTGTGGATCGGTGCCTGTTCGGGCCCTTGGGGGTAGGTTTGGGGAACGACGGAGACAGAGTGGTGGTCTCACTGTTGTTGTGGTCCATGCACAGCCGGTCCGGCTCACCGAGCACGGGAAGCTGTTCGCAGCTCATACGCTCGGGCCACTCGAAGCCATACTGGATCATGAGAGGTGAGCAGCCCTTCTTGGCCCTCTCGCAGACAGAGCGGCATGGAGGCAGAGGCTTTTTGTAGTCTGGGAGACAGATCGGGGTGTACATGCTACAGAGGAAAAACAGCAAATCCGGGGAGCAGCGTATCCGAACCAGAGGCCAGAACTGATGCACTTCTAATCCCACCTCCTCCTGGGTGTCGTGATTGAACTGGTTGGGCATGTAGGTGAGGTTGTAGCCGATGCCTTTGCACATGGGCACCGTGATGGGTTCACACACGATGTCCTTGGAGGCGGCGAGTGCCAGGTGTGGCAGCTGGGAGACGAGGAACACGAGTAGCTGAAACACCACAGCACAGGCAGGAGGCTTCGCCATCGTCAAATGTCCCTGCACCACTGAGTTTGGTCTCAAAGATATATATATATATAGATAGAGAGAGAGAGAGAGGAAACCAAAACAATAAAATAAAGGGATTTTTCTTTGAGAGCTTTCTCAGCACGGGAACCTGCTTCTAATTTATTGCTACCCTTCGGAAAGAAGGAATCCCTGAAGGAAGGGGTAATTGCTCCAGCAGCATATCCACAGTCCACAGTGCAGTAAATCACAGCTCAGTTCCATTCCAGACCCCAAGTGCACTCTGGTCCAAGTGCGCGAGGACGGCTCACGCGCAGCATTCTCCTGAAGAAAACAACAACAAACCGTCAGTTTATCATTAAAAAGTAAAATAATAATAATAATAATTTTCTTAAAGATTCCCATGTTTAAAGAAGAACAAGTAAAATAAAAAATAATCGTAATAAACAAACAGTTTGTAGAGGTTATTAACTTACCGGAAAAGCAGCGCGTGCACACACTCCCCGCTCAGAGTAAATCATTCACCGCGCGCGCAGTAAACAACCGTTAAAAGTCCGTTTTACTTTAAAGGGTTTAGTGGAATTTTCAGGAGACAATTTCCTCTTGGGTTTCCTCCGGGTTCATCGTGACCGCTGAGCGATTTGTCCCTCACTGACGCTCCGCTTCACCGCAACAGGTTCCAGGTGTGTGTGTGTGTGTGTGTCTCTCTCTCTCTGTTTCTCTCACACACACTGTCTCTAAAATCCCCCTTATTTAAGCCTGTACACTCCTGGGCGACTTCACAGGTATTAAACCCGACTTTAGTTTCTTTCCTTTTTGTTTTTTTTTTTTTTTACCTCAAAACTCGGTTTCAAACTGAGCTCGCGCTCCGCCGTGTTGCCCCGCGCGCCTCTCTGTGGGCTGCTCGAGTCTCTGATTAGACTACTCGACCACACCACGCCCACAACACACTCAGACCACGCCCCTTGTCAATATGCCCTAGTAATGGTCTGAGTGAAAAGGGCTTGTCCGATGATTTTGGCCCGCCCTTCCACTCAAACGCAGCCAATCAGAATGAAGGATCAGAAATGAGGTTTTTGTTAGGCAACAGGTGCCGTTGGGTCGCGTGCAGTTACGCCGGGGTGTGTCTGTGGACAGGAGAAAAATATAGATTAATAATAATAATTATTATTATTATCACAAAAACAAGGAAACTGCTGCTGCTACTACTACAGATAATAATAATAATAATAATAATAAAACAAAAACAAGGATACTGCTGGTGCTACTATTACTACAGATAATAATAATAATAATAATAATAATAATAATAATAATAACAAAAATGCTGCTACTACTACTACAAATAATTATGATAGTAATAATAATAGTAATGATAATAATAACAACTAAAATTTGTCCATACATTTTTTAATGTGTTACAGAAGGTGGTTACAGAATGTTTGTGTGTGTGTGTGTATGTGTGTGTGTGTGTGTGTGTGTATGTGTGTGTGTGTGTGTGTGTGCCCTGCGATGGATTAGACCTGGGATAGGCTCCAGGCCCCCCCGCGACCCTGAATACAGTATAAAGCAATATAGACGATGAGTTAGTGAATGCTAGATGTGTTACAGAAAAGAAGTAACAAGTAAAAGAATGCTTTGATAATGTTTAATAATTCAATAATTCTTATTTTCTAATGTTTCATATGTGAAACTTTAAAAAAACTGTTGTTTTTTATATATAGTATACAAAGAGTAAACCAGGAGACCTACCGGACAGGGTGCCAATCCATAACAGGGCATGCACACACACACACACACACACACACACACACACACACACTATGAGCAATTTGGGCACAATTAGTCAAATCTCCATGTCTTTGGACTGTGGGAGGAAACCAGAGTACCCGAAGGAGACTCACTAAGCACAGGGAGAGAATGTAAACTCCATGCACACAGACTAGAGGTGGGAATCAAACATTCGACTATGGAGGTGCAAGGCGACAGTGCTGACAGCTAAGCCACCATACTGCCCCAACAATTATAATAATCTTTTATTATTATTTTTTTTTTTGTCAGTCCACTGTGACATCTGGCACATCAGGTGATGGATACTCCCACGCTGGAGATATATCCATTGTTTCTGTGGCAGTTACTTAAGGGGTCAGGTTGCCAGCTTGATACCTGATTGTCATTCACACATTCGGGGCAATTTGAGAACATCACTTAGCCTAATCTGCATGTCTTTGGACTGTGGGAGAGAACCGAAGCACCTGGAAAAAACCCACCAAGCACAGGGAGAACATGCCTACTACATGCACGCAAACCCGAAGTGGGAATCGAACGTGGAGGCGTGAGGCCATGGTGCTAACCACTATGCTACCATGTCACCAATACTACTACTACTAATACTACTAGTACTACTACTACTACTACTACTAATAATAATAATAATACATTTTCATGTATTATTATTAGTATTAGTACATTTTCATGTATACTTCATAAACCAAAGTTGTAAGTTTATATATACATACTAATATGTGATATGTAGTTTATATATCTTCAGATTTACTCAAATTGGAAACTTCATCTCAGCTTCAATTGTTGTTTCTAAATGAAACAACAACTGAATGAATGTTTGTGGGTGCAGGTAGTGATGTGTGCTAAAAAAAAACCTTAAAGAGGGCTTCCAGCTCGTCCCGCTGTTCTTCTGTATTTACCTTCAAGGACTGTTTAAGATGGACGTGTGCAAACACTCACATAATGCCGTCTAATGTAAGCTTAATTACACACACCTTGGAGAAAAAGAGAGAGGGAGGAGCAGCTCTCTACAGGGTTGCCCTGGAGATAGCATCACCTTGGTGACCGGCTAGCGTCCACTTTGATGCTCTGTTGGTCAAAGCTCTGAAGTTCAGAGGTCGCTTATGTGCACAAACATAAGAGAGAGAAGGAACTGTTTTCAATTACTTCCATTGATACTGTATTCAATGCCTTTTCTCTGATAGTGCACTTGGAAACATCTGTGCAACTCTCTCTCTCTCTCTCTCTGTCTCTCTATCATATGGATTTCTCTGTCAGTGTTGATAGATATACAGGTTTGTACCTGGACACTTCGCAATACCTAAAAACTGTCTGTGTGAAGTGTACACTAGTGAATGAGTGACTTCATTTGTCTTTAATAAAGTGGTGTCTGCTTAGGCAGGTGATACAGTACATAACACACATATACTGTACAGACACACACATTTGTTGCAGGTACATTTTCACTGAAGAGATGATTGATTGAATGATTTGCTTATCTTTTTCAGTGTTGTGGATTTGCTTCTTATAAAAAAAATATGGAGGAAATTTAATCATTGATTAATTAATTTTGAAAGTTGTTATTTAAGGAAGGAACAAAGCATGGCAGGAAGCACTAATAATAATATTTTCCTAGAACTTTTCTTATGTTACCAGCCACCTGTTTCTTCTCTCTCTCTTTTGAAATTAAAGCAAACCTGTCTACTGAAAGTGGTGCTCTCCCCGGTTGTAACACTTAAAGGAACAACTTTATCTCTGTTACAAAGCACGTGCACTGGAGACTTCCTTCAGAATGAGCAAATTCATGAAGACCTTCGGACTAATCAGATTTGAGAACGGAATCGTACTGTGTATTATACGTAAAGAGCAAGATGTAAAGAGAGGACAACTTTGCATAGTATCTTTAGAAAGCATTATATCCTGATCAGGGCGCCACTGGATCCAGGAAACAAAGTGGCTCAACCTGGTTCACCCTGATGGGACCCCGAGGACATAAATTCACCCACATTCACTCATACAGTACATAGGGACAAGTTAGCAACCACTGAGACATGGGGAGAACATGTCAAAGTCCACACAGTGTGTAACCCAAGCTCAGGACACATTGGAGTCATGACTGGGCTTCACTACCATCTCTAACAACACAATGTTAATTATTACTACCCTTAACTATCCTTGCAATTACTGTATAATGACTAATAAAGAACTATTGGAATGAATAAGTTACTTTTAAGCAATTACATAAAGAAAACTGATTTAGACATTCAACGAACTTAGTAGAACTTCAAAACATAGCTTTTTCAGGTATTATTTCATTCATATTTATTGTTTGCATGATATTATTTAGAGTTTCAATATTCTTTGTGTATTTTTTAAGGATCATACACTTGTTTAACATTTTGTTTCAAAATCCATTAATTAATTCATCTCATCCATACCACTTATCCTGTGTAGGAACCCGAGGGGCCTAGAGCCTATTCTAGGACACAAAAAGAGGGGGCACCCCGTACAGAAACAAACACACACTCGCACACACACACACACACACAAACACACACACATAGTATGCAATTTTGAAAATTCAGTCTACAATGAATGTCTTTGCACCGTGTGAGGAAACTGCAGTGTCCACGGAAACCCACCAAGCACTGGGAGAACATACACACTCCACACACACACACACACACAGACCTGAGTTGAGATTTGAACCCCCAACTCTGGAGGAGCAAGGTGACAGTGCTGACCACTATGCCACCATGTGATCCTAAGTCCATATGAATTACTCAACTTAAAATGATCGAAGTTAATAGTAAAGAGGCGGCATGGTGGCGTCGTGGTCAGCACTGTCCAGTTTAGCACCTCCAGGGTCGGGGTTTGATTCCTGCCTTGAGTCTGTGTGTATGGAGTTTTGCATGTTCACTTGAGCTTGGTGGGTTTCCTCTGGGTATTCCAGTTTCCTCCAACAGTCTTAGAAGATTAAGGTAATTAATTGTGTGCATATGTGTGTGTGCCCTGTGATGGATTGGAACCACATCCAGGTGAACTCTGGGATAGGCTCCAGGCCCCCTGTAACCCTGTACAGGATAAGTGGTATAAAAGATGAATGAATGAATTAAATGTGCAAGCATGAGTGCTGCTAAAAACTCTTTAATGACTCTGTTTTTATGCACTGACAAGTGTAAATTTATGCCCAAATTTAGGTATTTGTGTGCGTAGACACTGTTGAATACGCATTCAGGTGTAATTCTGCGCTGGTGGCTCAGTGGTCAGCTTCTCACCTGCTACGCAAAAGGCTCCGAATGTGATCGCTGGGTTGCAGGATACACTTAGTGCTGGAGGTTTTTGTGTCAGGAAGGCCATCAAGTGTAAAAACCTGCGCTAAAGTAGAACAGCTAACGTTTTCAGAAACATGACTTTTAATCTCAGCCGCATTTTTTTGCGCAGAGTAACTTGTAGCTTAAGTAAATACACACATGTCTAACACTGGGTATCGAGCACAGCATGTTGTTTGTGACTCCTAAAATAGTGCTCGTATGACAGTAATGTACTGGCCATAACCGCAATGAGCAGCTCTCAGTGATACGCCAAGTCATTGCTTGTACAGCCACTCAGAGAGATGTTTTGGAATTATTCTCTCTCTCTCTCTCTCTCTCTCTCTTTTGATTCACTATGCTAACAGCTCTCAACTAACTCTCTTCAGGTCCAAAGGTCTCACTGGGTGTGTGTCATTGTGTGTGTGTGTGTGTGTGTGTGTGTGTGTGTGTGTGTGTGGTGCTGTGTGACCTAACCGTCTCTATTGCCTGTTAACACTCAGATTACTCTGATTAAACAACAACTCCACACTGACAGATAAGAGCAAATAGAGACAACTACATTCCACAGGCTTTCTAGGGCTCACTCATCAGCGTGTATACTCACACCCGCACAGAACCAATAGTGCTCGGGATATCTCGGCTATTATGGTTTGTATGTCAGGTCGAGCTGACGGTAACCTGATCTGTCTGACCTGGCAGTTCTGTCGCAATCAGAAATCCCAGTTTAAAAAAAATAAAAATAAAAGATTGGAAAAGATCATGTGTGAGTGACGGGACGGCTCACTGCTGTAGTTCAGCGTAGCTTGTCTGTGGAATAAGCTCGGGCTTTTAGTCGGAGCTGTTCGTCCTCCATTTGAGGAGAACTCACACAGTTCAGCACCAGTGTGTGTGTGTGTGTAGGTGTGTGTGTGTGTGTGTGTGTGTGTTAATGGCATGGTGCTGTGAGTCAGATGCTTGCTAAGGTGTGGTGCGCATGATTTGTGTGGTGTGATGGGTATGCAGACGTGCTGACCCATTTCCAGCTCTGTCTTTCTCTCTCTGGACGCTCTGCATGTCTGTACAGGTGTCTTCACAATAGGCTTTATCTGTCTCCACCCTCTTGTCTTGTGTGTGGAGAACACACACATAGACACACACACATAGACACACACACATAGACACACACACACATGCATGCATACATGCACATAAAGAGAAATGCAATTTAAATGAGTAGATTTAACCATTTCTTATTGTTCCTGTATCGTCTCGCTCTGCTCTGAAGTTTTGTTGACTTTGTATTTTTAGAAACAGAAAAGTAAGAATGCCAGAAGTTTTCGTCAGATGCAATACACATAAGTACTCGTCTGTTTGATCACATCCACGTCCTGCACTCATTCATTATTCCTATTTGCTCAGTTGATGCTTATTAATGTTACACAAGTGAATGATGTATGTATGTGGAAAGATGTATGTCCTAGTAGTGTCACTGGTCACATGACTTTGTGTGCTAACAGATGTCAGTACTGTGTATTAATATAATGTTTCTCACTAAAAAAGAAACATTAAAAAAGAAAAAAATATATAGTAGCATTTTAAATTTAAACATCAATGAAAGTTAACAAAGTCTTAACACACAAATATATTCCTATATTTAAAAGAACAAAGACAAAATCTTTTGGGTGTGGTTTGTGGTTGAACCTTTCGCAGCACCTCATAATAGACAACTTTTTTGGTTTCCAACTTTTATATTTAAAAAAGAATATATAAAGATAATATAAAGATTTGTGTAAAAAAAAAAGATTAAACAAAAATAAAACATTTAAACAAAAATAAATTGATTGAAAGCAAATAAAAAGTATTATTATCATTTCTTTTATTATTTATTTATTATTTCTCATTAAATGCAGAAATACAGTTTTTTTTGTTCTGTAATTTTTTAAAATAATTTTTAATGAATTTACATTTGTTTAATTCTACTAATTTTTTATTTTAGTTTTACACAATTAAAAACTGAATCATTGCAATTATTTATAATTAAATGCAATAAATAAATAAACTATAGTGAAAAACTGCAGAAAACCACTTGCATTTAATTTTTTCATTCCTTTTCTTGGTCTGCAATAGTTTTTTCACCACTTTCAATAAATTTTTTTTCTGTCTTTTTTCTGCTATTTTTGTTACACAAATTTTATTCCAGTTTCATAAATCCAGCAAATCCATATGAGATTTCTCATTTTTCCATATATTTTTTTTTCAATTTTTGTTACTTATACTTATGATTTAATGCTTAACCGTGTTAAATAATCATTTATATTTTTTTCTGTAGTTTTCTGTAGCCCTCATAGCCCTCAGAGAATTTACATGAAACGTTCTGTAAAATATAAACTGTTTTAAAAAATATTGCAATTTTAAAAGAAAACAAGAGAGACTAACATGCAGTCTTCTAAAAAAGATGAGAAGTTGTTGTATTGATACAAATTGATTTCATTTAAGATTATTTAGGATGTTTTTAAGGAAAATGAATAATGTGTAAAAAAAATAATCCATAACTAAAATGCAAAAAAAAAGGATTTAAAAATTTTTTAACTGCTAAAGTATTTCGAGTAGTTGGAAGATCTGATATTTTTAACGATAATGTATTTATGCAATGAGCATCACTTATCAACTATCCTCAGGTAAAGTACAAATCCCCTAAAATGATACTTAAGTATAGTAATGAAGTGCAATTACTTTAGAGCTTTTCTCCTCTGTGTGTGTGTGTGTGTGTGTGTGTGTGTGTGTGTGTGTGTGTGTGTGTGTGTGTGTGTGTGTGTGTGAAGGTTTCAAGGCAGACTATTATGTCTTAATGTTGTTTACAGACAGACAGCCATGAAGATAAGATCTACTGACGAAGTGACAGAGATAAGACAGCTAATGTTAATCCGTAAGCTAATCACCATGACCGTTACAGTTCAGCTGTTTAGGAGATGATTACAACATTACAACATGTCTTTCCTTTTTGTTTTATACTGATATGTGGATCTTGTACATTAATGTCACAGCGACATCAATTTTGTTGGCCAAGTCTGTGAGATGAAACTCTTGTATATTTAATGGGTGAAAGTAAAAATCTAATTTGTGCTGAATCGCTCTGTGAGAAATGAGCAGAAAGCACAAACAGGGGGGAATTTGCAGTTCATGTGATGTCTGACACGGATGGCTGGTGCTGCGTTCCTCAGTGTTGATGTAGGTCAACGTTATTAGCAGGTGGACGTCAGAGAGGACATTGTCCGTGTCCGTGTCTGTGTATGAGGTGGGGGTTTCAGCAGCTTGTTTCTCCTGAGCTCGTATTTTGCGCTCTGTCTCACGACCTCATTGTTTCCCCTCCACCCTACAGTCATCTTTTTGCTCCTCACCCCACACTGGCATTTCGGGGCCCCATGTTGTCAGGGCCCTAAATGAGTCTTGACTGGCCTGTGAGCCACTGGAGAAGCACAAAGCACAATGTTTCCCTCGGTACACTGGAGCCATTGTGGCCGCTGACAATGCACTAATTGGCACCGACAATTAAGAGAGGCCGACACTCAGGTTCAATTTAGCTTCTCTTCAATACAAATCACAGCCAAATGAGTCAATCGCAACACACACACACACACACACACACACTTTTATCCTTCACGCTACAATAACGAACTCTCATATGAACACATCGACTTGGATACACCACTTTCCCCCAGCTTCTGTGTATTTTCTAAGCTGAACAGCGATATTGTGGAAACTTTCCTGCAAACACTAGAACTCATCTAAGCTCCCTATTCGACTATCATGTCCATTTCATGTCAATGATTACCAAAATCCACTTCAACAAATTTTCTTGAATGGAAATCTGGAGCGAAAACAAATCCACATAAGAAGGAACCTATTGTACGTAGACAAAAGGCAACTGTGTCAACTTATTGGCATGAAAAACATCTCACCACAACAAGCAAAAACACACAGCAGGTACAGATATGTGTGAAGGAACGCATTTAAGAAGAGATGAGCTGGTGGATCTTCAACCTCAGCCTGTCAAACATTAAGAACTTAATGGAGTTTGGGATCAGTGGACTGCCTCGTTTTTAAGGAGACTCCGAGAACAGCTAACAGACACACACACACACACACAGGTGGAGGGCTAGGCATGTTCCGGCCCATCGGCGGAGCCTAGATCCTGCTGGATTACTGTGTGTCAGAGACAGGGCTTTAGAGCTCTCTAAGGCTGGGACAAATTGCTGCTTGAGGAGAGGAAAAGAGAAGAAGGTGGTGGGGGTAAAGTTAAAATAAACCTGAGAGGAGAAGCATCTGGGTGGCCAACCACTGGTTTTTTGGTTAACAAACAAAGCACCGCGATATGGAGTGGGGTTTGTCTTGTACCTTGAGGTTGCTGAAAATTCAGAGATAATGGAATTGCTCATTTATTTGCATATACTTTAGCTGTTCTCTTATAAAACTGCACAAATCTGTGTCTAAAACTCCTGGTTTTCACTCCAAATATTGACTTTATTTTATTACTCTTTATTGCTCATTATAGAAGTTTCTTTATGCAGAAATGTTTTCAAAAGCATCTTTTGCTTATGGCATATTTTTTGTATGTACCCAAGACTTTTGCACAGTACAATTAGTAAAACAGTTGTTAGGTTTTACTGAGCTTGCTGGAGAATATGAGTTCTTCTGGTAACTTTGTCACACTCGCTCCTTTCTATTTTTATGCAAATCTCAAGAGCGTTCATTAGGGCTTTTGTTTCCATCTGAAAACTGGTCTGTCTTGTACTATGTTTTTTCTTTACAGTCATGCATATATTCTCCTGTAATGTTATTTGTTTTTTAATAAATTATAAAAAAAAAAAATTAAAAAGTTATATATGGAAATACTGAATATTTCCATATACCACGATATATAAATTTGCAGTCAAGCCCACTATTTAAATGTACAGGTTTAGATTAATGCACTTGTATACATTACCATTGCACAGTATTTATATTAGCTGCTATTTGCACAAGTACACTTTCCTGTTTCTGCTGCTACTTTGACAAGAAATGTTTACTGTTATTTAAATATCATGCGACTTACATTTTTATCTCATTATACATCTGATCAGTTGAGGGTTAAGGGCTTTGCTTATGGGCCCAACAGTGGTAACTTGGTGGTCATGGGGTTTCAACCTGGGACCTTCTGAACTTTAGTCCAACGCCTTAACCACTAAGTTACTTCTACCTCTTTTTGTTGTCTTTTGTATAGTACGTAGAATAGTTAGTTAATTTAGGGTGTCAATTTGGCTTGTCTTACACAGTGAGCTAATTAGGAGTCTTAGATAGTTTCTTTTCATTAATGTAAGTTGCATGATATTTAAATATGTAGCATGTACGGGTCCTGGAGCAACGCTGTTCCGTTTCACTGTGTTCTGAACTGTAAATGACAATAAATGCCTACTTTACTTGACTAGACCTTCATATACAACACAGGGACTTTATCTAACTCACCGCCTAAACCTGAAACTAATAATGAGCAGGGATTTTCTTCTTGTTTGCATTTTTGTAATATTTGTAATATTCAGTGGCAAAGCCGTCTGTAAGATGTTTATTTAACATTCGGGGAAGTTTTCTCAGGTGGCCGGGCCTTGTAATGGTCAAGAGGTTTTTCCACCACAGGAAAGTCTTTGAGGCAAAGGCATTTGTGGCTTGTGGTTTCTATGTAACATGAACAAACCGTTTCTTCTTTTCCAGTTGTAACTTCAAAAGCATAAATGAGAGACTGGTGAAGGAATGAGTGTTTATAGCTGCTATATTGACTCAACTAGCACTTTATTAAGAACGCTGTACTAATACTGGGTAGGGCCATACTTTGCTCCCAAAACAGCATCAGTTCTTCATGGCAGGGGTTCTCCAAGATTTTGGAAACATTCCAGAATCTCATTCAGATTTGCAGATTTTTTTAGCTGCTGCAGATCTCCGGATCTGATGGATTCAGATCCAGTGACTTGGACAGCTGTTTAAAAACATTAAACTCACTTGAACATTAAATATCAGGTTCATGAAACAAATTTGTGATGACCAGAGATAACTGAGTACATTTGCTTTGTTACTCTACTTTACTTGAGAAGTTTTATTAGAGGATATCTTTTACTTTTACTCCACTCAAAAGTTCAGCAAATATCTACTTTTACTACCTTTACCTAACTACATTTCTGCATGGTGTTGCGTAACCTAATGAGATTTGTGTGTAGTATTTGAAGCAGGAATTCCACCACCTGCTGACTATTATGCATAATTGTGTGACTTAATTGTGGCATTTCTTTCGAGACACGTCTAATAACGTAACAGGTAAATCAGGAGTTTGCATATTTGCATTTTGAAATCAGAGTTTTTTCGTTACCATGAAAAAGGCTACCGTGAGCTAAGACAACTCCTGTACTTTTGGTATTTAAGTAAATTTGAATGTGAGTACATCTGGCATTTTTACTCAGATACAAGTAAATGGAGGACTTGTACTTTTACTTGAGTAAAATTTGGTATAGGGAATCTCTCCTTTTACTAAACTACAGTGTATTTTCTCCACGTCTGCTGATGACTTTGGCTTTGAGACATACTAGAAGATGGCAAATTGCAAAGTGGCCATGAAGTGATGCACATGCTCAGCAACAAGACTTTAAATAGGCTGTGACATTCAAGCAACGATTTATTGGTATTAACCAGCCCAAAGTGTGCCAAGAAAACACCACCTCCACTAACCTGGTCTGCTGACACTAGGCAGGTTGCGTCTATGGATTCACGCTGTTGCTGCCACATTTTAACCCAACCATCTGTGTGCCTCAGCAGAAATTGAGACTCCTCAGAAGTACAGGCTACACTTGCCGATATTGGTGAGCCTGTGGCTGCTACAGCCTCAGCTTTCTCTTCTTAGCTGACAGAAGTAAAATCTGATGTGATCATCTGCATTTGAAGCCCATATGCTGCAGGTTTTTACATGGTGTACATTGAGTTTACAACAGTTATGCGAGTTCTGTCAGCTTGAACCAGTCTGGCCACTCTCCTTTGTCCTCGTTCATTAACAATGAAAGATGTTATAGAAAAATTATCAGTATGGTAACAGTAATTCCTCGGTGTTAGGAATCACAATCATCACAATACCTACTGTAGGTCTTGTGTTGATGTTTTTCCGATAAGAGAATACCTTGTCATCTATTAATCCTTTAAAATAAAAAATATCCAATATACACTGCCTGGCCAAAATTGCACACACCAAAATTTATGTGTAAAAATGAGTGTACAGTGGCCACTATGCATGATGATCATGTGCATCACTTCATGCGCTTCACTTCTTAACCTGACGCAACAATCACCCTTTGAAAAGGGTCGCTCTGAACTCATCAGACCCCAATGTCTAATGTTTATTTTTTTTTTTACTGGTTAGTCTCACTAACAAATGGTTTTTCTTATGTCCACACATTTGTTTGGTAACAGGCTTGAGAGTTCTCATCACATTCACCATGCATCTTTACTAAGTGTTTAAGTGATCTATATTCATGATTTTTTTTTTCTTCCACAAAGTTGAAGGTTCAGCACAGTCCTTACAAGCTTTAATAATGTGTCAGACAGGTTTCAACCCAATTTAAATGTCTTTAGTTGTTTAAGTGCTTGATGCAGCCCGGTAATTTGACTCTTCTGAAGTGGTGACTTTTTTTTCTTTTGGTCAGGCAGTGTAAATACGTGAATAAAACAGGACTTAGAATAAACCTCATTTCTCAGGATGAATAAATCCATAAATTACATATATTAAAAAAAATAAATAAAAAATACTGGTGGAAATGCATCAATGTACCAAAAAAAAAAAATTATAAGCCTCATGCTGTGGTCTCGGACAAGTCAAAAACCCAACACAAGCTTGTGGTTTTTAATTTGGGATTAGAGAATGAGTCAGGCTTTGGATGCTTTTCTTGCAAGGGTAGTTTATAAGCCCTGGATGTAGGCAGTGATGCATTTGTTCCATCCAGATACCAAACTCACCTTGGAACATGATCAGGAAAGAAGCTAAAAATCAGACCCAGTTGTAGTTATTTCACCAAGCCTGAATTTCAGCCAGGCTACACTTAAAACTTTTCACATTAAAAAAAAAAAAAGAAAAAAAGAAAGAAAAACAGATTTGTTAGGTAACTTACTTTATTGGTATCAGTGAGAAAAAGAAAACAAAAGGAACCAAAACAGAAAGCTTAAGATTTCTTTTTCTTTCTTTTTTTTTTTTTTTTACACATTTGCATAAGAGGTCGCCTGTGGTGTAAAGTTTTTTTTTTTGGATGACAGAGCAGGAAGAAAATGCAGAATCAGGCCCAGACACAGCAAACATAAATAGAACATAAATACAATAAATACTGCTTAAATCAACTGCTGATATGGATCACTGAATTATATACAACAAAGCACAGCAGGGTGGATAAAACCAGTAGGAGATCCTGTTTCACCTGTAATAATGGTGTACAAAAAGTTTTTGTTGTACCAAAAGGAATGAAAGTCACGTACGTCACTAATCTCATTTTTCCCCTCTCGCTGTCTCATCACTGTTTTCAGTGTGTTTAAAATCCCTGAAGAAAACTTTACAACAGTGCTACAGTTACAAGTTAAGTACCGGACTAACAAATAATACTAGAGGTCTACGTCTACAGGTAAACCCGGGCATCTCAGGTCAGTCTAGGAAAGTAATTGTTAAACATCATCTTCAAGTTAGGCTAAGATCAAGCGTTTATGGTTAGAAATGAAGAAAAAAAAATACTTCTAATGGTATTCAGAAGCTCACATTTTAGATGGGCAACAAATTAAAGGGAAAAAAAAAAAACAGTCTGGCTGATCATCTTTATCCTATCATGACTATTTCTAACCTGATGGGAGTGGTCTCTTCCATACTGACTCCGCCTACTTTTACAGGTCATGAGGACTCGCTGAAAGTTTTGTTCAGATGAAGAATGTAAATCATGTTCATTAGACCTCAACTCACTGGACACCTATGAAAGAGATTTTGGAGTGACGTGTTAGAAATGACATCATAATCATCATCATCACAAACTGATGGTAAGAAGATTCTCTAGAACTGTACTGGAGTGTTTAGAACCACTAAATTTATTCCAAGACATTTCATTTTGTTTTTCCCTCTAATTTGTTACACATCTGGCTAAACTTTTCTTCGACTAACTAGTGCAACTCTGCTAGATCGATATATTCACAACGAACAATCTTAACACATTAACTGGGATACCATAAAAGTGCCAGAACAGGCTTTGTGATATGGCAGATAATTATACTGCCAGTGTTTTGTGCAAACTTGCTGAGAAACTCCCCAATTCAGCAAAAGACATGGGTCTACCAAGTAAAAGCACTGTACAATCAACAAGAAGTTTTTTTTCTTTCCGAACTACCGATTAGACGATGAAAACCCATTAGTCTCAAAACAAACTGCATTACTGTCTTACTAATGTACAAGAACAGATAATTATCAACAGGCAGATGGATGCACAGGCTTTTAGTTTAAGGCAGGCAAAGTGTGTACGAGAAAGAGGTTTAATTAATACAGTCAAATTTAGAGCAATTACGAACAAGTGGCACGATAAATCTTCAGGCTTTCAGTGTAAATCTAGTAACCACATGCATCCGTCCGTCCGTATTCCTTTGACTCTACAGAACTTAGTCTAGGTGCAAATGTCAAAGTAAAAAAAAGGAGCTGCTCTCAGTGAAACAAATGATGTAAACAGTTTTCTAATACAATAAATAAAACAAAAATACTAAACATAATTTAACATTATAACAAGAAAAAGACATCATAATTCCTGGATAGATGAAGTCTACATCATGACTGCACACAAATCGGAACAATAAAAAATTTTATCCATTACAGAATCTGCGGGGGAAAAAAACAAACAAACTAAATGCTGGTACAGTACTGTGTCTGGAGAGAAGCAGTTAAATGCTGATCCTGACTTTGCCTCCATGTTTGCAAAAAAGAAAAAAAGAATTGATGAGAATAAAAAGTTTGGGGATTTCTTAAGCACATGAAAGAAGTCACTTAGCCTATTTAAATTTGCATAGGGGGAAAAAAAAACAAGAAGAATTTCAGGCAAACGAAGCATGTCGTCATTGTGCACATTGTCTAAGCATTATCCCTTTGGGAAACGAGATGAGAACCAGTAGGTCAAATAAGGCAGCAAAATTAAAAATAAAGAAGAAGCAAAATGAGCGATATTATTGCCAGTGCTTAGTTCAAGTAGCCGGAAAATGGAGTGTGAACGCGCACCCAGTGAGACGAGCGACTGATACGGATCCAATCCTGCTGCAGGGGGCTGACGGAGTGAGTAACGAGCCCGTCAGCGGGCGGGTTTTCCCTGCGATCCCTGTTGAACTGGGTCTACCGAGGCTAAACAAAGCCTCGGCTCTATGGACTATAATTTGGGACCTTGTGGCTGAGGGAAGTTTGTAATCAAAAAGCCAGCGGCTGGCAAAGGAGACCGTAACTCAGCTGCATATAGGCAGTGGCACTGAGCAGCGATAAACTTCAGTTCCAGCTGTACAGGATGAGAAGCCAAGCTTTCTGAAGGCTGGCTTTGACTAGAATAAGCCAAGAACGTCACGGGAGTCCAAACCATTGTGCATGCTTTGGGTGCATGACATTATTATCCTCTTAAAAAAAAATTTATTAAAAGCGCGCACACACACACGGGCTTCCCCTAAGGCTTAGTTCTCTCTCCAGTAGTAGTTATGGCACCAAGTTTTCTCCAATGTATACAACCAAACAGTGTAAGAAAGCAAGTAAATACCCCTTTCCTTTATTGAATAGACTGATCACAGAGGTTGTGCAGGAACGCAGAGAGGAAGACAGTCAAGTGTAATGTGGATGTTCATGCCGAGTCTATAGGTTGAATAATAACTTCGAAGACTTTTCCTCCTAGATGTGATTTCCGACATCCGATTGTAGCGTGGCCATTAATGGATTAGATGCTCCGTTGTGCGGAGAAAATGATTTGGCCCTGGATTTCCAGAGACTGCATTATTTTGCGTCAGACTGCTAGAGTGTGTTTACACGCTAGTATGAGAGAGTACTCCACTCGGTTCCGCATTTGCCGGTTGGCCCGGCTGTCATTTGGTAGATGAAAGGAGAGGGCAAATTGGTATCATTATGAAAGCTCTCCTCTTCAGGGACTGAAGTATTGTCTGTGTGTCCCCGCTCTTTCAGGTGAGAGGAGGAGAGAGAGAGAGCGAGAGAGAGATTGAAAAAAAAAAAAAAAAAAAAAAAAAACACACAAAAAAAAAAAAAAAAACAATAAGACCCTTCTGTTCCTTGTCGACAAACACAGAGCTCTTCTACATGGCCCACCGTGTGGATGTACACATGCAGAGACTCAGCAGCAGTTGGCTGTTGGTCAGTAAAGCGGGCCTGCTCGAGCGGCCCAGCTGGGAGGCAGACTCCCTCGCTCTCAAAGCTTTGGCTCAGGTGTCCAGCTCGAAGCAGCAGTCGTCGTCGTCGGGGCTCTCGCTGTGGTTGTGCTTCTTCCAGAACGAAGAAGGTTTCTTGTGCAGCTCTCGACGGACGCAGCGTGGACAAGGCTGGGCGCGCATTCGACACTCGGTGTGGAACACCGCGCCGCATCCCTCGCACCTGAAGAAAGATAAACACAGGGATCGGTGAACACCTGACTGCACTTAATACACCGGTACAGTAATTAAACTGTGCTGTTGAGCCAGGTATAAGGGATATTAACGTAACTGCTCATTTCAGAAACCACAAAGATCATCCCAGTTTTCAATACAAGTAGCCACGCCCATTTTCTCGAAATGCTATTTCCCTGGTTGATTCAGATTTCTGATTGAGTCTGATTTGTTTGTTAAAAAAATAAGTAAAATCAACAGCCGACGCAAACAATTATAAAACTTTAGGACTATAGGACTTTAACTCAATCAATGTAATCTCAAAATAAAAGTGTTCAAGGTCAGTGTACAGAATAGAAACTTAACAATATATATATATACACACTACTGTTCAAAAGTTTTAGATCACTTTCTAACTCCATGATGGTTCCTGATTTTTATTTCTTTCTACATTGTAAAGGAATGCGGAAGGCATCCAAAAAATGCATTAATCTCCTTTGAACAGTTGATATTGAGATGTTTCTGCTACTTCTGCTCTGTAAAGACTTCATAACGCCTCTAATCTGAGATGTTGTTAATTGGTCATTTTTCAGGCTGATAACTCTAAATGAACTTCTCGTCTGCAGCAGAGGTAGGTTTTGGTCTCGTCCTCCTTGGACGGCCTTCATGAGAGCCAGTTTCATTATGGTGCTTGACGGATTTTGTAAATGCACTTGACAATACTGTTCTTGCAAGAACTATTACAGAAAGGCTGACCTCTGTGTCTTAAAATAACAACTAACTGTTGTTTTTGTTGTTGTTAAGTAATTACCTAATCCCATATGTGTTATTTTATAGTTTTAAAATCCACAGTATTGTTGTAGAATGTAGAAAATAAATCACTAAACAAAAACAAAGAAATTTGCAAGTGACCCCAAACTTTTGAACGGTAGTTTATTTACAAATTAAATACAACTGGAAATGAATTGACTGCTACAAAAAAAGGAAGGTGAAGGCCATTGTGTGCTTCCTCTGAGACACATGACACCTCCCCATGGACAGTGTTATCCACATGAGTGGACTGGTTAGTCTTGCTTGCTTTCAGTTGTGCTACTCAGGAGTGGGTACATGATCAGCATAGGATCGGCTACATGTGATTCCAGATCGATCGGTGCATCTTAGTGTTCATTCCAGTACTGAGGAATTTAAAAAATGCTCCTCAGAGTTGCTACAGAGAGCAAACAGGTTAAAGTCCTTTTTTGATAAATCTACGCCTTCTGATAATACACCACAGTTTACTGAAAAGCCCCTTGACCCGAGATCATAGAGTATTCAAATAGCAGGTGGATGTGTGGTTCATCAACATGGCATACAGGAGATGCAGGTGTTTATGAGTTTACAACAGGGTGTGCAGACACCTCCGGCTGCAATCACATTTAATGCCTTAACTCCGTCTCTGAATAGTGACAGCCTGCTATCGCGCATCTATCCGTTATAAAAAGCAGCCATAAAGCCCAGGTTAACGTCACATTTACTGCACATAGCAAACAGAACCAAACAGGTCTGTAAGAAAACAAGTGCATGGAGTCAGTAGTGGTACACGTAACCGTTATGGGTAACTGTCGTGTAAGCTTTTTTTTTTAACAGACCATGGTGGAGATTTGTTTATGGTGTAGGTCTACGACCATGAGCTATTTTGCCTGGTGAAACCCAAAAACAGCACAATGCTATGAGGGAAACAATTGCAAACATACAGTAAAACTTTAGCTTTGCTCTCAATGACCAACTTGGTCTGCGAGGGGTTTCGCAAGACTAGCAAAAGTTTTTAAATAAATTTGAACTTGATAAACGAGCGAAGTCTTGAAATATTATAAGGTAGTATGTTTTCGCTTTGTCTGCCATGCATGATCACAACAAAGTCATTATTTCTTCCCATTTCTCTGCAGAATTGTGGGTAATTGCCTACCGTGCTCGGTCTCGGTGCGCATGCGTCACTCTTATAGTCAACATCCCTCCGCGTGTGCGCACGTAAAGCATTTTTTTTATTAAATTTTTTTTTTTTTACTTCATCTCCAATCATAGTGACTGTTCTTTAAGTCACTGCAACAACGGCCTTCGTGACGAAAAAGGTTAAAAAGGCTGTAGCAGCGCGGGAGATGGATCTGTTTAATGAAATCCTCAAAAAGAGGCAAAAGCAAGTGTCATTAGAGAGGTTCCCTGTTAAAGTCACGCAAAAAATACAATTATTTCAGGTGACCAGACAGAGAAGCCGTGATTCAGTTAGTCTGCGTGTGTGTGAGAAAGTTGTCCCACACAATAACCGCCCTCCTCCTCCTCCTCCTCCTCTCTATCACACCAGCCACGATTCTTTTCAAAGGTAAAGCTTAATTTGTTTTATTTGTACTTTATATTTTGTGTTAATAATTTTTTTATTTATATTTTTGGGTTGTGGGACCAATCATCCATTATGGGGAAACTCGCTTTGACATACGAGTGTGTTGGATTACAAGTACGCTTCCCAAATGAATTATGCTCGAAATCCAATGCACTAAATTGTCACCAACCAAATCATATCCGAGTTCATAACAGTCGCCTTTCTTTGATAGATGGAGTAAACAGTAAACCTTGTACTTGATGTATTTGTAGTAACTGTTGCACACCTATAAAGTGTACTACAGTAGTGCATCCTCTGTATAAATTATTAGTATAGATACAATATTAACAATTGGGATGAACAATTAGTATAGATACATTATTGGTGTACAAAATAAACTAGACTTTTTTTTTTTTTTTATAAATATTTTCATACGAGTGCACAATTAAGAAATGAATGAAGAAAATTTCCAACGTGTGTGCACTGATAGTTGCGCCAATTGAGTGAGGAATGTCACACCAATGGTGTGAAGTGCAGCATGTATCTTATCAGTAGTTAGCCATAAAGCGTTATGTGATGGGAAAGGCGCTGTGGGGATTAACTGTGTGTCCCTTCATTGCTCTGGAGACAGTCACACCCAGGGGACAGCGGTGTGAAGGTGTGCTCAAACACATGACAGAATCTGCCCGACTGTCTCGGACTGTGAAGTGCATTCCGCTGCACTGCTGTGGCTGGATGTCAGAAGTGTATCGTCACTAATAAACAACCAATAAGGAGATGAGCCTGAGCAGGGACTGTGCATTAGACGTTTTTATTAAAATTCCTGTAGCTAAAATAATATTGCTGGATTATTCATATAATCAATAAATTTCTTAATAATTATGTTGTTGGAGCATGTTTTTAAAGGAGAAGAAGAACTAACCTCTTGGTGGCATTCTCCTGGAAAGGGTAGAGGATCTGGCCGTTATGGCAGAGCTCACAGATGAAGCCCTTCTCTCGACACAGACTGCAGCTGTACACGTGGGAACTGGCAAACTTGATCACTTTAGAGAGGAAAGGAGCCAACTTCCCATCTATTACCTGCACAGGATGGAGGAAAGGGCAAAACCAAACAGTGAGAAATAGAGAAAGGAAACATGCTACAGAAATAAACACCCAAGAAAATCGGACCCAGTATTTACGAAACCACAAGCAGAAGAACACTGCAATGATGAGAGATGTCCCTCACAAAAAGAAGACCAATTTATTGGAAATATCAGTCATGTGTAATGATATGGATTTTCAGTAGAAAGACAAACACTTCTTAAAAACAGAGCCCAATGGGAAGCAAGACAAAGCAGCCAGAGTTCACATCAGGAATCCAGATCAAAACTAATGAATGCTCGTGAGGTTGGAGGGGCGGACAAGGGGGTTAACCAGGGCTCGAGGGTGGGTGGGAGAGTGGGCTAATTCCTTTTGGAAGACCTTTTGCAAAAAATAATATGTGAATGCCATTTACCGGCCGGAGTAGTTAAAAATCGGCATTGGGCTTTGAAAGCGCAAGTCTGAAGAAGGTGTATTGTAGGCTGCTGAATGGGCCAGGGGAAGGGGCCCGGACCTCCAGTGCATATTCACCAAGGGGGAAGAGACAAGTGGCTACACCTGGCAGCGCTGTGGCACACCAATTAAAGGGCCTGCCAGCATTCTTCGGCCCTTACACAAGAAGTAAGCCAAAGAATGGTGGGACGGAGATGAGAACGGAGGAGAAGGGAGGGGGGGGGGGGTGAGGGGCTAGAAAGTTGGGGAGGTGGGGAGAGAGGAAGGAAAGAGAATAAAAGGAGGGACCACCGCAGTCTCCCACGAAGCACGAGCATGCACACACACTCATACGCGCGCACACACACACACACTCTGAGTGAAGTGAGCGAAGTTAAAAAGGGTTTGTGTGGGCGCGGGGGAGGTTGGGTACTGCAGTTGTGGGTACGAGACGAGAACCAAGGGAAAGCACAGCAAGTGCTCGGGCAGTTCTTTACTCAACAAAGTGATTCACTGTGGTAGTGCCTTGTTCCTGTCCAGTGGGACTAATTAAATGATGTACGTGTCATTTCAAAAAAAGAAAAGAAAAAAAGGAGGAAGGTAAAAAAAAAAAAAAACAGCAGATTGCAGAAATTGAATTTAAATAGAAATAATCTGAAATTTCTTTCAATCAAAGGGAAAACCGCCAAGAATGTAATCATCAACTATCTACAATCATATCTGCTTTTCAAATCAGCTGCTTCATCGTGGTAGCCAAAGGCATTACCTTAAATAAATAATACATCAAAAATCAAAAAGTGTAGAGGGGTGAAACACTAGCGTGCTGCATTCCTACAAGCAACAGGAGTGCACCTAACCATCCATTCATCAAGCAGCTTTCATCTCAAACTCGGTCCTCTCCATTGCTGAGAGGTAGCAAACCGTACACCCAAGTCAGCCTTTTCCTACAGGACACGAGCGGAGAATTACACTTCTGCGAGTCAGGGGGGACTGCCTCGGCCCAGTAATCAAAGAGACGAGGGCTAGCACACACTCACCCAATGATATATATGGCCCCTAATCAGTGCTGACAGAAGAAGTAATTAAACATCTCAATAATTTAGCAAGGGCTGAGGAGAGGGGCGAGCCCTCTCAGGGAGCTCTGCACCTGGGCCGGCGCTAGTGTAGAGAAACAAGGGAGCTGTTAATACACTCAATATGACTTTCGGATAGAGTCCTGAGGCCAAGAAAATGTCCCCAAAGTGTTCTAGGAAATCAAAAGCCCCGTAACTCAATGATTTATGTTTCCAAACAAGGCCAAATATTTCAAGCTTGTCACATCTCTGCAATAAAAATTAACTGCCAGCACGGGTGCTGACTGCCGTTCCAGTCTTGCGACCTCCCGCCCCCCACCCCCACCCTTCAGCTCTGTCCCGCGTGTGCTTTGTTGTCCGGTGCCTAATCCCCTAAAAACTGCTGTTTAACGCGCTCTACTTTATCCCCTCCTCATCCCGGGCCCTAATGTCCTCGCCTGCTCCATTAACCGGCAGAGAAAGGGCCAGGATTAGACAGATAAAAAGAGGGTGAGTTCTGTTTGGATAACACCCTCCCTGCCAGGCCCTGGCAAAACAGGATTATCACCAGCGAGCCAGCATGTCAGTAAGTGTGGGCAAGGGAAGGAAGGGAAGAAAAAGAGGAAGTGTACATGTGGGTACACGAGACAAGCTTGTGTCTGGGGGACAAAAATGAACGAAAGCATGGACGGATGGGTGAGTGCACGTATATGGGAAACATTTGATCACAGTCAACCACGCAAAGCATGTGTCACGATATATCATAACAGAAAAGATCCAAGGCCCAACTGATGAAGAGCATTATCAAAACCATACAGTTTGGCCTTCACGCTCGAGCTGACATGGGACCACCTGGTTTTTTTTTGTTTTTTACTGAAAATAGTGCCATTTTATTAATCATGTAACTGAACTCATTGGCCATAGATACACCTACGACAGATGCATCCATTTTAGCCCGCACTGCTCTCCATCTGCTTACATACAGTACAAGGACCACCACTGAGCACAGTGTTTTAGCAGTTGCACATTTGGATGCACAGCAGTGTTACATAGTACATCAGTCACTCCAACACTGCCACACAGACTGGCTGGCTCTTTGTGCACAGCGACAAATGGGCTACAGTCACTAACTATACACCTACATTGTGCAGTTATGTAGTAAATAAACGAATGACTGGATGTGCAGAAGCCAAAGTGCCATCACAATTGGAAGTCACAAGTAAATCCAACTTGGGGGTGGAAAAAGTAAAATATTGCAGGATCCTAAGTGCTGAGAGAAAGAAAAGAATACCAGGAGGCACACCCAGACGTCCACGAGGGATTCTGTAACTTTGTTCGTATGTCAATGATGCCCCAAAGCCACTGAATGCCCCTTTGTGCCTCTCCAATAGTTTATAGGTCGTTGGCAAGGCTAACACAGTTACATCTAGTATAATGCATACAAAACAATTAGCATTTATATGGCACTCTTCATGTGGGCCATCTTTGGGCACTCTTTAAACTCTTTTAGTTATAAAGCTCGACAAAAGCCAGTGTCTAAACAAGACCTGTATCTGGGCAAGCCTTAGGCAAACAAGTATGGCCAAAGGACTTGATTTTTTTTTTTTTTTTTTTAAACAAAGACAGCACAAAACTGGTAGTTGTTTACTAGAACTGAATGGCGCAAGTGCATTTTGGGTCTGCAGGGTTTCTGGTGTCTACTTATTCAGCATTCAGTGACCTCGAAATGCAGAGAGAGTACATTCCCGGGCTATGCTAAAACGAAATGGCTCCTTAATAAGGTAAGCCAATTAGCATGCTGAAAGAGAAAGTGATGTGATAAGAATGAGAATTGTCCTCAAAGTCTGACGAAGTCAGTGAGGGCAGGAAATAATGACCTCCAATAAATAAAATAATATATAGTGCATTTCCAAAAAGTATAAAGTCAAGGAATTTTTTGCAGTTTAAGGGAAACCCTCATATATTCCAGTTTCATTACTCCTAAAGTGAAATATTTCAAGGATTTATTTATTTATTTATTTTTAGTTTCGTTACAGCATATGAACACAAATCCAGAATCTCAAAATAATTGAAGTTAATGACTATTTATACAATATAAATACTGTGTATCCCTGTCTAGGTCAGCACACACTACCATGGGAAAGACTGCTGACTTGACAGTTGTCCAGAAGACGATCATAAGCCACAGGTCATCGCTGAAAGGTCTGACTGTTTGCTGAGTGCTGTATCATAGCATATTCATGGAAAGATGACTAGAAGGGAAAAGTGTGGTAGGAAACCAAAGACAATTCAAAAACTTGGGAGAACTTCTTCCAAGTGAGGTTGGAGTCTGTGAATTAAGAGCCACCATGCATACACATCTTCAGGAAATAGGCTACAACTGTTGCATTCCCAATATCAAAATACAATTAAAACAGAGACAACATTAACCAGCGTCTTACCCGAGATAAGGAGAAAAAGAACAGGACCTTTGCTTAGGAGGTCCAAAGTTCTCTTTTCAGATGAAAGGAAATTTTGCATTTCATTTAGAAGTCAGTGTTTAGAAGAAGGCGTGAAGAGGCACAGAATCCAAGGTGCTTGAAGGCCAGTGTGAGGTTTCCACAGTCAGCAATGATTTGGGGTACAATGATCTGCTGGTGTTTTATCATGTCCAAAGTCAATACAGTCATCTACCAGGAGATTTAAAAGCACTTGATCCTTCCTTCTGCTGACAAGTTTTACGGAGATGTAGATGTCCTTTTCCCGCAGGACTTAGCACTGGCTCACAGTGCCGAAACTAACACTAGCTGTTTGGTTTTCCTGACTATAATATTACTACTCTTGATCCGCCTCCCAACTCGCCAGTGCTGAACTTCAGGTAATCTATGGAGGATTGTCAAGAGGAAGATGTGAAACACCTGCCCCAACAATAGAGACAAGCTGAAGGCTGATATTAAAGCAGCCTGGTTCGCGATAACGCTTCAGCAGTGCCAGAGGATGATCCCCTCCGTGCCACCTTAAACTGATAGATCATTTGTGTTATGAGTACATAAACAAACATAATACTTTTTTCTGAAATACTTTTCAGAATCTGGACATTTATGTATTGTAAATCCTTTTTTATAATTGATCTAAGGAAATTTGGAGGTCCAGGTTTTCTGATTTTCATGAGCAATAAGCCATAATCACTGAAATTAAAACAAATAATTTTTTTAAATGCTTCACTTTACATAATGAAGCATGAAGAAAACATGAATTTAATTGTTTATAATGAAATAATGAAAAAAAAAAAAAAACTTTAAGATTCAGATATACACAAATGTATAGATTAGTAAAAGACAACTTATGTTATTTCCGATATTTTATCAACAACCACTAAGAAAAACACCACTTGCTTTATACTCATTACTTACTCTTTTGCTCCTCCCTGTAAGAATGTTCTAGATTACACCATTTTAAAGTGTACTATTAATCACATTTGTCCTTTTTTCACATGTCCGAGATGAACAGGAATGAAAGACAAATTCAAAATAAAGGGTGAAAAGATGCACAAGAGAAGAAATACTAAGTGTGGTAGTGTCAGGGAGTGGACTGGGAAGAATGAAGGCCTGTCACACTTTGTTTTTCTGCCTGTTGCTTCTGAATGCCACTAATTAGTTAGCTGGGTGGGAGGGAACACGGGGTGAAGAAGGAGCAGGCAAAGGGACTCTACCCTCCTGCTAGGAGAGAGAGGAAAAAGAAAAAGAAAATAGAGAGAATGAACACAGTCAAAGTAACAGTTAAGAGGAGGGGCAGGAGGAGTTTCTGAGAAAGAGTGACAAAAATTCACATGAACAATAGTTCTTCATCTGTTTGAAATCACTCCGATTAGAGATTCCAACCTAACTGTTTACATGAGAGCTGATCCAATAAGATGTGTGTTTACACGGCCAAAGCATTTAATTAGAAGATAACCACTTTCTGCATGTAACAAGAAAAGTTATACTCACTGTGAAGCGTTTAATCTGATCGTAATGTAACAGAATAAGTAATAGTAGTATTATTATCCAACTTTGACGTTTTTTCTGACAATTAACACCTTCTGTCTTATGACTTATTACAAGATTCTGGTGTCATCTGTGATTGTTTAGATGCTTTAATACATCTGAAATTGTGAGCAAGTCAATGCTCCTTCTTCATCCAGAGACCCAGTAGATTAAATTTTAAAGTAAAGACTGGTGGGAGACAGTAGTTCTCCGATTTACCAACCAGGAATGGAAGCTAAATTATCCTCTTGGAAACTCACAACATGACCTAATGTTATCCCATGTGGGGCAAACATGTGCAGTGAGAATTTATTTATTCCAACAAAAGATAAAAGATTGAGTGTTTACAATGGCTAATAATTGCCTACTGAATGGATTATAAAAGGATTACACTACTTCCCCCCTGAACCACATGCGGATGTTAAGGTGTTCAAATACTTTTGGCTATACAGTGTACATTAATCATGGTTACAATATGCTTAATGGTGCATCTGGAGGATTTTGGCATTAATGTGAACACTGAAATAATTTGTTCACTTCTTGACCCTACCCTCCCATCTATTTCCATTTACATAAAATTCCACCTTCCTATAATAATAATACGTTTATTTTATATAGCACCTTTCAAGAGACTCAAAGCCGCTTTACAATAACAAAAATGTTTACACATAGGAAGGGACATCTGAAAGACAACAAAACAAAATACAGATAAACATGAAAACCGGTAGAATTTATCTAAACACATATTCAAAGATTGGGAAAACAGGACGAGAAAAGATATGTTTTAAGGAGGGTTTTGAAATCCTGTAGTGAGGAAAGATCACGGATGTGTTTGGGAATAGAATTCCAGAGTGTAGGGCCAGAAATACTAAATGCTCATCCTCCAAATGATGCTAATCTATGGTGAGAAATTAACAGTAGATCGGAGTGTGCGAGCAGGGGAGTAAGAATGAATAAGATCAGAAATATATGGGGGTGGAAAGACCATGGAGTGCTTTGAAGGTGATAAGGAGAATCTTGTACTGAATGCTGGAGCGAACAGGTAGCCAATGAAGTTTGTTTAGAATGAGAGTGATGTGTGAGGATTTCTTTGAATAAGTGAGGACCCTAGAAGCAGAGTTCTGAAAGTATTGGAGCTTATTTAATGTAGTATTTGGTAGACCATAAAAAAAGAGAATTACAGTAGTCAAGTCGAGAAGTAATGAAAGCGTGAACCAGTGTCTCAGCATTCTTGATGTCTAAGAAGGGCCGTAGACGAGCTATATTACGGAGGTGATAGAAGGCAGATTTAGTAAGTGAAGAAATGTGAGGTAGAAAGGAAAGATGGGAGTCAAAAGTTATACCCAGATTTTTAATGATGGTGGAAGGTCTAACCAAGGTCCCAGAAATGTTAACAGTATCAGTACAGAAAGAAGCAACAGTTTTAGGTGAACCAACAAGTAAAAAAATCTGTTTTTATCAGTATTGAGCTTGAGAAGGTTACTAGTCAACCAAGCATTTATGTCATCAACACAAGATAAAACGGAGTTAGTGGGAAAGGGATGGTAGTGTCGAAAACTGATAGAGTCGAGTGTTGCCTGCATAACAGTGGAAATTGAAACCATTACGGCGGATGATTTTACCTAGAGGAAGCATGTAAATGATGAACAGTAGTGGGCCAAGAACAGAACCCAGCGGAACACCATGAGAAACAGGAGCGGTAGAGGATTTAGACTGGCGGATAGTAATATAGTGTTGACGGTCAGACAGATAAGAAGCGAACCAGGATAATGCAGTTCCAGAAATACCAAGAGCAGAGAGTCGTGAAATGAGAATACTGTGAGAGATAGTATCAAATGTAGAAGAAAGGTCTAACATAATTAAAATGTTAACAGAGCCAGCATCAGAGGCCATAAGAAGGTCATTGACAACCTTAAGAAGCGCTGTCTCGGAACTGTGGTGAGGTCGAAAACCGGACAGGAAACATTCATAGAGATTATGAGATGACAAATAGGACTGTAGACAAACAGCAACAACTTTTCAAGTATTTTTGAGAGTAGCGGAAGATTTGAAATTGGTCGGTAGTTGGCCATATCAGCCGGGTCAAGGCCAGGTTTCTTTAAGACTGGTGTGACAGCTGCAGTTTTTAATTCAAGAGAAACAACTCCAGTTTTCAAGATTTTAGAAATGAGACGTGAAATAGGCCATGAAATAATAGATGCAGAGTATTTAAGCAGGGACTTAAGGGCAGGATCAAGGTGACAGAAAGAAGGATTGACATTACTGAGTAACTCAGAAATAAAAGCAGGAGTTGGAGGATCGAAATCAGTAAAAATACCAGTTGCAAAGTCCGTAGGGAAGTCATTTGAGTGGATAGGGGAGTACACTGTTGAAAAGAGAGAATGTATACAAATTATTTTATTTTGGAAGTAGTGTAGTGTAAGAATGACTCACAGAGATCTACAGAGTTGGTCATAACAGGGACAGGAGGGATAGTGAGTTTGTTAACTACAGAAAACAGTGTTTTAGGACAGGAAGATGCATTTGTGATGAGAGTAGAATAATAGCTGATTCTATAGATTTGTCTTATCCTTCTACTTTTGTGCTTTCAATTTCCGCTGGCCGGTCTAACAGAAAATGATCACATTCCCAAAACAGCATAACTGTAGTACCCATGTTTAACTTATCCGGTAAAATAAAAAGTAGCAAAATCTGTACTATAGATTTTAATCTATAGATTAAAATACTTCTAATCCATAAATAAAGCACTGAGGTTATACTAAATGGTTAACATTAACTAAATCAAAAACAGGCAATATTCATCTGTAAAAAATATGGTATTACACTTAGAGCTCAGACCTGTTGCTATATTTGTAGATCAGACCTCATGCATGCAGCTGCTTCCACCTTCTGGGGCATCGACAGTTGAAAGGCAGCCATCTACTGAGGGCCAAAATCCCCGTTTTTTTTTTTTTTTTTTTTTTGTCACAAATTGAAGCAGAGTGGCAATTTAAATTAATGACTTGACCTTTTGAGAAATACACTTACTAATAATAAACATTTTTTGTTAAACTTATTTTCGCGGCCTCCGAGTGGCGCAGTGGTGATCGCAAGTTTGATTCCCGGGTGATGCTGTAACCTCTCGCAGCCGGAGGCTTGGAGAGAGCTGACTGGCCGAGCTCTGGCCGAGGGGAAAGATGAGAGGTACTTCGTGCTCCCACATTAATCATGGCTCTACAGCCAATCAGGGGCGTCTGTGAGTCCGCGCACAGAAGCGGAAGGAGTGGATAGCGCTGTCCTTCGAGTGTGCCGCCCCCAATGGTGCATGAGCGAGAAGTTCGAAAAGATGCAGGTGTCATGTGGTTCGGAGGAAACGTGATGGTCTCCGGCTCTCTCGACTGAATGGTAGTAGTAGCCTTAATGTGGGAGCCCCCAAGTGATGGGGAGGAATTGGACACGACTAAATTAGGGAGAAAATCGGGGGGGAAAAATTATTTTGGTGGGAACACTGACGATGACTGATTTGTAACTTTGGAGGCATGAATCCACTATGAATGCAAATCTGCACTATTAGAACTACAGCACAGGTGAGTTAAGCAAATAATCAGAGTGGCTGTGTGTGTGCATGAATGTCTGTGTTTAATGTACAGTAATTCATTCTCACCTGCTGGAGGTCGGCCAGAGAGTACAGGTGAATGTGCTGTAACAGATATTCCCTTGGAAAAATCCTGCAGAGACAAAAAAAAAAATAAATAAAAATCAGATAAATCTCTACGCAATGCATCACTATCACCAAGGAAGTGTATTATAAGTGCAGTTGTATACTGTAGTATCATTATACTTCCCTTACACAGTCACATCACACTGCACTAGGATTAAAAGGGTGGATGGACTTATACACCCATCCCCACCCCATAACAAACTCTATCCCATCATTATGCTCCTGTATCCATGACAACATGAGCCCAAATGACTGGGGAAATAGGGGTTAATTTAATTGAATTGGAAAAAGCCTGTGGAATAGGCATTTAAAAGCACTCTCCCTTATTACAGGTGAAGTGGGGCAGCTCACTCCTCTCACTCCCCTCTCTCTTTTTGCCTCTATCTCTTTCTCTGTCTGGCTCGCTATTATGGCCCTCTTCACCCCTCTCCTCCCATGAGCGTACTCTGCTCTCCTCGTTCGGTCTCTCTCTCCCCATCGCGCGCCTACGCCTGCTCACATTACAAATCAAGAGCCCGCAGTGGCATCCAGGGGAAAAAAAAAAAAAAAAAAAGATATGGAAGAGAGTGAGTAGGAGAGGGAGAGATGAATAAGACGATCGATAGAGATGAAGGGTGAATTAGAGGGAGAATGAAATGAAATAAGATGAGTTGATGTGGAAGGATGGAGAGATGAGACTGAGTGACAGGACAGAGTAAAGTGAGCGAGCTTCAACCGGGTGGAGAGGAGATGGACACTGGGAAAATCTGAACAACAACAACAAAGCGCTTAACTGAAATCAACCAACTAGAACAGCATTTGCTAAAGTGCTCAGGTCACATCTGACGTCCCTAATAATGCATGTGATCAAACAACACAGCTATTAACATACAAGTATAAAATACTGGCACCTGATCAATGCAACAGCTCAGCTGGGGAAAAAAGTAAAAAATATTATAATTTTTAATCATATATAAAATAAAGTTATGAACACAAAGAGCTGAGAATATTTTATGGGAAGCACAAAATATAAACAGATTTGTACTGATTGAGCATGTCAAATACTACGCTTGCACAATCAACTTCAGACTTCTTTTATTATGGCGTAATATAATATAGTTATAAATTCCATAGTAAATCATTTGCCTTTTTATCCTGTTGGCTTTAAAGAAATTAAGGTTAAAGAGATCCATGCTAAATATTAACTATAATTCTGCTCCCACTAATATGACAATTAATTCAATGGCCGTTGCTGAGAACTCAGGACAGTAATCTACGCAGCACACCTCCCACCTTGAAGGCGTGTCTTCCTGTCTGTGTGAACACAGCATATGCTGGTCTTTCCTGCTTCAAGAGCCTGGGTAACTGGACTGATTAAGCACAGGTCCTCTGGGAGACAGTAAAGCCTGTCGATGCATCTCAAGCCCTTCAGTCCTTTAGTTAATAGTTCCCCACTTCCACTCTGCGGCTGTGCTCTGTCATTAGCAAGGCTGCTGTACAGATGTTGAGGGGAAAAAAAAAAAAAAAAGAAAAAAAAGAGGGGATTCGTGGCAGAAACTGCGCGCGTGTGTGTATGTCTGTGTTCGGGGGATTGGTTGGCAGCGGGCAAAAGGGCTCCTAATGACACGGATGGGATGACAGAGGGGACCAGCTGACAAAATGCGAGCAGCAAGGGAGTAATTTGGTGTAAATGGTGGGGAGAGGAAGTTGGAATAGCTGAGGATGGATTTTCTGAAACAAGACCGGGCGTGAGGAGAGGCTTGGTGGGTTTCTAGAAACTTAAGGATTAAATTAACAAATAAATCTGTTAGCGTGTACTAATTAGGTTAATGTTAAACATATTGCTACAATATGCAATATAAGCAGCATATCAGGAAATCTCAAATGCGAATTCTGAAGGGTATTGCATAATTTTTTTTGTGAAGGGTATTGCATCATCGATTTTTTGCTAAATATAACTGATGTCCAGTATCATATCATCAAACATAAATCATTACCTAATTACACATTTCTGCCATCACTGCCTCCAGAGTATATGGTTCATCATAAAGACAGAAGGATTCACGTTATAATGCTAAGAATTTCTTTTGCTAAAACATATGACTCAGCAGTAAATAGCTACTGAAGACGAAGCTGGGCAAGCAGTCCATTTGCTTTCATTCAGTCCTCTGGTGCGGGTCACATTAGCCTCAGCCGCTGTTCCTGAAGTAATCTCAGTCTAAACTGTTTCCTTGAGGAAGAGAGTGTTTGTTTAGATGAGGATGAATTTTCGCTTTTATGTTTTTGGGGAGGTGTATTGGTCATAAGAAACAAAGGCAGCGGTGTACTACTAAGATAAATGAACAGTCGGTTCATTACTGTGTGTTAAAAGGCAGTGAAGGCATTTCTGAAGTGAAAGACAAGTTTGTGAACCTGACGTCAGAAAGAGACCCACAGTAGAGGGAAGAGTAAAGTATTTGCACTGAGAGAGGATAGATTGTGTTCATACTCCTAATGCAGGAGCACAACGAGCACGTGACAATGACGGTGTCTATGGAAGCCAAATAAGACAAATTAAGACAAAGAAAAAAAATAATAATTCTCCTTCCAGCTAGACAAAAAGACAAATATACTTCACTGACAGAATACATGAACTGCCCCCCTTTATCCAATGTGAGGCATGAAGAAATCCTAACTCAATCTCCATACAGGTGCTGTTGGCTGATTTTGCTGATAAGAAACTGTGGAAAAAAAGCCATTCTTGCATATTCTTGTTCTTTATAGTTTTCCCCCATCATACCAGTCTATGAAAGCATCAATGAGTTTCTCATTCTCTTCATCTCAACTTTTTTAGGTGTTAATATGTCTTCTCATCTCTCCAGTCAATCTGTCTTCCTCTCACCCCAGAGTAAATATATTTTAGTGTTTGTTGGAGGTCGGTTTCCAGGCGATACTTTTTTCTGTGAATCGTGTAACTGGCAGCACTACACATGGGGACAACACGAGGACACCATTTTTACTAGGCGCATTTTTATGAACAAAGCTAGACTAACAACACTGCCAGAAAAAGGAATATATAAGAATAATAAAGAGACACTGTCAGGCCAAAAAATGTCATCAGTGTTCACAAGTCACTGCATCAAGCAAAGAAAAATAACTAAGGAGATTTAAATTGACTGAAATTGAGTTAGGAACTATACAACACATTGGTGAAATCTGTCAGGATGGTACTGAACTTAAATACCATAACATACCTCAGGCGTAACACACTTGGAGGACAGCGCTATCCGCTCCTTCCGCTTGCGTGAGCTCACAGACGCCCCTGGCGGAATGGAGCAATGGTCTGATGAGTTCATAGTGACTCTATTCCAGAGAGAGTGATGATGGTCGGGGTTAGAAGGGAAGTGTACAAACATCTGGAGGTTGCTTCAGTTGGTCAGGTCTAAGCTCAGTAATGTGTGGCAATAAAATTAAGTCAGGTGATGACCTGAATGTACTGAATGAGCTGGTTATTTTATTATTGTACTGAATGCCAAGTTGTAGTGCGGACTGGATATTCCGCTGTGGCGACCCCTTGTCGGGAGCAGCCGAAAGACCAACAAACAACTGAATGACACGGGGGGCCTGAAGTCTATCCCAGGAGACCTAGGGCATGAGGCGGGGTACATCCTGGACAGGGTTCCAATCAATCGCAGTCCACGCTCATTCATACACTAATTAGCCTAATGAAGTGCATTGCAAATATGACATGCTTAGTGAGTTAGCTAATGAACTTAAGAGTGTGTGAACATGCACACAAACCTCAATATAAAGTTGTGTGTGTGTGAATGTACAGTCATTGTATAAAATAGTGCTGTACAAATAATCGAACAAAAATCTAAATTGCAACATGAACCTGGGGAATTATTTAATTGCAAAAGGCTGCAGTTTATTCCAGGTACTATACGGAAGGTTTATGTAGAGTTTGCCAATAATTTAAGTATCTGTGGGTTTTTTTTTTAGTTTGATAAATATTGGCTCATAATGAGGTGATGTTAAATTATTTGACATTAGCTTAGATAAATTTGAACGCACAATAGTTGAATATCGCAGTTGTGGTGTGTCAAAATCGTGAGGCCCCAATACAACATGCATTAGAGTTATAAAAGGTGTTGAAATTGGTCTGCTTAAAGTTTAAAGTATGCTACATTCCTGTGCGTCGGTGCCTGAGCGCTCATGGAGGTGCATTATATCAGACTCGTACGTTCTGACGGCTCTCTCCGCTCTATCTGCACCTCAGTGTAAACACTCTCCATCCTCTTCAGAGCCACTGATGGGTGTCTGGGCTAGGCGATAGATGGTGGGGGTAATATTTGAGTGCCACTGCCCTCATCAATCCTGCACTGTTTTGAAATAAGCAGCATTAGCCGTTGCCTGCACACAGACTGGCCGTAAACACTAGACCTTCGATGCTGCCTCCGAGCCTTGGTCATCACCGGTGTGGCCTGATAAAGTCACCTCCTGCTGGTACAGCTTAGATAGAATCCAGAACTGAGCGATGATGCAGGGTTGGACCTCCAACAGATGCTTGGCTTGACCCAGACCGCGTCCCCCAGCTTTGTTGAGCACCTCGTCAGTACATCAAACAGGCGCCCACAGCCTAGGTCACCGTGGAGTTCAAAGGACCGAATGGGAGCGGCCGACTGGCTCATTCAATAATTCAATGATTCAAGCCGACATATTTGCTCAACAAGAAGAGAGAGAGAGTGAGAGAGAGAGAAGCCGCGACTCCGGTTTAAAAGTCTTTGAAAATGGTAAACATTCCCTCATTATCAAGTTTTGCTTCTTTTCCGCAGCCTCGCATAAAATGCTTGTAGCACTAATCCTTGGATTCCTTCTCCTTTAAGAAAAAACTGCATACGTTCATTATTCAAGTTTTATCGCAAGAGCTGTGCAGCAGGGTTTCACCTCTCATAGCGTGAATATTTGTATGGATAAGTGCAAACACGTGCACTCTATACATGACGGTGACCTCGAAGAGGGCAAAACGTATCAGTCATAGAGACAAGCCTTTTAGTGAGGAGCCCTTCATATAAACATAGTCCCCTTTATATTTCCCCTCACCCTAGTACTATACACTAATCCACTTATGCTCCCTTTTCCTCACATGTACATTCAGTGTTACACACCATGCTTCTACTACTGGCTGTATGTGGTGCATTCGAACCTGAAGGGTGTCTCAAGCAACCTGTGATGTAATAATTATGTGTTTGTGGAATATGTAGTCTCATGTACTTAGTTAATCTCGATATAACCCATTATAACGGACTTCACCAATTTTGACTGGCACCAATTTTTTCACACTTTGATTAATGACCGCCGTGTCACACGGTTTCTGCTGCACGCTCACCTGCGGCGTAGATCCTCGGCTACTGTGGCCCGGCAGCTGAATAAGTAAGCCCTGAGAGACTTGAGTTGCTGTCGCAGCTTGAGCACGGCAGCTAGGGGTTCAGAGTGTTCGTACAGGCCTGGGTTCAACTGATGCACATCCAGTAACGGCTCCTCGTATACAAACTCCAGGAACTCCTTAGCTTGCTTGGACACCTGATCGAGAAAGAGGAAATATTCCGTCTATGTTTACAGATGATATAACACAAGAGGGAGTGCTGTACTGTTGGATATAGCACGGCGTCGTAGGCGTCACAGCCAGTCTATGTATATCCAGCAATACAGAACGACCTCCAGTGTGATATTGCTTTAATACAACTTTTCCGCAAAACATAATTTATTACCAACTTGATGATGATAACCAGTTATTTTGCTCTGCTAATCGATATCCTTCCGAGGCTGGTGGAACTAAATAGCTGCATCTGGCGACGCTTTTGACCAACAGTTAGGGGTTAACAAAAGGGGGTTAAAGCAATTTTTAAATTGTTACGAATATTATGCAGCCAAAACGTGATGAGAATAAACCATGGAGGTGTTGGACGGTCCTGAAAATCTCATAAGTCATATTTTTCCACTTATTTCGCTTTAGAATATCAGCTCTGTTGACTTCCTGGTTTATGGGATGAATCCCAAATAGCGTTAAATGAAAAGCTCGTGCACTACGTAGGGTGTTCAATCTATCGTTTGTCACACATCAGATATGGAAAGCGCCTTGAAACTGTGTCGTTAACTAGTTAGCTCTATAGCCGTGAATAAAGAACGATGATGGTCAAGATGCATTCCTGAACGATTTAGAATCAAAGTGTTGTTTAAGACGTCATAGCGCTATCAGGGGTGTTTTTCATGGTGAATGTGCTTCAGTGAATGTGTTTTAATGTGGGTGTTGGCAGGCAGCTGCTCTGTCCCCAAAACTGCGGACCGTCTCAAAACAAGAGTATTGTGGAAAATGCACGGTTTGAATTTACGTTGAAAGCTGAGATAAATATTAAGAAACTTGTAAATTTTTGAGCATTTCATGCTGCACAATTTATTACTTCAGCACCATTAAAAAGCTTAAATTTACAGGTTTATTTCAAGAATTTATGTAGAGTTTGTTAATACAATAAGTATATATATATTTTTTTATTTACATAATTTCGAGTTGGCACACATCCACGTAATGAGATCGCTTGTAAAATTATTCAGTGTTACTGTAAGACTAAATCAATACAATTGAAAACAAAATGGTACAAAATTGCACTCACAATACATCTCAAAATAATCGTGATGTCATTTTACTTTTTTTTATTTCATCAAATAGTGCAGCCCTACCCAAAGCATCAAAAAAAAAAAATATATATATATATATATATATGTAAAATAAGTCATATGTGCACTTTGCCTGCTAAGAATGGTAAATTGCATCCCTAGCTCACACCACCTATTTTATTATGTTATTTTTTTCATTTGATTCATTTATTTAATTTTTTTCCCAAAATCCTTTGTCTGTGACAGAGAAGTCTGCACATGCTTCTTCAAAATGCATGCGGGACTTGCCAAGTTAATCTCTCTGAACCCTATGCGACGCAACCAACATAGTGAGACTGACTGCATTATTCTGTGAAGACTACACTGAAATCCACTCATACTGCGTTATAATTTAGCCCGAGTGTGCATGGCAATTTGAGGACGGCAGGCACCTTATGTCTGCTCGTGTCCCAATTATGCAGCAGTCGAGCGGGAATAAGGAAGAGGTTGTCCTGGTGGCAGCTCTGGCAATAGTACCATCCGCTGTAGCAGCAAACCTTTGCCTTGCCTCGTGACAAACCCACTGGCCTTTGACATCCTGTTGGAGGGAAAATAAGACTGAGGGTGATTCATAACAAAGATATACATACACACACACACAACACATACAGATATACAAATACAAGAGATAGCCTTACTGATTAGCTGTTGCAACACCGTGCAGAGGCCAAAGTCATCAAACGAGATAAAGAGCACTAAAGCTCATGTCTCCTCCTGATAATCATTAATCAAGGTTGAGCTTGGTTAATATCAAATAGACGAGGTGTTTTTCTGTTAATATGTCCAAGATTATGGCGTATACCTTGGTCAGACAGAGGTTAGTAATTGTACTGTGTTTCCGGAGGAGGAAAAAAAAATTAAGAGATAAAACAAGCTTTGAGTCTTTCAAAATCCCTTCATCATTGATAAAAAGCAAATTGTACAGCCACAACAAAAGCTGACTGAACGCCAAACAGTGTCAAAGACAACCACCATGGAGAAGCCATGAAGTCCTAAAGCTGAGCGTGTGATGCTTTGTCTTTCATGCTTCTTTCTTGTCCGTGTTTTCTTCAAAACATTTGGGACCTACAAGAAAGAGATTCATCCCGAAGAACCAAAACAGGTGACTGTATACTTGACAGATGTCCCTTATCCAGGCCATCTCGGGAGATACAGGGTCGGGACAGAGAAGAATAAAAAGAAAGAATGAAAATGGACGGATAGTCGGGTACACAGACAAACATGGAAAAGCAAGTTTTCATTGAAGCATGGTGTCGGGAGACAACTTCACAGGGAGTGAGAGAGAGAGAGAGAGACGGAAGATAAGATATGGAGGAACAAAAACAAGAAGGAAAACACAGTCTCCAAACAGGGGAGGTCTACTGCCTCAGAATCTTCCCAAAGATGAGACAGTGAGCAAAAACACAACAATTGTTATTGTTGTCTGTAAGGGAGGGGGATTTTTTTATTTTTTATTATAGCCTATAGCGCAGCAGGAAGACAATTCACCGCAAGACAGGAACCTCAGTCGTACCTTTTCCAGTACTGCGAAAAAGTATCAGCCACACAGAGAGAACAAACAAACAAGCAAAAAAAAAGAAATGTATATTATATATATATATATATATATATATATATATTCATTCAAACATCAGTATTCAACTGCAGGAAAATATTTGCATGCCAGAAAAGAAAGCAGCACATTATACTGTATAAGCGAGCACTTTTAAGGCAAATAAAAAAAGCTACTGGGTTATGAATGAAAAATAAATAAATAAAAAAATGCTACAGGCAAACTCGGGATGCTCAATAACCTGCACAGATGGTGGCAGATATTAAAGCGTCCTCAAAACGCTGTCAGAAAATACCGACTTTATTTAGTTAATTAAAGTCTACTGAGCGTTATAGTTTTTTTTCCTGTAGGCATGCTTGCACTACAGTATTTATTTTGGCCGTCGGAATTTTGATTGATCAGTTATTTTTAATAGCTCAGGCAGGAAATCCATTATCAAGGTTGAGAAAAACATTAAACATTCAGTAATACGAATAAAAAAAAAATTTAATTAAATAAACCGGTAATATGGCAAAGCACTATGTAAGTTGACGTTCGGTTTGCTTTTCATAGCAGTCAGAGTGAAATCAAAAATGGAAAAAGGAAAAACTGCTGTTGTTATGGTGGGACACTCTGAATGGGGTGCCAACCGATCACAGGGTACAAGATCACATGAACACGCACAATCGTATAACTCCGGACAATTTGGAAATGCCAATCAGCCTACACCGCATGTCTCTGGACTCTATGAGGAGTGGGAGGACATCCATTAAATACTGGGAGAAACTGGAAACTCAGCTGAGAAGATATTTGAACCCTCAACCCAAAAAAAAAAAAAAAACAACTTCCTGTTGCAAGGAAAATATTCAACTTCTGTGTGGTAAAGGCATCACCACCACCACCGTGAAGAAACGAGGTGTGGCTCAAGACTTTTTCACAGTACTGTATGTTAATGTCCTCCACACTGGAAGAGAGAGTTCAGGCGTTCTTCACGTCATCTTATTTCGGTCCAAGCCCACAAGATTTTTCTCCGTTAAAATTCTGTCGACCCATACTGACGTAAATTCATACACACGCATACAACATTTCTATAACTACAAACCTTTTCCAGTAAGTTATTTTAAACGTACGCATTCCATCAGAAATGGCCCCGAGCTCAAACGGCTCTCATGAGAATGTACTTTTTTCTCTTCCATCCCTAAACCGATAATGTAATGGGTTTTTCTAGAAGCGCTTGAAAACCAGGCGTCGTTGTACGGCCCCCTTCACTGCCAATGTAAACCTGAGGTTTTCAGGGGCAGGGACCCCGGACTATAAAAAGGCCGCGTTGCTGTCCCTCTGCTTCGGCTTCACCGCTGATGGGATCCTGATCGTAGCGCTGAGCCACAGACCGCGCAGCGGGGTGTCGTGTGTCATGGCTGCCCTGTAATCAGCCTACATGTGCAGCACGAACCCGCAAATGCGAACCCTATGCTGAAAATAGCGCATCGCTTATACAGTACCACTCACTCCGCGTTCACTTATTGGGGAAAAAAAAACTATTAAGAAAAGCTTTCGCGTAAAAAGAATGTTCCTGTTGCGCTTTTATGCAACAGGCGAAAGCAAATCCAAAACTGACACAGCGGAGAGTGAAACAGTAATGACAGGACTGCTCTCCCAAACTCGAATAGACAGCCATAAAAAGCAAATAACGGTGCTTCAGGAAGCTTCACAGGCTGCAAATCACATGAGTCTGGCATCTTTGATTAAACATGGCTCAATCCCTACTGCCAGTTTAATAAGCCAAATTTTTATTTATTTTTTTTTATCCGGATCGCAGAACAGACAGCTTCTTTTCAGTTTTTTTCTTTTGCTTCCACGATGTCCAAGAAGGGACATTTGGTGCCCAGAAATCTGTCACTTCTGGGAAGAAACTGGCCACTGTGGGACCACAACCTCAGCGTAATGTATACCGAGTACACTCATTCGTGAGCTTGCATACAGTACAAATCATATACATGCATGACCACTAAATAACAGCTTCATACGCTTGTTGTACAGCACAGCACTTTTTTTTTTTTTTTTTTTAAAGAGACATAATGAGCTAAAAGTCCTCAACAAGCTCCAGTGTCTCTGGTACCACCTTTAAAATGGAAATACAGAGAAAAGACCCATGAAAAAAATGTCTAGGGCAAATCTAGGCGTGTGGGAAAGTGATGTGTTTGATGTCCTTACTTCTTGCGACTACACAGCTCAACCCTGAAATGGCTGCTGTTTGGACGAAGAAAAAAAAAAAAAAAAAAAAGAAAACCAAGGACACTTCTTGGAGACTCCCTCACAATGGTTTCTGGTGCAATAAGCATGTCTGTACTACAGGAGGAGCATGGTGCTCGCTGAAGAGAGGGTCAATCTGTTCCCCCTTTTCCACCGAGGTTCCCGCTTTCATGCAAAGCTCTACGGGAGCACGCAGAAGAAGTGGTCTTGTGGGTGGGGGGTGTTGGTTTGGTGTTTCGCCGCAAACACGAGAGTGAAGACACCCGATCTGCTGCTTTGATGTCCTTTATTCAAACTGACACCCACTCCAAAAAAAAAAAAAAAAAAAAGATGTGCACGATGGGGTGAGCATGAGGTTGTGTGTGTGTGTGTGTGTGCTGTGTGTGTGTCTCTGCGAGTGTGTGTGCGAGATGCGGTGACCATCTTTTTGATGTAAACAGTAGTCTGAGAAGCCCCTCATCTGACCCTGTGCCTCACTCCAGCTCCCAGGCTCGCCTCTATTCTACCATCAACAGCTGTAACCGTCCCATTTGATCTGCCGTCCTCGGGTCCTTCTACAGGGTTGTGTGTAACGCTCGAGCAGATACAGTGGATAGGGTGGAAAAGTTGTTCTTGGGGGGGGGGGGGGAGATTATGACGTGGGGTCGTTTTTCAGGAGTGGGGCTCGGACCCTTCAGTTCCAGTGAAAAGGAACTCTTAATGCTTCAGCATACCAAGACGTTTCGGACAATTTCATGCTCCCAGTTTGGGGAGGGATTCTTCCTGTTCCAACATGACTGCGCACCGTAAAGAAAGACATGGATGAGCGAGTTTGATGTGGAAGAACTTCCTCAGGTGGACAGAACAGATTAATTAGAACGGTGACTACGGAGACTCCAGGCCTTCTCGTCCAACATCAGAGTCTGACCTCACAAATGGTAAAAAAAAAAAAATAAAAAAAAAAAACACACAAACACACTCCTAAACCTTGAGGAAAGCCTTCAGAGAAGAGTCGAAGCTGTTACAGCTGCAAAGGGGGCGGGGCCAACATCATATTAAACCCTATGGATTAAGATTTGGATGTTACTCAAGTTCATATGCATGTGAGGTCCAGTAAGCGAATACTTTAGGGAATATAGTGTATGTACACACAATCTTATTTCTCAACTCTGCAATTCACTTACAAGTGTTTGCCTGGATTACTTACAAACTACCTAACAAACTCTGACATTTACCTTATGATGATAAAATAATAATAATAAAAGCATGTGATGCTGTAGTTGGCTCAGTGCCCAAAAATCACAGGTGCTATTTATTATATCGATTATTTAGATTTTTTATTTCACTTTATTCACCTTAAAATAGGGGAAAAGTGAGCTGAAATTCCTGTGCAGACAGCACTTTGTTTTTAAATACAAGACAGGTCCTTCTCAAAAAATTAGCATATTGTGATGAAGTTCATTATTTTCTGTAATGTACTGATAAACATTAGACTTTCATATATTTTAGATTCATTACACACAACTGAAGTAGTTCAAGCCTTTTATTGTTTTAATATTGATGATTGTGGCATACAGCTCATGAAAACCCATCTCAAAAAATTAGCATATTTCATCCGACCAATAAAAGAAAAGTGTTTTTAATACAAAAAAGTCAACCTTCAAACAATTATGTTCAGTTATGCACTCAATACTTGGTCGGGAATCCTTTTGCAGATTCTTGTGTCTCTCAACTTTCTCTTCACAATATCCCACAGATTCTCTATGGGGTTCAGGTCAGGAGAGTTGGCAGGCCAATTGAGCACAGTAACACCATGGTCAGTAATCCATTTACCAGTGGTTTTGGCACTGTGAGCAGGTGTCAGGTCATGCTGAAAAATGAAATCTTAAACTCCATAAAGCTTTTCAGCAGATGGAAGCATGAAGAGCTCCAAAATCTCCTGATAGCTAGCTGCATTGACCCTGCCCTTGATAAAACACAGTGGACCAACACCAGCAGCTGACATGGCACCCCAGACCATCACTGACTGTGGGTACTTGACACTGGACTTCAGGCATTTTGGCATTTCCCTCTCCCCAGTCTTCCTCCAGACTCTGGCACCTTGATTTCCGAATGACATGCAAAATTTGCAACCTGTAGCCCATTTCCTGCACACGCCTGTACACGGTGGCTCTGGATGTTTCTACTCCAGACTCAGTCCACTGCTTTCGCAGGTCCCCCAAGGTCTGGAATCGGTCCTTCTCCACAATCTTCCTCAGGGCCCGGTCACATCTTCTCGTTGTGCAGCGTTTTCTGCCGCACTTTTTCCTTCCCACAGACTTCCCACTGAGGTGCCTTGATACAGCACTCTGGGAACAGCCTATTCGTTCAGAAATTTCTTTCTGTGTCTTACCCTCTTGCTTGAGGGTGTCAATGATGGCCTTCTGGACAGCAGTCAGGTCGGCAGTCTTACCCATGATTGCGGTTTTGAGTAATGAACCAGGCTGGGAGTTTTTAAAAGCCTCAGGAATCTTTTGCAGGTGTTTAGAGTTAATTAGTTGATTCAGATGATTGGGTTAATAGCTCGTTTAGAGAACCTTTTCATGATATGCTAATTTTTTTAGAAGGGCCTGTATATGGTTTGGTTAAAAACTAAATAAATAAATAATTTGTGTGAGAAAATCGTGATGTCAATTCTCAATCGTGCAGCCCTAGTCTAGACATCATCTAATGGTTCGCCTGTTAGGGTCATGATTCAGATTTCTCACCAGCATTTCACATTGAAAACATCTTGGAGTGTCAAGTCTAATGTGTTAAAACCGTGCACACAGTATTATCCTAATGTGTTTAAAGTGAACTTGAAAGGTGCTGTCTCTCTTTTTATTATTATTCTTTTTTTAGAAGTGCCTAATGCGGCAAATACACACACAAGCCTTGATTACGCCACACTAAAAGAGACTTGCCATTTTGTCTGATGGATGGACAGATTACATTTTAAGATGGTCAAAGAAAATGGACCAGCGTAGTAATAATGTGGACACTGACGTGCATTTTAAATGTGAACATATGCAAAATTTCCATTTTAGCCTTTCCATTTTAGATGGGCCTCCAGTGTGTGCACAAACAAAACATGAGAGAAAACATTCCCTGCTTTGATTTTTCTATTGGTCAGGGCTTATACAAGGCAGTTTGATTTTGTTTTACCCTATCGTGACCTCATTTAAGAACATACACACTCCCTGGTTGCTCAGCTCTGACGCTGAAGTGGCTCATTTGGAGGTGAAGTGAAGCAAAAGTGAGGGGTTTAGAAGAAAAAGAAAAAAAAAAAAAAAACATTATCTGAGGGTTATTTCAGCAAGAGCATTAAGATACAATTTGGGGAAGCTCTGTGTTAACTAGTAAAATATGGGACCTTTAAAGCTGCAGGACATTTTTTTCAAGTTGTGCAGGCTTTGCTGTTCTCAAGCATACTCAACCTGATGTCTGGAAGAGGGAAGGAATGCGTCAATAAGTATTTTGGTCTGATCACTCCAGACCACATTATATGCACTGGATGCGACGCCTAAAAACAATGACAGCCCTGGTATACTGAGGGTAGCATATGGTTTGGGACGCAGCCCAAATACTAGGGTGTAATTATGCGCCGATGTCATCGTCATGTCTTCGGCATTGCGAGAATAAAAGTCGTTATGTGCATCGACGTGCCTATGGGTACTGAGTAACGCGTTGTTGGAGGAGGAAACCTTGTCCTGCCTTGTGATGGGGTCAATGTGCTGCTTGGGTGTAGAATAATGGATTGATAAAATTTTATATCTGTCCCCAAGACGAGACTTTTCTGGAAATGACAGGTCTTAGGCATTAGGAGTCCTTGTCTGTTTAACAAGGGGAAAAAAAAAAAAAAAAACTCAATTCATTTAAAGTTTTTTACTAATACATTGCATCACTTGGAACATGTTTTTTCCACTAGAAATAAATATTACCAGGATAAATTGCCTCGTTATTTTCTATCATCAACAGGACCTGAGACACTGAAACACTGAGGCTTTGGTTAGTTGCATTTTTTCCATTGTATTTTCAAACGCATAACCCTCACTGAAGCAAAGACAGCGAGTGCAACCTTTTGTGGGTTCTAACAAATTGGGGGCAGGGAGGGTCACCCAGGGAAAGGGAGGCAGGGGGGTCAGAATGGTGCTCAATCAAAGCCCAAGACAGCAGACGACAGAATGCAACAGTAATAAAATGAAACTCAAGACTCTCGTCCTATTAGAGAGAGAAACACACCATCACTACCTTTTGGGTCCCCCCCCCCAAAAACCCTTGACTGGGTCCATTGTCTCCAAATGTCCAAGCTGACACGGCTTCTTGTTGCTCTCCCACTACAGCCTACATCCTCTATGCCCTGAAAAGGCAACGGTTCAGCTAATCCTTCTGACGGGTCCCTCGGAGGCCAGAGATATTTGTTAAGGGAAAAGCGATTAAAGTGTAAAACAACTGCAGGTCCACTGAGTGCCTTTCCAGAGGGACCGAAACAAAACTTCCCATGTTAGAGAGAGAGAGCGCAGGCACGAAGAAGACAGACAAAGAAAGACAATGACTAGAGGTGGAAAAAGACAAATGGAAATTGTATGCAGTGATGGAAAATAGAGAGGTGGAAAGCAACCATGGCTCCTTCACTTGCAAAACCATTTTTTTTTCCCCAGAATGAAGGACTGAGAAGAGTTATCCCACATTCCACTACAAGGAGCTAACTAGGCAATAGTGATGGGTCGTTCATGAACGATTCGTTCTTTTAACGTGACTCAGAAGAACGAAAAGTCTCGGAGATTGATTCATTCATCTTCCACTGGGCGCACATGAGCAAAGCATCGCAAAAAAAACCTGTATGTTATGTACAGAAACAGAATTAAGCGATTCTTTCTCAATGGCTCTTCTACTCCAAGTCATTCGTTCCTTTGTCATGTGACTCCCATAGATGCTATGCGGTGTAATAGATTGAAAAGAATGAACAACTTAGACTAGAAGATATGATAGGCGAGCTACTCATTCTGTTTATTATAATATGTTCTTAGCTGCATTGTAATATTTTCATTACTGGAACTACAGCCAAAATTTGTGTATGTAGACGTGCTGGGGGTCGTTTTATTGAAAATGCAACATTTTATTTTATTTCTGATCAAAAGAACGAAATTAACTCAATGACAAAAAGTCATTTTGATGAACGAGATTCAAAGAACCAAGTCACTAAAATGATTCAAACTTCCCAACACTACTAGGCAATATATTTATCTGATATATTTATTCATTTTATATGCAATTCCATAGTTGTATATTGAACCTTCGACCCTGGAGGTGCGAGGCGACAGTGTTAAACCACAAAGCCACCATGCTGCTGCCTATATGCTGACATTGCATAAGACTATATTCATGCACACCCTTGCCGGGAGTAGCTGATAGACCAACAACATTCATGCACACATTCCACGCACACAGAGGCCAGTCAAAAAGAGAGAGAAAAAAAAAAGTCCAACCCTAATATTTAATTGGACTCCCTTTCTCCTTCGATTTTGACACGCATTCGCCGTGCCATCATTTTGATCAGCTAATGCAATGCCACAACGGTTATTTTCCTTTCAGAGTCTCTCCAAGATCTAGTTTGAATGATGGGAGAGTCGGACCGCTGCGTAAAGCCTTCTCTAGCACATCCCAAAGATTCTCATTGGGGTTAAGGTCTGCTCCCTGTGGCGGTCGATCCACGTGTGAAAAGGACGTCTCGTGCTGGACAAACTTTTTCACCATTTGATTCTGATGAATCCTCCTGGCATCATCGTCTCGGAATATGCCGAAGAAAAAACATCCACTGATGGAAAAACCTGGTCATCCAGTATATTTAAATGGGTAGCTGACCTCACTTTTGGGCACATAACATGATTATAATTATCTATTGGAAGACTATTACCTATTTGTTTAGTTAAATCCAGATGGTGACTTTTTCTTCTCCCGGCGGGGCAGTGTACAAGTGTTTTACAACAAAAGAAAAAAAACTAAACAAAACAGGATTTAAAATGCATCCCCTGCATCCATATGGGTGTCCTCTGAGCTCCTGCCAAAATCATATCAGCATGTGGACTGGCTACTTGAAATTGCCTCTGGGGGCAAATGAATGTGCATTGCATCACTCCAAGTGATGGACTGGCATGAAACTCTGGATGTGTTTCCACCTTTGCATCCAGCCTTCTATGCTTCAGGCTGATGATGAACACGGTACTAAAATAAAAGCATTTTCAAATAATCAATAATCACCATTTCCTATACATTTGTTTGTACAATGTATAGGATCCGGCCAATCAGCTTTTTCTGTCTATTTACTCCTGTTAAAATCCACTGAATCTAATCTCTCAGAAATCAATATGCTCAGAAATGTTGATCAACTGTGCTTTATAGTATAGTACGGTATAGTATAGTGTATATTTAGAGTAGAAAATTCTCAGTTTTTTTTTAAATACCAGGCTGTGTGTGTACGTGGCTTCAGTTAGCTTCAGGTGTCTTGATTCTTGTGTGTAATAAGAGTTTTGATTCTCCCTTTTCTAAAAATTTGTACCAGTCTAAAAGGAAAGCCATTTCTTTTTCTTAGCTCAATAAAGTAAATAATATAATAAGTAAAAAACATCACCTGATACTGTGCTCTTCTTTTCAAATGCAATATTATTATTTTGAAACACAAATCCGAAGTTCAAAAAAAAAAAAAACCTGCCTGTAAACCATTTTGTCTACCTAAACTTCTGAAGCTACCACAACAAAGCAAACCACCGTCACAGACGGCCTGCATGTGACTACGAATAATACCACGTTGTCATGAGGCAAAACATAAACAAAAACAAAGAGCACATGGAGTTGGGGGGGAGGGGTGCGCTCTTTTCCAAATTACAGACCAGTGCTGAGGATTCGGCACAGTTTTTTTTGTGAGACGGATTCTTGTTTGTTTGAGAAACTCAAGTGAAAATGATTTTGTGTGGTCTTTGGTTAGCCGGAGAGTTGAAGAGCAGGACGTTTGGTGATCTCACCGGATGAAACAATGGAAAATCTTTGGAGAACCGACTAACCACTCAGACGCAAGTCGCTACGTTGCTTAATGGTGCAACAGATGACACCAAGCTGCATTTTTTATCATTATTACAATAACAAATGCACAGATCATGGACACAGAGGTGACCAATCTCAGGTCAACAATATATGCACACATGACTTTGCTGGGATTTCCCCCCCCCCCCCCCCAAGATAGATATATAACAACAAAGTTAGAGTGAGGTACTTGCCTGCACATCTGAAGCTTTGAGCAGTCAGACCTTTCTCTACTGCCAAACACGTGAGAATGCTCAGGAAGCTTGTTGTAACAGACTGCCGCTTGGCTCTCTGGGCCTCCCTTTGCCGACGTTCCCGGGCTGGCCGGCTCCTCATCAGAACTCCAGATGGCGCTATACGGCTGTTCTCCCCTTGAGGTCTCTGGGCGGCCACAGCTGTGCGCAGGGCCTCCACCCAGTCCTGGGCCTGGGGTTCGTTCTCAGCCCGGAGACGCAGCACCTCATCCGGAAAGACGGCTTGGAACCGGGCGCAGGCTCCTACATCGGCGTCATCCCGCTGCACGGCCAGGCAGGAAGCGAGCGCGTACCGCAGCACGGGCTCGCACACTGGCCCTCGGCCCTCGGTTTGGAAGGCCTGCAGATGGGTGCGGCTAAGCACAAAGGTGAAGGCGCTCCAGTTGTTGAGGTCGCTGGGCTGGTACAGAAGGCCAACTTTGAGCACATCTGCGCAGTGCTTGGTGAACAAGGGCAGGGCCTTGGGACGGACTAGCGGACGGGATGTCGGCAAAGAGACTGCGCTGGGATCGAGTTCATGGGCATCCGGAGAAGCGGCAGATGGCGGTTCGCCGTGACGATGAGCTGGACGAGCGACCAGGACGCGTTCCCAAAGGAGCCGGCGCCATTCCAGGGCCTCCCACTGGCAGGGAGCGCGGAGCTGCAATCGAGTGCTGTTGAAGAAAAGGGCCTGGAGCACGCGCCCATCCTGAGGCTGAGGCGCACCCACACTCTGGCAGTGCGACAGCGACAGGGCTGTACACAGCTGCCTGTTCCCGCTGCTGTCCAGGCTGTAGACCCGCAGCTCGCAGGGCGTGAGCTCCACATGGCAGGTATTCCAGCGGCCCCAAGGACCCTCCCTGTGCTCTAAGATCCCCTGTTTTATCAGACTAGTGGTGCTCTCTTTATTACCTGGGAAACAAACAACAACAAAATAGTGTGTCACAGCAAAAAATTCTAATTATACACAAATATACAGAGCGGTGAGAAAATAGTTTTTTACATATCTGTCACACTCAAATGAAATAATTTTTTTTTTTTAATTATATTACAAAAAGATAACCAGAGTAACCAGTTCTTAAATGATGATTTCATTTATTACGGGGAAAAAAAGCTGTCCAAACCCACCAACCGAAAAGAATATATAATAAAAAAAAGAAAAAAAGAAGGAACATCATGAATTAATTGTGATTAGGCACATTTTTTGTAAAGCTGACCACAACCAGGTATGATTACTGCGAGACCTGTTGAATCAGGAAAATACCTTAAACAGAACCTGTCTGGACCAGGACAATTTGCCATAATTGATGAAACCATGAATTCTGCGCTCTACCAGAAAGTACTGAATGTCTAGCCATCAGTTTGTGACCTCAAGCTCAAGAGCACTTGGGTTATGTAGCGGGACAATGACCTGAAACGCACCAGCAAGTTCACCTCCGAATGGATCGAAATAAGATTAACAGTTTGAAGAGGCCTAGTCAAAGTCTGGACTTAAATCTGATTGAGATGACCTTAATCAGGCCATTCATGCTTCAAAACCCTGTAATGTGGAAAGAAGAACGGACCAAAATTCCGGTTATTAGGTTTAAGGGCAATTACTTTTTAACATAAGTCCAGGAAGGTTTGGACAGGTTTTTTTCCCCTTAATAAATTAAATCATCATTTAAATACAGCATTTTGTATTTACTCTGTGTGATGTTATAATTTGTTTGATGATCTGAATCATTTAACAAATATGTAAAACCATGTACAAATACTTTTTCACGGCACTGTAGTACCCATTGGTGCTCCCTTATTCACTACCTAGTGCATGGAAGCCTAGTGAAACTTCTCGGAAGCAGGCACTATTGGAAGGAACCGAGTAACGCACTGCATTATTGTCTCCTATTTCCTTCCCGACAACCGCATCTTCCTGGCTGGTCATTTCCATCAATAACTCTGGCGTCACAACAACTGTATGATGCTTAAAAGGTTCCTGAGCAGCTGATGGCAAAATAACGGACATTTGTACAGCTAAACACGGAGCATGACTGTGGAACAAAGCTCGTCTTTCTGACGACTTTTCCTCTCCGCCGTCTCTCATTCTTTCACAGAAATGCCGCTGTTGAAGAGTGTAGGACGTACGCGTTGGCGAATATTTTGCTAAAACGCTATCAGTCTGTCAAAGTCATCATGCGGGTCTTTTCGCAAGCGTTCCTTGTGACCTCATCAGGAAGAAATATCATTGTTTGCAAGGCTACTGTGCAAACAGAAATGGCCAGAGAGCGACCCCTAATCTGTGGCACTCCTTTTCAGCCCTTCCTCTCTTAGCCAGTTTTTTCCCGCCTTGCTCCCTTTCTTTATCTCTATTCACAGCAACCTTCATCCACACACTTCCTTGGCTGGGGCACTACACAGGTTTCCTCTAAAGTCTATGAAATATCAGAGGGGCAGGAGGGCGTTTGGAACTAAGTGCTATATGTTTCAGTACGCTGCATCTTGACAGAAGGTTAAATGGAAAGTTTTAAAGCAATTGCCCAAATGTTGTTCTTAGGTCTTATCTATGGTTTAACAATCCACAACCTCAATGCACATAATGAATAATCCCCTCCCCTCTGTAGGATATTCTATCTACAGGCTTGGGTCAGTTTTGGGACATCGCTAGGTGCCAGGAGACATGTGGTGTGCTGTGGGCTTTTTGGAGCGACTTTCTGGAGGCTGGAGAGCTTCTTTGAGCTTCAAACAGAGCAGTGAAGACCTTTTTCAGGGTCATTATTAATTTATCTCTAGGAGAAAAGTGGCGCGTTCGGGAAGTCAGTGCTGTGTCACAGAGTGATGCTGCGCAAGTGAAGTATAGATAAATGCAGCAGCGGGACACAAAAATTAGTCATATTTACTAACCGGTGCCGCCTCATGTAAGAATGATCTCAAGCATACATGGCTAAAGCTACTAAATCAAACAAACAAACAAACAAACAATTCAGTTATGAATTGTGATTCTTTTATGTGGCGATTTGTGCCTCCAAAATCATTTTTAAATGATTTATTACTTTTATAATAGAGATGCAACGGTCGATCAGCCAGTGACCACAAATGTGTGTTTTTCAGCCTGATCCGTGCAACAGAAATACATTTTTATTGCATTACATTGTCAAAAGCTGCATGTCTTAAAAAGACTCAGATCTGTCTTTTTCTCCAAAAACATGCAAGCGAATTGGTCTCGTTACCCACTCATTACACAAACACACACCATGGCCACGACCGAGTCTTGAAACACGTGCTAGCAGTGCTTTTTACTATGACTTTGGAGGCATTAGAGGCTGAAAAACATCATTGTTACTCACCATCTTACAGGTGGTACACTCTGTTAAATTGAAGTTATATGTAAAACTTGAATTTAAAGTTAGTTTGCACTGTTGAAATGTTGCACTTAATTTTTGACTGAGAAAACTAATGTTATAAGGAACGAGCTACGTTTAATTACTCATGTTCAATTGAGTTGTGAAGTTGTTGAATAAAGAAGCCAAGGTATAACACTGTCGAGTAAATGACAACTATTTGTGAAATGTACATGACCTTGGAATTTTTACCAAAATCTAAAATTGAACTGAGATACAGTATGTATACAATCACACTTTTAGTTGAATCGGGGTGGGGGTTGATAATTCCCATCCCTAACAGATTCTATCATTTGCAAATTTATTTTAAGGACGTGGAAACTGATCGACGATGTTCTTGTGCTGATATAAATAACTTGCATCATTGTAGAACCAATTAATATGCAAATGCTTAGACATGCTTTATGTTTTCATCACATCATTCTGACGTAGTCTTACTTAAACGGCGCAAAATTAATAGCCTTTTTTATTAATACCACTCTGCACCAAAAAAAAAAAAAAAAAAAGCAAAGGGCACAACCTACAATCAAGGCTGACTTTCTGTTAAAACCAGCAACACAGCCGCAGCAGCGTCTAAAACACTAAAACGTCAATCTCCGCAGGCTGTAATCAGACTAAGACGGCAGCCTTTGGATGATGCAATGAAAATCAGTAGCTTTAAAACATGGATTATAATCTTTAAGAGGAGGAACGGGAATACCAGACCAGGGGTGTAGGCGGGACGTTTTACAGCCACAGCTATTCTCGAGTTACACCGAACTAATCATGATGGCGTGTGGCATTTTTAAACTTTGCTCTGGCTTCGAGATTTATCATTAACGTCTACCCCGATTTCATTGCAGTCCTGAATAATTATAGCAGTTAATGCAACCCGAAAGAAAACGGCATGCAGATGGGAGTCGTCTCATCACTGAAAACAACACATCCATCACGATTTGTATCTGGAGAACGCTGTGCAAATCTCCTCCACGCTTCAGCTCCGAGTTTCTGTTAAATAAACGTGCATTCTACCGTGCTGTTAACTATTTTCTCCTTGGCAACAACAATTGTGTATGTAATTCACATTAGTCTAGACGATGTGGAAATTTAGGATAAGAAGTGACAGGCATTACCAGGCAGGTGTAACGAAGCTCTGAGTCCCACGACTGTTTATTTAATCTGAGGGCCGCAATTAATCTTTTTTTCTCCACCCATTTCTGAATGACTGAGCACGAGATTAGGCAAACAGGATACTACGAAGAAAAAAAAAAAAAGGTGACATTGATTATATCAATCTTGAACTGCCCCCCTCCCATACATACCACGCAATTACCTTAATGAAGCCTGGCCTGATCTGAGGTGGGGGTGACTGGAAAAGGGAGTCCGTGGCTTCTCTACGGTCCGGGCTGGCGTTTCTGCTCCTGTTCCTCATGCTGACTAATGCCTTTTCACTCGTATGCTAATCCTCTTAATATCAGGGGTAATTGGGACCCACTCTTTCACAGCATTGTGCCCATTTTGTCGCAGAATTGCATTATCCTACTATTACCATCTTTGTCGAGGAGCTCTTTCAAATTCAGATTCACGCTTCGCCCCAAACAAATGAACACGGCAACAAACAAACAAAACGCGCGCTGACCAAATCCGGGCACTTCTTGTCGTAATACCGCTAATGAAATCTAATCAACTCCGGCCCGGCCTCTGCTCGATGTAATTTTTCCCCCTTTGATAAAAAGGAGAGTGAGCTGAACTATTGTTACAAGGAGCAGGTGAGAGACTGTAAACAGAACTATAGGTTCTGCAGGTGTGTAGTGGGAGATGATAAATATAAGATAAATGGAGATAAAGAAACGAGACCCACTTAAGCACATGAATGGTCGTCGTGTATTACCTGAGCAGGTACAAATCGTTGGAGTGACCGGTCATGAAACTATTACATGTATGATATGAAAACAACAACACTCCTTACCTTGCATTTGATCGTTTAATGCCATGTTCTTAAGCGTGTTCTTGTCGATGGCTGGAACGCCGTTATCCGTGTACGTCCGATAGTTGACGTCTGACCGTGATCTGTTGTGCCCTCGTTTGAACCCCCCGCTGGACGAACAGCTCGAGTTGGTCTCTTTGGCATGGGCGGCCAAATCATTAGTAGAGCGGGCTCGGTTCCTCTTTCCATTCTTCAGGCCCAGCACGCTAAAAGAAGTTTGTTCAGCCCAAGCCAGGTTGTGAGATGATATCTCAGGCTGTTCCCCACTCAGCAAGCCCCATACCCCACTGGAGGTCAATTTGTCCAAAGTCGACACCTCTTTCAGCTTGGGAGGGCAAACTTGTCCAGATTCTTGCCCGCTGCCCAAGCAGTGCAGGTAGTCCTCAGTCGCCTCAAGGGCTGGACTGATGTCCTCACCCTCTGATCCCTCCATCACCTCCACAGTGCATGTACCGGAAAAGAGCTGGAGAACTGAAAATGTTTATACTTGTGAACTTTAGAAGGAGAGGATCCACAGGCCTCTGGGCCGCAAAGATGAACCATCTGCCGTCTAGGCCCGAGAAGCAGCCTGGCAAGACGGTCTTTCCTCGAAGCCTGGAATCCCTTCCAGACACCGTTAATAAGACATGGTGCGTTGATGTGCCAACAATCGGTCTGTCTGTTTTAAGTGGTGGCTAAAAACGGTTCAATCCCATTGTGGTGGTGTTTCTCCTAGGTGTTGCATGCGTTCAAGTCGGGAGGCAGCAAGATCTCAATGAAAGGGACTGAAATATGGTGCAAGGAGCAATGGACCATCCACGGCTTCAACATCCTGCATTAGAGTAAATTGGACAAAAGCATATTAAATTCTCCGCCTTGTCATTATTATAGACGACTTCTTACTTCCTCTAGGTTTGAGATCTAATCTAAGATTGAACAAACATGTTTCAACATTTCCTGACTCAGCAACTAGACAGACAGAATCACAGCCTGGTTTAGTCATTTATTTCAATTGCCCCAGTCAACTGAAGTGAAACTAGAGAAAGAGCACTTTACCTGGGAACGGATGTGGTCAGATCATCGCGTTGTCCCGGGGTGAGGTTCTCCACAATCTGTTGCTATTATTTTCCTTGTGATCCGGTCTTCTTCCCAGATTCTTGTAGGTTTCCCTCTCTCTCAAACGGACATCGATTTCCCCTGCCTGTGCTTTCTGGCTCATGGTCTTTCACTTTCTTAAGGCCATGCATTATTTAGAGGGTATTACATCACCTCTGGCCAATGCCGGAACAGCACATTCAGCATCCCTGGGGGTGTGTGCGAGAAAGAGGGATGGATTAATGGATGAGGGATGAGCTCAGGAGTCTGCTGCAGCACATGAGATTCTGAGCTCAGATCTAACACGGAATGGTAACATAATCCTCTGTCCAAGAGCTGTCCGGTTTGAAACGCCCTAAACCTGAACAACCTTGACTCTTTGGGTTTTTAAGCAAGAAGACAAATAAAGCAAGGGCAGTTGAATCAGAAGCAAAATAAACCTCTGCCAAATTATGTCTTGGCCAAGGGTGATAAATGCTGATGGGGTTTAAACAGCATTGGACAACATCGAGGCACAAAACTGGCAGGATGTATCATTGAGGGTGATGTATTGGTGCTGGCAGTGAAGCCTCCTGGAGGGATGCAGAGGCACTTTCTGTTTTTAGCTTTCTCACAGCACGCATTCCCACTCATCACCGTTACACTCGCGGAGCGAGGCTCTACGCGACGTGTCTGCATATGTACAGTCTGTTCTTTAAACCACAATTACAAGATGGATGTCTACACTACACGGCCAAATGTTTGTGGACACCTGAACATCATCTTTTCTAGAAAAGGCTTTATACTACAATTTAGAGTGTGGCTGTAGGGATTTGTGTTTATTCAGCTACAAGAGCATAACCGAGGTCAGGCATTGCTGTCAGACAGCCTGCATTACAGTTCATCTCACAGGTGTTCTGTGGCGTTTATTAGGACTAGATTTTTATAAATATCCAAATTTGATGTACTTTTTTCAGGGTTTTTTTCTTTTGTTACAATTTTATGATTTTAAACCTCTAGAAAAGTTAAAACCTTCATAGTTTTATACAGTACCAGCTTCACAACTGAATTTTACATGAATAATTAAATGTAGCTCATTCCACATAATTTTCTTAAAAACCAAGAGCAGCATTTAAACAATACAAACTATGTTAAAATAAATTAAACAATGCTAAAATTTACTGAGCAGCCCGCTCAACTTGGCAATTAATTCTCTCCTACCACACGGTTTGACTAATCAGAGTCTGAATAGTTTAAAGTGAACCTCCAGTAGAATTATAAAGAAACGCCTCCAAAGTCTTGAGCACGCGGACATGCACGGCTTCTAATGTGTGCATTTTGAGACTAGTTAGAGAATGTGGAGGGCTGTAAGCTTGTGTAATGAGTTTGACACTACATAAAGAAAAAGACACATCGGGGCCCTTTTTAATGCACACAATGTTCGATAATGTAACGCCATAAAAATGTGTTTTTGTTGCACCACTTAGAAGCACCCGGGCCAGAACCTGTTACATCCGGTGATGGTTGATCGACTGGTGCATCTCTATTATAAATGTTATAATTCATAAAAATAATTATTTTGGAGTCAGAATGGCGATCCTCAAAATACTTAAAAATAATTTTATCTGGATGCTACTGGAATAGGTTTGAGCTTCTTCATTTAACTGAAGGAAAACTGTAATGCTATACAGACACTCAAATCTACAAAATATTTTAGACAATAATGAACTTCAGAATATGTATAAACAGGACAGGAGAAATGTATATGGATACAAAAGTCAGGTGTCCACAAACCTTACAGTGTATACTGTATTACCGATAAAATGCAATCCCAAGTGTTTAAATTGAACATAGAAAGAGCAAAAGACTAAACCATGGTTATCTGTCAGTTTTCACTTCCCTGCTGTCATCTCCATAGTTATGCAGAGTCTGTAAGCCTGCACATAAATTCCCCAACTTTGGGCTTTTGGTTAATAATCACACTGCAAATGCAAAAATGGTAAGTACTGTTAAATTAAATTTTCATCAGTAAGATTTCCCAAGAGGGAAATGGAGGTGTGACACCCAGGTGCTTTCCAATATACAGCAACGGAAACTTGCTTACAGTTGATTACACCTTTGATGAGATTTGCATTAACAGTTACAATTTTGCATCAGGTAATTCCCTTAAGGCAAAAAAAAAAAAAAATAGTAAAATAAATCCCCACAACATTGTTCATAATTGAATTTAATTAAGTCAGGATTGTGGCGTAGTGGTTAGCATTGTGGCCTCGCACTTTCAGGGTCAAAGGGTCGATTCCCACCTCGGGTCTGCGCGTGTATGGAGTTTGCATGTTCTCTCAGTGCTTGGTGGGTTTCCTCCGGTTATTCCAGTTTCCTCCCACAGTCAAAAAAAACATGCTAATTGTTTGTTTGTTTTAGAAAGTGCCTGTAGTGTGTGTGTGTGTGTGTGTGTGTGTGTGTGTGTGTGCGCGCGCGAGAGAGAGAATGAGTGTGTTTCTGTGAGAGAATTCATGTGTTTGTGTGCCTGGCGACTGACTAGCACCCTGTCCAGGGCGTATCCCGACTCGCACCCCCATATGTTCCAGGCCCCCCATGACCCTGTACATAGGATAAGCTGTATAGAATATGAATGAAACTTAAATGAAGGAATTATTTAAGTCTGTTTAGAAAAATGCAATATCAGCAACAAAAAGTTTCGAGATTCACTGATCCGGTCGGCTTTCGCCCTCCCTCAGATGCTTTAAAACCTGGCAGTAGATTTTGCTATTGATGGTCAGTCACCTGGGGGGAATTCTAGATGCACAATTCCTCGATTGTCAAACAAAGACAATGAGCATGCACTTGTTCGAGCTGCGGATCTGCCTTGCCTTTTTCGGTCGTGAAGATGATGAGCTCTTCCACTGTGTAGACTGCTGCTTTGTGACCGGTAATAATCCTCAACATGAAGGTGGATGGATTATTCATGGGACTCTGAGTTCTTAGCAGACTTTGACGCCTGGGCCATCAGCTTGGGGACGAACTTGGCAACATAGAACATGTCCAAATAACACTATGACTCCGACGGTCATAGTTTACAAGTTGTTGAATGGTTTCAATATTTTTGCCGGTTGAGCTCATTGAAGGTCTTCCTGATCTCTCGCTGTCTTCCAGTCATGTTCTCCCGCTATTGAAAACTGTACAATTGCTGAATCATGTCAAACGTCTCCGTGGGAGATTAGCCCAGTTTCACGCTATTTCACATGAAATAGCAGATGTGGTAACACACGTGGTCAGAATAGCACCAGTTCCACAACTCCTGATCTACACATGATGATGTCTTTTGGCACACTGACTTATGAAGGTCGGGGCTTCCTGTGACCTTGTGTGCAGCCATGTGCTACCATCTGTTCCAAATCTAGTCTAGAAACACAAATCAAATCATCACCTAGATATGACATTGTATCTATGGAGAACTAAACATGACAATTATAAATAAATAAATTGTGTGAATAAGTAAATATAGAAATAAATACATAAATACAATATACCCTGGAAAATGGCTAAATGTATTCCCACTTTGTTTATGTTTATTAACATATTTCAAGATTTATTTATTTCTGAATTTCCACATTTATTTATTTTTGTGTTGTCACATTTCTTTATTTATCCATTTTAAATTTTCCAACATTTTTACATGTATTTATTTGGCGCTGTACGCTGATACGGTAAGCGGTCCCAGCCTTAGTCGAAACTGTGACTTTTATTTATTTCTATATTTACTTACTTATTCACACATTAATTTATTTATAATTATGTCATGTTTAGTCCTCCATACGTATCGTGTGGCGATTCCCAGCACTAATATAAGTACTAGTGGGCAAAGCTTAATTCAAAATGAAAAGATAATTTTTTTTTTATAAAATAGACAAACGCTATATTATAGACTAGATTACCAAAATCAACCTAGCTTACAAAGATTTCAAACCTTCTGAATTTATTTGCACAAAATACTTGACTTAGGATGGGATTTTTAAAGGGTTACAGATATTTGACAAATATATCAATTGTATATCATCAATGTATGTCCTTGGTTAAAAGATGAGTATTCACTATGTCTTTTTAAACAATTAAACAAACAAACAAACAAACAGTTTACACAGTTTTTCTGTTTATTTTAGTTGTCTTTTGCTATGTATAAATATTTTGTTATTGTAAAGAGACCTTGAGTTTCTAGAAAAGGCGCTATATGAAATAATAATAATAATAATAATAATAATAAGTTTATTATTATTATTTACAGCACGGCATCTGTTACTATGGCGAAAACAAGAGCACAGAAAACCGTCTCTATATTAATAAAGTGCTACGACATGGACAAACAACACGACTTACTACACATCAGCATTTTGTTCCCGACACACACACACACACATAAACAAACACGCGCGCGCGCTGCAGTTTCAGCGCTAGCGAGTCGCTCCGTTAGCAAAACACACCGAGCTAACCGCTAACTCACCTACATCCTTGAACAATGACATTTCCTTTCCATGTTCCTGTATCACAGAAAAGCACCGGAACACACCCCCATCCCGTCACGCATCCCTAAAACATCCCGCACAGACAGAAATCAAAAACCCTAACACACATATTTCTGCAGATATTTAATCTAACGCCTCACCTGAACGTGTTTACAAACTGTCATACTCCGCTGTGCAGCACAAACGGGGCCCGGAGGGAAAGTCGCCCCGGCGGATTAATGGTTCCGCTCTCCTCACCACTGCGTCACCACTTCAAGCAATGTTGCTGTATTATAATTATTTAAAAAATATATATACTCTTTATGGACCAGTCTGGACATCTGATCATCACAACCATCTGTGCTGTTTAAAAATTTAATTTGTGTTATACTAACCTCCATTCTTTTGGGAAGGCTTTCCACTGGAATTTGTAGCATGGCTATGGATGATCATTCAAAAACACACAAAAACATCACTCACTCACTCACTCACTGTCTATACTGATCTATCCTGTATACGGGGTCCATCGGTGGCTGTCTGCTGGCAGACGGGCACATCCAATCCATCGCAAGGCGCACACACACACACACACACACACACACAGACACACACACACTACAAGCCATAAGTAATAAGTCTAATTTGCAGGCAACCTCAGGGGTGGCTCTGTGGTTAAGGTGTTGGACTGGTTCAAGCCCCAATGCCACCGGTTGGACCCTTATGTGAGGTCCTTCTCCCCCACGTGCTCAGATACAATCAGGGGATGTACAGTATATCCTTTGCTCAATGTACCAGGCGGCACATAGACGAAACCATTCATCCATGCCCAGCCCCTAGATGCAGTGCCATCCCCAATAAAATGGGAGGGTTGCATCAGGAACCTGTGCCAATTTGGTCCCCGATAGGAGCAGCTGAAAGATTAGTGTGCATGTCTTTGAACTGTGAGAGGAAACTGGAGTACCTTGAGGAAACTCACCAAGCATGGAGAGAACATGCAAACTCCATGTACACAGTCCTGAGACAGGAATCGAACCCGGACCCTAACAGTGCAAGGCCACAGTGCTAACCTCTAAGCCAGTGTGCAGTGAGTGATTAGTGATTTTTTTTCCCACTTCAAACTTGGCACAATATGTCTTCATGGAGATCGCTTTGTGCACATGTTATGCTGGAACAGGTCTGGGTCTCTTAATCCTGTAATTAGTTAAAGGAAATCTTAATGCTACAGCCCACAGAGACATCCTAAACAACAGTTTGTCCTCAACTTTGTGTCTAAAGTTTGAAGAATAATCACAATTCGGGTGTGATGGTCAGGTATCCACATACAGTGGCTTGCAAAAGTATTCGGCCCCCTTGAACTTTTCCACATTTTGTCACATTACAGCCACAAACATGAATCAATTTTATTGGAATTCCATGTGAAAGACCAATACAAAGTGGTGTACACGTGAGAAGTGGAACGAACATCATACATGATTCCAAACATTTTTTACAAATAAATAACTGAAAAGTGGGGTGTGCGTAATTATTCAGCCCCCTGAGTCAATACTTTGTAGAACCACCTTTTGCTGCAATTCCAGCTGCCAGTCTTTTAGGGTATGTCTCTACCAGCTTTGCACATCTAGAGACTGAAATCCTTGCCCATTCTTCTTTGCAAAACAGCTCCAGCTCAGTCAGATTAGATGGACAGTGTTTGTAAACAGCAGTTTTCAGATCTTGCCACAGATTCTCAATTGGATTTAGATCTGGACTTTGACTGGGCCATTCTAACACATGGATATGTTTTGTTTTAAACCTTTCCATTGTTGCTCTGGCTTTATGTTTAGGGTCGCTGTCCTGCTGGTAGGTGAACCTCCACCCCAGTCTCAAGTCTTTTGCAGACTCCAAGAGGTTTTCTTCCAAGATTGTCCTGTATTTGGCTCCATCCATCTTCCCATCAACTCTGACCAGCTTCCCTGTCCCTGCTGAAGAGAATCACCCCCAGAGCATGATGCTGCCACCACCATATTTGACAGTGGGGATGGTGTGTTCAGAGTGATGTGCAGTGTTAGTTTTCTGCCACACATAGCGTTTTGCATTTTGGCCTAAAAGTTCCATTTTGGTCTCATCTGACCAGAGCACCTTCTTCCACATGTTTGCTGTGCAAATGGGACTTCTTATGGTTTTCTGTTAACAATGGCTTTCATCATGCCACTCTTCCATATAGGCCAACTTTGTGCAGTGCACGACTAATAGTTGTCCTATGGACAGATTCCCCCACCTGAGCTGTAGATCTCTGCAGCTCGTCCAGAGTCACCATGGGCCTCTTGGCTGCATTTCTGATCAGCGCTCTCCTTGTTCGGCCTGTGAGTTTAGGTGGACGGCCTTGTCTTGGTAGGTTTATAGTTGTGCCATACTCCTTCCATTTCTGAATGATCGCTTGAACAGTGCTCTGTGGGATGTTCAAGACTTTGGAAATCTTTTTGTAGCCTAAGCATGCTTTAAATTTCTCAATAACTTTATCCCTGACCTGTCTGGTGTGTTCTTTGGACTTCATGGTGTTGTTGCTCCCAATATTCTCTTAGACAACCTCTGAGGCCGTCACAGAGCAGCTGTATTTGTACTGACATAGATTACACACAGGTGCACTCTAGTTAGTCATTAGCACTCATCAGGCAATGTCTATGGGCAACTGACTGCACTCAGACCAAAGGGGGCTGAATAATTACGCACACCCCACTTTGCAGTTATTTATTTGTAAAAAATGTTTGAAATCATGTATGATTTTCGTTCCACTTCTCGCGTGTACACCACTTTGTATTGGTCTTGCACGTGGAATTCCAATAAAATTGATTCATGTTTGTGGCTGTAATGTGACAAAATGTGGAAAAGTTCAAGCAGGCCGAATACTTTTGCAAGCGGGAGAAAAAAAAATCACTAATCACTCAATGCACACTGGCTTAGAGATTAGCACTGTCGCCTTGCACTTCTAGGGTCCGGGTTCGATTCCTGTCTCAGGACTGTGTACATGGAGTTTGCATGTTCTCTCCATGCTTGGTGAGTTTACTCAAGGTACTCCGGTTTCCTCTCACAGTCTATGTACTTTTATGGACCATATAGTATGCATACAGTATAATGTTCTTCCTTTCCCGTATTTTCCCGTATGTTTATATGAATATTTTTCTACCAGGCACTGGCAAATTGTGCTTCATCTGCTGCACATTAGTAGAATATTGTTCTTTTCTTTTTTTTGTGATTTTTTTTTTCAATTTTTCTTCTGCTATTTATTTCTCACTCTGGCTCTCACTTCTGTTTCTTTGCTTCCATCATTTTTGAAGGAGTGGTTTTGTGCATATTTTTACATTCTGCATATTAGAAAAGCAATATTTGTTTTCTCATTTGATGAATGAAAGTTTAAAAAGTAATAATTTACTGTCTTTACAGTAATGAAGGTGTTTTTTGTTATTGTTGTTATTGCTCATGTTCTTCCATCCATCCATCCTGGAACCTTTGTTTAATCCAACTATGACCCATGGTGGCCAAGGGTGATTACCATTCTATTGATTCCCATTTTACGACCGTATTGGGACCTCCAACATTCACACACTATGGGCAATTTGGAAACACCAATTAGCCTAATCTGCATGTCCTTGGACTGTACAAGGAAACCCACCAAGCACGGGGAGAACATGCAAACTCCATGCATACAGACCCGCAGCAGGAATCGAACTTGGATCCTGGAGGTGCAAGGCGAAAGTGCTAACCACTAATCCACTGTGCTGCCTACCACATTCTTACAACACTAGAAAATTATGAATTTGGACAGAAAAAACAGTTGGGTGTTTTTAACCCATTTTTTTTCAGATGAGCAAACAAAATTGGTTTGCAAAATGCCTTGGAAAAGGAGGAAGTCTTGTTTCTACGATACAAAAATTTGTATATTTTTGGCAATGTCCACCACCACAATGGATTTGAAATGAAGCAATCACGGTGTGATTGAAGTGTAGACTTTGAGCTTTAATTCAAAGCGTTTACCAAAAAAAAAAAGCATGCCGTAACACTTTAATTATTTGCATTACCCATTTTTACACAGTCCCTCCATTTTCAGGCACAACAGTAATTGTTGAACAGTAAACTGACATACTTAGAAATATAAGAATTAGTATTTGATTTAAATTGTTGGATACAAATCATTTGCAGTCAAATGATAAATGAAATCCATGGATATTAACAAATCTGCGTTTTCTCACTTGAAGCCTTTCTGTCTTTTGTTTAGTCTGCAGTAAATTTAAAGTTAACATTTATCTTTAAGTCTCAATTGGGTCGAGGTCAGGTGACCGACTGTGCCATTTAAGAACATTCTGTTTCTTTGCCTTAAGAAGCTCTAGGGTTGCTTTTGCATATGTTTTGGATCATTATCCATCTTGTATGAATGAAGTATGATTTTTAAGTATTTGACTCTGAGCAGAAAGTAGATCTCTATACACTTCAGAATTTATCCTGCAATTTCTATCAGAAATCTCATCACACGAGTGACTCGGTTTCCTTTCCATGTCACACATTTCATGTCCATGTCATTACACTGCCTCCACCGGGTTTCCTTTATTGCAAATCCAGTTTGGTGATGTACAGAGGCAAAATTCTAAAGACTCATATTCATCAATATACCAATTTGAATGGATTATATTGATTGTAACTTGTAATGGTAAAAGGACATACTCAAGGTCAAATATTATTTAAGTAAATGTACTGTAGAGGACTTCCATTTACGTGTGAACATAAGCAAAAGTACAAAACCTTAAAACTTACTTAATGATCAAAAGTACTAAGACATCTTTCTCTATCTTCCTTTCACTAGAGGACATCTCCTGCCATGCAGAAGGCCGGGTTTAAACTCCCAGCCAGTCCCAAACTCCAGCCACTGGATGCAGAGCCGGTTCCAAACCTGGATAAAATTGGAGGGTTGTGCCAGAAAGGTTATCTAGTGGCCAAGTTATGTGCAAGTCAGACAGCCCGTTTTGGCGACCCCTTGACGGGAGCAGCCAAAAGACCAACAACAACTTCCTTTCACTAGAACTAAGAGGTCTAAACCTGTTCCAGCCTGACAATGCTCCTGCACACAAAGTGAGATACTTGGAAAACATGGTTTGTCCAAGGCTGGAGTGAAAGAAATCCAGTGGCTTACACAGACCCCTGACCTAACCCCCACTGAACACATTGGGGAAACTGGAACACTGACTACACCAGGCCCAATCACTCACCATCAGTGCCCGAACTTATTGTGACTAAACGGCAACAAATCATGTCCAAAATCTAGTGGAAACCCCTCCCAGAAGAGTAGAGGTTACTATAACAGGAAAAGGAGACTAAATCTGGAATGAGACGTTCACTAAGCACATACTGTATCAGTGTGATAGTCAGGCATGGACATAATAAGTGGCAACAATATTTCTAAAATTATCCGTTAACAAAAACATAAGATTTCTTCTTCAGCTGAGGCCTAAGCTGCACTGAGAAAGTCAAATTGATTTAGGCGTTCTTTGTAAAGTCTGGTAAATATCACTTATGCTTCGTGGTTCTGAGCCCTTCAATTACTCTTCGTGGCTGATCCACAAATTTGCCGGGACGTCATTTCTGTCAATGGAGAGGTTGCAGAGGATAAGGGGGAGGAAAGGGGGAGGAAAGGGGGAGAAAGGAGGGGGTCCAGAAGAGTAGATAGAAGATTGCAGGCTAATAGGCTGAAGCCGGCAGTGCTTGAAGCTAGCTCAGCGTCCATTGTCCAGATCCCTCGCAGAAAAGAAACATTATTCAAGTCTCTTTCAGGCCACGGAGGAGAAATACAGTAATTATCATGTGGACTTGTTTAAATCTGTGAACTCGCCTCCCTGCCTCTCCCCCTCTGCCCCCATTTCTGTGTCCTCATTGTCTTGGCTTATTTCAAAAAGGCTTCTCTAATGAAGGACATGAAGGCCTCAGCTAATGGCCTCAAATAAGTTCCTCTCTGCGCCATTGTAGAGGAATAATAGTGATGTGAGCCCCAGCTGTAAACTCGGGGACTCCATATTGCGCCTGACACACACTGAGTCGCTCGTGAAATCACGCTAAATGCTAATGTGCTTCAGAAAATCACAAAATCTCTTCTCTTTTTTTTGTCTTCCTGCTACCCCGTCCCCTTTTTGGAGAGTCTATTAGGGGAGTCAGCCGGCCTCTGTAAGTGACATTTGGAAAGAGAGGGAGGAGTGCAGGAGAGAGGAGCTTTTCAAACGCCTGCACCATTACAAAGGGTCAAAGTGCTCATTGCTGAAATGGTGAAATTACCGACAAATATGAAATGGTAATCCTTCAAATGGCTTTTTTTCTTTCTTTTACAGAAATTCAACATTTACATAACATTTGACCCGAGCTCAAGTTAGATGATTATTTCTGAATGGATTAAGCCATTCTGTGATGATAGCAAACAGATGAGAGTTCACATAAAAATCATGTTCTCCTTTCACTAATGTTTGGCTAAAATATTTCTATCAGCACCTGCTGGTTTTTTTTTTTTTTTTTGGGGGGGGGGGCATTTTTCAAAAATTTTTTTTTTTTTTTCTCAAATCCAATATTCTGATAATTTAATTTAAATGTTCAGTAATGATTGTAGCAAACAAACAAATAAATAATTTGTGTTACAAATCACATTACTATGACTGTGAATTCAAAATGTCTAGTTTAAATAATAACAACAACAACAACAATAATAATAATAATAATAATAATAAAATATTATTATTATTATTATTATTATTATTATTATTATTAACAACAACAAAAATAATTATTATTGTTATTGTTGTTGTTATTATTTTTTTTATTATTGTTGTTGATATTATTATTGTTGATGTCAGTAATATAATAATTATAATTTGTAAGTACATCTTCAGTAATTATTGCAAATAAATGAATTCAACATTAATAAATAAATAAATAAAAATAAATTGTTAGTCACAATGAATTTAAAATGTCTAACAAAAATTATTATTATTATTAATGATGATGATAAAAATAATAATATGAATAATAATCTAGACATTTGTAATATATTTCTTATTTATCTAAGTGCTTTAATGCTGGAGTCTCAAAACACACATACAGTATCCATGTCTCATATGACCGAGCCTCAGGAGAAAGGCAGAAACAGAATAAGGTTTCACCCAGAACACTGCTTCTTTATCTTTTTTCATATTTATTCTCTCTCTCTCTCTCTCTCTCTCTCTCTCTCTCTGTCTGATATTTCTTGACCCAGACCTGGCTCGCCTCTTTATTTCCCCTTCCCTGTGTTTGTGCGCTCTCTCTGTATTTTGATTACATCCTCCTGCACTGACGACTAAATTATGATTGGGTTTACGGATGGCAGGGCTTTCATCTGGCCAGTGTTGTTGCGTGCTCTCTTCTTCAACACAAAAGGGCCTGCTACCTCTGCTCTGCTCGCTTTTGAAGAGTAGAGCGCCTCTGCCGTCCCCATGGAAACCACTGTTCGCTTTAAGGGTGAGAGACACAGAGTGGACACATAGTGTGTGTGTGTGTGTGTGTGTGTGTGTGTGAGAGAGAGAGAGAGAGAGAGAGAGAGAGAGAAAGAGGTGAAACAAAAAATAATAATATAATTGCTATTTATAAAGAACATTAGATACAGAGAGATGACATATAAACTTGACGTGTTAATGTTTAAAACATGCTGTATGACACTAAACACCTGGAGATGAAAAACTTCAGAGAAATATTAAATTATCTTAAAGCTTACTTGCACATAATTGCACATGCCACCTTGCAATATTATTATTATTATTATTATTATTATTATTATTATATATTTGTTTCATTTTTCATATATTTTATTCTTCTTTCTACATTTTTATATTTATATGTTTATGTAAAGTTGGGGAACACGAGTCTAAGAATTTCATTATGGTATTGATGCCTCATTGTTATCTGTGTATGACAATAAAACTTGAAACGAAGAGGTCATCTTTTTAGCTAATTTCAGAAGTGAAAAAAAGTACTGCCATGTGGGTTATTTCACAAATGACATACATCACATTAAATGTAATATATTTTAATCTTTGTTATTTCTTTAAAATGAAGCAATTCGTCCACTCACCAACACTGACTCTCAAGAAAAAATGCATTTAACCGTAAATGTTAACTCATCTCAACAATCTCTCTCTCTCTCTTTTACAAGGTTTCTGTGCTGACAACTGCTGCATTTTGCACTTATAGGAAATTCAGCGATTCTTTAAAGCATACAATTAGCAAATACACAACAGATAGACATTATAATTAAGGACATAATAATGATTTATTCAACCTTTTTTTTTTTTTGGAATGATGTAACTGATCTGAACGAGAGACTTGTGGTAGCTACAGTATATGTCAGTTGTTTAATGTGTTCAGGAACAGGTGGAGTGATACTGGTTAGCACTGTGACCTCCAGGATTGAGGGCTTGATTGTTCTCCCTGTGCTTGGTGGGTTTCATCCCACAATCCAAAGACATGCAAGGTAGGCTAATTAGTGTTGTTCAAATTGCCTGTAGTGTGTGTGAGTGTGTGTGTGTGTGTGCGTGGGTACCCTGCGTTGTACTGGTACCCCATCCTGGGTGGACTCTGACTAGTGTCCTGGGATAAACTCCAGGCGTCCTGCGGTGACTCATAGAGAATGAGTGAGTGAATATGAGAGTGTTCAGGAATGAGTGAAGATTCTTATAATAGCAAATGGGGACTGGAATCTTGAATAGCATGTTCAACAAGCAGTTATGGACATCATATAGTGGTTGTATCTGAAATATGCTGAAATATTCATATGCCTAATAACATTATTAGGACCCAAAAGAAACCACGATGTTTCCAGAGCTTTATTGTCTATCAAATAAAAAAGAGAAATTGATTATATTCTCTAACATCACTCTCATAAACATCTATTTGCTGGCGAGAAACCATGCCTCTATAACCAACCCCTCGCTGATACACACATATCCCACTCACGCCAGGTGTCACAGACTTTCCATCCCATCTTAATAACATTCGGCTCACGGTAGCACAGAGGCAACCTTTATTGCCACCCAGACTTGAGAACGAGTCTCTGTCCATATGAGCCAAACCCAATTTTCCCAGGACAATAGTGACTGTCTGACTTTTCATATCTTTCTTTGACTCCTGTCGTTCGTAGCACTGGCTGTGCTTGCATGTCACCTCAAGATTACCCGGCATGGCAATATCTAATCACGTCAAGGATCCTTAGAGCAGTATAGCATCAGCATTGTCGCATGTAGACACAACAGTCATCAGCAGGATGTGTCATATTGAACATTCACGAAAGAAATATTGGATGCGGAGGGAAATGAAATCAACCTGAGAGATGTTGATATTTGAGTATTATATACAATATATATATAAACTTAAATAATAATAATAAAAAAAAAAACAGGTGAAGTGAATATGATCGATTACCTTACATTGGTCACTATGGCACCTATCGAGGGTGGGGCTTTAGTGAACACTCTGCACTTGAACTGAACCGAGATGTTGAAGTTGATGTGTTGAAAGTAGGAAAAACAAGCAGCTGTAAGGATCAGAGTATATAGTCAATATGCATATCATGTAATCAACCATGCAACATCACATACAGCGCAGTCTTGCCCCAGTCTGTTGGCAGTGGATCCATTGGTTGCCATGGGTTGTGGGGTGGGGCCTCTGTGGATTGGACTTGCTTAATCGGATTGAGATTTGGAAAGTTTGGAGGCAAGGGCCCGTATTCACAAAGCTTCTTAGAATTCTCTCAGAGAGCTCCTATCTTAGCTTAAAAAGTCCTAGCTGGGAGTCCTAGACTAAAAGTGACTAAGGAAACGTCTCAGAGCAAACTGAGTAAGGAAAGTACAAAAACCTTAGGGTTATTTAAAAAGAAATAACCTCTGACCTCTGCAAAGATCTTGAAATATGTTCTTTGTAAAAATATATAACAGACGAAGTGAAATTATAATGTTTGTATATAAAGAAATTGTATAATCATGACTACAGGCTACTTTATGCAAAATTTCTGTTATAGGCTAAATAACTTAAAGTTGATTAAACAGACAAATGTTGAAAATGTGTCTACGTCTTTGAAGCAACCAATTTCTACACAGTAGTTACTATATTTAGGGCACATTTATCTACTGTACTGATTTTACTACTTGTGATCCATTTCAGATTGATAGGAGCGAAATGGCCAATTTACATGATTGCAGGCTATTTAAATCGCACATTTGGATGGTATGTAACCAAGAGAGATGCAAGGAAGTAAAAGAATAAGAAAACCAAATTGGACAGAAGAGTTTAGCTTTGTGTTCAGTTATTGGAGAATATTTCTTCTTTCAAACATTTAGGCTTAAGAACTTTGTGAATACGGGCCCAGGTCATTGGCCTTGGGCTCTTTGGCTGCTGGGCCGAGTGCGTTCTGATGCCTTTCTATTGTGGCTAGCACTGATTTTTTTTCAGACATTTCTGCTACATTGGCGTTTCTGTGAGATCGGACCACACAGACTGGCTTTTGGTCCCCGTTGGCATGGGTGAGCCTTGGGTGCCCATGAGCCAGTCATCAGTTTACTGATATATAATTGATAATCAGTGTTAAAAGTTTTAAATGCACTGATCATCCATAACGTTAATACCTGCTGGTGTAAGGAGTTCCTCCAGGAATGAACATTGCAGTGCTGCCCTCTATTGGACAAAACAAGTCAACACAGTGGATTTATTGTTGTACTGCAAATCCTTACAAATAACACAAGACCCAATTTGTGGTCCCATTTCTTTATTAGTCGAAGACTAATATCACCTTCTTAAAAACACCTATAAAACATGATGGAAAAAGCATCTTCTTAGAATCAGTTGAACTATTGATGAGTGCTGGATGTTGACAAACTATGAAAAGACACCACACACATACAGATACACGTACACACACACACGCATATAAGGCAACAAGTGCTTGACAATCCTGACAGCCTGGCCAGAACATGCTCTACTTTCTTTACTGCCTAAGTATATTGTAGTCATATTGGTACTACAATAAACCATACAAGATTAAACTAATACCTAAGACATAAACCTGACACTTTAAAATGTGTTATAAATTATTATAGTAAATACAGGAGAAAACAAACAGTTAGGGCTGTTTTTGTGTTCGGCTTCTCTAAGATGCCACTTCATTCATTAAATTTTTTTACGTTCAAGTAAAACTGCCCCTTCTGGTAGTAGTGGTACAGTCTGGTCCTGTGTGTTTTTGCACAGACCAGGGGAGGAGGTTGACCGTGCCTGTGCATTGGTTCTGGAAAAGGGATTGAGATCTGAGCGCGTCAGTCCTTTTGTTCCTGCGAGTCCTGTGAGAGAAGTGTGTGTGTAGTGTCCAGGGGGTGTTGGCTATAAAGGACGGCTTCATAGTTTGGGTTGGGCTGACAGCTTGAGCTTCAGGTTCTCCGCCAGCTTGTCCAGGAACTCGAAGGTGTTCAGGTAGTCCGAGCGCTGCACACTGAGAGAGGGAGACAAGATGTCATCTCTTTTCTTTTGGTGACAATATTTCACACAAATTCCAAGAGAGTAAATAATGAGTAGTAATACATTTATTGATACTGTAGATGCCAGAAGGTCAGTAAATTTTTTTTCTCTCATAAGCAAACGAGAGCCTCATAAGGCTTCCATGTGCACAAGTGTGCAGTCAACTCTGTCACTCGTCACGCTGCTCTGATGTGTCAACAGATACGTTACTACCTTACTGTACGACATAAAAGGTGTTGATGACGCCGTCTACTGTTAAACATGAGGAACGTCCACCACCGCTACACCGTTCGCGCCAATACACACAAAAAAAATAAATAATTCTACTGTCTGATTATTGGGCTCTACTCTAACGTTCGTCTCTGTATTTTTCGTATCTTTATTTTTTTAGTGTTGCTAGACATCGGTGTAATACACTAATCAAATTGTTGATATAGTAGTGGATGCAAATTGTGATGAGACTCACTTGGCCATGCCCTTGATGCAGATAGCCAAATCTTTGGTCATGAATCCGGCCTCGATGGTGTCAACGCAGACGGCTTCCAGAGCCTGGGCGAAGACCTGTAGCTCAGTGTTCTTATCTAGAGTGGCCCGATGGAGCAGCCCTCGCGTCCAGGCAAAAATGGAGGCTGAGGAAGATGATACAAGTCCACAAAGATGTGTGCGTTATGGTTGTGAATTAATTACAAGAGGCATTCAAGTCAAAGCAGGACTTTTAATTGTTCAGAATAGCCGAACACAGTTATGAGAGTAAAGCTTTCTCTGTATAATCCCCACCTACAATAAGGCAGCATTTCACTAGTGCTTGGACACCATCAAGGTAAAAAGTTACTGCATGTTAGTACGCTGGGACGGTGTGACTGCATGCTTCACATCTGGCCTCCCAGGGAGAAACAGAAATTGACAATGCATGACGTCGGACTGCCCACTGCTCTACTTGCACATTTCAGGGACTCGTCCGGGAGTTATTGCCTCATTCAACATACAGTCCTGACCTCGCTCAAAGCCATTTCCATATATTTGAGTCATAAAGGAGGAGTTCCTGGGAGGCCAGCGTTTTAAATGTGAAGCATGGCTCTGGTGTACTGAGAAAACTTTGTACCTTGTTGGTATTTTAATTATAATACAGGTTACAAAACAATTTAAGAATTAATATATTTGGAATGGATAATCAATAACAAAGAAATACTATATGTTTTTTGTGTCTGTGTGCGTGTTTATATCTCACCAATAGGGTTGGTGGACGTCTCTTTGCCCTGCTGGTGTTGGCGATAGTGACGTGTGACTGTACCGTGAGCAGCTTCAGCCTCCACTGTGCGTCCATCGGGACACACCAGCACACTGGTCATCATTCCCAGAGACCCGTAACCTGAGTGAAGACACAGAGCCGTCCATCTCAGGATAAAATATCCATAATGAGAAAATTTCACAATAGAACATTTTTTTCCGTTTTTTTTTTTTCTCTCTGTAAAATGTCAAATCAGTGGAAGACCGTGAATCAGATACACGAGTGTAACGTGTTTAGACTCACCCTGAGCCACAGAGTCAGACTGCACGTCTCCGTCGTAGTTCTTACAAGCCCAGATAAATCCTCCTTCAGATTTCATGGCCTGGGCCACCATGTCGTCAATCAGTCTGTGCTCATACCAGATCCCCTTAGCCTCGAACTGAGACTTGTACTCCCTTAAAAACACATACGTGTATGAGGTTATTTCATATGCGTGGCTCATCCGGCTGAATGAATAAATTTGATAGAAACTCTGGCGACTTACTTCTCATAGATTTCCTGAAAGATGTCTTTAAAGCGACCGTCGTACTTCTTGAGGATGGTGTTCTTGGTGCTGAGGTAGAGCGGCCAGGCTTTGGACAGCCCCATCTGGAAGGAGCTGTGAGCGAAGTCACGGATGGACTTGTCCGTGTTGTACATGCCCAGAGCCACGCCACCGGTGCCTATGGTGGGTCAAATGAGAGACTCACTATACTGCATTGTGATACACATGAAAAGTCTTCTTGCAGATTGCACTTTAAATCAGTCTTTATGCGACATGGTGAGAACTGGGACTGCCAAACTAACAGGATTAAAAGAATACCCTCATTTAAACTGTAAATGGTAACTGCTAATCGACACCAAACAAAAAGAGAAATTGTTTTTTTTTTTTGTTTTGTTTTTTTAAATGGGTTTTATTCTGTTTCTGAAAATTTACAGGCAATTCGATGGCTAATGTACCATTTCATCATAGCAGTATTTGCTCACATATGGGTGGGACATTAACAAAAAAAAAAAAAAAAAAAAAAAGTCTAACCCTGTCTAGCACAGAGGACTTGTACATTGGGAGATATGCGCGATCGATAGATAGATAGATACACACCTCAATATTGACACAGTAAACATGCAGCAGACATCCTGAGCACATAGGATTATGGGAGAATAACCACAACTGGGTTAAAAGGAGGCGCATGATACAAGATCCAAACTACATAAACAGCATGTGGATACAGGGGGAAATAATTAATATGACGATTTTACACAGTTTACCTTCAAATTCATGGACAACAAAGTTAAGAGGCTTCCCCCCGTTCTTGGGTGTGTACGTCATCTCGACTCTTCCAGGTCCAGGAACGACAAAGTCTGTGGCTTTGTACTGAAGCAGGACAGATAAAACAAGTTGTACACGAGAGAACGATGCACCGAGTGCCGTGTCAAAGAATGACAAGGACATCTTGTGGATGAAGTCAGAACTACTGACATTTATTACAATCAACTATGCTATATTATTTCTAAAAAGACATTTTATAGTATAGCTACCAAAATCAGTGGATTATGTTTCTCTATATTGAGCACGTCATTATAGAAAATGTTACATATTAATTAATGTTACATACATCATTAGCCATTTTATATCCACCCATGAATCAAATTAATCATGTTCCTCAATTAACTATATTTAATCCATATGGCTTAAAAGTCCATTAGCTTGCATTATTTTATAGTATATAATAGAGGTTGACGGATATGATATTTTTTTCCAGGTCCAATGCAGATATGGATTATTAGTAATGAAGGAGACCAATAAACAAACTCCTACACAACATTTTGTTGAAATGCCTTTAAAGCATGCGTTTAATAAAGATAAAAGTAAAATAATGAAGGGAGCTCCAGCGGCATTAGCTGCAGTGAGGCCGCATACATACGGTAACTAAGCAAAGCTAAACACCAAAATATACAGAACGTCCTTCAAATGTAATATTTAGATGATTTATAACTGATAAATATAAATTGTTTTCTAATCTATAACTGCTACTCAGCTCACCTGGTCCCCGTGGGCGTGCCTACCAATGATGATGGGTTTGATCCAGCCAGTCACCAGGCGCGGGATATTCTTGCATATGATAGCTTCGCGGAAGACGGTGCCGCCCAAGATGTTCCGGATGGTTCCGTTAGGGGAGCGCCACATCTGCTTAAGGTTAAACTCCTCGACGCGCTTCTCGTCAGGCGTGATGGTGGCGCACTTGATGCCCACGCTGTAGCGGCGCACCGCCTCTGCAGCATCCACGGTCACCTGGTCGTTAGTGGCATCGCGGTTCTCGATGCCCAGGTCATAGCTGCAATGGGAAACAAATGTCACGGTGAACAGGATAATGGAGCGCTCAGTGAAGGAAAAGCAAACATTCAGGCACGAAGACGTAGAAACAAACAATTTGACCTCATCAAATGTTACTTATGAGAATACAGCCTACTGTATGTACTGTGGTACTAATGGTACAGTACAATAATAACTGTTTAACAATATGAATATAGAATTGCTCTCTAATAACATTTAGCTTTATACCTTAACAACCAAAGTTGATTATATAATTCACATAGCAACAAGGTTAAAGTCATGATCAGTACAACATGTAAATCATTGTTTCTGATCAACAGTCTGGTTGTTACATACAGTAAACTTTTACAGTCTGCATAAATCGAATGCCAATATCTACCTTAATATCTGCCCTTCACATTTAGGGCAATGGGAACAAACGCCAAAATGCCCAAGTACTACCCATACCCAATTTGGCGCTTAGTCCAGGCTTATTTTACGTGAGCAGCTTAATGTCCTATAGTGTTTACATTATAAATAACTGGTGGCTTAAACCCAACATCCACTAGATGGCACTTCTGAGCCAAAACAAACAACGCAGGTTTCCATGAAGACCATGATTCAGTAGAACCATAGATACCATATATTCTCTAGACAGGCTGACATATGTATCAGTGCATGTGGCTAAACAGGTCCACAGCATTTAAGTGAAAATACGAAATCTGTAAGTGAAGCCTTGGATAATGAGTCGGTATCAAAATCAAAAGGGTCAAAGTGTTAGGCTTTAAACTGCTGAAATTGTAACAAACAGTTAGCAACATCAGAAAGGAATTTTGTTAAACATTTGCACTGAAGAAGCATCGGTTGTTGAAAACCAAGTACAAATGATTAAATATAATAATTTGTACATTTTCTACAGAAGCAGAAGGATTCTGATGCTCATACCGACAGTACATCTGCAACATTACACGACGTATAATATAAAATATAATTTGGTATAAAGTCTGACTGGCGCTGTACATTTTTTCATCTTACTGCATCTATTAACACTAGAACGAGCCCAGTTCAGGCTGTTGTACTTGTTCAATATGGCGTCGGCATCGAAATGACGATCTGCAGGATTGCCTTATTTGACATTTAGGAACATTACATTTTAGACTAACCATTTACATTCATTTTTCACATTCCACTGGAGAGATCTGAATCCAGAAAGACATGCTTTTAGTTCTAGCACTTCATCACGATGCACTTACAGAAACATTTGCAACCTGTGCACATTATTGCTTTTTTATAATTATTATTTTAAGCTGTCGATTATAAAACAGTTTCAGAATGATTGTGATTTATTTTAGTAAGTATTTTTAGACACAGTACATCACTTAATTCTTCAGACGTCAGTGAATCACTTGTTGAAAACTAACAAGAAATGTAATTATTTAAAAAAAAAAAAAAAAAATTAATAAAAGAATAAACGCAAAACAAGGTCTTATGCTAACCGACAGTCTGCTTCTATGGCAGAAGATACGAGTCTCTCCACAAGGACATTACATTCCAGTCCGTCGTGCTCTACTATAAAGCTGTCTAAAGGACAGCATGGCATGAATAATAAAGGTTTGAATTGCTCTACATTTGTGCCTGAAGTAGGAAAATGTACATCTTTTAAAAAAAAAAAAAAAAAAAAAAGACATAGAACACAGATGTATAAAGCCATGAACCAAGTAATCATGCCTTGAGCAGCAGCCAAAGTTTTTTTTTTGGGTATCTTCCAAGTTCCTGTGCCACTGAGCTCAGGCTATTGTGTTTGTAACCTTTCGCCTATATTCCACTTCAACCCATGAAGCAAGAGGCATAATAACACTACTACTGAAATTGTTACCATAGGAATGTTCAAGTCAAACCGGGACTCATGATGAACTTTGTGAATGAAGCCATCAAAACTAACATTTACAGGAGACTTCTAGCACAGCACAGCGATGAGACCCTTTGCACCATTCAAATGTTTTACTGTGGCTAACATTTTAAAGAAGGTAGTACGTCAGTGAACGATGATCCCAGTCGAGGTGGCTTGGAGGCCACTTCAGTCGTTTCTGTGAACATTTAGCAAGTGGAACGACTAGTTCTTGAATAATCAACAGATAATTTGTTGATAGCTTGCATAAGAGATTAATCAGTCTGTGAGAACTGTATACACAATTGTTCACAAATTGTGTATTACTACAGGAAAGCTGGGAGTTATCGCCACATCACCCCTACAGTCCTGACCTCACTTCAAGCGATTTCCCCACGTAAAGGAGTTCCATTAGATCAAGCATCCAATTATGGTTCCAGCATACTGAGAAAAAATAAATAAATTTAAATTCTACTTTGATGGCATCCAAGCACTAATACACTTGTCCCAGTAGTCACTAATTATATACAAGTCCCGATTTGACACGAACACAAGCAGGGCACAGAAACAAGCTCATAGTACAGCTGTTGTCGGGATACACTGTGTTACAGTAACCCACCAGCATCATTCACGAGTCTAAAGGTTAGGTGGTATTAACTGGGGTGTCACATACAGTAGCACTCCTAAAGTGCCGATATCCTGCATGACGCATGTGAGAATATTAACCTTATCAAACCGTTACGCTGTGTAGCAACATAACTTTTGAAATGTCTTCTGAAGTGTTCACAAAAGTTAAGTGTGTTGGAAACTAGTTGCATAACCGATGTACAAATAAGTAACCGTCATCACATGTTTTTCTGAATCTTCCTTTGGATTTAAAGTTACATTATAAAAAGAGGATTACTTATTATGAATCACTGTTTACACAACATGTGTAATAATTGCTTAATATTTTTGAAAAGCTAATAAAAACTGGTCAAAGGTGAACTCTAAGATTGGCAAATATAAAATTAAAATCATAATCTAAGAATGCATACATTACAACACTTACTGTAGATGTTTTAAAACTGCAACAACACAGAAGTGTTAGGTAACATGGTGCATGACTAAAAATAAGGGAACATCCACAAAATATTTGAAAAAGAAAAAGTACTAGTACAAAAATAGACGAATAGAACAATCAATCTGCTAACAGCCTGGTACATGACATAAATTATATCGTACTGAGATTATGCACATACAAAAAAAAAAAAGCAGGGTTCAATTAATGTATTGCAAAGCTCCATGATGGACACATCAGCACTATGTTATAATCCCTTACAACATTCAAGTACCTCGATTAAAAAAAATAAATAAAAAATAAACAGGCATGTTATTTAAACCTGAACAATATTTTGATAATTGTTGTAGACTCAAAGAGGGTTTTTTTTTTTTACTTTGGACTTTCCACTCATTTATTTTCATCGCCACTGCAATCCTGCTGATGGGATTTACAGATAACGGTGTGTGAGAAAACGAGTCAATCCTGCTCATGCTTCAAAGCCTCCAATTTGACAGCTGTAGTCTTACACGTCATTATAGAGAGATGTTTTCTTCCTTATTAAAGATTTTAAGTTATGCTTCATGCAAACGATTATGAAATCACCCAGGGACTCAGGATAAACCCGAACATCATCGTTACTCTCCAGGGAGTCAAGAGGAAAATGTAGATTATAATGCGAGATAATGAGCAAACAGCGATCCTGCTGTGATTAATTCTCACCTGTGCAGGTCTAACTCCAGGTAAGGGAAAATGAGCTTCTCTTTAATGAGCTCCCAGATCACTCTGGTCATCTCATCTCCCTGCAGCTCGACCACGGATCCGGCCTTGATCTTCTGCACCATCCTGTACGCTGAAAGATAACAAACAGATCTGCTCAAACACAACACAGCCTGAACTCTCTCTCCCTCTCACACACACACACACACACACAGCTCTGAAATGAATGAACCCCATTCAAGAAAAGGCTGTAGGACCTGTGAGTCAGCATTTTTTTTTTATTTGTTATCTCAGCCCAACCAATCAGGTGTAAAAGAGGGAGCTGGGTACAGGTTGCTCAACAATTCAGTGTGCAAAGAAAGAAGAGTCAAGCGTGTAAAAAGGTTTTATTTTAGATAATTAACAAGGAAACAACAGCTGCGCCGTAAAGCGGAAACTACTGTCGCAAAGTACTACTGTCACCAAGCCATACAGACGTAATAGTCAGGAAATTCGAATTATTCCTGTCTTTTGAAGAACAGAGGCTAAAGACAATGATGACTGGAACGATTACTCACACAAACAACTGAATAAAAACAAGAAATTAAATCATCCTTTCATTCATTAGCAGCAACTCTTCCGGGATATACAACAAAAACAACACAAGCTCGTTTTATAAGACTACAACAAATCCTAATCACAAATTCTGCCTCAGTACATACCTTTATTTCAGTGCTCGGGTACAAATAATCAGCGTGAACAGAATGAAGATGCACAGCAAAGCGGTTAATAAGGTTATTATACTTCAGCCTAAAAGAAGACTTCCCCAATAGGCGCGGCCCATATTGATCTCAGCCTATGATTGGCCAATTGGTCGGGTCTGCCGGGCCGCCAGATTGACTTCCAACCAATCAGTGGTAACACGGAAGTAAAATCAAGCAGATAAATCCCGCCCACTGCATCTGCCTTAAGAGTATAAGGTTACTATGTTGTGTAAACAGATCCTTTAACACGGTTATGTGTGATAACACACAGAGTTCTTCGGTGCTATTATTATTACATAGTAACATCCAAAGTAAATTATACATAATCAACGACAAAAACAATGTAATCTGAGGAAAAGGAATCTTTTAAAGCACAATAATTTATGCTAGTCATAATCCGTGTACTGCTTAGTGTGGCGTGAAGTGACCACGCCCACCACTGGTTCAGCAGATAAGAACCATTACAGCTAGACTGTAGGTCTAAGTTAAGTCAAATCATCCTCATCTAAAAGCTATACATTCCAGACTATACATTTAAACACGAAACCCTTTATTAGTCAGCATGTATACTCAGTAAAAAAAGAAACGTCCCTTTTTCAGGACTGTGTATTTCAACAATAATGTTGTAAAAATCCAAATAACTTTACAGATCTTCAGTGTAAAGGGTTTAAACAATGTTTTCCATGCATGTTCAATTAACCATAATCTATTAATTAACATGCACCTGTGGAATGGTCGTTAAGATCTTAACAGCTTACAAAAAGTAGGCATTTAAGGTCACAGTTCTAAAAACGCAGGACACTAAAGAGACTTGTCTACTGACTGTGAAAAACACCCAAAGAAAGATGCCCAGGGTCCCTGCTCATCTGCGTGAACATGCATTAGGCATGCTGCAGGGAGGCATGAGGACTGCTGATGTGGCTAGGGCAATAAATCGCCATGTCCGCACTGTGAGACGCCTAAGACAGCGCTACAGGGAGACAGGAAGGACAGCTGATCATCCTCGCAGTGGAAGACCACGTGTAACAACACCTGCACAGGATGGGTACATCCGAATATCACACCTGCGTGACAGGTACAGGATGGCCACAACAACTGCCCGAGTCACACCAGGAACACACAATCCCTCCATCTCACAGCAAGAACTGACAAATCTGGTCCAGTCCATGAGGAGGAGATGCACTGCAGTACTTCAAGCAGCTGGTGGCCACCAGATACTGACTGGTACTGACTGATTTTGAGCCTCCCTTCATTCAGGGACACATTGTGAAACATTTTTAGTTTATGTCTTATGGTGTTGACTCTTTTAGTGTTCATACAAATATTTACACATTAAGTTTACTGAAAGTAAAAACAGTTGAAAGTCAGAGGACGTTTCTTTTTTTGCTGAGTATAGTTGCCCTTTGGTTATTTTCGGGGGGCCATCCCATAACATTCTGGGAACATTGGTTCGAAGATGGGTTTAAATATACTATGATATGATATAATCATCAAAGAAGATGGGCGGTATGGTGGCGTAGTAGTTAGCACTGTGGCCTCGACACTCCAGAGTTCATGGTTTGATTCCTGTGTGTGTGTAGTTTCATCCCACAGACCAGAGACATGCAGATTGGGGTTATTGGGTGTACCCGGCTAGTGCCCTATGTTGTATAGGCTCCAGACTTCCTGTGACCCTGCACACAGGATAAGTGGATAGACAATGAAATAATGATCATTAAAGAAAATGACACAGTGGTGTAGTGGTTAGCATTGTGGTCTTGCATCTCCAGGGTTGAGGGTTTGGTTCTCACTTCTGATCTGTGTGTGGAGTTAGACCCTGTAAAGGATAAGTGGTTTTGTAGATGAATGTACTGTATGATCATCAAAGATGATTTTTTTTTTAGGTTCTTAGTTTAGGATCGAAAGTCTCCAAAAACTGATTAGGTTTCCTTTTTATGTACATTTCATCTATGAAGAATTGTATTAATTTTTTCTGATTCAAAGTTAAAAAATAAATTTCAGCATGAGAATTCTTCTGTGCAAAATTTGAGCTCTAGTCAAGTGAGATTTTACAACAGCGGGACAGGTGCGGAACAATACAAGGACCAAGAACACAGGGCAATAAAAAGAGTGTAAACTCTTGGTAAGAAAGCAGCAAAGAGGTTTAATGTTCCATAATGTGTGTGCAGTTTCGTAAAACTGTGCTCTGCAGTGGTATTGAGTCATACTGGGTTTGGTGTTTGACTAGCTTAGGTGAGCATGTGAATGCAGCAGGTTGAGTAGTCAAACTGCCACTGGGAAGAAAATGTACCTTCAGCTAGATGGCAGGAGGGTGAATAGTCTATGCGAGGGGTGAGAGAGGTCGTCCACAATGCTGGTGGCTTTGCGTAACTCTGTGAAGACATGGTGTGTGAAGATAAGGTTGATATGGAAGACTCGAGTGTCCTACACAAAACCCTGGTCTCAACCTCACTAAACACTTTTGGAATAAACTGAAAAACATTCTCCTTCTATGTCATGCACAAACCCACACAGCCACGCTCCAAAATCAAAGCATTCCCAGAACAGCGCAGGTTATTATAGCATCAATGGGCTGTTATGGTGGGATGGTTGACCTTTCCCTAAATAGTGTTGGGTAATATAAAATCTGATTACAAATATATTTCCATGATTATACAGTATATATATTGCACAATAGTGGCCAGGTCACTACGTGATTCTGGTGAAGGAAAACGTTTTCTGACTCGCTCCTCCAAAACACCCCAAAGTGGGTTTAGATCTGGTGACTGTGCAGGCCATGGGAGACGTTTAACTTTACTTTCATGTTCATCAAACCACTCTGTCACCAGTCTTGCTGTGTATACATGGCACCGCCTTCAGGATACAATGTTTGAACCATTTGGTGCACATGGTCCTCCATAATGGTTCGGTAGTCCTTGACAGTGACGCGCCCATCTAGCACAAGTATTGGGCCTAGTGACTGTCATGATATTGCAGCCCAAACCATTCAAAAAACACTGATCCACCCCCATGCTTCACTCTGGGCATGCAACAGTCTGCACACCGTAACTCTCCCAGATGTGGAAAAGACAGTGAAGGTGGACTCATCAGAGAACAATACATGTTTCACATTGTCCACAGCCCAAGAGTTTCGCTGCTGGCACAACTGAAACCGACATTGTCATTGGCACAAGTGACCAAAGGTTTGGCTATAGCAGCCCGGCCATGTACATTGACACTGTGGAGCTCCTGACGAACAGTTTTGGTGGAAACAGGAGAGTTGAGGTGCACATTTAATTCTGCAGTTGGGCAGCTGGGGTGTTAAGTTATTTGGAAACAATCCCTTTCAGACAGCTTCCTCTTGAGTCCACAATTACCTCCTGTGGATGTGGTTTGTCCTTCTTGGTGATATGCTGACTTTACCCTGGATACTGACGCTCTTGATACATCACAAAGACTTGCTGCCTTGGTCACAAATGCGCCAGCGAGACGCGCACTAACAATTTGTCCTCTTTTGACTATTATTTTAAGCAAAACTGTGCTATATATATATATATATATATATATATATATATATATATATATATATATATATATATATATATATACACATACATACATACACTACTGTGCAAAAGTCTTAGGCACCATATTATATGCTGTACCAATTTTGTTATATATTTATCATGTCTGCATAATTATGTACAAAATCATTTAGTATTTACATATACAACTTAAAAATGAATAAATAAATAACATTACAGGAGAAAATTTGCATGGCTGTAAAGACAGACCAGTTTTCAGATGTAAACAAAAGCCCCAATGTACGCTACTGGGATTTGCATAAAAAAAGAAAGGAGTGAGTGTGACAAAGTTACCAGAAGAACTTATATTCTCCAGCAAGCTCAGTAAAACCTAACAACTATATTACTTCTAGTACTGTGTAGTCTTGGGCACATATGAAAATTTGGCATAAGCAAAAGATGCTTTTGAAACATTTCTGTATAAAAGAAACTTCTATAAAGAGCAATAAAGTAAACAGTCAATATTTGGAGTGAAAACTCATTGCTTAATATCAGGAGTTTTAGACACAGATATGTGCAGTTTTATAAAAAAACAGCTGTTTTAGTAGACAACAGCCTACAGCTAAGTAAAGGCTGACGAAACATTGTAGCAGCATTACAAGTAGCGGTGAGTTGAGTGTACAGTACACTTCTTTCACAGGTAATGGAAGCATGCAGCTGTCAGGATCTGCATGTGAGCTGAGTTGCAGTTAACAAAGGAGCAACTTGAGGTGTGGCAGCTAGTTAACCACCTACTCCATTCACAGGCATTGGTAGCACACACACACACACACACACACACAAAATTTGGTTTGTCATATGTTGTCAAATGAAACATCCTGAGACTCAAAGTTCCCACTGCTGTATGTTTTGCTTCTCCCCCTTTTTGATCAACAGTAGGAACAGAGAGTTCTTTATCTGACCGGAAGATGTCGCTGTTTCACATGGTTTTACAAAAACGCATCAACTTAGAACTTACCTGAAGCAACAGAGTGTAATGAATTAGCATTGTTAAAGTGGTGTACGTATGTGAAACCTTAATGTTGCCCTTTATGATCTTAATGCGCGCTTTAAACAGTGCAACTGGAGGATTTTAAGAAAAAAAAAAACAACAACCACATGGAAAAAAAGCACAGTTGATGTCTGGATGCAAGCAGCAGAATGTAATTAATGCACTTAGGTACAGAGTTCCACTGTAGGCTATAACATAAACAAACCGTTAATAACTCTCTATAACATAAACAAACCGTTAATTAAATGCAAATTAAATAGGATTAAATTAATACCATTTAAAGTAAAAAAAAATTCACTTTAAATGGTGAAAAAATACCATTTAAAGTATGGTATACAAAAAAACCCTACAAAAATGTTGATCCATCCGCATCATTAACGCGATTTGATTCGCATGCTTCTGCAAACACATTTGTGACATCACAAAAGCTGAGTACACTATATACAATCAGCTCCTGGTCCCGCACAAAAAGCGCCCGGCGCTCCCCCGAGGCTCATCACGTGACTTGACATCTGCTGGCGGTGGCAACCGAAGAAAACCAGGCAACGCACGAGGAGGAGGAGGAGATGAGCAGCAGCATCCTGCCCCAGTGCTGCCACTGAGACTGTCAGGAGTGCTGCCTCTTTCTCTCTCGCGAGCGCGCGCTCTCGCTCTCTCTCTGTGTCTGTTTCCAGCTTTTTGAACTCCAACCTGCTGCTTCAAGACAAAAGGAACTCTCTTGATCTTTTTCTTTTGTTTGTTTGTTTGTTTGTTTGTTTTGTTTGTTTCCCCTTTGTGCGCCTTTTTTTTTTTTTTTAATGTTTTTTGTGGAACTGCTGCTCTAGAGGAGCGACGATGCCTCATTAGTGTTGAGGGGTTGGTATGCGCGCTGCCCCGCCGCCGCCGCCACACTGGAGGCTCGCGGCTCGCGGATCGGGGCGCTCCTGCAGGGGCTGGGATGCGCGCCCGGGACCTCGCGCTTCCTGTCCGGCTTCGGCTCTGAGCAGCAGGAGTCGAGTCGGGCCGCGCGGAGCCGCTCCACGCGGAGCAGGATGCCGGTGATGAGGGGACTGCTCGCCCCGCAGAACACCTTCCTCGACACGATCGCCACGCGCTTTGACGGCACCCGTGAGTAGCCCTCGCGCGCGCTCGTGCACCTGCACGTGCACCTTAACACACACATACGCACGTACACGCCTCTCCGTACAATGTTTATCCTCTCGGACCATCACCGTGGCATGTACACTGTACACTTTTATTACATCTTGTGCATTTTACCTGGAGAGAGCTATATGTGATGTCATGGTGGAGTAGTGGTTTGCACTGTCACTTCTCACTACCAGGGTATGGGTTCGATTCCCACCTGAGGTCTGCGTGTGCATGGAGTTTGCATGTTCTCCCCCATGCTTGGTGGGTTTCCTCAGGGTGCTCTGGTTTCCTCCCACAATACAAATTAGGTAAATTGGTGTTCTCAAATAAAAAGTGTGAGACCTGCGATGGTTTGGCACCCGGTCCATGGTGTACCCTGCAACCCTGTATAGGAAGCGGTATAGACGATTACTAAGTGACACTACATGTGCTATATACTTTTAGAGTTTATTATTATTAAATTCGAGTTGTTGTTTTTTTTAAATGGTCCCACCATCGAGACAAGAAAGAAATCATTATTTTTGAAGGTGTTGATCATTTGCCTGCGCACTTTGCTGGTCCTGTGTACAAATAAACGATTATAATCCTAATAATAATCATTATTATTATAACTATTAGTAGAAGCAACAACAGTGGTAAACAATTCCAGTCAACTGATAAACACCAAGTCTGCATTTGAAGCCAAAAATGTGGCCCAAACAAAAATAAATCTATTATATCGTCTGCTTTTTGCTGTTAGAATTTTCTCTCTTGCCTTTTCCATGCAAAAACCCTGCTGGAAAAAAAGTATAAACAGTAGCGTATGCATCACATAATACTGTGTCGTCCATCTCCGATATAAAGCCTAAATAGATCCTCGCTTGACAAAAGGAGATGTGGCCTCGCTTAAAGTGTGGATCCATTATTTTTCCTGCTGCAAGCTGTTCCTCTGTCCTGTGCATGTGTGTGTGTGTGTGTGGATTGAAAAGAAGCGAGTGCTTGTGTTGGTCATCTTGAGCAGCTTGACTGTTAAAAGCAGCAGCTCTCTTTGTTCCTGATTCTTCATTCAGCTCGAATAACTGTTTGTTTTTTTTGCTTCTTCTCAGGATTGGAGCCTGAGAAAGAAAGGAGTATTATTATTATTATTATTTTCACTTGTTGGGTAATTTAGTGAGCAGATGGGCTGAGTAACCAGACGGGTGTGTGTGTGGGGCGGAAGGTGTTGAGAGGGCACTTCTGAGGGAGAGACTGGCTGCGTCCCAAACCGTGTACTATTGTACTAATTACCGTTACCGAGCAGTACACAAGCAATGCCACGGTGACTTTTTGAATATATTTTGATGTTATTTTTGTGCAGTTTGGATGCAGTTGCAATGCAGACCTACAGTTTGGAGGGGCTCCTTCGCTCTGTTTATCTTATACTGGAATATAGAGTGTTTTGTGTTATACCTATGGTGCAGCGGGTTGTGTCGTGGACTCATCTCAGGATCTCTGGGTCAATCCGGAGCTCGGGTTACTCTCTGTGCTGAATTTTGCATGTGTTACATATGGATTTTCTGATGTTGGACCAAACCCAGGGCAATAGACTGACTATAATAAATTTCTTTTAGGTGTGAGTGTGTGTGCATGTCATGCCCCATGATGGATTGTTGACCCGTTCGGCACGTTTTCCCTCTTCCCAACCTCCTTCCAAACAGATAAAAACAACTGTGGAACACCTCAGAACAATAACCATTAAAATTCAAAGCCAATCATTTTGTTTGCTGAAAACCGTATCATGGTTGGGAACTTTCAGAAGAAGAAGATACACTGAGACGTTTCTGCGTGAACTAAACCTGTACTTAATGTGTTCCTCACTGTACTGTCTGCTCACAAGAGGGTGCTGGTTAGGCATCCGTACTGTCATCGGAAACTAAAAATTGAGCCATATGATGCTAGCTTTCAAAACCTGTCAGTCAAATTAACAAGCTAGCTAGACATCACAATGGGAATAGAGAAGAAAAATTTGGAAAATAATACATTTGGCTCATCAATGTCTCAATGATTTTCAAGTTAAGCTGATTTTATAGTAATTCATATTGTTAAATGTTTTATATAATAGTTAAGAAATGATTGCGTGATTTATTAGTCTTATAAGAATCAGTCACCTGGAGAACTGGTTGTATGATGCATAATAAATATACATGCATACATACTGTACCTATCCAGTGCATAAACCACACAACTATTTGCCCCAGTGTGATGATAAGCGTCCAATAAAGTGGAGCTGGAGATTCCACCTTAATCTAGGTCTGGTTTGCCCTTCCTTATCTCTCCACAAAGAGACAGGATTCTCTTTATTTCGGATTTATACGTGATTATGTCATGCTTCTGACCGTACATTCGGAAACGAATCTTATCAGCAGCAAACACATGAATTTCACGTGATGCGATACTGATTTTCTACAACGGCGAGGGCACCGTGACATTAAGGTACATGCCTCATCGAGTACGCTGCACGAGAATACCTTTTGTATAACTGCAGATCATTATCGTCGGTGGCGATTCTATCGTGCACAGGCAGGGAAGGTTGCCAGTTTATCTCTCATAGGCCTGCAAGTTTTTTTGCCACTGATGGGTCTCAGCGTTCTGCCAGCCTCACCCACACATTCACACATTGCCTAAAGCTTGACGAACACGTTTTTTCCCTACCAAACAGCGATCTATAAATGTGAGGAATAGAAGATCATAAAAGATCATGACCTGTATAGGGCACGTTGCCACACACTATGAATGAGTCCTTTAGTTTAACACTATGATGGATTAAGAGATTGAAGGCTTTGGAAATCCATCTCATTGCCACTGGAGGAGAGTAAAATGTCATTCATGTAAGGTGCAGATTAGTAATTGTAGTCTTGTCATCATGACATTATGCGTACAAATGGTCAGCCTAGAGGAGAAAGCTGTGTGTTTCAGCCTCCATTCAAACAACCAACCTTAAACAATCATTAAGAACCAACCACTCCAGCTACAGGTCAATAACACATGGATTGGCCCAGGACTAATTGGTGGGAGCCCGTCTTTTTATGTACGTCCCTCTATATCGAGACCATTCATGCCTTCTCCAGAGATGTAGCATTGTGCTTTATGCACTTCACCCCCAACCCGATAACCACTCATCCAGCAAGCAAGAATGATTTACACAGAGAGAAATAAAAAGCTAACCCCCCCCCCACCCCCCAAGACCAAGGCTCACCCAGAGTGATCAGTATAATTCTGAGCGCATAAAGACGCCGCACCCTTTCGAAGTGCGCACACTCCGATAATTATACACCTCCAGCAGCTCTCATTGTAATTAACTCCTGCCAATGTCAAGAATGCATCATGGCCTCTTGGCTGTCAGTGCAGAGCAGGAACACCACGTTGCCAGATTCAACAGTGGGAAGTTCTCCAGACCGAGTCAAAAACCTGCGTTCACATTACCAGCCTGAAGTGACCCCAATCTGTTTTTTTTTACTTTATGCAGAGTCGGCACAGTTACCACTGTAAGTAAGGGTCATCTCGATTCACTGCGGGTTTTGGTGTAGTTACTATGTTTCCAGTCTTTCCGCACGAACAATTAAACATGTTGGTGAAATAGGGGTTTAACGTGACACAGATCTGATTTTTAGGGACCGCCCAAAACATACAACTCTGATGTCTATGTCCGATACGTTGTCATTTGAATCAGGATGGTCAGGTTGGAATTCATGCGATCTTTTGAATGTGACCGAGCATACTGCGCTGTCATCGTCCACGAGCACTGACAGCACGCAGAATTCTTTTTAGGGACAGTGGAGAAAGAGGTAAGTGGACTGAAAGTGAAAATGTTGGTTTAGAAGCTATTTGGTGCAATGAGTGTGTCCAAGCACGACTGGAGAGAACCTACAGAAATAGAGTAGTGTTTGAGATCATTTCAAAGGACATGATAAAACATGGCTATAACCAAACATGGCTGGAGTGCCAGGGAATAATAATGAAGTCAAAGTTCAAGAAAGCAAAACGAGAGTGTGCGTACATACCGCTTTAGAGGACAGATAAAAGTCTCTTGTACTTATGAATGTGAACTGGAATGGCTTGCAAACCCCATCTGACCAAAAAGATGGCTTTGTGGTGGCTTAGTGGTTAGCATTGTGGCCTTGCACCTCCAGGATCTGGGTTCGATTTCCGCCTTGGGGTCGGTGTGCATGGAGTTTCCATGTTCTCTCAGTGCTTGATGGGTTTCCTCCCACCTTTCCAAGACATGCAGGTTGGGCTAATTGGTGTTCCCAGATTGCCCGTAGTGTGTGAATGAGCATGTGTGTGTATGTGTGTGCTTTGTGTGTGCCCTAAGTCTCTTGAGATCGGCTCCACCGCTAGTGGAAGTTAATATTATTATACTGGGACACCAGATCGAGGTATAAACCCACATGATCATACAATACCTGTTTTTAGGCATCTCTTGCCCATGCATCGCAAAGTTCTTCTCAACCACCAAATGTCACCTGTTAATAAGTGTTATCTAACCGGAGAGCGTGTCTGCAGATCAGGAGCTGTTTGGTGTGGCGAAGTGTTTTGGATGCGCTTTGCACAGAAGGCCTGCTTTTACACGCTCAGCATCGCACCCAACTTTGAATCACGACGTGTTGTGTTGTGTGTTAAACGTGACATGTTCTTACTTAGCTGTGCTGCGCCACATGACAGAGTCCCTCCCAATGCACAATACACAAAACACCGCACCGGATCCACATGTCTCTCCGCAACCGTGACTAACCAGCTACCCTAAATAAAATAACCTGCTGTTTTTCTGATGCCAAGAGTGACGTACAAGCGCTGCACACACACACACACACACACAAGGATACACACATGCTAGAATGTATATACACGACATGGTTCGTATTGGACAGATAATGTGCTCTTCACACACACAGATATGAGGTGCTCTCTTCATCTTTTTGCCAGAAAGCTTCAAAGGACACGGGGTCGAGACTGCGATCCTGCATAATGCAATAGAAATGTCTGGGTTTTTATTTTCAGGCCTGTGGTCAGTGGTCAGGTATAAAGCTTGTGGCACGACGGAAAATCACACACTATGCATTTATTTAAATGTAAATTCATCCTTTAGTACGTGCTTAGGAGGCTACTAACTTTTAATATTATTATATTTATCTTTTCCAGTGTACAATTTCAGTGTGTCTGTGCAGCCTGGCGTGATTTATACACTTATAAAATAAGAATAATCTGGGATGCACCATTATTGAATTTCCTGGGTCTGTATGAACACACACACACACACACACACACACACACACATCACTAAACACCGCTAACACACACACACACACACACACACACACACACACACACACACACATCACTAAACACCGCTAACACACACACACACACACACACACATCACTAAACACCGCTAACACACACACACACACACACACACACACACACACACACACACACACACATCACTAAACACCGCTAACACACACACACACACACACACACACACACACACACACACATCACTAAACACCGCTAACACACACACACACACACACACACACACACACACACACACACACACACACATCACTAAATAACACTAACACACATATACAAACACACACACACACACACACACATCACTAAATAACACTAACACACATATACAAACACACATATATATAAAAATAAACACCCCTAACACACACACACACACACATATATATATATATATATATCAGTAAACACCCCTAACACACACACACACACACACACATCACTAAACACCGCTAACACACACACACACACACACACACACACACACACACACACACACACACACACACACACACACATCACTAAACACCGCTAACACACACACACACACACACACACATCACTAAACACCGCTAACACACACACACACACACACACACACATCACTAAACACCGCTAACACACACACACACACACACACACACACACACACACACACACACACACACACACACACACACACATCACTAAACACCGCTAACACACACACAGTCCCTGACAAACAACACTGCATTTAAAACCTGATTACTGTTAGAATAATTTGGATTATTGTCTGACGCACTGACAGTAGCTCAGTAAGAAACCTCGTCCCGGTGAAGGTAAACACTCCCCTTAAACAGCTCCTTTATGGGTGGATGTAAGCAGCTGAAGCAGGTGCCATGATAAGGAGTGATCATGTCCTAAATTTAGCATGTGTATGGGTTCAAATCAGCATGTATGTTTATTTTGTCTGCTTGTGTACCAGATGGTCGTTTCTGAAGTTAATCAGTTAATCACATGACATTTCCTCTAGAACCCTGCTCTAGTCAGCAACTTAAACGACAGCCATTTTACCCCGTCGCCTCTCACCCGCATGAACAAACCCGAGGCTATTTCCTCTATACCCAATCTACAGTCTTTTTTCAGTCCTTGCACGCCCCCTTCTTTCTCACTTATGCTCTCTCTCCCCCCTCTCTCTCTCCCTCTCTCTCTCCCCCCCTCTCCCCCCCCTCTCCCTCTCTCACTCACTCTCACTCTCTCTCTCTCTCTCTCACTCTCGCGTGCCTGCTCTCTCTCCTTCTGTATTTGCTGGAAAGGCTATGTTGTGTCATTTGTTGCTAAGAGCAGACGATTTGTCCTAATCTCTCAGTGCTGCCTCGACTTCCACCTCGGAGGGATTCGAAAACAAAGTGCTGTCACGGGGTAAACAGTGCAATGTAGCATGATAGTTTTCAATGCATTTGGTAATTTAAGAAGTATACTTCTCATGAGGCACACGTCACAAGGTGTGTAATACAGTAAAAGGACAAAGACATAAGACAGTACATGCAAACACAAACACGAATGTTGAAGAAAATACTAATAAAAATGACAGTTGAATATTTGCATTCTCCATATACGATGTTGAAAAAGGTCAAATGTACTGTAACCTGATTTAATGGTAATTTATAATAGATTTTATGAGTTTATTAGAAAGAAATAGCAATCCAAGAGATGTTCAGAGAAGTACTGGTGTTTAAACAGACTCAAACCTTTTTAAACCTGTGTATTTCAATTAAAACCAGGAGTTTTGATTGTGCAAAACACAGTTATGAGAGTAAACACTTTATACCTTTAATATTTATAAATTTTTAACATCTTTATTTCTCTACACTAATGCACTTATCCCAGGTTGCACTAGTGCTCAGATACCATCAGAAGGTTTTCTCAGTACGCCCAGGCCGTGATCGGACCGCCTACCTCATGTCTAAAACGCCGGCCTCCCAGGAACTCCTTTAATGGCCCAAACAGGTAGAAAGGTGATTAGCTGATATAACTGATACAGATAATTACAGTGGGATTGTGTTTTATTTATATATATATATATATATATATATATATATACACAGGTGTACAAGGTGAAACAGTTCAAGCGTCAACATCCCGCTATGACCTGTGACATGTGTGCAAATGCTGACCAAATAAATTCGATTTTACATCAAGGTGTTAAGAGGCTTAAAAGACTGTGATGGAGGGTTCATTATTGAGGCTGAAAAAAAAAATCCGTGTTTCAGTCTGCATTTAGAGCTGTGGGAAAGATATCAGCAAACAGGGTTGAACATTTTGATACATAAGCCAGCCTTTCAATGAAATCACTTAGAGTTGCCTCATGATTTCTTAATGTGCTGTGAAAAAAATAAGCTCTGGCTTACGCAATGTTTCCCAAAAGCCTAATCTAGATTCTGAATAGCAGTCCTGGTTTAGTTTGAGTAAGGGAATCGAACTTATTTGAACCTCCTGAGACCCAGACTACAATGTCGCCTACCATGTAAGGTTGCATATTTTTCTTGAGCAATAAATGAACACTTTAATAATCAATAATCGATTAATCATTAATGATAAATGATACCAAGATGTACATTTATTCTCAGATAAATGTAAACAATTCTAGCTGTACAATCCCAGACGAGTGAAGAAAATATTAATAATAGTAATAAAAAATGAATAAAACAGATAAGGCTGTTAAATACTGCTCGTCTGTGTGCACATTGCCTGACATGCAAGTCTGCCCTCTTTTGGTTATCAGGTATGTGAGAAATATGATGCAAAACAAACATTATCAGTTACAAATCTTTCTTTTAGTCATTTAGATTATTAATGACAGTTAATTGATTGATGAATAATTATTAGTGTCTTGTTATTTCTTTTCATTGTTTCTGCTTATTAGTCTATGATAACTGTTAATACAACTTATAACTTGATCAATGTATTCAAACAGGAAAAAAATGAGGCTGAAGTATAATAATACCCAATGTTTGTCATATAAGAAACGTCCATGGACATATGCACAATGTGATTGGGAGAAAATGTGATGTCTTGATATATGAGGCTACATATGCGACACATGGTCTCATGCATGACATATTAAAATAATTTTTTTTAACAGACTGTTCGTTACCATTTACACTTTCTCAGCTACAGGGCCATTTATGAAGGGGTTACTTATTTTTGATGTGTCTCATTGTCCGATTGGACCAAAAACAAGCAAGATAGGAATGAGGGGATCAAAGTGATTCAGCGTGGATCATCAGTCTAGACCTGATTTGGAAAAAGTGGAATTTTGGGAAAATCGTCCGGGTGGGAAGGAGGTATTGGGCATTAAATGCAAAAAAGTTAAAGTTTTTGCCTTTATATGAATACAATAATTATAGTAGGGGCAGTTTAGGGAATGAAGTGAAGTCATTGAATGAAGTCATAAAATGAAGTCAGGAGATGACCTAAATGTAGTTGAATGACCAGGTTATCACATTTATTGATTTTTTTTCATCTTCCCTGCTGGCCCAGGCATATTCCAGGTTTCAAATTGATCGAGACTGGATCTAGTAGCATGAGGAATCATCATCATTTCTGTCCAGGCAGTGTGTCATTAGCTCATTTTTTCAATAGTATTTATTGCACTATTCTACACCATCTTTCAATTAAATTAAAGGACGATTTTACTTTGAAACATGGATAATAAATTCACTTTGTGGGTTGGATTTTAAACCCTTTATCAGGCCACTTCCATGTTTGACACCGCTCGTTTGGAGCCTCTGTTGGTTTTGATTATCAGCATTGCTGGTGAAAGCAGATTAAATGTGATGTAGTCGCTTTCTTGCACTTGTTAATGGCACTCTGGTAGCAGCCTGTCTCTCCCTTCCTTTTATGCTCCATCACAGAAACACACCCTTAGATCCCTGAACACATGAATCTAGCAATCACTGCATGTGGATATTTGTTAGACAGGTGGCCGGTTTAACGCATGATTAGGCCATACTGTACCTCTGGGGTAAGATACCCATCCGAAGGTCATGTGATGACGTAAGGCTTGGTGCCCAGTAGTAGCTTGATCACATGTGTCTGTGCCTATTCTTAGTGTCAGTGACTCTTTCTTGGAAATATCGCTACCTCATCTTTACTTGAGAACGGATTAACTTCGCAGCCATCTGTCTGTTTTTTCCCCCTCAGAATCCAGACTTGCCCCTGGATGGGTGTTTTGGAAGGGCTTTGTGGAAACAAAAGTTTGCTCAACATTTCAAGGTTAACAATATATAGCCTTGTGATATCTTCCGCCTTAAGGAAAGTTTTCATCTTTCATCTTTTTTTCTGCCTTATAATTAGTGTTGCCAGATCACAGACACGCTTATGAGCCAAAATATGGTGTTAAGCCATTCCCCCCCCCTAATCCAGACTACTGTAGTTATAACTAAGGAATAATAATGATACAGTAGATATAACTGTATTTAATAGCAGGAGATGATGAGGACATTAATGGAGTGAAAAATAAAGTGGAATAAAGTGTCTGAAACGTCCCCATAGCTGCAGTCTCATCGCCGATCTCTGCCCCGGAACTCGAAACAATGAGCGTGACTTCTTTTATCTCTCTAATTGGGCTCAGGTTGTCACTGTAGCATGTTTATATCATTTCCAGCGGGGGTAACATTTATGGTGTAGACCAGGCATGTATGATTTACGACATCTGAAAACTACACTGTTCTATTTTCTTGGCTAAAACAGTAAAACCAGACGAAAGGAGAAAGTCATGCATCTGGCTACTTTCGCTTTGTGCTGGATTTATCTAGGTGAACTTTGACCTCTGATTCAGAAGCCTTTTGTGAGCTTAACAGAAAACCCAGTGGGATGGATTGTGGCTGGAAAAAAAAAAAGAAAAGCCGGACATCTAATTCCATACGAAGGACTCAAGATTCTATTTGCACACACTGGGCGTTCCCGAATTGTCCATAGTGTGTGAATGAGCGTGTGAATGTTGACTGGAGATCTCACCACAGTTGTAAAATGGGACTAAATACAATGGTTATCAACCGTTGGCCTCCACACTCTCTAGTTGGACTACAGAGATGGATTAGATGGATGGATGGACATGAGTAGTAATGAGTTCTCATTAGGGCTGAACATTTCACACCTTTTTATCAATTGATAATCGAATGTTAACAATCAAACATCAATTAGTCATTAATAATTCATGATAATCAGATGCACATTTTCCCTTCAGTGTAAGTTTAGCGGCATAATCCAGCGTTTCCCATACATTGATTTATTTATGGCAGCCTGCCTCAGTATCAACACTGACCTCCACATATACATTTTCATTCATTCATTCTCTATACCGCTTAATCCTGTGTTCAGGGTCGCGGGGGACCTGGAGCCTATCCCAGGAGACTTCGGGCACTAGGCGGGGTACACCCTGGACAGCGTGCCAATCCATCCGCAGGGCACACACACACTCACACACCCAATCACACACTACGGGCAATTTTAGGAACACCAATTAGCCTAACCTGCATATCTTTGGACTGTGGGAGGAAACCGGAGAACCCGGAGGAAACCCACCAAGCACGGGGAGAACATGCAAACTCCATGCACACAGAGACGGGAATCGAGCCTGGCCGGGGAATCGAACCCAGACCCTGGAGGTGCAAGGCGACAGTGCTAACCACTACACCACCGTGCCGCATATACATTTTCAATTTTATATTATTTCAAATGAATAAAATCTATAGAATTTATAATAAACCAGGATAATAAATGTTGTTTAAAATAAGACGACAGGCAGGAAAGTGGAATCGTAAGCATTCCGCATCAATCTGCTGTCCATGATGAGGATCACAGAGACCTGAATCTTCAAATAAGTTATTAGCGAGAATGTAAGGAGATTGACGAATGATAGAATGTAGGATAGCTAAACTAAGATTCGGTTAAAGCTGGGTTTTTGAGGCTACCACTACAAACAAACCTTATTGGTTGGTAGGTTTTTAATCAGTTAAATTCTTAACGGGGCAAAAAGGATCGTAGTGGTTTGCACTCTCGCCTTGCAACTCCAAGGATGAGGTTCGATTCCAGCCTCGGGTCTGTGTGCATGAAGTTTGGATGCTTGGTGGGTTTCTTCTGGGTACTCCTGTCTCCTTCCAGGAAAGACATGCAGGTTAGCCTAATTGGCGTTCTCTAATTGAATGAGTGTGTGTATGTGTGTGCCCTGCGATGGACTGGCACCCTGTACAGAATGTACCCCGCCTCATTGCCCTAAGTCTCCTTGGATAGGCTCCGGGGCCCCCCATGACCACGAATACAGGATAAGCAGTTTAGACGACTAATGAATGAGTGAATGAATGAAATTCTTAACGGCAATTCATCAATTAGCGGTTGATAATTAACATCTATACTCTGATGGCAGAAGCATCTTTTAAAGCTCTTTTCTGAATAGATATAAAGAGATCGTGCTGATGGACTATCATGTCCAATTATTGATGAGGCCTTGAGCGCAGATGGTACATGTTTCCTCTTGGTGTGTGAGTCAGTGATAGAGGATGTCAGGATGCTTTGGATGATTGCAGAGTGGAAATGGATTAGCAGCTGCCTCTGTCCTCTATGCATCTTCAGTCTGTCTTGAGGATGTTGCTGATGGCTGATGTTTGTGCTGACTGTCCTTATTGCTGATTGGAGAACGTTCATCAGACAACCACAGGCAAGGCAGGCAACTGCTTGGGGCCCCAGGCTAGTAGTGTCCCCTGAGACTTGATTCATTATATTATATATATATATATATAATTTACAAGATAATGGTGATGAATGCTGGTTAGTGATAACTCCTGCAAAAGTTTGCCCAGGGCCCCAACATTTAGGATAGGCCCTGATCATGTCCACTAACGAGCATCAGGGATTTGGTTGTAAAATTCTTTCCGCTTGCTATAACATTCTTGTTTGCACTTCTGCATTCCTCTTAGTGGGCATGCAGACGAGCCCGTAGATTGTAGACCCTAGCCTTCAAAACTTTATGTCTTTAAAAGGTCTTTATGTCATATTTAAACTTACTTTACTATAAGGGTATCACGATTTTGTAATTATACAAATATACAGTATTAGATTTTGGTACAATTTTAAACAAACTTGGGAATGTTTGCTGTCTGCCAACATGTGAACAGGTTAAAACACGCCACCTGTAGGACGATAGAAGAATGGCAACATTTTACCACCTTAAATGTAAACATACTGTATATGATTGTTCCAAAAAAATAGTCACTCAAGAGAATTATGATAAATCACTGGATCGTTTTTTCCTTCTTTTTTTCACCTCTAATAAATAGTGATTCTTCGACTGCAAAAATATCCTAACCAATTGAGAATAGTTCCGAAAATAGGAATAAGGAGCCCCCCACTCTGTCTATTTCAGTGGTGTATGAATCATGAAAAGAGAGAAAGAATGTTAAGGTTAGAGTAGGCAAGATTGTGAAAAACAAAAAGACTAATAAGAAGTGCAGTTGGTGCGAGTGACGAGATGTTACGATCGAACGTCTGCTCATCGGGCTCTGATGATTCCCTGAGGCGGAGTGTAGATTTTGAGAGAGGGAGAGAGACGTGGGCCTGCGAGTGCCAACTGAGAACCCACTGAGTGCTTTCAGCCCCCTGAGGACACTACAGAGCATCACACTTCACTTATTCACTATTTCAATAGTTTTTCATTTCAGCCACACACTTCTGCCCTCCCATCATCACTTCCCTTCATAAATTTCTATCAATCGGTCGTCTGTTTTATTAGTCCATCTTCTGTCCATGACCATGACAAGAAGAGTTTTATGGCAAGCATCAGGAGAGCGATCGCCTTTTATTGTGGTGAGATAATGGAGATAAAACCTATTTTCTGACAAGCGCAGCTCTCCTCGATCACCTCATTAATGTTCAGCTGAGCTCTTTTTATGAAACATTTTAGTGATCTGAATCCATTCAAATAAACCACCGGACTGCATATTGAAGAGAGAATCACAGTGGAAGAGTAATTCTGATGATAGCGATGTCTACTGGCCTCAAGCAACTGGATCACGTGGAGACTACCATCACTTGAAGATACCAACCCCTGAGAGAGCTGAGAGTGCGCGTTATGTACCTATGGTAACCTGGATTATGAGTGAGTTGCGTAATCCTGGACATGTGATAAACATGTCTGTAGTCACCATCTGTCAAACTATTTTAGGCATCGCATCTAAGAATATGATCTGCCTGTGTGCCTTTCCTTTTATTCCATATAAAGTGTAATTTACCATCAGCGTTTTCAGTTAGAGTTTATTGTTACAGTATATATGCAGTAATCCACAATAGAGGGGACTGTCAGGTTAAAGCCACAAGGACTACAGAACCCATCAACCACGGCAGCACACTACAGTTTCACTTCATGGACCATGTCACATGATCATAAACACCTGAGACAACAAAAACAACTAGCATTCAAGTCATATTTGTATTGTACAGCATTTTTGTCGGGTGTCTGTTGTGAGTAGCGTTGTTGTGCGCTGTCAAATCAAGAGCTGTGAATTGCAGGTTAACTGTTTATTTGATTAAAATTTTTTGATTACTGTCTCATGTCTCTGAAGCCAGTTTTGAAGTATTAAAAACTACTAATAAACATTGCAATGTGCAACGTTGTGTAACGTGTGTTGTCAATTGTTGTACTAAGCGATAATCTAGTTTTCCTGCTAGTTTTTGCTCCACACTCCAGTACAGAAGGTGGCGGTATTGCACCAACTGCTTATAGACTCAAAAGAAGAAAAAATTATACGATTGCAAAACACGAGTATTTTCATTCATTCATCTTCTATACCGCTTTATCCTGTATTTAGGGTCGCGGGAACCTGAAGCCTCTCCCAGGAGACTTCGGGCACTAGGCGGGGTACACCCTGGACAGTGTGCCAATCCATCGCAGAGCACACACACACACACACACACACACACACACACACACACACACACACTCATTCACACATTATGGTCAATTTGGGAACGCCAATTAGCCTAATCTGCATGTCTTTGGACTGTGGGAGGAAACCCGAGTACTTTCAGTGAATTCAAATTCAAAATTTTTGTTTGCCACATACGCAGTCATACACAGTACGATATGCAGTGAAGTGCTTATACGACCACATGTGACCGTAAAAATGTAAAAACAATTAACAAGAAATAAGAAAGAGAAATAAATAGCTGAAACTATAAGAAAGTAGAACAAAATATAAAAAAACATATATATAAGAAATATAAAACCTATCTGTACCAAAGACAAAAAAACTAATTTAAATGGAAATAAAAATGATTAGAAAAATGGAATTCGTCAATTTTACATAATATAATGTTTGTATATAATTAGTCTGTTTTAAAAAGATGCTTGGAAAAAAAATACAGTCCATTGATTCAATTTATTAAACTAACCAACAAAATATCGATTTCTGTGCATGCTCACCACAAGTAAAATGTCAAACGATGTTTTTCAAGGTGACCTGTTTTACAATTTAACTGGAATAAAAGATCTTTACATGATGAGAATGATATACATAATCTGTCACAAGTAGTACATGTACAGGGGTAAATTCTAGATGTCGAACAATGACGATGTACCTCTGCTTAGACTGCCGTTTGTAGTGTAAATATATATTCGGTAATAGATGCTTATGTGGTGATCCTAGTTGACGTACATATGTATGTATACTGCACTCAGGGTGTAGTAATAGTGAATGGTGGTGTGATTGACATCGTACTGTGCAGTTAAACTGATTATTAATCAATCATCAAATTGGTGATTGATTACTGATGACAGACCCCTATCCCTATATAATACATAATATAACAAACATAATATCCCTAGGATAATAATAAGTAATGACACAGTGTGGTCCTGTTAATAAGGATGTACCCTGCTATTTCTATACCTCCCAAGTCACAATATGTGAATAACACATCCTGTTTCTCAAGTTCATTTGCTGTACCTCCATCAACAGGAAGAGCAAATAAAGGAGAAGGGTCATGACTGTGTAGAACGACCTGGAGTACCGTAGGTGCCGATAGAAAAACCCAGCAGGTCGAATTTGAAAATGTCAAGATGCCGCATTGCCACCTTCCGCGCAGATATATTCAATTTACCCACGGATTGCTAGGGCTTATTTTAGCAGCTGTGTAATTTATTTTAATATCCCAATCAGAGCGCGCTCCTAGAGGTGTTTTGTTGATGGACGAGAATAGACAAGAAAAAGATGAATCTGCGCAAGGTGGTTTAATGGCCTGTAGGAGGTTATTTAGAGAAAATTGGAAGAAAACGTATACGGATTACGTCAAACGAGACGTAATTTAGAGGCTATGCTAACTCTAACTAAGTGACATGATGTCAGCTAGGACCTTTAGCAAGATGAAATTCGTCTTCGAGTAAACAGGAAGGCATCTGAGTGAAAAAAGAAACCGATGTGCCAGTAATCAAGGGATTAATGGACAAGGCAAATGAAAGGCTTTTTTTGTTGTTGTTGTTGTAAATGGCCATCATAGGCGAGTCCACTAAGATCCGGTGTGGTCTCAGGACACATCAAGGCCGGATGACCTGGCTTCTATCCAAAGAGTAATTAGTTCATCTCAAAGAGTGCATATGCATGGAGTCTTTATTAAGTTTCTCAGACTTAAGACAAAGAGTTGTCTGACAAAACGACTTACTTCAGGTCAAGTGACGGTTGTTGTTTGCATGGAAAAGCTGATCAGATTTAGTTTCTCTCTGTCTTTTTTAGCTTGTGCTTGTGAGTCTACAGTATACAATATGCATCGATTTTAATGTAAATGTCCAGATCATTCAAAAAGTGAGACTTCACCAGCAGTTCTTAGATGTTACAAGTCTACTACTGGAATAGGCTGTACACTCACTAGTATTGCGAATTCATCTCAAACTATTTGCGAAATAAGAGTTTTCTCAGTTTATGCGCTACCGAACTGTCAGCGCTCCAGCGTGTGCTCTTGCCAAGCAAAGATTGCTGGGTGAGCGTCTCCGTGATGGACATTGCGCATGGACAGATGGCTGAGGGAGGATGAGGAGACGTTGATGGCGAAGCGGTCACAGGAGGTGTGTGTGAGATGAGGTGAGATGAGAAATGGCAGTTCCAGCCCGAGGTTTGTCACATCTGATTGGAGTTTCTTTCATCAGCAGCAAGTGAGCAGCTTTGCTATCATCGAGGTGATAGGAACGATTTAGAGAAAGAAGGATGGTGGGTTACGCGCCTGAGGAAGGACAATGTGTATTGGGTCGAGTATGTATTGGTATTATAAGTAGGTTTGGAAAATGTCTTAGTAGTAAGTTATGGATAATAAAATGAGCTGTTAATATTTTCTGATGTTCCCATTTACACCATCTTTTAAACAACAAATTGCACTGGATTGCAGTTTTCTTCTAGGGAAGAGTCTACATCTAGATAGTGATGTGATCGTTTGGATTATGAATGTTCGTTAAACTGATCTGGATGGTTCTTAAATTGTAATGGGGATTCCCTAACGGAGAAATGGTGAAAGGAAGCTGACGAGCTTGCTAGACGTAATGAAAGGGGGCCATGGACGCATGTCCGCCTCTCACCATCCGATTCAATCCCTGAGGGTTTCATGTCAAGCCCTTAATTTGGTAGACTAATTACCTCTGCTGGGGAGGAGTGACATTCAGCATTTAGAGTTTCAGAGTCACAGTATGTTCTAGACCAGTGGTTCTCATCCCTGGTCCTGGCGGACCACAGGCCCTGTACAGGTTTCCTTGCTCTATCACACTCACTTCAATTAAGAAATGTCGGTTAATTACAGTAGCTGAATAGTTGAATCAGGTGTGACGGGAGCGAGCAAAACACTAAAACGTGCATGGCAGGCGGTCCTCCAGGAATGGAACCACTTTGAGAACCCCTGCTCTAGACATTATGGAATACAGTATGTGCTCAACCAATATGGACTAAAGGTTGACTGATTTATCTACCAGCCAGCCAAGGGCCGATTTTTGCCATTTTTAAATGTTCAGCATTGGCCAATACCTGAGCATAACAAGCCGGTTAACAGACAGGTACAGTTGCAGAGCAGCCCGGTGTTGTTGCTATGAACTCATAGACAGTAGTTTTTCTCCTGTACATTTCTTAGTCCCTAAACAACTTATATTTGCGAAAATCAAACGGCATGATGCTGATTGTGCTAGCATTTCTAGGGATTTGCAATGTTATATTAGCATAATGCTATTTGCTAATGTTAAGTGCCACTGAATGTTACTGTAAATACACTATTTAGTAGAAATGGGGAAAAATGATTCAGTGCTATATCACGATTCTACATACTGTACGTCACACTGACTCCAAAACCCATATTTTTAATTATCTGTTCATTTCTTTGTTTGCATCTGAAGTGGTTGCTGTTATTTAATCTACAGTTAAACAGTAGATTAAACAGTTCCAGTTTAATTCTATAGGTGGTGCGCTGTAAACTGTTCACACACTGGCGGACAACAACCAGTGGTGGGTGTAAAATATCTGCTGGTTAAATACTGTATGTTTAGAATTCTAACTAAATATAAAAAAAACATATTGAATACTTATAAAATCGCAAAACAGATCAAATCGCCACCTACAGTAGGTATTGTGATAATATTGAATGTGGTGGTCACGGCTGATTCCCATCCCTGCTCGTTAGCTTTTATTAGCTCGTTTTTCAGCTACATTATTCATGTGGTTTATGACCATATTTCTATTAATAAAAAGAGGAAAATCTGGTAAATTTGGTAAAAGGGAAAATTTGGTAAAACAGAATAGTGGAATAATGGAATATAAAACATCCTTTTATTTAAATAATAGCAGTCTTAAATAATTTTTTTATTTGAGTTAAGCAATTTTATATATCATTTGTTATTATTAACTCTTATATTTTATCAGATGGAAGGAAAAAAGAAAACTGGCCAAACATATGGGTGAAAAGAATTTGGAATCATATACTGTATTGGCGAACGCCTTCCCTGATTTCGGAAGATCAGCTTTAACATCGACTGTAGAAAGACCCATACAGTATCAGTTGATTTCTAATATAGGTTGTTCCTGTCTTAAACACATTTTTTTTTGTTTTGTTTCACATTTTACTTGTTTTAGATTTACAGTAGCATTCGTGGGTTTGATTTCCGCCTAACTTTGTGTACACAGAGTTTACATGTTCTCCCTGTGCTTGCTGGGTTTCCCCTGGTTTCCTTCCACGGTCCAAAGCCATACAGATTAGGCCAACTGGCGTCCCCTAATTACCAGATAACAAGCGTGTGTGTGAATGAGCATGTGAGTGTGTGTATGTGTGTGTGCCCTGCGATGGATTGGCACCCTGTCCAGGGTGTATCCTGCCTCATGCCCTAAGCCTTCTGGGATAGTCTCCAGGCCCCCCTGTATACAAGAAAAAGCAGTATAGATGATGAGTGAGTGAGGAAAATCAAACCTAATTTATTTAATAAAGTTCCGTGCTGATAAAACTATAAAATATAAGTCCTAAAACAATGCGTTAGACAACAGTTAGTTATGGTGCATATTCCACTTTTGATAGGTTAAGCTGTGTTTAATAGATCTGAAGGTCCCAGATTGACAGTCCAGCAGTGCCAGGTTGCCACAGTTGGGCCCTTCAGCAAGGCCCTTTACTCTCAATGGCTCAGATGTCCAATGATGAAAAAAAGTACATTGCTTTGGATACGGGTATTTGGTAAATGTGTTACTGACTATGATGAGACAAATGTAAGCGTTTTCTTAAAAAAAAAAGCTTATCGTGGACTACAATGGTATCCGCAGCACCTTTACCAGGAATGTACAAATGGTCATGAGTTAGATAGCCAGCTAGCCAACATGCTATGCTACAGGAAAAAAAAAGTGAGCGTGAGTATTTGTCCTAGCAGAGGAAAAATAAACAAATTTTGCCAGACTGTGTCTAAAATGTCACTTATTCAATATTGATTTTATGTTTAGAACTCTTGTATGAAAGAAATTTTACACATTTACAATCATTCAGTTATTCTGAATATCAGCAAAGCTCTGATTAACTTACAGCACTCAACCTGTGGTCACGTGCAGTGGACTACATCGGAATCACAATCATATAGATATTCAGTATATCCGCACTCTCACTCGTGTTATATTCCATCGATATATGAACAATGCTTAGCTTACCATGACACAGAAAGAAAACAATGGAGACACATCTTGGCTTGTAGATGGTGTGTGCACTTTGAGATAACATTGAGGAAAATGAAGGCCATGGCTTTTGCGACTCAGTCACGTGAGTCATGCTCATTTATTGATGACTCAGAAGCGGCAGATTAGAAGAAGAAATCACTTTCCGTCTTGAGTGGTGAGGAAATGAAAGAAAAGCCACCATGAGCTCAAACTAAGCACCTGTGATCTCTCATTCGCCTCTGCACCAGCCGGAGTCAGGCCTCGGCAAATCAGTCGGTAATTGGCCTTGCTGTATACGCAGACAGTCACTTAACTAGAGCAGAGGGAAAATCGCTTGATTAAATATCCCTGGTCCATCAAGTCTGACTGTGTGATGAACTATTCCACAAGGGAGAATGGATTTTAACCTGTTCAAACTTGTGCCACGGTCTGTTCGCACTAGTGATTTATAGTGCATCTCCTTTAGGGTGGATACCGTATATGCAAGGCTTTATTTTTGCTTGTAAAAACTGTACTAAAGGACCTGAAGGAAGGCACAGATATTAGACATATATTTGACATTCATTGCCTAAGAAATACAGAAATATGGTAGAAAATACTGTATATCCAAACTGCTTATCCTGTGTGTGGTCAAGGAGGGCCTGGAGCCTGTTCAGCTTAGGGCACAACAAGGCAGGGGACATCCTGAATGGGCTGCCAACTAGAGCTGTAGGTCATAGGTAGACTGTTGACTTAATTTTCGGGCATGGAGATATTTGATTCAATACACTGATGTTTATCGTCTGTTTTGATTCAAGTAGCTACATTTCTTACATGTTCTGAAGTATTAAAAATACTTGTATATTATAAACACTGAAATCCTTTGTAACTTGTGTTGTTGACTGTTTAAATGTCATGTCTAGTACAAAGCAATTGATTTTCTTTTTCCTGCCAGTCGTCTGCTTTGCTCTCCAGTCCAGCAGGTGGCAGTATTGCACCAACTCTGCATAAACTCAAAAGAAGAAGACATGATACGCTGGTGAAAATAAGTGGATTTGAGAAAGATGGTAGCAGTTTGTATTTTTTTGCAAACGCTGTAGCCTACATCAATTTTAAACTATTTAAGAAATGAGAGTTAGTGTTAGTCTTGGCACAAGTTTTGACTCTGGATGCCTTTCCTGATGCAACCCTCCCATTATCCGGGCTTGGGACCGGCACTGCATCCAGTGGCTGGGGGTTTGGGCATTGGATTTTCGAACCTTCAACCAGGTTCAAGGTCCAGGTGTGAGGTGACAGCTCACACCACTGAGCCACCATGCTGGCTAGAGGATAACTCACTGAAAAACAATCATTATGCTGTTTTTTAGAGTATTACCAGTGGAGCTGTCTATTAAGTAGGAACTCAAACTTTTCACCTGATGTAAATAATTTTACTGCTGTAAATATTGTTTTTCTCATAAAGGTTGGTCTGTTGAAGCCAGACATAGCTATTAGATCAGTAAGACCACTTTCGGCTTAAAATCACGACTTTCAGAGCAAATTTCCTTCTGGAAGTATCAACTTTCAAGTTTCCAAGTGACTGATATGAGATGCTGATGGGATTCTCATTTTGACTGCATTTCTTAAACGAATTACTCTTCATTAGTTCATAGATATTTTCACAGGATCCATTTATCAAGACTTGATGGCTCTACTCAAGTAATCTGGCACGTTTAATGGGACTGTAACGTGATTGTCTTTTTGACAATGATGTGTAAAAAAGAAATTTAACTACGGCTGGGAAAAATACTGATGTGATATTGATAGTGTTGCAGTGGACGGCGTTGTTGTCTTAGAGCTCCAGGGTGTGGGATTTAATCCTGAGCTTGGGTTAATGCCTGGGTGGAGTTTCATATCTGGTATATGCATTTCCTTTGCATTTCCAGTGTGTGTGGTTCCCTGACCCAGTGTTCCCAGGACATGGTTACTGAAAATGATTACAGCAGTGAATGAATGAATCGATCAATAAATCAATGCCTTTTGTCATGAATGATCATGAATGTTGGGGTTAAAATCAAAGTTGGAGAATTTCCAAACACACACAATGTGATGAGAACTCACAGGATTGGGACTAAACAGCTGTGTAGCCATAAGAAAATGGCTTGTTAGTAGGACTAATGAAAAAGGCTTTCACTAATGAAAAAGGCTAATGAAAATTTCAATTCTATTAGAAGGTAGAAGGTATAAGTGTTAAGGAATCAGAACGGACACAAGTGCAGGTCTCCTTCAAGATTTTATTGGTTGCAGATATGCCTTGACTCAGACAGAAAAGGGAAAAAAAAAAAAAAAAAAAAAATAAATAAATAAATAAAAATACAAAAATAAGATAAGGAACAAGCTGCACTGCTTTCTTCTTTTCTTTTCTTTAAAGCAAAACCCAGGAGCGCCAACGTCCCAAAAGGGGAAAAAACAAAAACCACTCCGTAGAGGAAAAGGGGCCTTAACCAGGAGACGAGGCTGTAGTTCCTTTGGCGGCCAGCAGGGGGCGATAGGACCGAAGTCCGCTGAACTGCACGGCCGCGAAGAAGAGCAAGAGCCGGCCGGCTGCGGGACGGGAAACTGCAGTGCAAATTCAGAAAAGAAAAACAGGATCCAGCCTGGGTGCAAAAGGACAAAAAACCACGGGAGAGAGGAGGGAAAAATAGGTGGAAAACAGGACCGACGGATACTGGCTTGGAGCCAAAATAAACTCTACATACAGGACTAGACAGAACAAGAAACGGACAGGCGATACAGCTAGCGACATGGGACAACGATCTGACACAGGACGATGGACAAGAGGGAATAAATAGGGCGACTGATTACAACGAAAACGAGGGGAACAGGTGAGTGAAATCATCTTGATAGAGTGATAGGGAGGAAGTGGGAGGGATGGTGGTGATGTCACAGACACGAGCACATGGCGAAGGATCAAAACAAACACCATGTGCTAGAATAGACATGTAAACACTGGGAGAGAGGAAAGGAGAAAAGAAAAAAGATTTAAATCTTAAAGATCAGACCGGGGTCTTGACAGTACCCCCCCCCCATGGGCGCCACTAGGCGCCCCCAGGGAGGGGCTCACCTCGTCGTCGACAGAGGTCCACGACCAGCGCCCGATCCAGAACATCCCGGGCCGGAATCCAACTCCTCTCCTCTGGACCATAGCCCTCCCAGTCCACTAGATACTGAAAACCCCGACCTCTGCGGCGGACGTCCAGCAACCTCCTAACAGTGTATACTGGGGAGCCATCCACTAGACGAGGGGGAGGGGGGGTCGGAGCAGAAGGGGCAAGAGGGGAGGAATACACAGGTTTAACCCTAGAAACATGAAATACTGGGTGTACCCGACCAAGCGTGGAAGGAAGCTTGAGCCGGATCGCCACTGGGTTCAAGACCTTTGTGATCCGGTACGGACCAATGAACTTGGGAGCCAACTTGCGCGAGACCACCCTGAGAGGCAAGTCCTTGGTAGAAAGCCATACCCTTTGACCACAAACATAGTTAGGGGCAGGAGTCCGGTGGCGATCGGCCGCGGCTTTGGTCCGTCTACTAGTCCGGGCCAAGACCTCCTTAGCCTTTCTCCAGGTGCGCCGGCAACGTTGGACAAAAGCCAAGGCAGACGGGACTGCCGCTTCGGGTTCCTGTGAAGGGAACAGAGGGGGTTGATAGCCAACAGAACACTGAAATGGTGACATACCTGTGGCAGAAACCGGTAGAGTATTGTGGGCATACTCTACCCAGGACAACTGTTGACACCAGGAGGTCGGATTGTGGGATGCCAGGCAGCGGAGAGCACGTTCCAAATCCTGGTTAGCCCGCTCAGACTGCCCATTGGTCTGGGGGTGGAATCCAGATGACAGACTCGTTGAGGCCCCGATCTGTCTGCAAAATTCCTTCCAAAACCGAGAGACGAACTGTGGGCCCCTATCAGAGACCACGTTTACCGGAAGACCATGAATCCGGAATACTTGGTCAACCACCACCTGAGCAGTCTCTTTGGCGGAGGGGAGCTTGGGGAGAGGGATGAAGTGGGCTGCTTTGGAGAAGCGGTCCACCACCGTGAGAATGACGGTGTTGCCCCTTGACTCGGGGAGGCCCGTGACAAAATCAAGAGCTAGATGTGACCACGGGCGGGCGGGGATGGGTAATGGGCGAAGAAGACCAACGGGAGGCGAAGGTGAACTCTTGTTCTGGGCGCAAACTGAGCAAGCTGCCACGAACTGCCTGACATCCTTGGTCATGGTGGACCACCAAAATCGCTGACGGATGGAGGCCAACGATCTCCGAACTCCTGGGTGACAAACCAGTCTGGATGAGTGACACCACTGGATGACTTTGGAGCGCAGTCTCAAAGGGACATACAGCTTGCCCGCTGGAACCCCTCTGGGTACACGGCACTTCTGCAGGGCCTCCTGAACCTCCCTCTCGACGTCCCATGAGAGCGCAGCCACCACCATGCCCTTGGGCAGGATGGTGTCGACGGAGGTCTCCTTCTCAGGGGTCTCAAATAGCCGAGAAAGGGAGTCCGGTTTGGTGTTTTTAGACCCAGGCCTGTAAGAGAGTGTAAAATTAAAACGGCTAAAGAAAAGGGACCAGCGGGCCTGTCTGGAATTTAGTCTCCTGGCCGAGTTGATGTATTCTAAATTCTTGTGGTCAGTCCAGACCATGAATGGTTGGACTGCGCCCTCCAGCCAGTGACGCCACTCACCCAAAGCCAGTCTGACTGCCAACAACTCCCGATTACCTATGTCGTAATTCCGCTCAGTGGGGTTCAGGCGGTGGGAGAAGAAGGCGCATGGATGCACCTTCCCATCCCGAAGAGAGCGTTGTGACAGGACCGCACCAACTCCAACATCTGAAGCGTCCACCTCAACAATAAACTGTAGTTCAGGATCTGGAGTAGACAAGACAGGAGCAGAGACAAACCGGGACTTTAATTTATCAAAGGATTCCTGGGCCTCATTACTCCATTTAAACAGTACCTTTGGAGAAGTGAGCGCTGTTAAGGGTGCAGCCATCTGACTGAAGTTCCGGATGAAACGCCGATAAAAGTTGGCGAACCCCAGGAACCGCTGCAGAGCCTTCCGAGAGTCAGGAGTTGGCCACTCAGCTACCGCCCTTATCTTAGCAGGGTCGGCTCTGATCTCACCCGCCGAAATCACGAACCCCAGGAACGAAACCGACCTTGCATGGAAGACACACTTCTCCGCTTTCACGAATAGTTGGTTCTCCAAAAGCCGTTGCAACACCTGGCGAACATGCTGAGTGTGTACCTGCAAAGAGGGAGAAAATATCAGGATGTCATCTAGGTACACAAAGACAAATTGATTTACCATGTCTCTCAGCACATCGTTGACCAGGGCCTGGAAGACAGCAGGAGCATTGGTCAGACCAAACGGAAGGACCCGGTATTCAAAGTGTCCCGTGGGTGTGTTGAAAGCTGTCTTCCACTCATCTCCCTCCCGAATGCGGATAAGGTGGTAGGCATTGCGCAGGTCAAGCTTGGTGAAGACCTTGGCTCCCTGCAAAAGTTCGAAAGCTGAAGACATAAGAGGGAGGGGATACCTGTTCTTAATGGTAATGTCATTCAGCCCACGATAGTCAATACAGGGACGCAGGGAACCATCTCTCTTCTTGACAAAGAAGAACCCCGCACCCGCAGGAGAAGAGGAGGGGCGGATGAGGCCGGCTTTGAGTGATTCGTTAATATAGGTGTCCATGGCCTCTCTTTCTGGACCTGAAAGGGAATACAAGTGACCCTTGGGCGGAGAAGTGCCTGGGAGGAGCTCAATGGCGCAGTCATAAGGGCGATGAGGAGGCAAGGACATGGCCCGGGACTTGCTGAACACCAGCCGCAGGTCGTGGTACCCCGCCGGGACCCCGGACAGATCAGCAACCTCCACCTGCAACACAGGACAAACAGAACCAGAAAAAGGGGCAGGACCAAGACAAGAAGCAAGACAATTTTGGCTCCAAGACAGGACAGAATTTCCAGACCAATCAACGTGAGGGCCATGTTGTACCAACCAGGGGTGCCCCAACACTATAGGAGCACTAGGGGAGTCCAGAAGGTACAACGTGGTCTCCTCACGGTGATTGCCTGAGACCACTAGGCTAACTTTGGGTGTCTGGTGAGAAACAGTAGTAATTAAGGTCCCATTTAAGGACCGGGCAGGGATAGGTTCAGGCAAGGGAATAGCTGGAATACCCAAACTTGCAGCTAACGAGCTGTCCATAAAATTGCCCTCAGCCCCTGAATCGACCAAGGCCGAGCATGACTGTGAAGTCTCCCCAAACTGAACTAAGACAGATAAAAGTGTGCGAGAGGAGGGGGATTGTAAAAAAGGAATAGCGCTCACCAGGATCCCCCGCTTCACTGGTGAGCCTTGGCTTTTGCTGGGCAGGCCGCGGCAAAGTGGCCTGGCTTGCCACAATAGAGGCACAGGCCTTTGGTCAGACGCAGTTGTTTTTCCTGGGGTGTTAGACGGAGGCGTCCCAGCTGCATGGGTTCAGGTTCTGGCAGGTCAACGGTCGCCACAGGGGGCTTAGAACCCTCCACCCTGCTAGAAGAACGGACCATCCGGCGCTGGTGCCGACGACAGAGACGAGCCTCGATGCGGAGTGCCAGGTCGATGAGGTCTTCAAGGTCGTGGGGCAGGTCATGAGTGGCCAGTTCATCCTGGATATCCTCCTCGAGCCCTGCCCGAAACATTGCCCGACAGGCGGCCTCATTCCAGTCACAGGAGGCTGCTAAGGTCTTGAACTGAATGGCAAACTCTGTGACTGAGCGACCTGCCTGACGGAGCCGTGCGAGCTTGTCCGCTGCTTCCTGTCCTCTGACGGACCTATCAAAAAGCTTCAACATCTCCTGTCGAAGCTCGTTAAATGAGTCACAACATGGGGCTCTGGACTCCCAGACAGAAGTTCCCCATTCACGGGCCTTGCCTGTAAGAAGAGTCAAAACAAATGCCACCCTTGTCTCTTCTGCTGCAAATGTGCGCGGCTGGAGGGCGAACACTACCGAACATTGTGTCAGGAAGGCTCGGCAGGAGTTAGGGTCCCCATCATAGGGAGGTGGGTTGTTGCAGCGGGGCTCATGATCGTGACGTGAGGAGAGGTGGACAGAACCTGCTTGAGCGGCCTCCCGCTGGAGTTCCTGGATGCGCGCCGTGAGGTCTGCCACCTGGGTGGCGAGGAACTCGACCTCTCTCGTGGTGCTGGTCAAGCGGGTCTCATGCTGGCCTAGGAGTACCCCCTGTTGGGCTACTGCTGATCTGATGGGGTCTGGACCTGCTGTGTCCATGCTGGTCAGATCGTTCTGTTAAGGAATCAGAACGGACACAAGTGCAGGTCTCCTTCAAGATTTTATTGGTTGCAGATATGCCTTGACTCAGACAGAAAAGGGAAAAAAAAAAAATAAAAAAAAAATAAATAAATAAATAAAAATACAAAAATAAGATCAGGAACAAGCTGCACTGCTTTCTTCTTTTCTTTTCTTTAAAGCAAAACCCAGGAGCGCCAACGTCCCAAAAGGGGAAAAAACAAAAACCACTCCGTAGAGGAAAAGGGGCCTTAACCAGGAGACGAGGCTGTAGTTCCTTTGGCGGCCAGCAGGGGGCGATAGGACCGAAGTCCGCTGAACTGCACGGCCGCGAAGAAGAGCAAGAGCCGGCCGGCTGCGGGACGGGAAACTGCAGTGCAAATTCAGAAAAGAAAAACAGGATCCAGCCTGGGTGCAAAAGGACAAAAAACCACGGGAGAGAGGAGGGAAAAATAGGTGGAAAACAGGACCGACGGATACTGGCTTGGAGCCAAAATAAACTCTACATACAGGACTAGACAGAACAAGAAACGGACAGGCGATACAGCTAGCGACATGGGACAACGATCTGACACAGGACGATGGACAAGAGGGAATAAATAGGGCGACTGATTACAACGAAAACGAGGGGAACAGGTGAGTGAAATCATCTTGATAGAGTGATAGGGAGGAAGTGGGAGGGATGGTGGTGATGTCACAGACACGAGCACATGGCGAAGGATCAAAACAAACACCATGTGCTAGAATAGACATGTAAACACTGGGAGAGAGGAAAGGAGAAAAGAAAAAAGATTTAAATCTTAAAGATCAGACCGGGGTCTTGACAATAAGGACTAGAATTTGTAACAATAGGAAAAAGGTCATGTACTGTAGTCTGCTCCAGAGTGATGGGTGCATCAGGGTAAGAAGGAAAGTGCATGAAGTGAGGCACCCAATATGCGTAGTGCCTCTGGGGTTGTCCTCTGGGGTTCCTTCAGGTGGTCAGGTCTAGGCCCAGTAATGTTATGTGCAATTGAAATGCTGATGACCTGAATGCACTGGATGACCAGGTTATCACATCAATGGATTTATTTATTTTATATGATGGTATTTTCTATTTTACATATGGGTTCTACAAATTCTTCAAATCTATAGTGGGTATAAAAAATATTTAGTTTTTTTTTTGCAGCCTGAAATGAAGACAGATACCGTTTTTGTTTTATTAAGCTGTATTTAACATCCAAGTTGAAAATATAACACTATAAAATATATAATATATAATTAAATAAATATATAATCACATACAGTATAATCCTATTAAAAAAATAGGAAAAAAAATAGGGTAAAAAAACTAAATCACTGATATGGAAAAGGAGCACCCCTTCCTAAAAAGACTTGTAAACTCAGCTGAAACTAATCAACTTCTCACAAAAGTGAAGTCTATTATTAAGAAGTGGAAGGTATTCGGTACAACTCAGACCCTCCCTGGATTAGAACGTCGCTCCAAACTGGGTGAAAGAGCCAGGAAGAAACTGGTCAGAGATGCTACTTAAGGCCTACAGCAACTCTGAAGCAGGTGCAGAAATTTATGACAGAGAGTAGTCACTGTGTTCATGTGGCAACAATATCATAAATTCTCCACAAATCTGGTTTATATAGTAGGGTTGCAAGAAAAAAAGGCACTCCTCAAAAAAGCTTTGCAAAAATGCACCTTGAAGATTCTGAGGCCAAATGGAGAAAGATGTTATTGTCAGATGGGATTAAAATGTAATTATTTGGCTACAATACCAAATGAAATCCAATACAGCTCATCATCCAAATAACACCATTCCTACAGTAAAGCATGGTGGTGGTAACATCCTGTTATGGGGGCTTTACTCTGCAGTAGGAACTGGAGCACTTGTCAAGATTGAAGGAAAATGGATGGGGTAAAATACTATCAAATTCTTGAGGAAAATCTGCAGACTGCCAGAAAGTTTGGGAAGAAGGTTTACTTTCCATTATGACAATGACCCAAAGCACGCAGCAAACCTGACCACACAGTGGGTGAAGGAGAAAAAGGTGAATGTCCTTGCATGGCCTTGTCAGAGCCCATCTGTGGAATGACTTAAAGACTGCAGTTCACAGTCATCATCAAATGTAACTCAACTTGAGCAGTTCTGCAAAGAGGACTGAAGAACTAATGCAAAGTGTAGATGTGCAAAGCTGATAGAGATCTTAGGGACAAATCCCAGCAGACTGTAATTAAAGCAAAATGTAGTTCGACAAAAGAAGGAGTTCCTTTTCCAACTCAGTGATTTTGTTTTTTGTCTATTTTTTTTCAGACATGTTGGTGTTATATCTTTCACTAAGATGTTAAATGTTGCACTGATTTAATACAGCTAGATAAAACAAAAACTATGTCTGTTCATTTCAGGCTGCAAAACAACAAAATGTGATTATTTTAAAGGGGATGATTCTTTTCCATACCAATTGTATTTGAGTCAACGGTCTACCCATGATTCACACCAAGAGCCATTCAAAAAGGAATTCATTTTGTGCCGTCAGCTTCAAATATGTTTTCTAAAATGTTTCCTTATTGTCCTTCATTATTATATATTCCTACCCTAAGCTGCAGGCTACTTTACATGAATTGTTATAGAACAGTGATTTTAAGATGATTGATAGAAACAGTTTGTGCAAGTTACAGTGAATAGAAATTCTATACTTTGCAGCAGCGTATTTAGTCTTGTTTAGTCTTGTCCTTTCACTTCCTATGGCGGTAAAGTTATTTATCTGAAACAATCTTTAATTACGAGGCACGAGGAAAGCTGAGGCTAAGCTGTGCGCTCCTAAACGCCGTCTTACCCATTGTGTGGGGATTATACAGTCAGGGGCCATAAAAGCTGTGCATGCTGGGTCATGATAGCAGCATGGGGCATTAATTGCCAGAGCGTTTCTATTTAGTTGAATGTCAAATTTAAAGCAGTGTCGGTTTTAGCCGATTGTATCACTTAAACAATATTCAATACAGTATACCAGAAGGATGGGGTTTGAATGTCTTACTTAGTTTATCTGACCCAATCAGCTTCCATTTCTATTTTGTTCCAGATGGACATTACAGGACATTAAAAGTTCCATGGATATATATTAAAAAATATATATATATTTAAAATTGTCAAAGCAAATCTTATTGGTACAATAAACTGAGACAATTACAAAGCATAATTGTTGTTTAAAAATAAAAAATGATCTCATAAATTATCTGATACTGTTATTCGTACTTCTAATATATGACATATGAGAAAATACAGTGTTAAATCAATTTATTATACAGTTGTGACTGTTTATTCTACAATTATGAATTTATATCTCACAGTTGTGACTTTGCATTTCACAATCGTGTTTTAGTATGATTTAATAAGTTATTCCTAACCGCACCCGAGCCATAACAGCACTGCAGACGCACTATCCTGAGAGGTTTTGCCTGAGAGATTTTCCCAGAGTGGCTAATTCCTGATGAAATTAAGACATCAGATAGATTATACTGCTTATTTACATCTTGCTTCAAGCCTAGCTGAAGTACCTGCTGATATTTTTAACGTTCATGATTCACATGGGCAACCTTAAACATCTCATAGAACCATTTTATCCGTGCAGGGAAAACATTGACTGACATTGTGCTTTCATTACTACAAACAGAAGCAGTCAAGTCTCAAGTAATAATCACAGTCAGAGATTCTTCTAGAGCTGTAAGGCTGCAGTTTTGTGATAACTCACAATTGTAAGGTAGTGATTTCAGATAGCAAGATAAACATGGAAAATTACAAATATGTGAAAATAACTTGTAAGATGTGTAGATTTTTTCATATAGTCACATCCAGAAATATTGGCACCCCATATAAAAATGATATAAATGAATATATATAAAGAACCGCACAATTAGTCTTTGTTTTTGTGCTGTGCTTTCTGTGAGACAGGCAAACTGCTGAACTGCCGCTCTCATAATATTTGGAACAGTGTATAGTAACTAGCTTGGTGGAAAGCGCCCCTTCTGCTTAGTGGTGATCACAGATTATCATGATTGGCTAGTGTCACCATAACTGATGAGAGAGTGTGGGAATGCAATCACTCTCTCTTAGACAGTGTGGCCAATCTGCTGTCTAGACTCCCAGGTACTGTACATATGGCTTGGAATTAGGGCTGCACGATATATTGAAAAAATATTGTTATCGCGATAATGGCATGCGCGATAACCATATCGCAAGGAGTTGCGATAAATACTTTATTTCCTCTTATACTTCCGGGTTCGCGCTTGCATTACTTCCGGGTCCTAGTGCCGGTCGCGGAGCGAGTGTGTGTGTGTGTGTGTGTGCGTGCGTGCGCGCATGTGTGTGTGTGTGTGTGTGTGTGTGACAAATAGTATTTTTTTTATTTAATTTTTGTTTAATAATATTTAATTTTATTTTTTTTTTAAAACAGGCAAGCAAAAGAGAATATTTAGTTTAAAAGATGCTCTTGTTTTAAGACACTATTGAGTGTATGGTTCCATGTAAATAAAAAGTCATGTTTGAAAGTAATTCATATTGTGCTGGCAGGTTTAGAGTAACAGCAAACCAGAAGTCAGAATATCTGCTGAGGGGTTTAAGTCATTCATAGTGTTTTGAAGTCTAAATATTTGCTACTTACTTGACATATAGTTTCTTTTTAGTCTGAATTAGATTTAATTACATCAGACGAATATCTATTACCTGTTTATTTTAGTATGATCATTACATATAAATAAATAATAAAAAAAAATAGGCAATAATAATAATAAAAAAATGCATTTCTCTAGGGAAATGTTATATCGCAAGAAATATCATTATCGCAATATTCAACAACAATATCGCATATCGCATATTTTCCTAATATCATGCAGCCCTACTTGGAATCAAACTCAATGATCTCTTGATGATGGATTTCCATTACGCCACTCGGGAGCCATTACTGTACATTTGATAGACACCTTTATCCAGAGTTACAATTTCATATCATTACACATCAGAGCAGTTGAGGGTTATGGACTTTGTTCAAGGGCCCACCAGTGGCAATACGGAGGTGGTGGGGTTTGAACCTTGGACCTTCTGATCAGTAGACCTTCACCACTGAGCAAATCCCCCCCATGCCAGACTTACAGACATGATTACAAACAAGGTTGAAGAACCTTCATGCATGAAGAGATTCATGCAGAACATTTTCAACTTATTGAGACTCCTGGAGACTGAGCCATTGGGGAATTGTAAAACTGTGTCACCAATTTTGGTGTGTGTTTCGGGGGTCATTATCACCCAACTCCTTTTCAGAGGCAACCAGATTTTCACTTCATTTTCCGATATTGAATGGAACTCTTTAGTCCAGAGTAACCTTAACAAGAACCCTTGAACCACTGGCGCAAAAAAGGCATCAAAGCACCAAAGAGCCTCCACTATCATATTTTACTATAGTTATGAGATGCTGATTTTTTTTTCACGCAGTCCCCTTTGTCGCTAAAGTTATGACTGTGGAGTGCATGGCCAGTCTTTTTTCTATATATGTTTTTGACAGAATCAACTAATAAAACAACACTTTGGGGGCAATTTCTTTCATAGACTCAGAATTTAGAAAATTGACTGACTGTGGAAGAAACAGGTTTCTACAGTCCTGATGCTCAACTTCTCCATAAAACACTGTACGCTTTCAAATGAACGTGTTTTCAAAGGCACATTTGTGGACGTGCTGAGTAAACCCATAGTGTATGCTGTAAAAGAGATTGATCTCGATGCCACAGAGACTTATTATGCAGTAGTTTATTACAGACGAGGAGGCCCCAGAACAAATAACAGCACTTTAATTAATTTCCTAACACAAATGTGAGCTCAGTGTTAACATACTGCACTGTAATATACAGTCTAGTAGATAAATCTAAAGGAGTTCAAACCTCATGACTAACTAACTCGTGAATGTGATGTCCATATTTCCAAAAGTCAAACGCCTGATTTGCCCTGTTCTGGATCTAATTGCTGAACAACAGCAGGTGTGTGTTTTTTGTCACACCATTAAACACTTTTATATGAACCAATCAATGTTCTTGTTGGTCTGAGTGAGCTTTCATAATACACATAGAGACGGAACATCGCTCTTTATTAGAGATTGAAAATGACTGGCGCTGAGATTTAGATGTCTATTCACCTTTAGCTTCCATAGTGTTTGTGTTTGTGTGTGTGTGTGTGTCTGAATCAGATCCGAGGTATTGTCTGCTTTTCTCTGAAGACAGCGAGTTGTCACTTTAATTGAAGCCTGTCTGATAAGAGATAGAGAGCTGAAAGAAGCAGATGAGCAACATGTATACAGTAAAACACGCCCTGACAAACACACACACACAAACACAAACACACACACAAAAACACACACACTGATTTTCATCTAGATTCATTTCCCCCTCTTTTTTTTTCCTTTTGGAGGGAAGAAACTGGAGAACCCAGAGGAACCCCATAGAGACATCAGACCGTAACCCAAGTTCATGATCAAATAAGTGAACCTGGAGCTAGGGTTAGAATCGAGCACGCATTTGCCGCGCTAAGACCTTCAGCTGACGTTTATTAATACAAATAAAAGGTGAGGGTATAGTATGCTACAGTATTAGCAGAGTACAACCTACTGGAATCCAGTGGACAGTAGTGGATTGTCTATTTTCCTTACCTTCATCTTCATTTTTATTAATTCCAGCCCTCACCCTTCATCATCAGTCCATCCTTGCTGTGTTTATGAGTTTGTGTATGTGTGTGTGTGTTGTATTGGGCACTTTGCATATTCTTCCACCGAGGCATTTAACCAGAAATGGTCGTTTGGAACAGCCCACGGTGTCAGACTGATTGAGTGAGATATGAGCCGCCAGCCCAGAAAACCTCTCCTCTGAGCGGATAACAGGATCATACAAATGAGAATAAAGTCCTGAAAGATCTTAGCCTGTCTGAACTCAAAGCTAATGACCACATGCATCAGCCAGCTCTCTGTATTCTGGATCCAAGTGGAAACTTGTGGATCCCCAGGGATTCGTGTAGCGTAGCCAGGGATTTAAAAGATATCCTTATAGTGGTGCAGATCACAAACAGCTATTATTGTTTTTCTCTTGTTTGTTGGGTCACTTCGAAGCAGTTATGTTCAAATGTATAAGGTATAAGTCAAAAATTATCCGCACTCCGGTCTTATCAGCACTTTCCGTTCCAGGCTACTGTCTCCCAGTTGCTTATGATCGGCTGTAAACGTGTGAAACTAGCGCATTTGTAATTGCGGCGCAAGCAAAAATGGATCACTTGTGATTTGCGCGAAAGAAGAACCAGTATTGGAACGTTATCAGGAATAAGGTTTAACTATTAACAGTGCTCGTTACAGTGAGATGCTTATTGAAGATCTGAAGCCGAAACTTTGGACTAAAGGGCTATCCATGGGCGTTATGATCTTGCATGTCCGCATACTTCTGCCGACAGTTTGTTAAAAACTCCATTTTAAAGCATCCTCCCTATAGTCCCGATCTCGCTTCATCTGACTTTCACCCTGAAAGCAGCCCTACGAAGATGAAGATTCACTTCTGATGAAGAAATTAGGACAATGGTGCATTCATGGCTCACAGCTCAGCCTAAGTTTTGGGCTTATGTCAAAAAAATTATGTATTTGTCTTTTCTAAATTGAATGTAATTACAATTAATTCTACAGCCTGAGTGCGGATAATTTTTGACTCTCCCTCGTGTACTGTATATGTACTTAAAGTTGTTATGAAGCATTCACAGTACTGATGATCACTTTACAGACCATTAATTTTTAATTTAAAAAGCTTCCATGGTAAAAGAATGAAATAAAAGTGATGGTACTAATTAAAGAGTGAGAATATATTTTAGCTCATGTTACGGTGGCCATTTGGGATCTCACTAAGTTGTAATATTTTTTTCAAATTACATATACCACCTCCATATTTTTTCTGTCTTCTCTTGTCTTATAAGATTGTCTAAGAACTGTCAGGGAACGCATCTTTAAGGAGAGCTTGGAGCCTTGGTGTCCCAGGACACACAGTGCACAATATGGATACGGTGCCAACCCTTCACAGGGCAAAAGCACACACACTTCCACATCCACTCATGCACTACAGGTAATTTGGACATGCCAGTTAGTTAAAAAAGCATGTGTTTTGACTGTGGGAGGAGGCCCAGGACACACACATGTGAACTCCATACAAACAGTCCAGAGGTGTGGGTCGCCCTCCAACCCTGTGGCATACATTCATAATTCAACTATTGATGCAGATTTCAGGTTTCAAAATTTTCTCTTTCATTTTCTTAGAATCTCTCTCTCTCTCTCTCTCTCTCTCTCTCTTTCTCTCTCTCTTTCTCTCTCTTTGGATGGCATTGTGGAGTAGTGATGTGGTTAGCGTTGTGGTTTGCTCCTCCAGGGTCGAGGGTTCAAGTCTTGCTTTTGGGTCTCATTGGCATGGAGTTGGCATGTTCTACCCATACTTGATGGGCGTCCACAAGGTTTAACTCCAATGACATGCAGATTAGTCAACTGGCATTTCCAAATTTCCTGTAATGTGTCGGTGCTTCTACCTTGTGATGATTGAGAGCTTGTTCCCAAAGTCCCCTAGGATAGTCTCCAGGCTTCCTGTGAGCCTGTTCAGAATAAGTGCTTCTCTCTGTGATTCCTATCCTTGACTTCATACCTGAACCAGAATTGTTGTATTCTACTTTGCATTCTACTTTCTTCTTCCATCACACATTCTTCTTCTCATTGACACTTCTAGCTTTTTATTGAATGTGAATCATAGTGATTACACATTTTACCATTCAGTATTTTATATACGTACCAGTTGAAGTGATACTGGGTTATCTTCTTTTTCGGTTGCTGTGCACACTGACTCTGGGCTATTTGTGTTCAATAATGGGGGATTAGTCAGGTGATTGGTGTGCTTGTTTTCTTTTCTTTTCTCTCTTTTTTTTAAAGTGGGCTTCTAGGTAGGCCTTGTTCCTGGAAAATTCTGCCAGTGGCTGGACATTTGTCTCGTGCTGTTTTACTGAGCAGAATTAGTTGAAATGAGCTTTTAATATAGCTTTTTTTCTTCCATTAGGAAATATATGAGCACTTCTGCTCTTCATTTTGTGGCTATTTTCAAGGCATGAGACAAATGCAGTATGTAAAAGGATACGCAAACAAGATTGATCACAAACCGCTTGTGAATCTATCCAAGAGCAAAGCGACTCAGGGTTTTTGGAAACCACCTTTTCTTATAATTGTCTTTTCTCCCTCGGAACACTCGTGAAAATTGGTGCGTGTTTCTCCTTATGTGAACGAGGGAGAATCTGTGTATCTGTGGTTAGAAAGATGCAGTTAGGTAATGGATATTAAGTCTCGTTGCTGTAGTTACTGTTTATTCTGGACGTCTTGATGAGTCTTCTGAGTAACCATGACATTGCTTGGAGCAACTCGAACATGCCAAGTCACGAAGTGGCAAAAAAAAAAAGACAGTGAAAGGAAATGTGTTATAATATTCCTGTACTTTTAAATCTACACACATTTCATGAGAAAATGAATGTTTTCCTTGTTAGAAGATTACATTTTGATTCTGGTCTTCACTGTTTGTGTGTATGTTCATCCAGTGCTTGGTGGATCTTTTTTCCACCAGTCCAAGGATATCTTGTAAAGGATTGCCCTTTGCAAGTAGCTGTAATGACTATTGTATGTGTGCATATGCTTATGCTGCGTGAAGTGTTGGCACGCAAACGAGGTGTACTCTGCCATGTGCCCTAAGTTTCCCGGGATAGGCTCCAGGCCTACACAGGATAAGCGGTGTACTGTAGGTAATGATATACATACTGCCCGGCTAAAGAAAAAGTAAAACTGTCTAATATTTTGTTGGACCATCTTTTGCTTTAACATGTATTCCCTCTGGGATCATATTAATAAGCTTATGCAGTGTTGCAATGATTATTTCCGTCCAGAGTCGCAGTAATCTTGTATTGATGCTGGGAGAGTCAGACCACCATACAATGTCTTCGCCAACATATTTACATTCAGGCATTTGGTAGACGCCTTAATCCAGAGCGACTTACATTTTTATCTCATTACATATCTGAGCAGTTGTTGCTGAAGTTGCAACAGGGATAACTCGGTGGTGGTGGGATTTGAACCTGGGAGCCATAGCTCAAAGCCTTAACTATTGAGCTACCCCTGACTCAGCACATCCCAGAAGATTCTCAATGGTGTTAAGGTCTGGCCAATTCATGTGTGAAAATGATGTCTCCTGCTACCTGAGCCTTTTTTTTTCACAATTTGGGCGGGATGAATCCTGACATCATCATCTTGGAATATGCCTGTGAGATCAGGGAAGAAAAAAGATCCATTGGTGGAAAAACCTGGTCATTCAGTATATTCATATTTAGTTGACCTCATTTTTTGGGCACATAACATTGCTATGTGGGTGCCGTGGGTTGCAGAGTGGAACCTCTGTGCATTGGGCTTGTTTGGCTGGTGCATAGGTGCTCGATCAGATCTGGGGAATTAGGAGGCCGTGCCAACAACCTTAAACCGTTTGCCCACTCAGCCCATATACAACAGGCTGTGGTTGTTCTTTTGCTGTTCTCTTGTTCTATTGACTACATACAGTATATGGCTGTTTAAGGAATCTCCTTCTATAGTGTATAGCTTGTGTTTTGGAGCTTGGTCCTAATCACCAACACACTTGTGATGGGTCATTCATAAATGATTCATTCTTTTTGAACGAGTCTTTAACATGACTCAGAATAACGAGTAGTCTCAGAGCGGGATTCATTCATTTTCTACTGAGCACGCATGCGCGAAGCATTGCAACACCTCCTTAGGTTATGAACAGGAAATAGAAATGAATAGTTACCTTTGAGCCTTTGGTCCGAATCGTTCGTTCTTTTGTCACGTGACTCCCATAGACGCTATGAAGTGCAATAGATTCAAAAAAACGAACGACTCAGACTAGAAGATATGAGAGGTGAGCTGCTCATTTTCTTTATCATAATATGTCCTTAGCTGCATTGTAATATTTTCATTAGTGGAACTACTGTATAGCCAAAATTTGTGTATGTACAGTAGACGTGTTGGATGTCTGTTTATTGAAAATATAACATTTTATTTTATTTTTAAACAATAGAATGAAATGAACTAAATGACTCAAAAAAGATTTTTATCATTTTGATGAACAAGATTCAAAGAACCGAGTCACTGAAATGATTCGACCTTCCCATCGCAACAAGCACACGGCTCACAACAAGCGCATTAGCAGATTTTAATTTGTGGAAAAATGTGTCACAGTCTTTTTGAACACATTGAGGTCCTACTGCCTTTTCTGATGACTTGTCAGCCCTGTGACGCTGTGATAATGGAAATCGAAACAAGGAATATTATACACAATTCCCTGATTTTCCTTTTGTTCCGTGTTGAATAAAGTTTTGTCTGTTTTGTTCAGCATCACTCTGATTGACGCCTGAGCACAACGGGCAGGCAGCATGTAGGCGGGCGTTTGTAAGTTGGGTTTGAATCCATAGATTTCGCATGATTGATAGGTTCATACAGAAGCAGAAGACTCCTCCCTCAAAGCTTTTCCTCAAAGAAAAACACTCTGCTTAGAAAATCAATCGCTAAAAGTCAATCAGTAGGAATGAATATCAATGGCGGATCAATGAGGAATGCTTTAGTACAAGAACCTGTGCTAATTAAAGCATGCATAGATTTTTCACCTGCAGACAAAATAAACAGTGAATCACAGCCATGTGTTGCACTTTGATTTTATTTGAAGTTTTTTTTTTTTTTATATATACCGCACTCCACACAGTGGTCTATTATTAGAATTTTGATGAATGAGAGATGAAAATAAATGTAATCCGCCCCTATTCTTCTTGAGAATGGCGCTTGTTGAACTGGCTGTTTTGAATTTGATTTGGCCTCATTTGAAAGTGCAGGGAGATCGAGAACGTGGCCGGTTACCATGGTGAAGGCGAGGTGAGAGGGACACGGTCTCGCAACGGGCCGCTGGTCAGGGCGCTATCGAGACACGCCATTCATTTTCATTACTTCAATCCTGCCGGCTATCTTACACCTATAAAGCAAAAAAGAGACCAAATTGCAGATGCACGGATTTTTTTTTCTTGGAGTGTTTGAGGAAAGGGGGGGGGGGCAGATTAGACACAATGACTTATTATTATTAAAGCAAAGAAATCATATTGTATATAAAAGATAGTGTGGGTCAAGTTTGTCAGCCTGTGGCTCGGTGGTCTCGGTCGTTTCACAGAGAGACAGCGCATTCATGCGTGTCCAAAAACCTATTATAATGAATTCAAAGCTTTTCTCTCTCTGAACTGAAAGCTTGTCTCGCCGGCACATTTACTGCAGACGAGGCTTCTAAAGACTCCAATGGAATAATGGTGTTATTATCTCCACAGAAAATATGTGACGCTTCACACTAACAGGCGTCATTATTCAGACATTTGTGAATCATATTTCATCAATTAGGTTGTGATTCGTCACTCCCAAGTTTTTTTACTCGATTGTCATGTTTATCATTCGGTGGCGATCAACGTATATGAAGACGAAGGACAAGTTAGCTGATTTCCATCAACAGTATAATGTAGCCAGCTAGCTAACTTTTTAGCTAATTAGCGGTAGCATATGAACAGTTTTAATGGCTTTAATGTGAGTTATTGGTACGGTCTGATCGATTTATATCTAAACAACATCACCGTATTTGCGCTTGTCTTACTTTACAAACCAAACACTATTCTACATCCTTAATCACAAACGTCTGTTCCCAGTTAGCACTGTCTCCATAAATAACACAGATTTCTAGCTAATTTATTTAGCTATATTTGCTAAGTCTTGCTCCTAGCGCTCCACTAATGATGTTACTGTTTGTTTTCCTTTATGCTTTTCTTATATTGATCCTGTCCATTTGGTTTATTGCGTTTTACCTAACCTTGTTAAATCTGATTACTGATTGCTTGATTTTTGACTGTTTACAAACTTTGATTTTGGTTCGTTTGCTTTGTTTAATACAACATTGCAGTTACATTCAAATGCTAGTAGAAAACTACAATTCCAACCCGGAATAACTCAACATTAGCTAATTACTTGTAAGTAGCTAGCATACTTTTAGCATGTTAAATTGGGCCGGCACAATGGCTTAGTGGTTAGCACTGTGACCTTGCGCCTCAAGGTTTCGGGTTCGATTCCCGCCTTAGGTCTGTGTGCAAGACGTTTTCATGTTGTCCCTGTGCTGGGTGAGTTTCCTCTGGGTACTCCGGTTCATAGGACCTCCCACAGTCCGTAGAGTTCAGGGTGTGTTCTATAGGCTCCAGGCAACCTGGATACAGGATTAAACGGACGATGAGTGAGTGAGTGAGTGATGTTGAATTGGGCAGCAGTATCGAATTTGCTAAAGTAAAACCTGAAATGTCCTTGCCTTCTGTTGCCCTTGCCCTCTATCAGTTGGTGTGTGTACAATTTTTTGGTTCCTTGATCCAGCGGCCGGGCGCCAGAGATAAGAGAGTGAGGTGATAAAAATGCTCCTTAATCCTTTCTAACAGGGTGCCAGTCTTCCAGCAAGAGCCTCCCACATTATTTCCATTTATCGCAGGCCAAAATAGCCAAAGACAGACAACAGAGGGGTTATTCATACATAATTGTAACATTTTGATCACTTACTTGAAGCATCCTTTAAAAAAAGGCGCACCATTTTAAAGCAGTATGATTTTTTTTTTGTCAAACACTGAGTGACTCAGAGTGCACTATTATGTTAGCCCTTTTACTTTGTATTGATGCATCTAATGGAAGCTCAAAAACGAGTAAAAAAGCAATGGATTGGAAGAAGCACAGCTGATCCGAGGATGATATGATGAGAGAGAAGTAAAAAATATCCTCTTATTCTGAATGTACATGGCACGGTTTTGGCCCAGTGTTCACGGTCTTGGCCCAGTGTTCCCAGTTCTAGACTAATTTTGGAGATGTGAAACAATCACATTGACTCCAGCTTGATGACAAATTTTTGTGCACAGCGACTGCTGATACACCGATAAGCCATAAGACTAACGCTAATTATATTCCAGTAATCTGGTGACAGAATCACAAGCACCGACGGCTCATTTACATACAGTATGTTTGTGGGGACCAAAGGCCAGCCTGTCCAATACGATCCCATGGTAGCACAAGTTTTTGTCAATGTCAACGCTGGCTATGACAGAAAGGTATCAGAAATCCCAGATCATCACAGCATGGTACGTATCTGGCTTAGCAGGCAAAAGTGTCAATAAAAAAGATTTCCTCTAAATTGTTGAGAGCTCAAAACAACTGAGCATCCATGAAATGCCCCAGTCAACCAAGTCTGATCCACGGAGACAAGCAAACCCTGCAAACCACAGCACCCAAAGGATTCACTGATTTTCCAGTGCCCGACACCACTACCCACCCCCAGAAGCCCTGCGAAACCAGAGCTGTCCTGGTGGCACCTGCACAATATTGGGCATAATGCTTTGCATTTTACTGTTATGGCTGATCTGTATATACTGTGAGCAGTTCAGCAATGAGACTTTATTTTGTCAGTCTGTGAGCTGAGCAAATAGGAGTCCGGAATCAACAATAAGGTGTAGCAGAGCCCTGAATACATTTTTATCATCTGCCTATTTGTATGGGAAGGTGAGGGCGGAATATAGACACAATAATATTTATTCTGTAAGAAATGATTTGGCATGTCATACCCAAACAAACACAACCTGAACCCAGGTGAGGCACAGAATAAAATTAGCACTGTTTTGTTTTCTGATACACCATCAGTTGTTTTTTCAGAGCAGACAGTCCTCACTTCCTGTATCATACCATCCATTCATCTAGAAACCTCTGTAGTCCAAATAGGGACTGTGGAGGTCAATGGTGACTGTTGTGTTTACTCCCATTTAAACAATTGTGGTAGGACTTCAACTGAAGTGGCAATTTTGTAACGCCAGTTAACCTAATCAGCATGTCTTTGAACTATGGGAAAAAACCAGAGCACCCTGAGAAGAACATACAAACCCCATGCATAGAGACAGACCCTGAGGTGGGCATCGAACCCAGATCCTGGAGGTGCAAGGCGACAATGCTAAGCACCTAACCAGTTTTCACTCCATATTATTTTCTTGTTTGCCTTATTTTCTTGATTTAATAGAAAGTAGAACGTAGTTGAGAAACAACTGTCAGCTGTCCTTGACACAGTCACAAGATGGACAGCTTTTGCATTTCTTTTTCTCTCCACGTGAAAGTGATCATGTAATATGTGAGCCTCGTCTGCAATCTGTAGTGTGCGATCCACATAACAACAGATTGCAACAGATTTTACTCCGAGACCGTAAAAGCCTTTTGGTGTTATATTGGCATCTGTAGAATCAGGTGCAAAAAAAAAAAAAAATAGAATGAAACAGGGAATAATGTTTGGCAAGACTATAATGCATGGCGTTGAATGCAGTTGTAACAACATGCTCTGCTTGACATGAGCTGGCATTGTGTGGAGAGAAAGAAGATGCTTGGTGCCAATTAGCTGAAGTTGCAGCACGTACAGATTTATGGATCATGCGGAGGAAACGCAGCGCCCCTCCCCGTATCCAACTACCACCAGCGCAATTCCTCCTGTGCCAGGCTGTTAACACTTCTGTTACATAACTCGTAACTCGTGCACCTGCCATCACATAACTCATCACCCTGCCATCTTACGCTGCTGCCGTCTCTGAGCATGCTCCGTGACCTTTCTTTCGAGATGAGCAAAACAAACAATGTAAGCGAGATGCGAATTGTAATAATAAGACGATCACCTCTTCTCAGGTTCTAACTGTGTAAAAAAACTAATTACATCACAACAAATCATTTATTATCACATAGAGTTGGTTGAACAGTTTGCCTTTCAGTCTCTATTGTGATAGTTTATTTTTTTTTCTTACAACATGGAGAAACTTGCAGGCTGTACATGGCTATACCTGAGCTCCTGAGAGAGCAGTGTTACTGGGAGGATCTTGACAGGAGCGACTGGTCCCCAGAGACCTGCTATGCAGCACCTGGCAACTCCTTTAAATCTCTTTCATCCGGAATGTCAGGATGGAGTTTAGGAGATGAGACAAAGACAGTCATAGTGACGTAGTGGCTGAATGATTTTGAAATGCAATTGATGTACGCCTGTACGCGTTTCCTAAAAGTCTTGTTCATTATTCGTACTAAAAGCTGCGCCAAGCTGTTGTTGAGTTTATGAGATTATATCAGGTCGCTGTGGGGATTCCATTGATTATTTGACCAATCTGTTTTAATTATGAGCTTTACTGAAAATGAAACTATAATTGTTATCGGCTTGAAAGGGAATTAACCCTTAAACCTGTTAAAGCTCACCGTGATTCCTTTTTATTTATTTATTTTTTTTAACCAGCGTCCAAGGCTTGTCATCTCTTCGGGCTTCACACACACAGGTTGCTGTATTTATCACCTTCTGATCGAAGGGACACTTTTCTCCACCACCTTCGTTCTTTCCTGGGGTCCATGATGGACAGGGTCCCAGTGGTGCAGATGCAGGTTAAGATCTCTTGCAGAGCTACAAACAAATCTTTCTGCTCCCTCCTGCTCAGCACTGAATGAATTTTTGTGCAGCTATGACCACGTATCAGCTATCTGCTGGCCACCATATTCTATCTCTATCTCTATCTCTCTCTTTCTGTTGTTCTCTCTCTCTCTCTCTCTCTCTCTCTCTCTCTATTGTATTGTTGGTTCCTACTTGGACACAGTGCCCCCAAAGGAGAACACGGTGACGTCAATTGACCAAAGCCCTGGTGAAAGACTATAATGGTTTGGAGTTATCAGTGCAGGAGGTGTGTGTGTGTACTGTATGTGTGTGTGTGTACTGTATGTGTGTGTGTGTGTGTGTGTGTGTGTGGCCTTGTTCTCCCTGAGAGAATCATTCCTGCTTGTTTTTCCTCTCATTCAGGAGCCGAAATAAAGTAATCAGGACTATACTATTTGTACATGGTTGTGTGTGCAAATGAAAGTTTTGTAGTGCTTAGAAAGAAAAGAACTGGCCGTTCATGGATTCGAAGTATCAGTCAGATGCTTCTGTATCTAGTTTCAGAGGAAGAAACAGGAAGCCGGTACTGCAAGAAATAGTCTTGGTGGAAAATCTAGGGGTTACTGGATCTTGCAAAAGAGATAGTGGTTTATTCATGTGGAAAATGTTAGGCAGGAGTGGTACAGTAGGGACACACGTACAGTACGTGGTCTGCTCAGAATGCTAAAGTAAAGTTTTTATAATTGATGTTGCACATACTGTACAGTACTGTGCAAAATTATTTACTTTTATTATTTCTTAATATTTTGCATCCAAAGAGCCCCAGACTTTCTTGGATTTTTAATGTACTGTCAAGGACTGATTCTCCAGGCTTCCTGAAGGACTTTTTGGCTTACATTTACAGTCCAGTCCCTGTACCTGAGCAGTTTCAGGGGAACGTTTCACCTAGTTAAGCCACACAGTGACATATGAATCATTCAAGCATACTGTACAGTAAATACCCATCTAATGTAAGGCATGAAACTGGTGTACTAGTATACTGGTGATGCTGAATGATGCTGAAGTGGTTGGAACAGATGAGAGGGGAAATGAGGTTGCTGCTCAGGTAATAAAAAAATAAATATATATATATATATATATATAGATAGATAGATAGATAGATAGATAGATAGATAGATAGATAGATAGATAGTCTATTTAGGCCATTTTCAGCCTGTTTCAGTAAAACATTTCTTATTATCCATTTATTAACATGTATTTTCATTATTATAATCGACGTAACTTCATCTCATTTTATTATGAAGAAATAAGAAGAAATAAGAAATAAAGTTGAATACTATTATGATTCCTATGAAACCAGATCCAGAGTTTCTATGCATCTCGTTTAGCCATATCACAGCATTCACAACATGCATCCTGCGTGATGCAAAAGCAGACCCAAGAAGCACAGCGTATCCGTTCACACCTGGCTCATAAATGCATCTTCGGTGATCACTTGTGATCGGATTTCATGCATAATTTCAGCTCGAGGAAGGCTGTCATGCATGTTTATTTCCACAGTCTTCTGTTGCATTTACTTTCAGGCCAAAATGTCCTGAGAATCCTGTCCCTGTACATAATGTACTTGCGGGCATTCTTTCAAGCAATATAGTGATGTGGTCTGGTAAACAGATTCGTAAAGGAATGAAACATGAGAAAGAATGAAGCTGTTTTAGTCCTTCTGCTGTAATAGTAGCATTGTTTTTATTCTATCCTCCACTCTTCATCAAATAATCATTGCATATTTTGCTGCAGCTAATGATTCGGTCGATTACTTGCTTTTTGTTCCTATTTGGGGTGCACTGAGAGGCAATTATGTCCACTCTACAAATGTGATGTGGCCATATCCCAGCAGGAACCCTAATGTTGGATAACCAGTTTAATTTGGTTGTAATGACTTTGCGAAGTCATTCAACAGCAGGACAATGTGTTCAATGTTGTTCTGAAAGACTTTGATAAAATTGACATTGAGATAACGTTGAATGATCGCAAATACAACACCTAAACAAGAAAATCATAACCTTTATTTAGTACGTTTATGCCAATAATCATCCATTCGCACAATGCCTGACTAACAAGAATTTCGAATTCTGACTGGAGATTGGGATGTATCTCATCTCTTAGTGTTGTAATGCTACCTGTCTGCCTCATTTTCTTTCAGAAATATTACTGTGAGGTTAATTGTAGCTCCCAAATGACTCTATTCTAACATGGTGTTTGTGGCTCTTATTGTTATGTATGTGCATGTTTGTATGTTATGTAAGTTTGTATAATTTTAGTGACTCGGTTATTTGAATCTCGTTCATCAAACTGAACAATTGTTTGATCATAAATAAAATAAAATGTTGCATTTTTAATAGAAAGACCTCCAATACGTCTACATACATTTTAGCTATAGTTCTAGTAATGAAAATATTACAATGCAGCTAAGGACATATTATGATAAACAGAATGAGCAGCTCACCTCTCATATCTTCTAGTCCGAGTCGTTAGTTCTTTTGTGACTCTCATAGACACGTTGCAGATGCAGTGCGTTACACAGGAAACTGAATCGATTGGTTCTTCTCATGAGTCTTCTAGTCTGAGTCGTTTGTTCTTTTGAATCTATTGCACTGCATAGCGTCTATGGGAGTCACGTGACAAAAGAACGACGATTCGTACTAGAAGACTCAAAGGTAAGTACTCATTTCTGGTTTCTGTACATAACTTTTGCGATGCTTCACGCACGTCGCGCCCAGTAGAAAATAAGTGAATCACTCTCTGAGTCACGTTAAAGAGTCGCTCATCCATGTCTTTATGGACTTTGCTTTGTGCACTGGTGCGCAGTCAAGTTGGAATAGGAATAGACAATCCCCAAACTGTTCCCACAATGTTGGGAGCATGAAATTGTCCAAAATGTCTTGGTACCATTTAAAACATGACTGTGCACTAGTGCACAAAGAATCTGATTGGTCTGATATTCAACCTCATAAAACACCTTTGGGAAGAATGGTCAAGAATTCCCATAAACATACTCCTAAACCTTGTGGAAAGCCTTCCCAGAAGAGTTGAAGCTGTTCTAACTGTTAAGGCGGGGCCAACATCATATTAAACCTGGCGGATTAAGAATTGGACGCTAATCAAGTTCATATGCATGTAAATGGAGCAGAGCGAATACTTTTGACAGTATAGTGTAGCTTTATCCAACAGCTTTACAACTTAATTGAACATTGCGTAATTAAATGCAGCCTATTTCTTCCGACATTATTTATACGGTTATTAGTTTAATAATATAAATAACATTAAATACAATATGTGATTTTTTGTTAATTAAAAAAAAATCATTGGGTTGATGCATGGAGCCCCACACTAAATTATTAAACAAATATTTTTAAAAAGTAATGATAATTATGGTGGATGGCAGACTAGAGGTACAGTATGTGATGCTCTGTAAGCATATAGCTTTGTTGTTGTTGTTTTTTTAATTAAATTTCACTTTTAAACTCATGCATTTTAAGTTATTTGTATTCTTTAACACAAAATAATCATGATCCTATCTGAAACGATTTTTCCTCCTGAATCTCTCGTTTTTCCTACTTTGTGTGCTAGGTACATTGTGCCATCTATTCGTTATCCCATCATCATGTAGTCAAATAAAACTGTCATTTCATCCAAGTAATTATAACATTAAAAAACAACCTAATACCAGCATTGTCCTAATGTCCAGAGCATTGCCAAATGAACGTCAGCATAACGTTTTCGACAGGCAAAACTTTTTCCTGGTTTCTGTCCTAATAAACCACTTCTGGACGGTTTATCTTAGCCAAACCAAAGGAAAGTAAAAACCTGGAGAAAACCCATACAGACAACGGAGAACATGCAGAGAGACTCCACACGCATGGTAATTGATCCAGGGGCAATTAGGCAAAATGACCTTAGTCAGTTCAGTTCAATTTCTTTTCTCCATACAGACAGTTTTGCAAACTGTATCGTTCCCGAACGGTGCCTTCTCTCCTCTAGGAGACACGTCCAGCACACCACATTTTTTCGCCCACCTCACCCAGGCATGCCTATTCTATTTTTTGACAACTGAATACATGCTCGTGCCCTCACTGAAAGCCCTGCCTTGAATAGACATGTGTGTGTGTGTGTGTGTGTGTGGAAGACAGATTCCCAGTGAGTAGAAGGGGTTATGTCAAGTAGCACAATGAGAGAGAGCCAAGACCTCTGACAGGTCTGAGTCTGTCTGATGGCTCAATCTGTCTGTCCCTGCCACGCAACACACTGACATTTACAGCTTTATGACAGAACTCGTTACTCGTAAATAACAGAGGAAAGCAAAGTCACCACCTCATATATTAGGATGCAAGTAAAAAACAGCAACGTAAGAAAAACCATCTCTCATTTATATGTCCTTCTGTGCAAGTCAAAATGTACATTTGCTTGTAATTAAAAAAAAATAAATAAATAAAAATATTGGACCATTTGCCTGCGTGGGAAGTATGGAGTTACACAATCTGATTATCACTGATGCAACCTGTCACAACACACCAGTAGGCTTCCTTTAGGTTATAGGAAAGCGCTGTTTCTAGTGCCAGATGTCTTTTTATTGTCTGTTGAGCCCCATGTCAGGTGATTATCACAGATAAGCCTGTCCATATGAGGCCCTTGTGCAACCATGCACCCCCATCTCTGTCTATTTTTTAGTTAGATACTTTAATTATCGTTTTTAACAAAAGACCAAAGTGTAAAAAATTTGTGATTTCTGTTCATGTGTTTAACAGACATGGCATTCAAGGAAAACTGGCACTTGTCCTGAAATTTCTTGGGATTGACGGCATGAAACAGTATGGTGATGAGACTCGGCGCAGTCAAACATTTGAATGATGCAAAAGTTTTTAAAGAAGGCTGTACTGTACATCCACAAATAATTGTCCTGGGCTGAGGGGGTTCGGAGCCCACTGCAGTCGTTTCAGCGAGTGGAACACCTGATCCTTGAAAATCCGTTGAAAAAACTTTTTTGTCAAAAACTTGCAGAACTTAAAGGAGTTTCTGGGAGGCCAACGTACTGAGAAAAAAATTCTGCCTTGATGTTATCCGAGCACTAGTGAAACGCCGGTGTTTATTACAGTGAATTAGTCTAGCAGGGAATCATATAGAGAAATAAAGCCAGTGTTATTCTCATCATAACTATGTTTTGTCGTTCTGCACGATTAAAAATCCTGGTTTTACTCGAACGCCTACAATTTGTAGCACAGATTGTGAGATACAATACATGGTGACAATGGTTTTTATTATACACTTACTGCGCACTTTATTAATTGTACTGTATTGAACATCTAGGGATTCATACAATCAAAGTCATCTTCACTGGCACAAGCTCACCCACACTCAACAGATAAAGATTAGAAAAAAATAAATATCACCTGGTCTTTTTCTAGGCTACAGTTATATAGTTTGGGTGAGTCTGTGCACATGATAGCATCAGATTCTTGTCCTGTTGTTCCTGGCTGACAGTAACCTGATATGTTCTTCTCCTGTTGCAGTTCATCCACCACAAGCTTTATTCATTCTTCTCTCTCTCTCATTGCCAATGACATGTTTCAATGGATATATACTATGGTGGCAGCTTGCAGATCGATTTGTATTAAATATCCGTGCCAGGTTGTTAATTACTCCAGGTATGAGTGAGCAGTTGGTGAAACAGGCATTGAAGATATAATTAGGGGTTAATGAGTGTGTGTTGAAGACTGAGATGTTTTTGATTAGGGTAATGGAAGTATTAATGCAGTTTGCAATACGGAGTCTTTTTCAACTCTGACCAAAGAATCTATAAAATGATCGTGAAGTCTGAAGTTTTGAACATTTGTCAAAGTTTATACCATAATGAGCCAAACCATAAAAAGCATAAATCAATATAACAAAGAACATGAACACTGTTTTTAAGTGCGTAACAGTGTGTGAATAAATTAGCACTGTGTGAATAATATTATCATCCTGAAAATATTTACCAGTGTAGAATTAATGTGTCTTTTGATTATTATTTGAAAATGACAGATGACAATATTCACATTCAGAGAGGTGTTTCTTCTCATTGTGGTTGTAAAGAGTGGTTCTTTGACTTAGCGTGGGATTCTTTTCAGCTCCTGTTTGAAGATATGTTCCTAATATTGTGCACGAATGTACAGGTGTTCCCAATATTGTGCACAAATGTACATGTGTTCCTAATATTTTGCACAAATGTACAGGCGTTCCTAATAGTGGGCACGAATTTACAGGTGTTTCTAATATTGTGCACGAATATACAGGTGTTCCTAATATTTTGCATGAATGTACAGACGTTACTAATATTGTGCACGAATGTACTGTACAGGCGTTCCTAATATTCTGCACGAATGTACAGGCGTTCCTAATATTGTGCACGAATGTACAGGGTTCCTAATATTGTGCACGAATGTACAGGGTTCCTAATATTGTGCACGAATGTACAGGCGTTCCTAATATTGTGCACGAATGTACAGGCGTTCCTAATATTGTACACGAATATACAGGCGTTCCTAATATTGTGCACGAATGTACAGGGTTCCTAATATTTTGCACGAATGTACAGGCGTTCCTAATATTTTGCACGAATGTACAGGCGTTCCTAATATTGTGCACGAATGTACAGGCGTTCCTAATATTGTGCACGAATATACAGGCGTTCCTAATATTGTGCACGAATGTACAGGGTTCCTAATATTGTGCACGAATGTACAGGCGTTCCTAATATTGTGCACGAATGTACAGGCGTTCCTAATATTGTGCACGAATGTACAGGCGTTCCTAATATTGTGCAAGATGTACAGGCGTTCCTAATATTGTGCACGAATGTACAGGCGTTCCTAATATTGTGCACGAATATACAGGCGTTCCTAATATTGTGCACGAATGTACAGGCGTTCCTAATATTGTGCACGAATGTACAGGCGTTCCTAATATTGTGCACGAATGTACAGACGTTCCTAATATTGTTCACGAATATACAGGCGTTCCTAATATTGTGCTCGAATGTACAGGGTTCCTAATATTTTGCATGAATGTACAGGCGTTCCTAATATCGTCCACGAATGTACAGGCGTTCCTAATATTGTGCACGAATGTACAGGGTTCCTAATATTGTGCACGAATATACAGGCGTTCCTAATATTGTGCACGAATGTACAGGGTTCCTAATATTTTGCACGAATGTACAGGTGTTCCTAATATTTTGCACGAATGTACAGGCGTTCCTAATATCGTCCACGAATGTACAGGCGTTCCTAATATTTTGCACGAATGTACAGGCATTCCTAATATTGTGCACGAATGTACAGGCGTTCCTAATATTGTGCACGAATGTCCAGGCGTTCCTAATATTGTGCACGAATATAAAGGCGTTCCTAATATTGTGCACGAATATACAGGCGTTCCTAATATTGTGCACGAATGTACAGGGTTCCTAATATCTTGCACGAATATACAGGCGTTCCTAATATCGTCCACGAATGTACAGGCGTTCCTAATATTGTGCACGAATGTACAGGGTTCCTAATATTTTGCACGAATGTACAGGCGTTCCTAATATTGTGCACGAATATGCAGGCGTTCCTAATATCATCCACGAATGTACAGGTGTTCCTAATATTTTGCACAAATGGACAGGTGTTCCTTATATTTTACACAAATGTACATGTGTCCCCTTAATGTGCCCTTAAAGTATCATGATCATGTCAGATCAGAAAGCTGCAGATGTGAGTTTATCTCATTTACACGCTAACGTAGATTAGCCTCTTCACCTGCCACACAGCCGCTCTATGCTAATTACACTACCGCTTCTTATTTGACCTAGCCCTCTTTGAGATGGTTGACCTCACTTTGTCATTACTAATAGCTGTCTGCTGATAATTAATCAGCTGCTTAGCATTTTCCATAACAATCTCTGGGTTAAGACGAAGCGATTCATGTGGATACTGTGATAAAGTGCTAAGTATGCAAATCTTAAGTGATTGCTTGCAAATGTCAAAGGCAATTGTGATGGAGTTTCCCAGAATATTTAAACGTCATTATAAAAATTGCATTGTAACTGAAGGAGGTTTTTGAGTGTACATTCTACTACGTACACTTAAGTAGAGATGTGCACGAGTACTCGATTAATTGATTACTCGAACCCATCAGCGACGATCGAGCATGAAAATAACAATCGTTTTACTCTAAAAATGCATTTTTTAAAATTAAACTACTTTCATTCTTTCTGATTGGTTATGCTGGTATTTGGGCGGCAGTCTGATATTTCATTGGTTACGGCTGTGAGAAGTTGCGGTCTTGATACTGGAGCACAGAGCGAAAATGGCTTCTAAAGCGCGCAGCGATGTCTGGGGCAGGGGCTTCAGTTGCCGCGGGGGCGGGTTTAACCGAGGGGTTAGGGCGAGAGTGCCGGGACACACCGGGTTCACACTGAGCGAGCAGGAGACCACCCCGAGAGCCGCGTGCGAAAAAAGAGCGGTGGCACAGAGTCGTTCCTCGGGACAGCGTCCCTGTTCCGGAAGCTCCGCAGCGCCAACAAGGGGGATCCCTTCAGTTGCCGTTGTTTTAAAGTAGCGGGAGTAGCGCTTCCACGACGTTATGATTGCTCACATGCATTTTGTGTAGATAAATACAATTTGTAATATAACATTTACATATTTATGTATCTAGGCTATGTGATACATTTGATATACAATGCGTCATGTAGGAAAAGCGCTTCAGCTTCGCCTCATGCTGTTATTTCTTTTGAATGTTTACTGTATACTGTGATGCAAACGCCCCGCCCCTTGCTTAAACTCCACCCCGATTAATCGAGTATTCGTTTCTCAAACCTGTGGATTACTCGAAGTGAAATATGAACAAAAATGCCCATCCCTAAGGGATCACTGGCTGTTTTAACATTGAACAGATTTCTAGTGAATATTACATACTGTGGGCAAATGCAGTGGTATTATTTTGTGTGCAGCATCGGCCTCAAGATGTTTATCAACCAGACAGTTACTTACTGGCGTGCTTTGAAGGCTATGACATTTTGACCCAAACGGTTACGAGTCAGATTTTTGAGGATGAGACAGATGCAAGTGCAGATAAGCATTTAATATTGTGAAATTTCCAGCCCTTCCAGCTAGATGAGTGCTATGAAAGACAGAACTTAAACATCAGTGGTCAATACAGCTGTGAATCAGAGGTAGACTGTCGATTTGATTTAGTACTATTTTTGGACAGTGTGATTTTCAATTCAATTCAACAGCATGTTTTTTGGCTGATTTGTCTCCGACTGCTATATTTCTTACGTTATATGGTATTAAAACTGCTAAAAGTATCTAATAATACTTGTGGATTAAATGGTATGTCTGACGCACTTAAAAATGCACCTAAGGCTGTTTTTTTCCTGTCAATCTTCTGCTCCACACTCCAACATAACCTCAAGCGAAGAGGAAGTGGTAGTCTTGTAAAATGCAAGTATTTGCAGAAGATGCAAGCAGTGAAGTGGTTCTGAATTAAAAACAGATAAACCGATTCAATTAATTGAATTGACGAGGAAAATATACAGTAGATTGAGTTGCATAATTGGTTAAATCGCACAGCTCTAGTGCTCACTAGAACACAATGTGAGTCAGGGGTGCGTGATCATCATGATGAGAAATGATGTTGAGCTTTCCTAATAATGCACAGATTCTGATAATGAAAGTAATCAGAAAAATCATGCATGGTGAATTTTAAAAACACTACACTGTAATGATTACATTTTATTAACTACATGAGTTATCAGTTGAATTATGAATAGGCAGCATCGAAGCATCTTTAATCTAGCATCATCTATGATAAATGGACATCAACTTCTAGCTAAATGAAACAAGCTTTAGCTTATTATACAACCATGCAAACAACGTGTCTCTGGAATATACCGTAACCTGAGCCATAGAGATATTTCTTTAAGCCGCAGAACACTACCTTCACATGGTTCCACTGCTCCACTGCTTCAAATGAATTAGAAACACAACTGGGAGTGTTCAAGTCAAACCTGGACTTGTAATGAAATTTCTCGTGAATGAAGGCGTAAAACCGGTTGACATGTACAGGAGACTCGTGAATGGACCAAACATTTTAAAGAAGCCTGTATTTCCACAAATGATGATCCAAGGCAAGGTGGCTCAGAGACCACTGCAGTCGTTCTCATAAACATTAGGCAAGTAGAACACTTGAGCCTTGAAAATCGACAGATAACTTGTTACCAAACTGTGGAAAAGACATACAGTATCTGTCTGTGGACACCCAACCACTCACCATCACCACTTGCAAAAACATTATAGGAACTGGGCTGGGAGTTATTGCCACATGCCCTGTACAGTCCTGACATCACTCTAAGACATTTTCACATGTGTGGACCATTAAAGGAGTTCCCGGGAGGCCAGTGTTTCAGACAAGCAGGCAGACTGTGTGGTGGCTCAGGTGTACTGAGAAAACTTCTACCTTTATGGTATCCAAGAACTAGAAAGAAATGTCAGGATGAGTGCATTGGTGTAGCTGGGGATTATACAAAGAAAAAAAAGGGAGTTTTTACTCTCATTTTATGTGTTCATTATTCTGCAAAATCAAATCAAGTCTTGACTTTTGAACTTTATAGCCATTTGTATATCTTCTCAATGAAGATACGTACAGTATGCTCTCTGCAACTTTTAAGGTAGAATATTTTCTTGCAAGTTACTCAAGTTAATACCCCATCAATGTCATTAGGACAACTTAAACTTTTAAGTTGTTTTTTTAGAAGAACGTTTAAGTTAGTTTTTAGAAGAAGAACTTTTAAGTTGGTTTTTACAAGAACTTTTAAGTTGGTTTTTAGAAGAAGAACTTTTAAGTTGGTTTTTACAAGAACTTTTAAGTAGTTTTTTAGAAGAACTTTTAAGTAGTTTTTTAGAAGAACTTTTAAGTAGTTTTTTAGAAGAAGAACTTTTAAGTAGTTTTTTTAGAAGAAGAACTTTTAAGTTGGTTTTTAGAAGAACTTTTAAGTAGTTTTTTAGAAGAACTTTTAAGTAGTTTTTTTAGAAGAAGAACTTTTAAGTTGTTTTTTTAGAAGAACTTTTAAGTTGTTTTTTAGAAGAAGAACTTTTAAGTTGTTTTTTTAGAAGAACTTTTAAGTTGTTTTTTAGAAGAAGAACATTTAAGTTGGTTTTTTAGAAGAACTTTTAAGTAGTTTTTTTAGAAGAAGAACTTTTAAGTTGTTTTTTAGAAGAACTTTTAAGTTGTTTTTTAGAAGAAGAACATTTAAGTTGGTTTTTTAGAAGAACTTTTAAGTAGTTTTTTAGAAGAACTTTTAAGTAGTTTTTTAGAAGAAGAACTTTTAAGTAGTTTTTTTAGAAGAGCTTTTATGTTGTTTTTTAGAAGAAGAACTTTTAAGTTGTTTTTAGAAGAACTTTTAAGTAGTTTTTTAGAAGAACTTTTAAGTAGTTTTTTTAGAAGAAGAACTTTTAAGTTGTTTTTTTAGAAGAACTTTTAAGTTGTTTTTTAGAAGAAGAACTTTTAAGTTGTTTTTTTAGAAGAACTTTTAAGTTGTTTTTTAGAAGAAGAACATTTAAGTTGGTTTTTTAGAAGAACTTTTAAGTAGTTTTTTTAGAAGAAGAACTTTTAAGTTGTTTTTTAGAAGAACTTTTAAGTTGTTTTTTAGAAGAAGAACATTTAAGTTGGTTTTTTAGAAGAAGAACTTTTAAGTTGTTTTTTTAGAAGAAGAACTTTTAAGTTGTTTTTTTAGAAGAACTTTTAAGTTGTTTTTTAGAAGAAGAACGTTTAAGTTGTTTTTAGAAGAACTTTTAAGTTGTTTTTTTAGAAGAACTTTTAAGTTGTTTTTTAGAAGAAGAACTTTTAAGTTGTTTTTTTAGAAGAACTTTTAAGTAGTTTTTTTAGAAGAACTTTTAAGTTGTTTTTTAGAAGAAGAACTTTTAAGTTCGTTTTTAGAAGAACTTTTAAGTTGGTTTTTAGAAGAAGAACTTTTAAGTAGTTTTTGAGAAGAAGAACTTTTAAGTTGGTTTTTAGAAGAACTTTTAAGTTGGTTTTTAGAAGAAGAAAGAAATGATCTTGCATAACATACACTTTACTGGTTGGACCTTCAGACATTTACAAAAAAAGTACATATGTTTAGAAGATTATGCAGATATTCTTTCACATCACTTAGAGAAAAAATGACGGAACACCATCTGTGGTGCTCTGGCAGTACTACACTTGCATTTACACTACATGATTGTAACAGAATGATGGGTGCTGTTTGCTATTGAGGGTGAAACGAGATGACACTTGAGTTGAAATTTCTGATGGAGAAGCTTCTCACAAACTCTTCTATGATCCTGAGTCCTCTGAGGACGGACTGTCTGTGATTGTAAGTTATCACAGGGGAACCGTGCCAACTGTTCCACCTCGTCTCAATACACTCTCATGGGTATGACAGTCTTTATTCTCCACCTCAGCTTTGTTTCTTTTCTTGTTATTCTAAAATGATTTATTTTGACTTGTGCTGTTTTTTTTCACAATCCATGCCTTATTTTCTTTCTTATCGTGTCCTCTTCTCACCCATCTTACCAGCACTACAGTATGAATTGTGTTCATTTATTGGCTTCTGTCTGTTCTCAACCACCTTGCTTTTACCTTTCATTTCCATTTGGCTATATCACATAAATATATTGTATTTACCACAATCCTCCCCACTCTCCAATCTCCTGTTAGAGACATGGATGCAGCGAGTACTTTAATGAAATGGAACTTTATTAGTCCGATGTTTTGTTTATTCCTGCTGTGTTTTGTATAGGTTTTTCACATGTCCATCACTCCAAAAATGACTATCTGTCACTTAAACCCCTTTCGTTGCCTTTCTGTTGCTCTTGTTCACTTGTTTGCCTTCAAGGTCAGTTGCACTGTCACATAGATCATCACTGCTTTGCACTCCACTGCTGTGCTCTAGTGCACCACTGAGGTGAATATTCACTGGCACATTCCCCACATTGACTCTCTGGGACTATGTATCCTCAGAGCCAATTAAAGTGGCCACCGCTTCCTGAAAAGACTTGTCTCTGAGCGATTTACACTATAGGCTATGCTTCATAGTACAGGACTGACAGGAGGATGATATTGAATGGATATAGTATAGAAAATGGAGTATAGTATGGAATATGGTATTAGAGTTATATATCTTATTGACCGAATTAACAGTGATGACATGTTTTAATACGGTTTCTTATTCATCTAGTCACTATGCAAGAGCAATACATGAACAAATGTGAGTTGAGTTGAACAATACATTATGTGTCATTAATAATGAACAACAGTAATTATTTTGTTTCCTTAAGACAAATCTAGACAGCTCATAATTGACTATTTATTAAATATTCATAGTGGAAATCAATAAAAAAAAATGTGTCATGTATGAATAATGAACCCAAATTATAAAATATGGTGGTGATTTGTAGATGCTAA